>JAEOAD010000026.1:2547500-3237500 GCA_036365145.1 Orientallactaga sibirica | reverse complement strand
CCCACCCAGCCCTGCGTTGGGTTGTAGTGACCCATCCCTGTCCTCTCTCCCTGGACCAGCTTAACCTCCTGCTCTTGCCTGGTCAGTTACAGGTTCTTGGGATCAGGAAAGCTTGTTGGAGTGGGGGACCAGCAACCCCAACTCCTGTCTCCTGCTGAATGCCAGTGCACAGCAGAGCTGTCAGTAAATGCCGCTAAACAAACATCCCCATCTGATGTCTTTCTTTCCATGTCCCATTCTTTAATTTTTTAAATTTTTACTTTATTTTAGAGAGAGAGAGAATTGGCACTCCAGGGCCTCCGTCACTGAAATTGAACTCCAGACGCTTGCGCCACCTAGTGGGCATGTGCAACCTTGTGCTTGCCTCATCTTTGTGCATCTGTCTTATGTGGGAGCTGGAGAGTTGAACATGGGTCCATAGGCTTCTCAGGCAAGTGCCTTAACTGCCAAGCCATCTCTCCAGCCCTCCCTTTCTTTTTTAAAAAATATTTTATTTTATTTATTTATTTGAGAGAGATACAGAAATAGGCAAGTAGAGAGAGACAGAGAATGGGCGCGCCAGGGCCTCCAGCCAGTGCAAATGAACTCCAGACGCATGCGCCCCCCCCACACCCCGTGCATCTGGCTTACGTGGGTCCTGGGGAGTTGAACCTAGGTCCTTTGGCTTTGCAGGCAAGCACCTTAACTGCTAAGCCATCTCTCCAGCCCCCCTTTCTTTTTTTAAAAAAATGTTTGTTTATTTATTTATTTGCAACCAGAGAGAGACAAAGAGATGAGAGACATAGAGAGAATAGACACGACAGGGCCTCTAGCTGCTGCAAATGAACTCCAGATGCATGTGTCACCTTGTGCATCTGGCTTTATGTAGGTACTGGGGAATCAAAAGTGGGACATTAGGCTTTGCAGGCAAGTGCCTTAACTGTTGAGCCACCTCTGTAGCCCTCATTTCCCTTTCTATAGGCACAGACACATCACGAAAACACCTAGGCCCTGGTTAAACCATGTGTGCATCAGCAGGCACCAGAAGCCTCTAGTATACACTTAATAAACGCACTCTGTGGGATGTTGTTTCCTCACTAGTCACTGGCTTCACCTAGGTGGTGGACTTCATTTTGCCAGTCCAGCATTGTGCACTGGGCAGGCACGATTTCATGGCACGTGTGGACGGATGAATGGATGAGTTATGACCACCACATATCCCCGTGCCCTGGTTTCCCAAGTGTG
Organism: Orientallactaga sibirica; assembly: GCA_036365145.1. Classification (NCBI taxonomy): domain Eukaryota; kingdom Metazoa; phylum Chordata; class Mammalia; order Rodentia; family Dipodidae; genus Orientallactaga; species Orientallactaga sibirica. The sequence continues at coordinate 3,236,276 of JAEOAD010000026.1, read as the reverse complement.
TGCACATCTGCAGCTACAGGTGTAAGTAATATAGAAACCTATTTTAAACAGATAACACACACACATATTACACACGATTAAAAAAAAAATAAAAGAGGGGTTGGGGAGATGGCTCAGCGGTTAAAGGTGCGTCTGGAGTTTGTTTACAGTGGCAAGAGGCCCTGGTACTCCCATGTTTCTCTCTCTCTCTCCCTGCTTGCAAATAAATAAATACATAAACAAGTAAGTAAATAAATAAATAAATAAATAAATAAAAGTATTTTTTAAAAAGAACCTAATGAAGCCGGGCGTGGTGGCGCACGCCTTTAATCCCAGCATTCGGGAGGCAGAGGTAGGAGGATCGCCGAGAGTTCGAGGCCACCCTGAGACTACATAGTTAATTCCAGGTCAGCCTGGACCGGAGTGAGACCCTACCTCGCAAAACCAAAAAAAAAAAAAAAAAAAAAAAAAAAAAAGAACCTAATGAGGAGGCTGCACCCCTTTCTCTGCCTCTTCCTTCAGGTAGTGAGCACATATAATTCCAGTTATAATATAATCTTACTTTTTGTTGACTAGATGAAGAAACAGCACAGGGAGGGGTTGAAGTGTACACTGAGCTGCGATCTCCAGCCTGCACTCTCTGCCATTATTGTACTGAAAGTTTTTTTAAAAATATTTTATTTATTTACTTATTTGAGAGAGAGAGAGAGAGCAGATAGAGAGAAAGAGAGAATGGGCATGCCACTGCAAATGAACTCCAGCTGCATGTGCCGCCTTGTGCATCTGGGTCTTAGGGAAATCGAACCAGAGTCCTTAGGCTTCGCAGGCCAACATCTTAACCACTAAGCCATTTCCCCAGTCCTGAAAGTTTTGAGAGTTATAGAGGAGGGAGGCAGGGAAGGAGGGACATGGATATATCAAGTCCTCTTGCCAATGCAAAGGAACTCCGGGCACATGCACCGCTTTGTGCATCAGGTTTTAGGTGGGTACTGGAGGATTGGTCCCAGGCTGACAGGCTTTGCAAGCAAGCACCTTTAACCACTGAGCCATCATCTCAGTCGTCAAAGTTTGTTTTGTTTTGTTTTATCTCTGCACATCTTAGGCTGTCTGGCTAGTGTGTGTTGTGTGTGTGTGTGTGTGTGTGTGTGTGTGTGTGTGTGTGTAGGGGGTCCTGTGCACTGCAGGATCCCGATTCCTCACCCCTAGCATGTCCCTAGCAGTGACAACCAACAACTGTCTTCAAACATTACCAACTCTTGGGCTTCGCGGTGGAAGATGTCAGGGTGAAGTGAACCCACCTTGTCTTGGAGCCAACCATACTTGTGAACATACCCCACGGTCTTTTGCCTTTAACAAACAGTGCTCCAGGCTTGAGAGATGGCTCAGTGGTTAAAAGAGTTTGCATGCAAAACCTGCCAATCCGGGTTCAATTCCCCAGTATCAGTGACAAGAGGCCCTGGCATCCTCTCTCTCTCTCAAATAAATAAATGTATTTTTCATTTGTTTTTTCGAGGTAGTGTCTCCCTCTAGCCCAGGCTACCTGGAATTCACTATGTAGTTTCAGGATGGCCTTGAACTCACAGTGATCCTCCTACCTCTGCCTACTGAGTGCTGATTAAAGGCGTGCACCACCACATATTTTAAATATTTTTTTTATTTTACTTTATTTATTTGAGAGAGAGAGATACAGAAATAGGCAGGTAGAGAGAGAGAGAGACCACATATTTTAAATAAACCACTGCAAACGAACTCCAGATGCATGCACCCCTTTGCATCTCCCTGAGAATCCCCACCCTTCTTCATAGGCTTTAACTGCCTCTGCCCCACCACCACATATTTTAAATAAACAGTGCGCCTTCCCTGACCCCACCTTCTGGCTTTCATGCCTTGTTGATTATGCAGACGAGGGCCGGCAAGCATGCAGACAGGAGACCTAGCTGCCCATCCTGACCTGTGAATGTGCAGGCCTAGGGTGTCCAGCGAGGAGGCGCGTCTTAGGGGTTAAAGGTGCGCCCTGGGCCGCACCACGCGTAAACAGGCCAGAAGACGGGCGTGCGAAGGGGGCGGGGCCAAATCTGGGGCGGGGCCAAATCTGGGGCGGGGCCATCGACGGGGGCGGAGCAACGCAGGAGCCATAGGCGGGAGGCGGAGCCATTGGAGGGGGTGGAGCCATGATCTGGGGGCGGGGCCGCGCAGGGGCCGTGGGCAGGGCGGGCGCCAGCGCAGGCTCCGCCCCCGTGTCGTCACGGCGCGGGGCCCCGCCCCTCGCGGCTCCTCCTTCGCGGCGGCGGCGGCAGCGGCGGGGAGCCGGGGTTCGCGGTCGGCGGCTCGGCGCCGGGGCACGGTAGGTGTCTCCGGAAGGCGCGGGGTTCCCGAGCGTCCCTGGGGCTGCGGGGCGACGGCGGCAGCATTGGCAGCATCGGCAGCAGAGCGCGCGGTCCGAGCGCTCCGGGCGGGGCACGGCACTGCCATCGCTCCGGGTTTGTTGGGGGGGGGAAACCGCTGAGCTCGGCTTGCGTGGGTCGGGGACGGAGGGACAGCGCGTGTCACCTCGGCGGAGTCCTCCCCGCCCCGCCCCCTCCCAGCGTGGAGACCCCCTGCTCCCCCCTCCCCGAGGCCGCCCGCGCGCGCGTGGAAGTTTAACTTGGAGCGCGGGGAGGAGCCGCGAGGCGTGGCGGCGGAAATCGCCGGCTGGGGGATGCGCGGGGGGGATGCGTGCGAAGCCTGAGGTTTTGGGGGGGGGTGTCACAGCCGCGTGCCAAGGAGAGAGCATTCCTCCCCACATCCCGGCCACCTACCCCCTCCTTCTCCTCCGCCTCCTCCTCGCAGTTGACCGCAGGGAGCCCTTGCGCCTGTCCAGCACGCACGGGGTCATCTAGGAGGTGGACAGAGGTCAAGGTCCGGTTCCCACGCGAGTCCGGTCCCTGCGGTGAGGGTGGGAACCGTCCGCGGTGGTGCAATCCTCTCACTTTGCATGCTTTCCTTCCCCCACCCCACCTCCCACCCCATCGGATAGGGAAACCGATGCCCTGGGATCCTGGGGATATCACATGGCTGGTGGCCCTGGGCTTCAGCTCAGAAGCTCAGGCCTTCTTGGAGGAGGAAGAGGAGGACTTCATGTCCTGTGTGTGCAAGTTGGGAAACTGGACCGGGATGGTGAACTCCTACCCAACCTTCAGGAACCTTCTCTGGCATCACCTCTAGGAATCTTTCCCTGGCTCAGCTCAGGCGTTGTTGGATCCGTTCTCTTCACCCAATGTGAATTCGTAACCCCTTCCCCCATTCCATACTCCTTGCATCCCAGCAGGGTGGCCTGACAGTGGGAACACGCAGCCTTCTGTAATTGGGACAGACCTGGGTGGTGTGAGGCACTGGGTCCTTAATCCTCCAAGACTCAGTTTACATGGCTGCAGTATCTGAAAGAGATTTCTTAGGGCTGGAGAGATGATTTAGCAGTTAAGACGTTTGCCTGCAAAGCCAAAGGATCCCAGTTCAATAATCCAGGACCCATGATGCACAAGGGGGTGCATGCATCTGTAGTATCTTTGCAGTGCCTGGAGGCCCTGGCAGGCCCATTCTCTCTCTCTCTGTCAGCCTCATTCTCTCTCAAATAAATAAATAAGTAAAATATATTTAAAAAAAAAAAAAAGAAATTTCTCCCTCATTCGCGAGGCCATCAGATCCACTTGGAGCTTCCCATGAACATTATTTACTTACTGTAGCTTTGTTTCATGCTATTTAAAAAAAAATCCTATGGAAATGTTCCTTTTTACATTTTGTTTTTAAAAAAAATGTTTTGAGAGAGAATGGACCCACCAGAGCCTCCAGCCACTGCAAACAAACTCCAGGTGCATACATCTGGCTTGGGAAAGTCTTGGGAAATCGAGCCTGGGTCCCTTTGGCTTTGCAGGCAAGTGCCTTAACCACTACGCCATCTCTCTGGCTCCCTCCAGTACATGTTTTACAGTAGTTTTATTGACATCCAACTTCCCATACTCGGCTCGCCCTGTGGGAAGCACACACTTCAGTGGGTTTTAGGCTGTTCACAGAGTTATGTAAAGTGATGTGATCCTTCACCACTGTCTAATTTTAGATCGTCTTCACCATCCTCCAGGAGCAACACTCATGAACAGGCCTCCTTCCCCAGGTCCCTGACAACCCCCACCTACTGTCTATCCCTGGAGGCTTGCAAGATAATGCTCACGGTAAGTGTTTAACAGTACTTTTCTTCTTTATCACTTTTCATGGGCGAGTAGTATTTCATTTTGTCCATTTCTACGCCAACAGATGGTGGTGGGTGAGATAACTACTTCTTTTTTTAAAATTATCTTATTTATTTTTGGAGAGAGACACAGAGAGAAACAGAGAGAGATGGGTGCGCCAGCAGTGTCTCAGCTGCTGTGAACGAAATCCAGATGTGTGCGCCCCCTTGTGGTCAAGTGCGGCATTGCGCCCTTGCCTCACTTTGCATCTGGCTAAACGTGGGACCTGGAGATTGGAACCAGCGTTCTTAGGCTTAGGAGGCAGGCGCCTTAACCACTAAGCCATCTCTCCAGCCCAGATAACTACTTCTTTTTGGCTGTTGTGAAAAGTGCGGCTGGAAACGTCACGTACCTATTCATAGACACCTGTTTTGAGATTTGTTGGGTGTGTACCTAGGAGTGGGAGTCCTTGCTGTTGAGTGCCCCCCCCCCCGTTTTAACCTTGTGCGGAACCGCTGGGCAAGAGGATTCCGGGGTCTCGCGTAGCCCCTGCTGGCCCCAAGCTCACTGTGTAGCCAGGGCTGGAGTGCCTGCCCCTCCTGAGTGCTGGGTTTACAGTTGTGTACTGCCACATCCGCTTGAGGGTTCTGTATCTTACAGAAATTTGCTCCCTTTGAAGCCCATGTGATCCCACTGGCTCGGGTGTGTTGGTGATAGATGATTTTCTAGTTCCGTTAGACAGAATGCCTTGTTAGTGAAGGAGAGGTCATCTGTATGCATGTAGGGGCGGCCTTGGGACCAGCGTGTATGGAGCAGGGATGAGTTTACACGGGGTTAGCCAGGCTCTGTATGCAGTGTGTTACATCGAATAGGACACAACACTGGCTGGTGCAGGGGCAGCAGCGAGGGCCCGGGGCTCTCGCAGCCCACCTGACACCTGGCACCCAGCACAGGGGATGGATTGGGAACCGGGGCTTTTGTCTTCTGTTTTCTTGCCACAGCTGGACCTGCGTTCCCTCTGTTGCAGAAACTCAGGGCTTTTTGAAGTAGTGAAATTTCTTGAAGTGAGTCAGGTCTCCTGAGGTCAAACCCATAAAAGCCTGGCCTTGAGAATTTAAAGAGGCATTACCCTGTACAGTCCAGACCTGCGGCTGCCATCCTGCTCTCATCTGGGCTGTTGCTGGTGGAAAGTGGGGAGACCAAGTCTCCCCAGATGCTGTGCGCAACCCCATCTGGTTTTTTTTTTTGTTTTTGTTTTTGTTGTTGTTGTTGTTTGTTTGGTTGGATTTTTTTGGTTTTTCGAGGTAGGGTCTCACTGTAACTCAGGCTGACCTGGAATTCACTATGTAGTCTCAGGGTGGCCTCGAACTCATAGTGATACTCCTACCTCTGCCTCCCGAGGGCTGGGATTCAAGGCATGCACCACCACGCCCGGCCTCCACCTGTTTATTTTACTACTTTACTTTTATTTTACTTATTATAGAGAAAGAGAATACGGGCATGCCAGAGCCTCCAGCCACTGCAAAAGAACTCCAGATGCATGTGCCACCTTGTGCATCTGGCTTACATGGGTCCTGGGGAATCAAACCTGGGTCCTTTGGCTTTGCAAGCAAGCATTTTAACCTCTAAGTCCCCTGACTAGCACCTCCATTTTTTTTAATTTTTAAATTTTTTTTTTTTTTGGTTTTTTGAGGTGGGGTCTCACTCTAGCTCAGGCTGACCTGGAATTCATTATGGAGTCTCAGGGTGGCCTTGAACTCTCAGCGATCCTCCTACCTCTGCCTCCCGAGTGCTGGGATTAAAGGTGTGCGCCACCAAGCCCGGCTCTTGTTTTATTTTTCTATTTATTTATTTATTTATTTATTTATTTATTTATTTATTTATTTATTTATTTATTTATTTTAACCTGTCTCCATGTTCCTAGAGAGCCATCTAGGAATAGAGATGCACCTAAGATTTCCTGGGTACAGGGCTCCTCTAGGCTTTGGTGTGCCCCACATGGTCATGGACTGCCAGGGCCCTGTGTGGTGGTACCTTGCGATCTGAAGCCGCCAGTGTGCATTGTCCTTGTGACTTTGTAGCTAGCATGGCAGGTCAGCCGTGGCTTCACAGCCTGGGCTTGGCAGTCAGAACGTGTCCTTTCGCGAGCTTCCTTGTGGCGTGGGTAGCTTTGATTTACCCAGTGGCCTCGCTGAAGCTCTCCTGAGTAGCGGCCCCTGTGCCGCCCACTCCTGCTGCCGGCCAGGACCCATGCTGACCGCAGACACAGCCACCCTGTCTGGGGCTCCTCCAGCAAAGGCCTGGGATGCCTGCTCCTCCTGTGTCCCTCTTAGGTCTTCCCCACCCTGGGCTGTGGCGGTGAGTCATTTAGAACAGCCAGAGAGCTGGGCCAAGCCCCAGAAATTGCAGGGAGGATGGAGAAGACGGGTCCCCAGACTCTGGGGAAGTGCACACTCAAGTGAATTCTTTCTTTCCTTTTTTAAAAAAAAATTATTTGTTTACTTATATGATAGATATAATTTTTTCCTTTTAAAAAATAATTTACTTTTATTTATTTGAGAGAGAGAGAGAGATACAGAAATAGGCAGGTAGAGAGAGAAAGAGAGAATGAGAATGGGCACGTCAGGGCCTCTAGCCATTGAAAATGAACTCCAGATGTGTGTGCCCCCTTGTGCATCTGGCTTTGCAGGCAAGTCCTGGGGAATCAAGCCTCCAACCCTCCTTTGGCTTTGCAGGCAAGTGCTTAGAAAACAGGCCAAGTAAGTCATCTCTCCAGCCCTCAAGTGAACAAGCTGCCACCTTCTTGGGAGGGCATGGTTTTTTTTTTTTTAATATTTTATTTATTTATTTATTTATTTATTTATTTATTTATTTAAGAGAGAGAGAGATACAGAAATAGGTTCAGGTAGAGAGAGAGACAGGATTTGAGAGAGAGTGGTAGAGAATGGGTGCGAAGGGCCTCCAGCCACTGCAAACGCCCCCAGCAGCCAACTGATGCCAGATGCATGCACCCCCACCTTGTGCATCTGGCTTCAGCCCCGTGGGGAGAGCAGTGTGGAGCTGTTGAGCCTCTGGTTTTACGGTGCTGGCTGTTGGTGGTGCCTCCTTAGGGTCTTCATAGGCAGCCAGCATTTTCTGATGGTGTTCCTCTGGAAGCCATCTCTCCAGCCCCCAGCAAAGAGAAGCACAAGTGAATTCTTAACTCCCACTAGGCTCTGGACCAGGTTGTGTCCAGAAAACAGGCCAAGTGGTAGCATGGCCAACATTAGGACCACAACTTCACTTAAGAGCTGGGGCTGGCGTCCCTGTTCTGTTAGCAGAATATAGGTACAAGCTGCCACCTCCCGGGAATGGGAGGGCATGGTGGCAGTGGGTGGCCTCGAACTCTCCGCTCCTGCCTCTGCCTCCCAGATGAATGCTGAGGCCCTTTATTTTTTATTTCCTTTCTTTTTAGAGAGTGTGAGGTTGGCTCTTGGACTCCAGAGCAGCCCCTTGCGGACCTCAGCTTCCCTACCTGTCAAAGGCAGCGATTATGAACATGGTGGACAGGCACAGGGCTGCCTGAGGGCCCACCACTGGTCTAGGAGCTCCCCACAGCTTCATGTGATGGGCCAGCGCAGGCACACAGGGCAGAGTGCATGGTTCAGTCACACTGCTGGGAAGTGGGAGAGACAGGATTTGGGTCCAAAAGCAGTGGTAGATAATTTACCATCCTTACCGTGCTAGTTTGAAGATATGGCCCCATAGACTCAGGTGTTCTGTGAAAATTGAATTTGCACCTCCAGCCCCCAGCAGCCAGAGATTGATGCTGCTGAAGGAGGCATGTCACCTGGGGGTGGATCTTGGAGTCCCACCTTAAGGTGTGTGTCCCAATGGCTAAGCCATCTCTCCGGCCCTAGCTGTGCTTTCTTCAGTGCCCTTCTCTGCCCTTGCTCCTCTCTCTGTCCCCCATGTTACTGACTGTCCCTGTCTCTTCTCAGCACATCTGTTTCCCTGTCCCCCTAGCTGCTTCTCCATCTCTGTCCCTGGCTCCCTCCCTTCTTCCCTCCTCTGTTTCTCGCTCCTTTCTCTTTCACTCTCCCCTCCCTCCCTTGTGCTTGTATACCCACCCACCCACTCACAGCCCTTCCTCTCTCACTAGAGCTCTGTCCCACTTCCTTTGGTTCCAAATGACATCCTGCCAGCACCGTCCAGACCTTTGCTCTTGGATGTGTGGGGAAGGTTGGTGTGGCCACCGCCCAGGTGAAGGGTGAGGCATGTCTAGTGCAGCTGTGGTCCTCTGTCCTCTACCCCCAAGCCTTCCTGTCCGGGGATTGCAGGCAGGAAGAGGAAACCTGGGTTGGCTGCATGGGGTGGGAGGGTTGCTCTGGGTTCCAGCCCTGGTCCTCTAGGGACCCCTGGTGCTGGCATACTGTAGGTTGCTTTGCTCTGCAGTCTGTCACCACTCTGTATTCATCATGTTCTGCTCAAACCCACGGTAGACCCATAGTGTGCATGTGTGGTGAAGAGTCTGGGGAGAAAAAAAAAAGTTAAAGTGGGTCTTGGGCTGGAGAGATGGCTTAGCGGGTAAGATGCTTACCTGCAAAGCCAAAGGACCGAGGTTTGATTCCCCAGGACCCACTTAAGCCAGATGGCACAAGGTGGCGCATGTGTCTGGAGTTCATTTGCAGTAGCCGGAGGCCCTGGTGTGCCCATTCTCTGTCTCATCTGCCCCTCTCTTTTTTAAATAAAAATAACAACAACAACAAAAAAAAAAGGTCCTGAGGCTGGGGAAATGGCTCAGTGGATAAAATGGTTGTGTATCAAGCGTGAGTACTGGAGTTAAGATCCCCAGCAAAATGCCAAGTGGGCACAGAGGCACACCTGTTACCCCAGCCGTCTAGAGGCAAAAACGGGATTGCAGAGCAAACTGGTTGGTAGAACAAGCCAGGTCACAGCTGCAAGTTCAAGCAAGAGACCCTGCCTCAGTAAATAAGGTAGAGAGTGATTAAGAAAGATATCTGACGTCAACCTATAACACCTACATGCCCGCACACTTGTGCACCACACATGCATACACACACACACACACACACACACACACATTGGCTTGGCTGACCCCATCCTTTTCCAGCTTGGGAAAATGTCAGAAAATTGGAGTGAGGAAAGCATGGGGTCCTGGCGTGGGAAGCAGTAGAGAAGAGAAGAGAGTTTGGCATGTGGGTAGATGTCCCCCAGCTGTCCTGTGGATGTCTCCCGTGGATGGAGACACCTTGGAGGCCTCACTCGCATGGGCATCAGCGCTTACAGCTGCCTGCTGCGCAGCGTCCGGGGCAGTCTGGTCTCTGTATTCCTCGGAAGTGCCCAGGATCAGTGCTGCCTGGGGGCATCTCTAAGGTGGCTTCAGGAGAGGGCAAACAGCCACTAAAGACCCTGCTCATGCGGGGGCTTTGCCTCTGGGACTCTGCTTCTTAGTAAAATGGGACGGATGGCTCTCCTGCCCAGCTCATCCAGTGTCCTGCTTGGGGCCTCACAGGCATCATGAAGGTCCCTTGGGGACACTACTCAGTGTTTCCAGCAAACCTCAGAGAGGGCCCCAAGGCCCAAGGGGTGGAGTCCTTGGGGGATGTGTGGTTTTCTTCATCAGTGAGAGCCGGATCTCTGCCTTGCTCGCACCCAGGTCCCAATTCAGGCTTTCTTCCTTCCTGTGCTGTGGCCTTTGCTCGTTGGAGTGTCTGCATGACCTCTGGGCTTTCCTTTTGGAAGGATACTAGCACACTCCCCACGGTGCGTTTTCTGAGGATTCAGGGATCTTGTCCGCACAGCTGGTATAGCCACTCCGTCGGGCACCAAGCACCCATCAGCGAGCAAGGCGTACCTTGTCTCCACCCTCCCTGGAGGGTTGATATTCGAGGGTCCATCTCTCCTGGGAGGGTGCTCTGGGAAGGGGGTGACCCATGGGTACATGTTGGGGTAGTCATGCACACAGAAGACCTCAGTGTCATTGCTGGGGCGTGGAAGGCCCTGCCCTCGGAACAGGGTAGAAAGCTCCGTCACAGTCACGGTGTGCACGCCGCTGTGTACTGACGGCCTGTGTGCCATGGTGTGCCAAATGCTCTGCTGAGGATGTTGTGGGCGTCCCTGCCTCTCCCCTCTGGGCAGTGTTGGTATCGTCCCCACTCTCCAAGCCAGGGAGAGGCACATGGGGCATTGGGACACTTGTCTGGGGAGGGGGAGGAGCAAGATTCAAACCCAGTTCTCACTCTATCAGAGGTGGAGCCAAGTGGCCGCCTCCTGCCCGGGCCCCTGCCCTCCCTGATGCAGGAGTGGGCAGCCCTTATCCTACTGTCACCCCACAAGATCGCAGCCGTGGCCACACTGCTGGCTCCCAAGGCTGGAACGGCTCACGTCTATCCCTCCCTTGCCACCCAGGTATGCTCTTGGGACCCTCCTGTACTTACTGCTGGGGACAAGGAGAGACCTGAGGACCCAGGGAGGTGGAACTGTCTTCTCCAGTCCTCTGACCCACCAGGTTTTGGGAAGTGGTTTTGGCTTTTTTTTTTTTTTTTTTTTTTTTTTTTTTTTTTTTTTTTGAGCCAGGATCTCACTCTATTCCAGGCTGACTTGAAACTCATTCTGGAACCCAGACTGGCCTCGAACGCATCTTGATCCTCCTGCCTCAGCCTCCCGAGCGCTGGCATTATAGGCACGCATCAGCACACCCAGCAGCCTTGGCTCGTATATGTATGATGCAATTGGAGCCTTGGGACTCTTGGCCCGCTCTGAGTGGGACCATCCTGTGGTTGGTGTGAGGGTTACACCCGAGGCACATTGTCTGTCTTCCTGCTTCTGGGAACAAGTGAGGATTCTAGAAGGGTCTCCAGTCTGTCCAAGAGAGGGGTTGGCTGGGGTGGAAAACTGGTTCTAAGATGCACTACCTCTCAGGCTAGGGCCAACACGTGATTCTCATCCATCTTCCCTTCTTCCTCCCTTCTTCCTTTCATTCCCTCCCTCCCTCCCCCCCCTCTCTCTCTTTGTTTTTGTTTTTGTTTTTGAGGTAGGATCTCTTCTAGCCCAGGCTGACCTGGAATTCACTATGTAGTCTCAGGGTGGCCTCAGACTCAACAGCAATCCTCCTACCTCTGCCTCTTGAGTGCTGGGATTAAAGGTGTGCACCACCACACCGGGCTTCTCTCTCTCTTTCTCCAGGCATTTGCTCTATGGCACAGTCTGGTCTTGAACTTGTGATCCTCCTATCTCAGCCTCTAAAGCACTGGGATTAGCGGCATGTATCAACCTTGCCTAGCCCATGTATGATGGTCTTTTTGTTTTTAATTTTTAAATTATTTATTTATTTATTTATTTGAGAGAGGGAAAGAGGCAGAGTGAGAGAGAGAGAATGGGTGTGCAAGGGCTTCCAACCATTGCAAACGAACTCTAGATGCATGCGCCCCCTTGTGCATCTGGCTTACATGGGTCCTAGGGAATCGAAGCAAGGTCCTTTGGCTTTGCAGGCAAGCACCTTAACTGCTAAGCCATCTCTCCAGCCCTGTATGATGTTCTTAACCCACTCCCACCCTAAAATAACACGTCAGCTGCTGGGTGTGTGCTGCTTTGATGAACTCCAGAAGAGGCGGAGGCCATCTTTCTGGGGACCATGACACCCAGCGAGGAGGTGTCCTTTGCTGACGCTGTTCTCTGCCAAGCCTTCCACAACAGACAAGCGAGGTAGTGAGACCAGCATGGTCACTGGGGTGCAGGAAGCTTTCTAGGTACAACATGGCAGGTCACCTTCTGACCTTTCTGTAAAGGCATTCTAGAGTTCACTTCCTGTGTGGACGGCTTTGGAACAGAAGTGAGAGCAGCGAACCATCATCCCCAGTCTCACATGAGCCTGGGAATGGATTTTGCTCAGTTTTCTAGACAGATTTGTCTGAAAGTCACGCTGGGGACTTGGGCTAGGTTCAGTAATAAGTGTGCTGAGGTTAGCAAGACTTACTGTGTGCCTGTTGTGGGTAGATAAACTTGAAAAGAAAACAGGGGAGCTGGAGAAATGGCTTAGTGTTTAAGGCACTTGCCTGCAAAGCCAAAGGACCCAGGTTTGATTCCTCAGAACCCACGTAAGTGAGATGGCACAAGGGGGCGCACACATCTGGAGTTTGTTTGCAGTGGCTGGAGGCCCTGGTGCGCCTATTCCCCAAATAAATAAAGAAAAATAAGATATTTTTAGAAAAAGAAAGCAAGCAGAGTACTGGCTCAGGGAAATGGAAGGCAAGTGGCCTTTAGGTACAGCTGTATCCAGGTGCTCCAGTGACCATTGTCCCCCTCACTGCCTGTCACGGGGCTGTCCTTTTGTGAACTTGGGTCTCGGAACAGCTCCGTGTGTAAATGCTACCACCTTAGCAGTTTCAGCAAACACAGCCAGATCCCCTGTACTGAGACCCTCGGGGACTGTGCTTACCCACAGTGGGACCACCCGAGGGTGTGGAGACATCCCCGTTCTGGTCACAAAGACAGATCCCAGGAGGCTGGAGCAGGCATTCTGGTCTTCCTGGAGGAGGAAGTGGAGTCAGTGATGACCCTGAGCAGAGCCTTGGCCCTGTTCATTCTGATATTAAAGCTAATGTTTTGCCTGGCGTAATGGCGCATGCCTTTAATCCCAGCACTCGGGAGGCAGAGGTAGGAGGATCACCATGAGTTCAAAGCCACCCTGAGACTACATAGTGAATTCCAGGTCAGCCTGAGCCAGAGTGAGACCCTACCTCGAAAAACCAAAACAACAACAACAAAAAGCTAATGTGTTTTTATCTGCTCTCCTGTTTAGAAGAGAGAGAAGGGTGGGCGAGGGGAGAGAAAGAGAAAAAGCCCAAAGAGGGGAAGTGATCTGCTTAAGGTCACCCAGCAAATAGGTCAGGAGTTCCAACTTGGGTCTGTTTTCTGGTAACATCTGATGTTTCCACTGCTCCTTGATGTGTGCACAACCTGGCAGGCAGTGAAGTGGCTTCAGAAAATAGGTGAACAGATGAATGCCTGTGGGTGTGCTAAGTGTGAAAGAAAGAGGAAGGCGGGGAGGGAAGGAAGGAGAGAGGCAGAAAGAGGGATGGAGAGAAGGACGGAAAGAAAGAAGGCAGGCAGGCAAAATAAAGTACCTGCCCAGCCCCTCTGTCTCATTGAGGTTATGGGCCATGGTGGGGCCAGGAGCAGTTACCATGGAGAAGGGAAGGCTTGGGGGACTGGGCTTTACTTAATCTTGTGTGAGTATGTCTAGGTTTCCTGAAGAAACTTAGGGTGGTCACAAGCAGCCCAGGGACAAGCTGGGGGAGGACACGTGGGTAGCCTGGACTTTAGATGACCAGAGACAGAAACCGTGGCTTTCACAGAGTTCAAGAGACAAATGTGTCAGCTCCTGGATCTGAGACGTCCAGGCTGGAGGTGGCTTCAGGTGCGGCTGGCTCCACAGTGTGGCCTCTGGGCTCTGCACCTGTGTCTGGTGGCACTGTCTGTTGAATTGGCTCTGCTCAGGCCTACAGACTTGCTTACTCTCCCCACCCCACCCCACCCCACCCCCAGAGGATCCCGTGGCACTTTTCAGCCTGCCTAGTAGAGTCTTGTATCCATCCTTCAGCCACTGCTGTGACCTGGAGATGCAGAGCTGTGATTGGCCAGGCCTGGGCCACCTGTCCACACCTGAGTGAGCCAGGGAGAAAGGTGCGTGGCACCTTGGGGCTGTTAGAGGGGCCTAAGACTGGAGTGCCAGCCACATGGGAGATTGGATCCTGAAAATGGTACAGTGAGGAACCTGGATCAGGGAGTGACGTGGACACAGCTTGCAGAGAACGGGTGAGGGGTGGCAGGAGGACTGCACCCTGGTGATGGAGGGAAGTGACTGAGTCTCAGGAGTCCGGTGGGGGAGGACAGCGCACAGGAAGTGGGTACCTGGGTTGGGCTTATGAAGAGATGGTGGGCACAGGCACTGGGCCCTGGCTGGTTCTCACAGGGCAGTAGGGGCAGGGACGAGCTCCGAGTACATGCTGAGCACAGGCTGTGTGGGGCAGAGGCATGCCGTGGAGAGTCCAAGGGGACCCTGCATTTCCTGGTTGGGGGCTGAGGGATGGTGAGGTCATGGGACCTGAGACCAGGTGCAGAGCAAGAATTCTCAGCAGTGTTTATTGGGCACTTGCTGGGAATGCGGAATCCCACAAGGCACTTCTGTGATGTGGGTGAGGGCTGCTGGTGCTGGGGGATGCACGGGTTGGGCAGGGGCTATCGTGTGGGTTAGAGAGAGCAGGTTATGGTGTCTGGAGAGTAAGTCGGATGGATACTGGCAGACAGCTAGGCAGTGGGGACACTGCTACACCGGCCTGAGGAGGCTGCTGTGTGCTTAAGGCACAGCGAGGGGTCACCGTGGGGGAGAGAGTGTGAGGTAGGTAGGGGCCGCTAGAGAGAGGTGAGGTGTTGCAGTTAGCTTCTGGTTGCTGGCAGAAAACACTCAACCAGTAGCAGCTTGTAGGAGAAAAGGGTTTATTTTGGCTTCTAGACTAGAGGGGAAGCTCCATGATGGCAAGGGGAAACAATGGCATGAGCAGAGGGTGGACACCACCTCCTGGCCAACATCATCAGGTGGACAGTAGCAGCAGGAGAATGTGCCATACTCTGGCAAGGGGAAGCTGGCTATAACACCCATTAGCCCGCCCCCAATAATACAGAGGCTCCAGTTCCCAAATTGCCACCAGCCAGGAGCCTAGCATTCAGAACACTTCAGTTTATGGGGGACCCCTGAATCATACCACCACAGAAGGGGTGCAGTAGCCTGGACGGCACACAAGGACTGGCTTTCCTGAGGGAAAATGGGAGGTTTCAGAACCGAGGAGGGCCATGGCCTTGACTCCATGTGGTCACGCTGAGCAGGTCACGTGGGGCAGGGTTGGTAAGAAGTGGGTGCCAGCACACCATGTTGCGAGTCGAGTGACACTGGCAGCTTCTGGTCCTGTCTTGAAGAGGTCAGCAGTGACTTGCAGCTTGGTGGGGTTGGGGCACCTACACGGTTTAAGGCTTGAGATAAAAGGACCCCCCCCCCAGTGCAAGTAGAGCCTGGGAGGAGAGTGGGTCCACCCCCAGCAGAAGGCCCCGGGATCCTCAGCCTGCAAGAGCCTGCAGGGAGGGGACAAGCATAGGACACAGCCAATACCTGGTCCAGAATGTTGGCATTTGGCACCACAGAAGGAAAAATCTTGCAAGCGTCCCTCTACCCTGGAGTGTGTGTGAGGAAAGACAGGCAGACAGCCCCTGTGGCCTCTGATGTCAGGCTGTTTATGGGGTGTGAGACTGGGGGTCTGTGCCAGCAGGCACCGGGATGTGGGTGAAATGATCACAGACCACAGTGTCTGCCACTGCTATGTTCTGGTGCCCTGGCAGGGAATAAATGGGGGCTTATGTATCCCTTAATAGCAGCCAGGAGAAGGGTGTGGGTGGCAAGCACCCTGGACAGTGACATTGCTTCAGTGCTGACAGGTTTATTTTTTAAAATATGTTACTTATTTATTTATTAGAGAGAGAGAGAGAAAGTGAGAGTGGGCATGCCAGGGCCTTCAGCCATTACAGATGAACTCCAGACACGTGCGTCCCCTTTGTGCGCATGTGCGACATTGTATGCTTGCATCACTATGCTTCTGACTTACGTGGGACCTGGAGATTTGAACATGAATTCTTAGGCTTTGCAGGTAAGGGCCTTAACCACTAAGCCATCTCTCCAGCCCAGGTTTATTTCTTTTAATATTTTTAATATTATTTATTTATTTATTTATTTGAGAGAGAGAGAAAGAGGCAGAGAGAGAGAGAGAGAATGGGCATTCCAGGGCCTCTAGCCACTGCGAACAAACTCCAGACGTATGCGCCCCTTGTGCATCTGGCTTACGTGGGTTCAGGAGAATAGAAGCAGGATCCTTTGGCTTTACAGGCAAACGCCTTAACCGTAAGCCATCTCTCCAGGCCCCCCCCCTTTTAAAAATATTTTTAATATATTTAATTTATGTATGTATTTGAGAGAACGAGAGAGGGAATGGGTATTTTTAAAAATGCTTTTTATTTACTTATTTGCAATCAGAAGAGAGACAGGGAGTGAGAGACTCTGAATGGGGGCACCAGGGCCTCTGGCCACTGCAAACAAACTCTGGATGCATGTGCCACTGTGCCTCTGTCTTTACGTAAGTACTGGGGAATTGAACCTGGGTCCTTTGGCTTTGCAGGCTGCTAAGCCATCTTTCCAGCTCCAGTGGCCAGGGACCTTCCAGATCGCAGAGAAGGGGTTCAGAATGCATCTGAAGCTATAGACTTGTTCACAGGGCCTGTGCTGGGTTCCCCTCCCATTACGGAGCTGAAAGTTCCCTTTGTGTCGTGGCCTCCTTGCCAGGGTTCACTGTTGTTTTCCGCTTTGTTTAGTCACTGAGATGTGTGGATCCTGCAGCATACCCTCCCCCACCTCCAGCCGTTTCCTGGGTGGAAAATGAGGTTGGGGCCCTTTCTCGTGCTTGTTCACTGTTGGGTCGTGACTGTCCTTCATGATCCCTCTGAGCTCTGTTCATATTCTGAACCAGGCATATCTTGTTTGATGTGTGGTACATCATTGTACGGGCCACCATTTGATCAGCAAGAGGAGGGGCCAGGAATTTTGAGCCTTAAAAAACAATCATTGCTTTGGGTTGGAGAGATGGCTCTAAGGTTAAGGTGCTTGTCTGCAAAGCCTAAGGACCCAGGTTTGGTTGGATTCCCCAGGTCCCACGTAAGCCAGATGCACAAGGTGGCGCATGCATCTGGAGTTCCTTTGCAGTGGCTGGAGACTCTGGTGTGCCCGTTCTCTTTCTCTATCTGCCACTTTCTCTTTTTCACTCTCAAATAGATAGATAAATAATTTTTAAAAAGTCATTGATCCTCCATGTGTAGTGGCACAAGTCTAATTTTCAGCCTGAGATAGGCAGGAGGGTTCAAGGTCTGCCTGGGCTGCAGAGGGGGAAGTTCAAGGCCAGACTGTGTAGTTTAGTGAGGTTCTCTCTCTCTTTTTTTTTTTTTTTTTTGGTTTTTGAGGTAGGGTCTCACTTTAGCTCAGGCTGACCTGGAATTCACTATGTAGTCTCAGGGTGGCCTCGAACTCTCAGTGATCCTCCTACCTCTGCTTCCAGAGTGCTGGGATTAAAGGCGTGCGCCACCATGCCCGGCTTAGTGAGGTTCTCTTTCAAAATAAAAAGTAAGAAGTGGGTGAGGGGCTGGAGAGATGGCTTAGCGGTTAAGGCGCCTGCCTCCTAAGCCTAAGAACGCTGGTTCCAATCTCCAGGTCCCACGTTTAGCCAGATGCAAAGTGATACAAGGGTGCAATGCCACACTTGACCACAAGGGGGCGCACACATCTGGATTTCATTCGCAGCAGCTGAGAGACTGCTGGCACGCCCATTCTCTATGTGTCTCCCTCTCTGTGTCTCTCTCTGTGCCTTTCTCCAAAAATAAATAAAATAATTAAAAAAATTTTTTAAGTGGGTGGGGTGTGGCTCAGTGGCAAGAGTGTTTGCTTGGGCTAGAGTGAGACCCGACCTTGAAAAACAAAAATAAAAGAAAAGAAAAGAAAAGAAAGAAAAGAAAAGAAAAGAAAAGAAAAGGGGAAAAGGGGAGAAGAGAGAAGAGAAGCAAACTGTTGGAGCTGGAGATGGCTTAGTGGTTAAGATGCTTGCCTGTGAAGCCTTGGGACCCAGGTTTGATTCTCCAGGTCCCATGTAAGCCACATGCACATGGTGGCACATGCATCTAGAGTTTGTTTGCAGTGGCTAGTGGCCCTGGCATGCCCCTTCTCTTCTTCCTCCTGTCTCTCTCCCTTCTCTCTCTGTCTGTAATAAATAAATAAAAATTTTAAAAAAGAAGTAAACTGTTGTAGTTAGCTTTTTTGTTGCTGGCACAAAGTGCCAAAAGCAGCTGATGGGAGGAAGGTTTTTTTTTTTTTAAGAGAGAGACACAGAGAGAGAATTG
Source organism: Orientallactaga sibirica (assembly GCA_036365145.1). Lineage (NCBI taxonomy): Eukaryota > Metazoa > Chordata > Mammalia > Rodentia > Dipodidae > Orientallactaga > Orientallactaga sibirica. The sequence continues at coordinate 3,218,106 of JAEOAD010000026.1, read as the reverse complement.
GTGTGCTAGGGCCTCAACCACCGCAATTTAACTCCAGATGCTTGCGCCATCTCATGGGCATGTGTGACCTTGTGCTTGCCTCACCTTTTGTGTGTCTGGCTTACATGGGATCTGAAGAGAGATCGAACAGTGGGTCCTTAGGCTTCGTAGGCAAACGCCTTAACCACTAAGCCATCTCTCCAACTCAAAAGTTTTTTTAAAATATTTTTCTTTATTTAAGAGAGAGAGAAATAGGCAGAGAGAGAGAGAATGAGAATAGGTTGCCATGGCCTCTAGCTGCTGCAGATGAATTCCAGATGCATGTGTCCCCATGTGCATCTGGCTTACCTGAGTCCTGGGTAATTGAACCTGGGTCCTTTGGCTTTGCAAGCAAGTGTCTTAACCACTAAGCAATTTCTCCAGCACCCCCCCAAGTTTTTTTTTTTTTGTTTTTTGTTTTACAGTCTTGAGGGGAAGCTCCATGCATGGCACGAGCAGAGGCTGGGCATCACCTCTGCCACAGCAGGTGGAAAACAGCAGCAGGAGAGTGAGGGGAGCTCTGACACCGCAAAGCCCACTCTCAGCAGCACACCTCCTCCAGCAAGGTTCCACCTCCCAAACTGCCACCTCCTAGGGACCTAGTATTCAGAAGCCATGAGGCCAGGGGCCACCAAACCAGCCGTGGCTCTACATGGGGGCTGGTGTTTGTTGACTGCCCTCAAGTGCTGGGAGCCTCCAGGGGAGGAGCCTGAGGTTGGGCCATGTTGCAGAGAACAGAGCTGGAGTCCCACCAGCTGTGGGGCCAGGCGTCCTGACACACTGCCTTGGGTCAAGTGGTACTCATGGTGGGCAGGTTTGACCTGCACACATCTGGTCCCCGTCCTGCATGACTGGACACGTGTGGACAGACACAGGGCTATCTGGCTGGTGACATCTAGATAACTCAGCCGCCAGGATTGTCTCCTTCCTCAGAACACTTCGTCCTTTGCCGGGTTGCTCCGTTTTCTTGCAGCTCAAATAGCTGGAATGGCTAGGTAGGCTAGGTGGCACAGAGGACCCTCTCTTGTCCAGTCCTAGAAGTGAGAGCCTACACAGGGCTGGGAGTTGATTGACACCCTGACTGAATTCTCCAGGTCTCCTTTGGCCTCCGTCTCTGCCTCTGGCAAATGGGAGCAGTTGTCAGCTTGGTGAAGGTGGTAGCGCCGGGCAGTCCACAGTTGGGTGCACAGGTTGCTGGGGGCGTGGGAGAATGTGGGGACACCGCAGGCTGTGGCTGTCTGGGGCTGTTGCTGTTCAGAGCCGCTGGCTCTGGCCCAGGTAGCTCCCAGGGTGCCCGTCACATGCAAGAGCATGTCCCTTCATGCTGGGTGGGTCGTGAATCTAAGACAGAGGAGCGTAAATGCGCAGCAGGAAGATCTTAGTCATCCCTAAGAGGTGCTTGGGTGTCTGGGGTGGAGGCCCTGGGGGACTTGCAGGACTTGGCCCATGCTCCCTTGTCAAGCACAGCTGTGCCCCAGTTCACCAGTGTGGCTCCAGGCTGGTGAGGTTGACAGACTGGCGTAGAAGGAGCTGGTGCAGAATGACCCCGCCACTGAGCCTGTGAGGGGCTGAGGTTGGCACCGGGTGATTCTCTGGGATGGGGGCTGGGCAGTGTAAAGCATTGAGCAGCACCCTGGGCCTCTTCCCTTCCTGTCCCCTAGTTGTGACAACCAAAGCTGTCCCCAGGCATTGCCACTGTCCCCCGGAGGCCAAGTAGCCCCTGATAGACAACCCTTGGGGCATGTTGTCCCGAGGCTGGAGGGAAGAGTGCATGGCTGGGAGGCCAGGAGAGATGCCCGTGTGATTTGCACTTGGGTATGGATTTGGCCAGTCTCTCAGGAGGAGCAGTGTGAGGACTCTCACATCACCCCTACCCCCACCCCCACCTCCAGTGGCTACCTCTTGGCAAAGAGGGAGGAGGCAATCTTCCTGCCTCAGCCTCCTGTGTATACCTTCAGGTCTGGCTTTTTTCCTTGCTCCCTTGGAGCGTGTCCTGTGAGTTGAGTAGCTAAGTCAGATTTCACACAGTGGTGTAGGACTGGCTTCCAGAACTATGAGATTTTAATGACAGGTCCCACCACGAGTACACTACCAGAACTGCAGGCGGCCCACCCCCAGCGTGAGTGCAGCCCATGGAAGCCCATCATCGTTGTTTCCTGAGTTGCCCCTGTGATACAGAGACAGTGAAGAAATGGGCAGACAAGAGCCCAGGGAGGGACAGGAATTTCCCCAAGGTCACATGGCTGAGTGTGGCCCCCTCCAGGCCCCCTGGGCCTCCCTTGTGTGCCCCTGAGGCTACGTGTACTGTCTCAAGCTCTCCAGCCTGGCTAGCACCTAAGAAGTGGGCAGGCTGGAAGTGGCAGGGCTGCCGCGTGTGGGAGCCATGCTGTGCCTTTGCCCAGCAGTTCTAGGAGAGTCTGGACAGAGAGGTAAGCTGTAGGTGGGCACTGGCTGTCCGCCTTGGGCAACTTCAACTTGGACTGACTTCAAAGTCGGTCTCCTCCTCTCCCACTCAGGTACCTGCCATGACTCCCTAGTGCCCAGGTCTAAATGTGCCCTCTTGTGTCCGCTGGGCCGTGCACACCCTACAAAGGGCTCTCCGTGAGACACATTGCACGGACAGGTTCAGTGCTCTTCACCCAAACTCTAGGGACCAGAAATAACTCAGGTTGCTGATTTTTGTTTTTGGTTTTTCAAGGTAGGGTCTTGCTGTAGTCCAGGCTGACCTGGAATTCACTGTGTAGTCTCAGGCTGGCCTCGAACTCACAGCAGTCCTCCTACCTCTGCCTCCCAAGTGCTAGGATTAAAGGCATGCGCCACCATGCTTGGCAGATATCTGATTTTTAAAAAATATTTATTATTTATTTATTTGAGAGAGAAAGAAGCATAGAGAGAGGGATGGGTGCACCAAGGCCTCCAGCCACTGCAAACAAACTCCAGACCCATGCCCCACCATGTGCTGGCTGAGCCATTAAAGGCTCTTGCTTACAAAGCCTGATGGCCGGCCTGTCTGAGTCTCCCTTCAGCAATTTTCAGACCCTAACAGGCCCGGGTTTGATCCCCTAGTACCCATGTAAAGCTGGATGCACAAAGAGGCGCACGTGTCTAAAGTTTGTTTGCAGTAGCGGGTGGTCCTCCCCCTCTTTCTCCTGGCAAATAAAAAAATAAATATATTTTTTAAATCCAATGAACTGGGTGTGGTGGCACATGCCTTTAATCCCAGCCCTCGGGAAGCAGAGGTAGGTGGATCAGGCCACCTTGAGATGACATAGTGAATTCCAGGTCAGGCTGGACTACATACAGTAAGACCCTACCTTGAAAAAACAAAACAAAACAAAAAATTAAATGAGGAAAGTTGCAAAGATGAGGGATAGTCAGCCCGTACTGACAGTAGTAACGACAATGACAGTACAACAGTAATAGTAGGGGGTAGAGCACCTAGTCTGCTCCTCAGGAAAGGCGTAGGGCCCTACTGCTCCTGTCATGTTCATTTCTCAGGTGCAGCATCTGTGACCCACAGCCATGAGGTGTCCTGTCCAATGGGGTCACATGGCCCACGGCCCAGCCAGTACTGTGCATGGATGCAAAGCCATATATGTAGCCAGGGGTCCTCCTGCCTGGCCGTGTGAGGACAAGGAGAGTCAGCTAGAGTGACAGGGTGCTTGCAAGGCCCCAGTCTAGGTGTGGGAGGACCCTTGGCAGTGTCACCCTGGCCAGTTTCCCTTCTGCATGTGGACGCTTTCTCCATAGACACTGTTGGCTGTGTATTTCAGAGCTCAAGGTCCCCAAGTTACACAGCAAGCTTAGAAACCATTTTTTCCATTCCAGTTATGTATTTAATTAGAAACAGGATCTCGTGTATTCCAGGCTGGCCTGGAACTCGCTATGTAGCCAAGGATGACCTTGAACTCCTGATCCTCCTGCCTCCACCTCCCAAGTGCTGGGATTTGCAGGCCCATACCACCTGTCTGGTTTATGCGGTGCTGGTGATTGAACCCAGGGCCTTGTTCATGCTGGGCAGGCACTCTGCCAACTGAGCCCCATCTGTGTTGGCTAGAGATGGAAGAACAGGAAACCCTGATAAGATGTTTTCTGCAGTGAAGCCGGGCGTGGTGGCGCACGCCTTTAATCCCAGCACTCAGGAGGCAGAGGTAAGAGGGTCGCTGTGAGTTCGAGGCCACCCTGAGACTACATAGTGAATTCCAGGTCAGCCTGAACTAGAGTGAGACCCTACCTCAGAACCTCCCCCCAAAAAAAAAAAAAAAAAAACATGGTGATCCTCCTACCTCTGCGTCCTGAGTGCTGGGATTAAAGGTGTGCGCCACCAAGCCCGGCTCGCTGTGCATTTTTAATTCTCCCTAGCTGGAGATGATGAGGAGGGAATGCCTGCTAGGTCCTGCCTTGTGGACTTATCACAGCCAGCCTCCGAGAGAGGTGGGGAAAGCCCTTCTGTGCAGTGTTCCTGTCCCGACTCTCAGGGCTTGTCATGGGTGGCCTCTGCCCCTGCCCTCATGCCCCAAGTCCTCCCCCACCCCCTCCGCTGTGTGATTCCTATAATTCTCTGTGGCCTTCCGGGAAGGGAAGGGTGGAGGAGCTGCCTGAGAAGTGGTCAGAGTGGCGTGCCAGGATGTGCAGCCCTGAGCAAAGGAAGAGTGGGTGTCCCCCAGGTTTGCGTAGCAGAGCTGTGCATCCAGGCCCCCACCATTCATGATGGGTCCCCAGTGTGACTGTGAATTTGACTTGGAGTATCCCTCAGCCCCCAGGGTAAATCAGGGTAAATGAGTAATACGTATTAGAGGCTGGGACTATATAGGTCAGTGGTAGAGCCCTTGTCTGATGTGTGAGATGCCCCGGGTTCTATGCCCAGCACCAGAAAGAGAAAAAAGTAAATGCAATTAAAAAAAAAAAAAAACCCTGAAGTATGAAACTCTCACAAGGAGCTAGGCTGGAGGATCTGTCCCTGAAGTGAGTGTCCGGAACAGACAGTGGAGAAGGAACCAGCCAGAGGTTGGAAGGCCAAGGGAAATTGGGGTTGATCCGTAAGGGGGCAGGGTGCCTTTGGGGCAATGTAAATGCCCTAGGATAGATCGCTAACATCCTCGTACTGACAGCCTGCAAGTACCCGAAACCCTGTGATTGTACCCCCAGCGCTGAACTGCACACTTTAAACGGGTGAATCGCACATGTGAATTACAAGCTGAGGCTGTTCCGGGAAATCCGAAGCCTTTCGAATGTCTCCATGGTGAGCAGTGTGTCGTTTCACAACGATGGCAAGTTGGTGGCACTCATTTCTCCTCCCCTGTGCCACTCCACTGTGGCCGCCAGGATTGTTGCTTGTTCTGTGTAAAGACTGGGGCTCTTTCGCTGGGCATGGTGGTGCACGCCTTTGATCCCAATACTCAGGAGGCTGAGGTAGGAGGATCGCTGTGAGTTCGACGCCAGCCTGGGACTGACTACAGAGTGAATTCCAGGACTGGGGCTTTTGTCCACCATAGATTTTCGTCCCTTGGATTTCTTTCTTTCTTTCTTTCTTTCTTTCTTTCTTTCTTTCTCTCTCTCTCTCTCTCTCTCTTTCTTTCTTTCTTTCTTTTTTTTTTTTTTTTTGGTTTTTTGAGGTAGTGTTTCATTCTAGTCCAGGCTGACATGGAATTCACTATGTAGTCTCAAACTCATGGTGATCTTCCTACCTCTGCCTCCCAAGTGCTGGGATTAAAGTCATGCGTCACCATGCCCAGCATAAAAAAGGACTTCTTTAGACACGATTCATTCTGATAATTGAGATCTGTGCCCCATGGTCTGGCCATGTCACGGTCTGTCCACTGTGTTGATTTCTTTCTCTCCCTCTCTTTTTTTTTTGTTTTGTTTTGTTTTTTTCCAGGTAGGGTTTCACTCTAATCCAGGCTGACCTGGAATTCACTATGTAGTCTCATGCTGGCCTCAAACAAACGGTGATCCTCCTACCTCTGCCTCCTGAGTGCTGGGATTAAAGGCGTGTGCCACCACACCCGGCTCATGGTGTTGGCTAGGAGGGCCGCCTTCTTCTGCTTTTCCATGGTGTGGACGCTGCCTGTGGCGGGACTGTGCCCCTGTTCGTATCTATCCCGGCACACGGTGAGAGCAGCTGTCACCTGCTGTCACTCTGCACCACCCTCACAGCAGGGACCGGGCAGCAGTGAATGTCAAACTTACTTTCCAGGTGAGGCATGGAGAGATGTCACTGGCTCCGGGTCACACAGCTGGCGGGAAGCCAGTCAACACTGAGCTGGGATTGCACCCCGCCTGCAGGGCACACAAACTTAGCCTCGTGAAACATGATCACAGCATTTGCCCCAGCCAAACCAGGCTTCAGGACACTTGGGGTGAGGCCCAGGAAGTAGATCTTGAATGCCCAGTGGGTGCCCTGAGTGGCAATTCTTATGATGCAGATCCCTCTTCCATACCTTGTGTTACCGTGAGCATGCCTGTCACCCACTGAGAGTCCTTTCCATGACCTTCATGGTGTAGGCAATCGCTTCCAGCCTTTTTTTTTTTCAAGGTAAGGAGACGCAGCCCAGGCTGACCCGAAATTCACTATGTAGTTTCAGGGGGGCCTCGAACTCGCAACGATCCTCCTACCTCTGCCTTCCAAGTGCTGGGATTCAAGATGTGCGCCACCATGCCTGGCCTAGCCTTTTTTTTGTTGTTTTGTTTTTCTCTTAACGGTCTCACTGTGTAATAGCCTGGGCTGGTCATGAACTTCTCCTCCTTCAGCCTCAGCCTCCGGAGGGCTGGATGATTACAGATGTATGTCACCACATTAGCACGTGACATCTCTTGACGTAATCTGAAGAGGCAAGTTAGAGATTTGAGAGGCTATGACTGGTGTGACTCTGTACCTGCCACTCAGTTTTTATCAGCTGGAAGTAGAAAGCGGGCACCTGATGGCTCACACCTGTAATTTCACACGTGGACATAGCTCACACCTGTAATTTCACACTTGGGAAGCTGAGATCGGAGTATCATTGTGAGTTCCACTGACACCCTATTAACTCCCCTGCCCCCACAGTGCTAGGGTGTATGCTGCAGTAACACTGTCCTCTTTAGACAGTGTGCACTGTGTGACGGCAGTAGCTTCACACTGCTGGTTTGCTTCGGGCAACACTGCTGCTGCAGGCCCTGGAGGGATGCAGTGAGCTGCGTTTCCATGGCTACTGGTGTCCAGTGAACGCTCTCAGCCCTTTCTTAGTCCTTGCTGTATTCTACTTTGGTGTTAATGTCGACCACAATCTTCACTGTGTTTGGGGATGGGTCCAGGAGCCCTTTCTGACTGTTAAGGTCTGTTGAGGAGCACATGGAAGTTCAAGCCCACCCTACAGGGAAGGCAGAGGGACATGTATGGAGCAGGCTTGGTGATGTGCCGGGAATCCAGCATGCAGGAGGCCGAGGCAGGAGGAGCGCTGTTCTACATGCCTTGTGTCCGGTCATGGTGGCATGGCTGGGGCCCCGCTAGATGTGCAGGACTCTCACACCAGTGCTCAGCCCCAGCCCCCGCTTCCTGCCAAGTTGTGGAGACAGGATCCTGTGGTGGGAGGCAGTGTGGGCTGGGGCAGGAAGCCTGGCCCTTTCCTGTTTGCAGTGTCCTGGGACAGAGGCCCTGCCCACCCACCCCTTCAGGAGTCCCAGAGCAGAGGCTGTGCGGAGGCTTGGGGGCAAGTGGATGGGAGCCGAGTCTCACTTGTCTAAGCCACTGCTTGCTCCAGAGGATTAAGCCCCGATCTCTGTGCTGCACAGGGCTGTGGTGTGGGGAGGCAGTTCAGAGCCGATGGCATCTTACACACCTGAGGCCCAACCAGCTTGACATCTTGAAGCCTCAGTTTTGTTTTCTGTAAAATAGGACAGTAATACTTCCTGCCCTGCAGAGCTGGTGTTAAAGCCAGCATGTATGTAAGACTTACAGGCATGGCTGAGTGAGGTGGCTCATGCCTGGAGTCCTAGCACTAAGAAGCCGGGTGCAGAGGGTTAGGAACTCAAGACCGAATCACAAATTCATGTCTCAAAGACAACAAATGCAAATCTCAGCAATCTCCCCCATACACACATCTCCTTTTGGGTCCTGCCAGGGCCACAGGCAGATGCTGGATGGTTCTGGGTGTGTGTGTGTGTGTGTGTGTGTGTGTGTGTGTGTGTGTGTTGCTTTTTGTTTAAAAAAAAAAAAAGACATAAGCTGGCACACACCTTTAATCCCAGCACTTGGGAGACAGAGGTAAGAGGATCACTGAGTTCAAGGCCACCCTGAGACTACATTGTGGATTCCAGATCAGCCTGGGCCAGAGAGAGCCCTTCTGTAAAAGGTCCAAACCACACACAAGGACCTTGTCCTGGTCCCTGAAATCTTGTCAATCAGGTCTGTGGCACCTGCTACAGTGGAAAACGGTAGGACCTGGTCAGCTCTCTGCCTGGCTTTGTACCTTCCTACTGGAATGCAGTCCCTTGTGGTCGCGTGTGTGTCATTTGAGGCAGTTGTACTGGGACAGAGGCATGTGTCTCACAGAGCCTTTGGGGGCCCTTTGGTGAAGCAGCTTGATGGAGCTGTGGTGGTGTTTATGGTGAGGTCACGAAGCTGGAGAAGCGGGTGTAGGTAAAGGAAGCCGCGGCAGAACCCCGCCTGCCTAGGCTCCCAGGCTCCTCTCTGGTCTTTGCAAAGCTATGGGCTCCCTGGCACCATTTTGTTTATTAATTTGTTTGACAGAGAAAAGGAGGGAGGGAGGGAGGGAGCTCACCAGTGCCTCCTGCCACTGCAAAGGAATTCCAGGTGCATGTGCCACTTTGTGCTTCTGGCTTTATGTGGGTATTGGGGAATCAAACCCAGGCCATCAAACCTTGCAGGCAAGCACCTTTAACTGCTGAGCCATCTCTCCAACCCCTGGCACCATTTTGGTTATTGATCCAGGTATTGTTAACTGTTCCATAGATAAGGGCATGGGGCTCAGAGAGGGCATGGCATACTCTACCCAGAGCACTGAGCCACTCCTCGCTGTGCAGGGTGCTGATGGGGGCCATGAGCAGAGGGGCAGGGAGAGCGTGGGCACCCTGCCGTGACTGTACTAGGTGGAAATTCAGAGCTGGTCAAGGACGGGATCCTGAGCTTCGGAGCACAGGCTCTGCAGCAACAGGCGAGGGGTTCTTTCTGGCTCCTGGCTGTGTGGCCTTGGACAAGTTATCTTACCTCTCTGAGCCCCAGCAGATGGTTGGTTCACAAAGGAGCATCAGATGGAGTCATATGAGGAAGCTTAATGACATTTCTACAACCAGCCCCTAGCTCCAGCGGGCGTGCTGATGCGTGCGTGCCTAGAACCCTGCTGCTCTGGGATGTTAAGGCAAAAGGGGGTTCAAGGCCACCTGGGCTACATAGCAAGACCAAAAAGAAAAGAAAAAAAAATCTTTGGCTCAGTACCTGGCCTAGAGCAAGTGCTCAGTAAACAGGAGCTGATCTTGGGCAGTGTGCCAGCCTACCTGCCCTCCTCCCCTGCACCCCCGAATCTCTCCATGTTTGTGCATTGTGTGCATGTGTGTGTGTGGGCCCATATGTGCACGTGTATGTACGCATGCACACGAGGCCAGAGTTCATTGTCGGAAGTCGTCATCACTCTATTCTGTTAAAAAAAAAATTTATTTGAGGCGGGGGGAGGGGTGAGGGGAGAGAATGGGCACACCAGGACCTCTAGCCACTGCAGATGAACTCCAGACACATGCATCACCTTGTGCATCTGGTTTATGCGAGCTCTGGGGAATTGAACCTGGGTCTTTAGGCTTCGCAGACAAGTGCCTTAACCACTAAGCCATCTCTCCAGTCTCCACTGAATTCTTTGAACCAGGATGATTTGGCTAGACTGGCCAGCCAGAAAGCCCCAGGGACTCCCTGTGTCCGCCTCCCCAGTGCTGGGATTACAGGTGCAGGCCACCATGCCTGGCACTGACATGGGTGCTGGGGATCTGGTGCTGAGGTAGCCAGTCAATGCTCTTGCCAAGTGGCCCTGGATGGGCTCCGCGGCCATATGCCCAAGCTCAGCTCTAGGGAAGCCAGCTGCCAAACATGCCTGTGACCTGACCGTTGTGAGCTACCACGTCCTCTCACCCACCCACTCTGCGATCTGCCCTGCACCACTGCTGCTGCTTTTCCCACGTTCCCACTCGACTCTCTTAAGAGTGCACACAGGGCTGGAGAGATGGCTCCGTGGTTAAGGTACTTGCCTGTAAAGCCTGATAGCCAGGTTTCATTCCTCTGTGCCTACATAAAGCCAGATGCACAAAGTGGTGCATGTGGTTAGAATTCATTTGCAGTGGCCGGAGGCCCTAGTGAGTCCATATTCTCATTCTTCTCTCGCTCTCTCTCTCTCTCCCTCCCTCCTCTGCCTCTTTTTCTCTCAAATAAAATGCAATTTATTAAAAAGAGCTGGGCATGGTAGTGCACGCCTTTAATCCCAGCACTTGGGAGGGAAAGGTAGGAGGATCTCTGTGAGTTCAAGGTCAGCCTGAGACTACAGAGTGAATTCTAGGTCAGCCTGGCCTAGAAAGACTCTACTTTGAAAAAACTTTAAAAAAAGAAAAAAGAAAGGCGTGTCCACAGCCTCAGTGGCTTTCTTGTCCCCTCAGCCGGTTCCATCTGGGGTGGGTCCGCGTCTCTGACATGGGGTCCCTGCCCAAGCAAGTTCTGGTCCCTGAGCCATGCACGGGGCAGGGGGGATTGAAGATTGGGTGGGTGAGAGGTGGTGGGTCACAGTGATCTGGCCAGAGGCATGTTTGGCAGCTGGTTCTCCAGAAGCTGAGCTTGGGTACATGGCCCTGGCCCCCGTCCAAGGCCACTTGGCAAATGTGGTGGTGACTGGCTCCCTGAGCTTGCTGCCAGCTCTCCCCGCTCTGCCCCGCCCCACCCCGCTGCCTTTTTCTTGGAACCCCTTTGATCTGCCGAGCATGGAGAAACGGTGCCGGTTTAGACGGTACAAATGGTCTTGAGCAAAAAGAGCCACCTCTTCTTTGCCTGGCTGTGCGTGTCTCGCCTCAGACAGACATTTCCTCCCTTCAGAGCACTTGTCACAGCACTGCTGTCTTAGTTCCCTCTGGAGTGGCAGCTCCCTGCGAGCGTGACCTTCAGCTGTTGCTCTTGGTGAATCCTGGCAATGTGAGTGGCCCTTGGCACGCAGTAGGTGCTCAGTAAGTGGGCAGGTGGGTCTGATGTAAGAGGTTGTCTCGGGTCGCATAGCCAGGTTTTGGTCCCTTCCTTCCTGCAGCCCTTGGGTAACTCCGCGGTGAGTCGAGAGTGGGCATCCTGTCCTGATGGCCCGTTTTGGGAAACTGTGATACCCACCGCCTGCCTGCGTGCACAGGCGCGCACACACTGGGGACAGCACCGTGGCGGTCGAGCCTAGTTCCGAAAGTGGCTTTTCCGCTTCCTGAGTCGTATGGCCTTTGATACCACGTCACTGCTCGAGCCACAGCTTCCTCCATCAGCACACGGGGACAGAACCCTGCCTCACGTGCTGTCGCGCACAGACACACCAGCAGGACCTCCCTGGTGTCCCCTCGCCACACTCCAGGGTGTGGGTGCCTGTTTAGCCAGAGATTTCAAGGCCTGGTAGCCACATGTGTGATAAAACCTAGAGCTGTTACTGAGAGGTTAGGCAGCAGGCCAAGGTCACCCAGCTGGGATCTGAACACAGGCAGATGGGCCCCTCCTGTGCTTGACACGCAATTGGAAGAACCGGTTGTCACTTTAGGCCTGATCCGACAGGAAGGCGGTGTGATCCTTCATCTGGCAATGAGTGTCTCCCAGGTGGGAACACCACTGAGGGCGTTTGGTCGTGTTTCTTTTCTTGTCTGTCGTCCTCCCGGTGTTCGGGGTGCCAGTTAGACGGGCTCATCTGGTGGTCTTGCTCTGGGGTTGGGCTTGCCCCACAGCTTAGTGATCTGCAAAGGGCAGAGTCATGAGCTGTGTGTGCGCACACAGGAGCTGGTGGGAGGATGAAGCAAGGCAGGGCATGGGAAACTCTGGCTTGGCATGGAATATACAGTGCCCCCCCCATACTGGTGTTCCTTCTGTAAGCAAGGAGGGCTCTCTGACGCCATCTCTGCCTCTGAGTTTCCTCTGAGCTGGATTTGAACTTAAACTGCTTTTTTGATTTTAGTGGCTGCAGGTTGTACACAGCTCTGAGACTGCAGGCCAGCCAGACCCATCCGTGCATGGCAGAGGGCCTGTGTTCCTCAGAGGGGAGTCAGGCATCAGCCATGGGAGCCGCAGGGCTGGCAGGCCGTCGGGGGTGAGCTGGCATTTCAAGGACTGCCTAAGGGTAGCTGGTCAAGAGCCAGTTGCCTCTGGAGAATTTCAAGTGCCCTGGCCCTAATTGCTTTGTTTTACAAGTGAGTTCAGCACACCCAGGAATGTTTACCTGAACATCTTGTAGTTTGGGGACAAGATTTGGCTGGTTGCCATAGCTACGACTGGGACCTCTTTTCTAACCCAGGTACTAAGTAGCCTGGGTTTCAGGACAGGAAGAATGAAGGGGCTGGAGCGGTGGCTCAGCACTTAAGGCACTGGCCTGCAAAGTCTAATGACCTGGGTTCGATTCCCCAGTACTCACATAAAGTCAGATGCACAAAGTGGCACATGCATCTGGAGTTTGCTTGCAGTAGCGGGAGGCTCCAACACGCCTGTTCTCTCTGTCCCTCTTCTCTCTTGCTCTGCTTGCAAATAAATAAAAATATTTTTTAAAGATTTATTTTTATTTATTGATTTATTAGAGAGAGAGAATGGGCGCATCAGGGCCTCTACCCACTGCAAATGAACTCCAGACACATGTGCCACCATGTGCATCTGGTTTACGTGGGACCTGGAGAATCAAACCTGGTTCCTTAGGCTTCACAGGCATGCGCCTTAAGCTCTAAGCCATCTCTCCAGCCCTAAAAAATATTTTTTTAATGATGGAGGGAGGAACAAGTGAACAGGAGGGATAGAGAACTGCAGCCAGCACACAGCCAGCTCCTCCTCATCGGGGTACCAGGGTTGGTCACTGCTGACTGTCCAGAGAGCTTACAGCTGTCTGACCTGAACTTCACACCGGCCCCCTGGCCGAAACTAGGAGGACCAAGGCCCTGAGGAGAGCCACGCTGTGTGCCACCTCCCAAGACCGGAGCAGGGAGGGGCGTGGAACCTCAGGCTGCTGTGGCCCTGTCCTCACCTGGGTAAAGGAGGGAGCTGAGTGAGGGTGAGGATGCAGCCTGCCCCACCCCAGCACCTTGGTTGGCCCTGCCTGCATGTGGGCCAGCTCGCGCAGACACAGCCTTACGTCCGGAACGTGGTTGGGAGCTGTGCTTTGGTGTCTCACAGACCGAGACAGACAAGCTGGTCCCATTAGTTCCCCAGCGGCTCCATTGTTCTACGTCTTGGTGCTCATCTGTAAAGCTGAGACCCTTCCACCTCCCTCTCCATCAGCTCTAAACGACCCAGGTGCTCTCACTAATGTGAGTTTGCCCCACGTTGGGTCGTTCAGCTCCCGTGAGAGCCATAGGCTGGGGGGGACACAGCGCTATTTGCTCTGTGCTGGGTTGAGGTGGTGGACTTTGCGGCTCCAGCGAGAGCTGTAGGCTGGGGATATGGCATTCTTTGGTGTGGGGTGGTGTACATCCTGGTTGACAATACCCAGCGCCCCCAGGGTGAAGGGGTGTACTGGTAGCTCTTTCTTGCTATCATATTTCCTTTTCCTGAAGTCCAGGGGGCCCAAGAGGAGGGAGGGCCTAGCTGCAGAGACTCAAGGGCTCCCTGAAGCCGGCAGTACCCCTTCCCTCACCTCTGTCTGTGAAGTGAGCCAATTCACTTCTTACGGGGACAGGTGACTCCAGACCCCAGCTGCAGCGTTTTGCCCCAGTGTTCCTCCCCTCAAGCTATTGTTAGATGACTCAGGGAGCCTGAAAGCCACTCTGCCTCAGCTCCCACCCAGCAGTGTCTCCTTTGTCCCACAGGGCTGTCTGTGCCAGAAATTGTTGGGAGCAGGCGGGAGCTGTGGAACCTGGAGATGAGAGCGCCCCAAGGAGGTGAGTCCCCCCAGCCATGGCTTGTTCCCAACACTGCCCTTGGCCTGGGCACCCCTGCAGCCCACCTTGTGTGGCCAAGCAAACTCTAATCAGAGTGCCAGGTGTGATGGTGCACACATCATCTCAGCACTCGGGAGACTGAGGCAGGAGGATTGTAGGGGCTAGGCCAGCCTGAGCTACAGAGCAAGACCTGTCTCCCAGAAAGGGTGGCAGCAGAGTCCGTGGGTGGCGAGCTCAGCCCCGGCTCTCCTTGTCTCTGGAGATAGGACAAGTTCCATGGTCACCTGGGACCCCCTTCCCCTTCCTCCACACCCTTGGGTAAAGGTTACATTGTCTCCCATGTCCCCTTTTCGTCAGACGAGAACACTGCTCTGCCTCATGTCCCCAGCTAGCAATTGCCAGAGGCAGGATTTGAACCCTGGGGCTGTATGGTTCCATGACTGAGGGTCCACCCACTGCCCTTACAGCCAGGCCTCCAGGTGACTCTGCAAGTGTTCTGTGGATCAGCCCACCTGCCTACATGGGGCTGTTTTCTTCTGGTGAATAGCATGGGTTTGGCCGATCAAGGCTTGCCACTGTGACTGTGCAACCTTGGGCAAATGGCTTCATATCGGAGAACACATAATGCACGACAGGTGTGTTAGCAGAAATAGCATTCTGTAATTGCCAAAGCACAAAACCCAGAGACTTTGCTACACTTGAAACACTGAAGCTGGGCTGGGGAGATAGCTCAGTGGTTAAGGCGTTTGCCTGCAGTTGATTCCCCAGTACCCCCATAAAGTCATATGCCCATATGTGTCTGGAGTTCCTATGTAGCGGCTGGAGGCCCTAGTGAGCCCATTCTCTCCCTGCCTGGCATGGTAGCACACGCCTTTAATCCCAGCACTCGGGAGGCAGAGGTAGGAGGATCGTCGTGAGTTCAAGGCCAGCCTGATACTACATTGTGAACTCCAGGTCAGCCTGGGCTAGAGCAAGACCCTACCTTGGGAAAACAAAAACAGGAGCAGGAGAGATGGCTTAGCCCTAAGTTAAGGTGCTTCGTGGAGCTGAGAACATTTTCCTTGCTCTGCTCTGCTGAGTCAGCACGTGCATACTGACCTCTTCTGGAAGCTGCTTTCAGTTCCAACTCCCCATCCTCTCACCCTCACAGGCCATGATGCTAATTCAAAGCAAGGTGTGATTGACAGCGCCTCAGGAGCCTTGACACCATGATCCTAGTGAGAAAGCACTTGGGTCTCAGGCCCACCGCGAGAGAGTCCTTGAAATCTTGCAGAAGCTTAGGGTTCTCTCTGAGAGATGTCCTGTCCTGCCAGCCTGCCTTTGCCCTCCGAATAGCCCTGGGCATCGCTTTCCCTTGCAGCTCTGCAAGGAGCTCAGCATGGCTGGCAGACCCGAGAGCACGTTTTTCCAGTGGCGAGGCCTGGCTGTGAGTCAACACATTCTAGAACCCTCGCTCAGCTCACTGAGATCATGGACTATGCCCACTCCAGTGAGGTCGGGGATGTGACTCGCCCTGAGCTCCACCGCAGCCAGCAAGAGCCCTGGACTCTCAGCGTGTTGGGCTCCAGGCCCAAGACTGTTCCCAGCTGATACCAGCTTTACACTTGTGCCCAAGGCACTCCAGGCAGCCCCACGCCCTTTGTGGGTGGGTCAGCCCCCTCTAAACCTGGTGATTTGGGTTGAGTCTCACATCTGAAACAGACCCTCTAGCAGAGCCACTCGGAGCCGAGTTCTCTCTTCATGTCCCCCACAAGGGCTGTGCCCTCTGCTGGAGCACCCTTCCCTGCCCTCCACTGTCCTGACCTTAGTGTGAGAGCCAGCCCAGGGGAAAGTCCTTCCTTCCTTGCCCACTCAGGAGACATGTGACCTGTGACTCCCTCCCAGATGTGGGTCCACAATGCCAGGAGCCTTGGGGACAGAGGCTCAGATTCTTAGCCCAGGGCACACTGGTACTTGCTCAGTGCTGGAGGGAGTGAATAGGTGTGACCTGAGGGGCGCAGTGTCACTGATGACACTTCCTATGGTGCCCTCACCAGCTTCTCCTAGCTTCCTTCTCAGCCCTTCTCTGCTCAGAAAAGGTTTTTGGGGTCCCCCCCCAAGCTTATATGCATCCAGGAAAGGGCAGAACTAGGGTTCAAATCCCAGGCCCACCTGACTGATACTGGAAAGGGTGGGCAGGGACACTAAACGCACGGGTGAGGTGGAGGAAAGCTCGGCCACTCTGACATGGGCCCAGCACCCTCCCAGTGTGCACTGGGCCCAGGCCACAGAACCCGGGGTGCTGGGAGTGACCTAGAGAAGAAGGAAGTGGTCTGTTACTTGAGGGCCCCTAAAAGGCAGTGGTCAGCCCTACTTTTCAGAGCCGACCCCGGTCCCTTTCTTAGCAAGGGATGGGAGCGGGGAGGGCTTTCCGTGCCCTCCCTTGTCTCTATCTGGCCCTGCTGTCTGTGAAGCTGGTCGGCTGCCTCTGCCCCTCTTTCATGGTTCTGCCCACTCGTTCCCTTTTAGACTATTCCTCCACATGGGGCTCCCTTCCCGGGCTCCTGAGCTGGCTCTCAGCTGGGACACTGCCTCCTCCAGGAAGTCCCCCTAGGCTTCCACCTCACCCTTGCATGTTTCTAGTAGCATCTAGGTTGCTCCTGTGGAAGTAGTCAGTATGGTATGTCCACCTCCTGTGAGCCTTGGCGGAGTCCTGCTGCCCGTCCTTGTCCAGCCCCAAGCACAGTGCTGGTGCCTTTAATCCTTAATGGACATGTCCCAAGTGAAGATGGGGTGAGGGGGTGATGACTGCAGAAGGGACACGCAGGGCGGGCTACCCAGGGCTTGACTCCTGGACCCTGATTCCACTGCTTTCCCACTGACCACCTGTGGGCAAAACCTCTGTGCCTCAGTCTTTCCCTCTACAGTGGTATGGTGGAAGGTGTGCCCTAAATACTGATAATAGTGACTGGGGATACAGAGAACACGCCTGTGCAGTCCCCTGTCCTCTAGGGGGCGATGTTGTAACCAGACCCGTTTTACTTGATTGGTTATATTTGGCTCTGTGTGTGTGTGCGCGTGTACGTGTGTTTGTGCATGTGTGCGTATGTGTGTATGTGTATATGTGTGTCTGTGTGTTGTACGAGTGTGTGCGCATGTGCGTGTACATGTGCGCGTGCATATGTGTCCCTTTCCTATGGCGGTTAGAAGGCAGTGAGCAACATTGATCGCCTTCCTCTTTCTTCACTTTAATATTTTAAAATAATTTTTATTTTTATTTATTATTCACCTGACTGTATGAGCAAATCACATTTTGGTCCCATTCCCCTTGGGCTATCTTAAATCTCCACTCCCTGTCCCATCCCATCCCACTGAGGGCCCTCCTTTAGTGGGGTTACTGGTATTCACCACGGAGTTCTGAATGCATCAGTCAGTCTCTGGGGTTCTTCTTCCCACCCTGTGGCTCTTACAGTCTTTCCACTCTGTCTTCTGCAGTGTTCCCCAAACCTTAACCTTGGCCCGTGTGTTATTTATAGGTCTGCTTGAGTGTTGAGCTCTCTGCCTCCTCTGGATTTCTGCTTTGACGAGTTTCCAGCGTCACCATCTCCCTGGCACAGGCTGGCAGGATGGCAGTGAGAGCAGCACTCATGTTTCTACGTATTTTTATTTTATTTTACTTTATTTTATTTATAAAAGACAGGGAGGGGGAAAAAGAGAGAATGGGTGCTCCAGGGCCTCTAGCCCTGAACCTGGTGCTGGAGGCCTGCAGGTTCCCACGGTTCTGTGTCTGGTGGCCCTTTCCCAGGAAGGGATAAGATGGGCAACGAACGCATCATCCCCATGTGGGGACCAGGCCTGGCTGACTCCTCCATCCTCCTCCTCCTTGCAGGTGTGGCCGTCAGGTGAGGCGGGGCCCCGGGCCGGGCATGCGCCTGTCGGTGCGCAGGGCGCTGCTGGCGGCCGGCTTCGCGCTGGCCCTGGTGCTGGCGGCGCAGCTCGGGCAGCAGGCTCTGGAGTGCCGGGCACTGCTAGGCAGCAGCTCGCGGAGCCCGGGGCGGATGCGGCCGGAGCAGGAGGAGCTGGTGATGCTGGGCGCTGACCACGTAGAGTACCGCTATGGCAAGGCCATGCCACTCATCTTCGTGGGCGGCGTGCCCCGCAGTGGCACCACGCTCATGCGCGTCATGCTGGACGCGCACCCGGAAGTGCGCTGCGGCGAGGAGACACGCATCATCCCACGCGTGCTGGCCATGCGGCAGGCCTGGTCCAAATCCGGGCGGGAGAAACTGCGTCTGGACGAGGCCGGCGTGACCGATGAGGTGCTGGACGCGGCCATGCAGGCCTTCATCCTGGAGGTGATCGCCAAGCATGGGGAGCCAGCGCGAGTGCTGTGCAACAAGGACCCCTTCACGCTCAAGTCGTCCGTCTACCTGTCGCGCCTCTTCCCCAACTCCAAGTTCCTGCTGATGGTCCGCGACGGCCGGGCCTCCGTCCACTCCATGATCACGCGCAAGGTCACCATCGCAGGCTTCGACCTCAGCAGCTACCGAGACTGCCTCACCAAGTGGAACAAGGCCATCGAGGTGATGTACGCGCAGTGCATGGAGGTGGGCAGGGACAAGTGCCTGCCCGTGTACTATGAGCAACTGGTGCTGCACCCCCGGCGCTCGCTCAAGCGCATCCTGGACTTCCTGGGCATCGCCTGGAGCGACGCTGTCCTGCATCACGAAGACCTCATCGGCAAGCCGGGGGGCATCTCCCTGTCCAAGTGAGTGGTTCTTTCCCCCACCACTGCCACAACTCCCAGGTCCCGGGCCGCAGGTGGGCTCTGCCTCTCTGGAGCTGTGCAGCCTTGGGCAGGTGTCTGTGTGATGGGGAAGGTGTGGGAACTGGGTGGTTGAGAGCAGAGCCTTGCACCAGCTCTGCCCCTCGTATCCCCACAGCCTCCAGCTCTGCCCCTCATATCCCCACAGCCTCCAGCTCTGCCCCTTATATCCCCACAGCCTCCAGCTCTGCCCCTCATATCCCCACAGCCTCCAGCTCTGCCCCTCATATCCCCACAGCCTCCAGCTCTGCCCCTCATATCCCTACAGCCTCCAGCTCTCTAGCTTTGTTAATGTTTATCATCCGTTGCTCACATGTAAGTTCTGAGACGTGTGTGTGGAACTTGTGGCCGTCCTCCTCCCTCAGCCCCAGTGCTGGGATTACAGGTGTTGGCATCACAGCCGGCTTCTATTTAAGGTGTTTATTAACACATTAGATGAAGCTGAGCTCCCAGGCCTGCAGTTTCCGAATGAACGTGCTTCCCAGCAGCCCACACTCTCACCTTCCTCACTTCTTCTTGCCTCCAGTTCTGTCTTTCTGTTTCTGTTCTGCTTCCCTGAGACATCTCTTAGCTGAGATGGAAGCATCTAGAAGCATGTCCTCAACTCCTCAGTCATGATGGGTAAGATCTTCTTAGCTCCAGGAGTTGGTAACTTGGAACTGGGGAGACCCAAGAAGCACAGAGAAGGGAT
Source organism: Orientallactaga sibirica (assembly GCA_036365145.1). Classification (NCBI taxonomy): domain Eukaryota; kingdom Metazoa; phylum Chordata; class Mammalia; order Rodentia; family Dipodidae; genus Orientallactaga; species Orientallactaga sibirica. The sequence continues at coordinate 3,198,529 of JAEOAD010000026.1, read as the reverse complement.
GGCCGAGCTGTTGCCCAGCAGAGGGCCTGAAACAGCGTAGGAGCCCATCTTTGGGGGATGGGAAAATACACTGATAAGTTCACAGTGTGAAATGCTCCCTGGCTGATAAAAATGACAAATATTGAGCAGGAAAAATAAAGTTGCAGAGCAGTGCACACAGCATATAGTTTCTGAGGGTTTTGAGTGCTGGGGTCACAGCCAGGGCCTTGCACTTGCTGGGCAAGCATGCTGCTGCCCCCCCAACAAAGCCCGCAGGTTTGCCACGTGTGTGAGTCCCACACCCAGCTGGCCCTTATTGAGAGCCATCTACTCTGCCAAGCATTTTCTTTTGTGTTAACTTGCACTTCGGAACAGGTCATTTCCCAGGTATGGATGAGGAAATCAAGGCTCGGAAAAGTACCTGCCAAGGCCATGTGGCCAGAGTTGGCACCGTGGGTATTTGAACCCAGGAGTCTGGTTCCTGAGTCTGCCCTGGACTGCTCTCCTATTGAAAGCATGCAGAGAGGATTAGGAAGTGTGCTCCATGCTGGGAAGACAGGCGCATGGCCTTACTCAACCTCTTTCCTTTTCAAAGGACAGTGATTCACGATAGCCATAGATACTGGAAGTCATCATTGAGAGAGAGCACGAGAGGGGAGGAAAGGACACAAGAGAACATGGGAAAGAGGAAACTCAAGTTTGGGGGAGGACATGGCAGGGCAGGGAAGGGGAAAAGGAAACAAAATTGTTTAGGGCTGGAGAGATGGCTTAGCAGTTAAGGCGCTTGCCTGCAAAGCCTAAAGACCCAGGACCCATGTAAGCCAGATGCACGTTGTGGCGCATGTGTCTGGAATTCATTTGCAGTGGCTGGAGGCCCTGGCACACCCATTTTCTTTCTCTCTCTGTCTCTAATAAATAAAATTGAAATTTAAAAATACTTTAAAAATTGTTTTAAAACACCACAATGAAACCTAATTCTTTGTGTTCTCATATAATTTTTATTTAAAAAAAGAAAATTGTTTGAGACATCAGGGGCTGGAGAGATGGCTCAGCAGTTAATGTGCTTGCCTGCTAAGTCTGATAGCCCAGGTTCAATTCCCCAGTACCCATATAAAGCTAGATGCACAAAGTGGTACATGTATCTGGAGTTTGTTTGCAGTAGCAAGAGGCCCTGGCGCACCCATTCTCACTCATTCTCTCTCTCTGTCTCTCTCTCTCTCTCTCTTTCCTCTCTCTCCTTGCAAATAAATAAAAGTACTTTTTAAAAAGAGACATCAGTGACCCAGGAGGAAATACCTTCACACCAGCCATAGTGCCAATCCACAGTGGATTGGAGGAGCCTTGAAGGGGGCACAGCAGCCCCTGTGGACTCCCAGTCGATGGGGCAGAGCTGGTCAGGAGCTGGGTCCTCCCAACCCCTCTGCTGCCCCAACCCTGACCACACTGCCCTCTCTTCCCCAGGATCGAGCGCTCCACAGACCAGGTCATCAAGCCTGTGAACCTGGAAGCTCTCTCCAAGTGGACTGGCCACATCCCTGGGGACGTGGTAAGGGACATGGCCCAGATTGCCCCCATGCTGGCTCGGCTCGGCTATGACCCATACGCAAACCCGCCCAACTACGGAAACCCCGACCCCATTGTCATCAACAATACACATCGGGTAAGTGCAGGTGGGCACGCAGGGTCTTGGCGTTTAGTCGTGGAATCCTAAGCAGGGATTTGTTTTTACCCTACAGACAGATGGGGGTGCTTTTTAAAAAATATATATATATTTATTCATTTGAGAGAGAAAGAGGCAGATAAAGAGAGAATGGGCGCACCAGAGACTCCAGCCACGTGCACCACCTTGTGTATCTGGCTTACGTGAGTCCTGGGGAATCGAACCCAGGTCCTTAGGCTTCGCAGGTGTGTGCCTTAACTGCTAAGCCATCTCTCCAGCCCATGGATGCTTCTTAAATTTCCATTTTCACTTGCCCACGGTGCCCATCTCACGCTCTCCAGCATCTAATGGCAGGCCTGCTTAGACTCTTCACTTTCTGCTCTAATGTTTACCTTCCCCTGCCTTCCTCCATCTCGTTGCCCCTTTGAAGAGTGCTTCAAGCTTTCCTCGAGCATGGGCATGCGTAAAGAAACTGCAAATCCCCTATTGTATGTATGTATGTATGTATGTATGTATGTATTTATTTATTTATTTATTTATTTATTTATTTATTTATTTTGCACATGTAAGTGTGCATGTCTGGAGAAGCCAGACCATGACCTCAGGTGTTCTTCAGAAATGCTGTCCATCTTTTCTTTCTCTTCTTTCTTTCTTTCTTTCTTTCTTTCTTTCTTTCTTTCTCTCTCTCTTTCTCTCTTTCTCTCTTTCTCTCTTTCTCTCTCTTTCTCTCTCTTTCTCTCTTTCCTCTTTCTTCTTTCTTTCTCTCTTTCTTTCTCTTTCCTTTCTCTCTCTCTTTCTTTCCTTTCCTTTCCTTTCCTTTCCTTTCCTTTCCTTTCCTTTCTTTTCTTTCTTTTTCTTGGGGTGGGGTTCAAGGCTGTATGTAGCCCAGGCTGGCTTGATATTAGTCTCAGGCTGCCTAGAACTCATAGCGATACCTGTACCTCAGCCTACTAAGTGTTAGGATTAAAGGCATACGCCATTACACTGCTCTGCTCTGCTCTGCTCTGCTCTGCTCTCTCTTTTCTTTTCTGATAGGCTCTTTCCTTGGCTTGGAGCTCTCCACTAAAGCCAGACTGACAAGCAGGCTAGGATCCTCCTATCTCCGCCTCCCCGGTGCTGGGGTTGTATGCATGCACCACCATCCCTGGCATTTTCACGTGGGTTCTAGGACTTGAACTCGGATCCTCATGATGGGAAGAAGGGCTCAGTTACATGTTGGGTAGATAGGTGGATGGGTGGCTGGATAAAAGCAGGCAAGTACTTTACCCACTGAGCACCACGGATCCCTTCGCTGCCCCATACATAAGGTCCAACGCTGACTTCTCATATGGGGGCTTAGAGCGGCTTCAGTTACGTTCTCTATTTTCCATAGCGGAGCTGGTCCAGGGCCGTGACTGACAAGGTGTTTGTAAAAGAACAACTGACACGTTCAAAATCCTCATCATGTGCTGGTCCTTACAACCCGGTCAGATGCTCAGTAACCACAAGTCGGATGGCCCCCATACAAGGGTCCCACGCAGACTGTCGTCACCTAGCGATGATGCAGCTATTGAAATGACCAAGTTTTTGTGGTGACGCTAGTGTTGACAGACCTCCTGCCTTCCAGTTGTCAGGAGGTACAGCTGTGTGCTGCAGGAGCCCTCTGGGACATTCTCCTGAGAGTGGACTGTCCTGAAGTCCCAGCACTTCTTTTGTCATTCCAAGGAAGGCTGTGGGACACTGGGAGGAGCGCTCCCAGCCGGAAGTCAAGACCCTGCTCGGCGCAGGGTGTCCAGGCCAGCGCTGCTTACAGAAGTCCACTGTTCTGTACCAAGTCACAGGAGAAAGACACTCACTTCTCTAAATTCTCAAAGAGACACTCTGTACTTAGCACCATTAAATACGTAGAGGTACGCTGGGCGTGGTGGTGCACGCCTTGAGTCCCAGAACTCAGGAGGATCACATAGTGAATTCCAGGTCAACCTGAGCTAGAGTGAGACCCTACCCCAAAAAGACATGGAACATTCAAGAACACCTCCAGGGCTGCAGAGATTGCTCAGTGGTTAGGGCACTTGCCTGCGAAGCTTAAGGACCAAGGTTCAATTCTCCAGGTCCCGTGTAAGTCAGGTGCACAAGGTGGTGCATGTGTCTGGAGTTTGTTTGCAGTGGCTAGAGGCTCTGGAGTGCTCATTCTGTCTCTCATTCCCTCTCTGTCTCAAAAGTAAATTAATTTTTTTTTAATTTGCTTTTAAGAACACCTGCAGGCAGCATTGCACCACCTCTCCCCCCATAGGCCAGCACGTGGAGCACTGGAGATTGCAAGAAGCCAAGGATCCCCTACACACACACACACACACACACACACACACACACACACACACACACGTCCACATCAACTTTTCCAAACCACTGTCCCAACCTCGCCAGCCAAGACAAGCACTGAGGACGGGCTGTCTTCACAGCTCAACGTAAGTGAGACAGAAACTTGACCCAGTGGTTAGTGCTGTCTCACTTGGTCAGAGAAGCTGCTTTTTGCAGACAATGGTGACTACTATGGAGACTCAAAACTGTCAACGTGCAAAACAAAACCAAACAAACAAGAAAAGTGGCCAGGCATGGTGGTGTGTGCCTTTAATCCCAGGACTCAAGGCCACCCTGAGACTACAGAGTGAACTCCAGGTCAGCTTGGGGTAGAGAGAGACCCTACCTCAAAAAACCAAACCAAAAAAAAAAGCTAAGATGACAGATGCTCAGTGATGGACTGAATTTTATTTTATTTTATTCTTCAGTTTGTTTCTTGTTCACAGTGATGTATTTTGTTCCCCATGGTGATAGTTCTTTTTCATTTCCTAGGTCTTGAAAGGAGATTATAAAACACCAGCCAATCTGAAGGGTTCTTTTCAGGTGAGAAAGCCAGGGCTTCTGCTCCCCCTCCCACCCCCGCACATCCCTAGCAGGACGTGTGCGGGCCCTTGGCCACTCCACCTGTCTGCTCCCTGACACCTTCCTGTCAGAAGCTTGTCTCCCGTGTCTCCTCCATCCAATCTCAGCAGCTCTCTCTCTCCCTGCCATCCTGCCCGTGTCTCCTCCATCAATCTCAGCAGCTCTCTCTCTACCTACCATCCTGCCCATGGCCTCTGGCTGGGAGATGACCGGGGACATTTTTTGCCCCTGGTTTTTACCTCGTACCTGTTTAAGACAGTATTTTCGTCCATCTGCTGAGAAGTGAGCTCCACGAGAGGCAGGTGCATGTGGCTGTGTGCACTCCCCCATGTATCCCATGGTTGGGCCAACTACCCCTGGCATGTCGGTGGGGGATATATCAGTACAGATGGACTTCTGGTATCGAGAACTGTAATGGGGAAATTGCAGTTCTGGGGTGCTTCCTGGAACCCCAAGCCCTGAGTTCATATCTGCAAACTAACCAAAGAATTGGCAATTCCAGATTCAAGAGAATGATTTTTTAAAATACCACATTTTATTCAGATTTTACAAAGGAGTAGAGAAAAGGGAAGACTGGGAGGTAAGAGGAGGTAAAGTGGGGAGAAGAGAGGTATATCATGTGGAGCCCAAAAGCCCATGGGGGCCAAGGGTAGCTCATGAGTCCATGTGACCAGAGGGATCGGGGGTGGGGGGAAGCCTGGGAAGAAAAAAAGCAAGTTTGAGGAGCTCCTGCAAGCTGGAGGAGGTAAAGAACCCATGCAAAGAGTAAGGGCTGGGGGGCCCTCCCAGCTGGGCGTGGGCTGAGCCAGCCCAGGCCCAGCAGAGGGAAAAACTCACCCTCAGCTGGAAGTTCCCAAGTGATCAGAGAGGCTGCCCTGCCCTTGCAAAGGTGTTTGTAACCTTAGGGTGGTGGGCTGGCTTTGGGCCCAGGTGAACCAGAGGGCCAGCTGGTTGGTTAGGACTAGGGGCTGTCTCAGGAAGAGCTTAGGTTCACTTGAGCAACCACACTGTTTAAATCCTATGAAAGCCCTCCCTCCCAGGAAGGGGTCCTGACTGACTGGAAAAACAGTTCTTTGGAACTAGGCAAGGGATAAGAAAAACTTTCCTGTCTTTTTTTTTTTTTTTTTTTTTTACCTTCGGGGTTCTAGTCACCCTAACTGTACCCCCCCCCCTTCAGAACCTGCCATTTGCCAACACGATGGCCTCTCTTTGGGGCTAAGATGCTGGGTTTTAAATGATGACATGGTGCTAAAATGAGTGGTGTTTCTGCATGTGTGTTATTTATTTGGGGAAAATAGAGTGTAGCTCACCCTATGGCTGTCCCTGTTTTAATTATAAGATTGCTGAGCACTGTGGCTTGTTTCAGCGCTTGGGGCTGCTCCTCAGTACCAGCTAGGGTGTCCTGCCCTCACAAGATGACCCATCTGCTGGGTGGCACCATGACTGTTTGAGATGGCCGCAGCCTGCTCTCCATAATGCATGTGCCAAACCTGGACACTGCTTCCTCTGCAGATCAGTTTTGGTTTTTGCATCATCATGTCTTGTGCACATCTTTGTGATTTGACCTTTTCTGTGGGAGGAGGGAAGTGTTTCCTCTTAGAATACACTTGTGTATTTTATGTCTGTGTGTGTGTGTGTGCACGCTCACACCTGCATGCATGTGGAAGCCAGAGGACAACCTCAGGTGTCCTTCCTCAGGAACACTGTCCACCTTTTATTTTGAGACAACGTCTCTCACTGACCTGGAACTTGCCAGTTAGACTAGAGTGGCTGGCCAGCGAATCCCTGGGATCCTCTGTCTCCACTGTCCAGTGCTGGGGTACATGCGTGCACCCCCCTACCTGACTTATGCTTACAAGGCAAGAATTTTACCACTGAGCCGTCTCCACACTCATGCATTTTTAAGGACTGGAGTCTGGAAGATGGGTGCATGTCTGTCATCACAGCACTCTGGACGCTGAGCCAGGAGGATCTCCAGGAGTGGAATAAAGGAAAAGGGGGAAGGCACTGAAAGCTGAAGTTTCACAAAAGCAGCACTGGGACGCATGGGCCTTCTATGATGTGGGACTGTTCTGTGTGGCTGTGAGAAGCGTGTGTACAGCACTGGCCCGTGTGCTGATCTGATAGTCCCGCCCCAGCTCAGTGCAGTGACGTCCAGGCCCTGCTGCCTGTCTTCTCCTCCCCCACTGCCTGCACGATGTGACCAGGGATATTGAAAAGCTGGAAGCCCTTCCATGAATGGTGGTCCACATGTTCTCAGAACACTGTGCAAACCATCCATAGTGACCATAAAACCCCAAAGACAGGGCTGGAGAGATGGCTTAGTGGTGAAGGCACTTGCCTGCAAAGCCTAATGACCTGGGTTTGATTCCCCGGTACCCTCATAAAACCAGATGCACAAAGTAGTGCATGCACCTGGAGTTCATTTGCAGTGCTGGAAGCCCCGGCACACCCATTCTCTCTTTCTCCTCTCCCCCTCTCTCTCTGCTTGTAAATAAGCAAGATTTTAAATGTTTTAAAAATTTTTTGTATTTATTTGAGAGAGTAAAAGGCAGAGAGGGTTTGGGGAATGATGCACCAGGTCCTCTAGCCACTGCAAATGAATTCCAGACGCATGCACCACCACCCTGTGCATTTGGCTTACGTGGGTACTGAAGAATCAAACCTGGGTCCTTTGGCTTCAAAGACAAGTGCCTTAACCGCTAAGCCCTCTCTCCAACCCAATTAAAAATATTATTTATTTATTAACAACTTCTGTATACAATAAAAAAAAATTTTTTTAAACCCAAGGACAGGGGCTGGAGAGAGGGCTTAGTGGTTAAGGCGCCTGCTAAGCCTAAGAACACAGGTTCCAATCCCCAGGTCCCACGTTTAGCCAGATGCAAACTGACGCAAGGGTGCAATGCTGTACTTGCCCACAAGGGGGCGCACATGTCTGGAATTCGTTCACAGCGGCTGAGAGGCTGCTGGCACACCCATCTCTATCTGTCTCTTTCCAAAAACAAACAACAACAACAAAAAAAAACCAAGGACAGAAAAATGTCAACAAAGTGGCTCATGAAGCAGGACAGCAGCAAACGTGGCACCTCCCCTCACCTCTGTGGGCACCCGTCCAGCCCCTTCCCTCTCTGGGCACCCTTCTCATCCTCTTCTGTCCACATCTTGGCTTAGGGGGACAGTTTGCGTCACTGGCAATGGTTCTGCAGTTATCTACATACTGTGGGGGAGGGGCTTGCAGTGCAGTTCACTTCTGACACTAAGTACCCCTGAGGACCCGGAGCTAGCATTGGTCCCACTGGTGGGGTCCGTTCCCCACAACCACCCCTTCAATGCCGGCTGTCAAAAGCTATCCAGGTTCCCCACATTGAGGCCGCTGTGTCCCCAGCCAGTTAATAGTAACAATCTAACAGCTCATAGGACTCAAGGAAATGTTTTACCATTACCTGTTTATTACAAAAGAGCCACTCAGAAACCCCCAGGTGGAAGAGGCGCTGGGGAAACATGAGGGACCCCAGGCTTCCATGCCTGCTCCTAGGGCCCTGCCTGGCCAGCAAGCCCTCTGCAGCTGATCACATGTGGTAGATATAACAGGCCATTCCTGTACATATGTGCAGTCATGCAATCACTGACCACTGGAGAGGGGCTTGGTCACCCAGTCCTCAGGCCTCCAGCTCTCTCAGTCCTTGCTCTCTGACACCACTGGTCACCACATTAGCATATGAAAGGCGCCTTTATCACACCCAGAGGATAAATTCTCCAGGATTTAGAAACTTGTATGCCAGGAATGGGGACAAAGACCAAATCTTATTCCGTGGGTACAGACTCAGCAGCATCATGTAGAGGGCTTTCTGAGCACAGCAGACCTGTTGTGTGGCCTGGACTTGGCGTGGTCCTGCGTGTGTGCGCATGTGTGTGTGTGACAGACAGTCCCCAGCTAGAAGGCGAGCTGCGTGAGAACTGGGCCTGGTAGGCTGTGTTCCACACATTCACCCAGTGTCGTGACTCAGTGGCTGAGGGCTGGTCTTCCCAGGAGAGAGAGAGACCCTCACATCTGTCACCTGGCTTTGACCCCTTCCTCTGCCTGTGCCCCTCCAGGTAAACCAGAACAGCACGTCCTCGACCTAGGAAGTGTGTGATTTCCAGGTAAGTCTCCTGCCTGCCTCATTGGGACTCCCATCCTTCCCAGCCCTCCTCCTCAGAGACGTGTCCACCAAGGTGGACTGACCCAACCTCATGTGAAGTTTCCATGGTGATGGCCAGGGCGCTATTTATAGAGGCTTCCTCTCTGGCTCTGGATGGGGGCATGGGGGTGGGGATTGATGCTGGAACAGGAGGGACCACAGCAAGGGGGTGGGCTGGAAGCCTTTTCTGTGCTGACTGTGGCCTGCCAGCCCTGCCTCTGCAAGAGCATGGGCCTTGGCTCAGAGCAATTAATGAAGTAATAATAGTCACAGGGAGGCCTGTTGCAAGAATAACCACCCAAGGCATTGAGCGAGGCGCTATTCTTACCTCACTTGGCCTTCACAGAGACAGCCTTTGATTTGGCCAAAGCCACCACCCCCCAACCCTTATCACCCAGAATTTGCACTTCATAAATGCTTTTTTTTTTCTTTTTAATATTTTTTTTCATTTTTATTTGAGAAAGAGAATGGATGTGCCAGGGCCTCTAGCTGCTGAAATGAACTCCAGATATTTGTGCCATCTTGTGCATCTGGCTTATGTGGGTCCTGACTTTGTTTTTTGGTTTTTCGAGGTAGGGTCTCACTCTGGCCAAGGCTGACCTGAATTAACTATGTCGTCTCAGGGTGGCCTTGAACTCAAGGCAGTCCTCCTATCTCTGTCCCCCAAGTGCTGGGATTAAAGGCGTGCGCCCTGACTTTTAAGTGCATTTTAAAATATCTTTTATTTAGGGCTGGAGAGATAGCTTAGTAGTTAAGGGTTAAGGTGCTTGCTTGAGAATCCTAAGGACCCATGTTCGACTCTCCAGGACTCATGTAAGCCAGAGTCATGGTGATGCGAGTACACAAGGTTGCCATGCACGCTAGGGGGCACATGCATTTGGGGTTCAACTACAGTGCATGGAGGCCCTGGGGCGCCAGTTCCCTCCCCTCTTCCCCCCCCCATCGCCTCTCTCACTCCCACTCTTGCTTTCTCGCATTAAAAAAAAAAAGGCCAGTCTGTTGGACTTGCCTCAAAACAATTCTGGAGAGATGGCCTAACAGTTAAGGTGTTTGCCTGCAAAGCCAAAGGATCCTGGTTCGACTCTCCAGGACCCACGTAAGCCAGCTGTACAAGGTGGCGCACGCATCTGGAGTTAGTTTGCAGTGGCTAGAGGCCCTGGTGCGCCCATTCTCTCCCTCTCCCCCCCCCGGTCTCTAATAAATAAATAAAAATAAATTTAAAAATATTATTTATTTATGAGTGAGAAAAAGAGAGAATGGATGTGCCAGGGCCTATTGCTGCTACAAATGTATTGCAGATATATATGTGCCACTTTCTGCATGTGGCTTTACTTGGGCACTAGGGAATTGAACCTGGGATGGCAGGCTTTGCAAGCAAGTGCCTTTGACCACTGAGCGATATCCCTACCTCACTCTCTTCCAGCCTTCTTCATACTTTTTTATTTAGAGGCAGGGCCTCAGTTTCTCAGGCTAGCCTTGACCTTACCCTAGTCTAGCCTGACCCTGAACTCCTGATCCTCCTGCCTCAGTCTCTTGAGTCACTGGGATTACAGACCTGCACCCCAAGCTAGACCCAGCCTCAGTTTTCCCTTGTAAATAGGAGAATTCAGTCTTTGAGGTGAGGTGGCTGCAGGTTGAGATGTGGGTGAGAATTCAAGGAATCTTTTAAAAGTTAAAATTCTCCCAGCCATCTGGAATGTGTGTGTATATATATAGCCATGCCTGCTTGTGTGAATGGATCAAACCATACATTCTGCAGTCTGTATATAAATAGAAAAAGTTCTATTTTCTGAATCACTCCCTGGGGTCCAACGCTGTCCCCCCTCTTTCAGATCTCTGCAAATGGATCTGCTGCCAAGAAGAGAAGCTGCTGCATCCGCATGGGCACCAGGTTCATGTCCAGCACTTGCTTGCTGTCAGGGCCAGCGTGGAGCACTTGAGGAGGACTGTGTTTGCGTGTTTGCACAGGCTGGACCGGGAGCGCTCTGGCTTCAGACACTCCAGAGCGGAGAGCACATCCCGTGGAGGTGGTCTGGCTTTGGAAACTTGGGCCTTTTCTATTTTTCCCCTTGGGAAATTTTTTTTAAGAACTGGATTTGCCATCTTCCCTCATTGTCAGGCCACCTTGGTGGCCCCATGTGTTGGGACAAGGCTCATGACCCGTGCCTCTCCTGTTAAGCTGGACGCTGAGCTCAAGGATCTATTTAAGAGTTTAGTATATGAGGCTCCGAGTCCTCAATTCCACTCAGCTTCACAGAGAAAAGAAAGCATTTGGATAATGTGAACCAAGGCCCATTTGTCTGTGCCTTACTTGAACACTGAGTAGGGTTTTTATGTCCCGCATGTTGGGTGTTGTCACGTGGATTAGTGACATGCAGAAGCTGTCCAGAGTGCTGTGGAACTCTGTCAGGGTCCCAGTGGCCACTGTCAGGCCTCATCACTTAAAGGACTCACAGGATCTATGGTGATGGTGCCTTTCCGGGAGGGTCACAGGCCACGGGTGACGTCAGCCAGACAAGGTTCACAGGAAGAGGCCGTCTTGGTGGCATCTGAAGGGCCCTTGGTAGTCTTCCCTGCACGGACGTGTGGACGTGGATGAGGTGCCCCCCCCCAGGAGGGAGGCTTAAGCAGAGCCTACATGCAGGGTTTCATTGGCAGTCAGTCACAGGTATGGAGCTACCACCACATGACAGACCTCAGCCACCCACTCCTCTGGAGGGCATGGCCCCAGACTCCCATCACAGTCAAGTCACTAATGTTACAAGGGCCTGGAGGCAGTGTCCCCTACCCTGTCAGGAGCCAGGCTGGGACCACTCCACTCCCGCTGAGATAACTCATTGTTCAGTGACCATCTGAGCAGCTAAGGGTTCCCGTGCTGACCCACACCTTCCTGCTGTGCATCTCAGGGTGACATGCGAGGTGTTGGGAAGGCATTGCCCAACAGTGTCCTGGGGTGTGGCTTGTGGAGTCAGGCGCTCTCAAGTTACTTTTGTGTTGCCATGGTGAAGTGATTGACATAACAACTCAATGAGGAAAGATGTTTCAGCTCACATCTTAGAGGTGCCCGGCTGGAATTTCTCTTTTGTTCAACCTGCTCCTCCACCTCCACCCAGGGCTGGGTGCCACCCAGGTTAGGGTGGGTCTTTCCCTGTCAGTTAGTCCCCCAGAAACACTGTCACAACCACACCAAGAGGTGTGCCTCGCCAGTCTCCTAGGTGATTCTAAATCCAGTCAAGTTGACGTTGTAGATAAACCTACTGGCCAGAGGCCTCACCCTCTCCTCATCGGTGAAGTGGGGATGTTGGTAGTACATAGGAATGTTGGGAACAACAGCTGGCACACCCACTGCCCTGGCTTCCAGAGCTCACACCAACAGGCCATGTGTGAAGACCCAGGATCTTCACAGTAGCACCCAGGAACACAGGGGTAACTGGTAGAGGGAGAGGGGTGGGTGCTGCCTCTGGTCCTGGGCAGGGATTGAGTCTTCACTGAGAATCCACTCTCTTCTTAGGTCTTCATCCTCTGATTTGAGGAGGGTTTTTTTTTTTTTCTTTTTTAAATTCAGAGCACTCAGTGAATGCATTTCTGAAAACGGAACAATCTGAAGAATTTATAGAAAGAATGCAAGAGGTCCTGTTTGTACTTCTTAACACCCCCTTCCTTCCTTCCTTAATGCCACCCTTTCCTGTTGGAACATAGTATTCCTGACTTTTCCTATAAATTTGCATACATATAAATACAGCCTTCTCTTCATATCCTCTGTCTCGGCGTCTACAAGTTCAGCCAGCTGGGATGAAAAACTTTTGGGAAAAACAAAAAAACAAAGATGTCTGTACTGAATACATACAGACTTTCTCCTTGTCAGTCAGTAGTCTTTTAAGCCAGGTGTGGTGGCGTGTGCTTATCTCCCCAGCATTTCAGAGATGGAGGAAGGAGGATCAAAGGTTCAAGGCCAGCCTGGGCTCTATGAGATCCTGTCTCAAAACAATTGTTTGGTTTTTCAAGGTAGGGTCTCATTCTAGCCCAAGCTGGAGTGGAGCTTCAGATGGTTATGCAGCTGGTGACCAGCCTGCTGTGTGCCCAAAGCACAGACTACAGAGCTCCTTTTGCACTACTGTTTCAGCCTGCCTGTGTCAAGTCCTCCAAAGGACTTAGCAATTTGTCATTAAAAAAAAAAAAAAAAAGCCAGGTGTGGTGGCACACGCCTTTAATCCCAGCACTCAGGAGGCAGAGGTAGGAGGATTTCTGTGAGTTCGAGGCCATCCTGAGACTACATAGTGAATTCCAGGTCAGCCTGGACCAGAGTGAGACCCTACCTGGAGTTGGGTGATGATAATATTTGTAATCCCAGCACTATGAGGCTGAAGCAGGAGGATCACAGGTTTAAGACCAGCATGTGCTACAAATGAGACCCTGCCTCAAAACACACACACACACACACACACACACACACACGGACTAACCAATTAAGGCTCCTCTGCAAAACTTCAAGGACCCCAGTTTGATTCCTCAATACCCACGTAAAGCCAGATGCATAGGGTGGCACATGCATCTGGTGTTTGCAGTGGCTACAGGCCCTGGCACACTCACTCATAGTCTCTCTCCCTCTCAATAAATAAACACATTAAATATGTTTATTATATTTTATATAATATATATGAAAAGCAGGGCTGGAGAGATGGTGTACCAGTTAAGGTGCTTGCCTGCGAAGCCTGAGACCTATGTTCAACTCTCCAGATCCCACGTAAGCCAGATGCACAAGATGGTGCATGTGACTGGAGTTTGTTTGCAGTGGCTAGAGGCCCTGGTGCACCCATTCTCTCTACCTCTTTCTAATATGTTTTTAGAAAAAAAAAAAAAAGAAAGCACATAGCTGGGTAGGGTGGCACAAACATTTAATCCCAGCACTTGGGAGGCAGCGGTAGGAGGAGCTTGAGGCTACCCAGAGACTACATAGTGAATTCCTGGTCAGCCTGGGCTAGAGTGACACCCTACCTCATAAAAGAAAAAAAAAAAAAAAAAACGGGCTGTGAAGATGGGTTCCGTGGTTAATGTATGTACCTGTAAAGCCTAAGGACTCAGGTTCAGTTCCCCAGTACCCATGTAAAGCCAGATGCACAAAGTAGTGCATGCATCTGGAGTTCATTTGCAGTGGCTAGAGGCATTGGTGAGTCTATATTTTCTCCCTCTCTCCTTGCAAATAATAAGAAAAAAATACATAAAAGGCCGAGTGTGGTAGCACATACCCTTCATCCCAGCACTTAGGAGGCAGAGGAAGGAGGATCACCATGAATTCGAGGCCATCCTGGGACTACAGAGTGAGTTCCAGTTCAGCTTGAGTGACCCTATCTCAAAAACTTTAAAAAACAAAAAAGGCCCAGCATGTGGCACACACCTTTAATCCCAGCCTGGGTAGAAGGATCATGAGTTCAAGGCCAGCCTGAGACCACATGGTGAATTCCAGGTCAGCCTGGGCTAGAGGGAGACCCTACCTTGAAAAACCAAAAAAAAAAAAAAAAAATCACAAAACAAGACGAGGCAGAAGAGAAATGAAGTGGGACAGTATATGTTCCACTCTGACCACTGCAAGCAAACACCCCTCACTGCAGACAAGCGTGTGAGGCACTGCAAGGGCCTGCGCACGCACACACGTTACACACGCACACACTCGCACACACACACACACATTACAAAAGTAACAAAAGCTAGGGCTGAAGAAAGGGTTTAGTGGTTAAGGTGCTTGCCTACAAAGCTAAAGGATCCAGGTTCGATTCCCCAGTTCCCTTATAAAGCCACATGCACAAGGTGGCACATGCGTCTGGAGTTTGCAGTGGCTGGAGGTCCTGACATGCCCATTCTCCCTTATCTGACTCCCTCTCTCAAATATTTTTTTATTTTTAATATTTATTTATTTGAGAGAGAGAAAGAGGCAGAGAGAGAATGAGCACGCCAGGGCCTCTAGCCGCTGTGGATGAACTCCAGATGCATGCGCCCCCTTGTGCATCTGGCTTATGTGGGTCCTGGAGAGTTGAACCGGGATCCTTTGGCTTTGCAGGCAAATGCCTTAACTGCTAAGCCATCTCTCCAGTCCAAATAAAATATTTTTTTAAATAAAAGGCAATAAAATCTCTTGAGCTGGGGTTGTAGCCCAGTGGCACAGCACTTGCTACAAATCTCTTCATTGTGTCTACGTGGTAAATCTGCTTGCACTGACAGGGTGAGCAATCCAGGCGGCCTGATGGTCAGGCCTGGGCTTGACAGCAGAGGCCATCCATCAGACCTCCATTGTTTCCTGTCCTCTTTGCTCTGTGAAATCTCTCGGTCCTGTGAGTCAGCAATTCAAGTCAGCAACTCTCCAGACTGATGCTGGCAGGGAGTCCTGCCATCTGGAAGCTTCCTAATTTGCAGCTGCTGCCTGGAGCATCCAGACGCTTACCGGGCACCCGTCCAGGTAGTCTCTCTGCATGGCAGGCTCACGACCTGGTGGTCTAGGGTAGTCAGGCTTCCCCTGAGCAGATGCCACCTGTAGTATAAAGTAGTGGAACAAATGGTGACTTCAAAGATGTGCCTGGAGCTTGCATGGTATCAGTACTGCTTCAGTTTGTCACCTAGTCCGAGAGAGAGGTGGGGGGGGAATGGACTGAAGGCCATGTGCAAATTGCCTTGTAGAGGAGCATGTGGCCAGGGAGATGCTACTGCAGCTTTCTGTGGCCCATACCACATTTGTCATTAAAAACATGCTTGGCTGGGCATGGTGAAACACACCAGCACTCCGGAGGCAGAGGTAGGAGGATCGCCATGAGTTCAAGGCCACCCTTGAGATTACATAATGAATTTCAGGTCAGCCTGGACTAGAGTGAGACCCTACCTTGAACCCCCCCCCCAAAAAAAAATGCTTGAGGCTGGAGATGGCTTGTTGGTTAAGGTTCTTGTCTGCAAAGCCAAAGGGCTCAGGTTTGATTCCCCAGTACCCACATAAAGCCAGATGCACAAGATGGTGCATGAGTCTAGAGTTCATTTGCAGTGGCTGGAGGCCCTGGCACACCCATCCTCCCTCCCCCTTCCCTTCCCTCCTTCTCTGGCTCTCTGTGGCTCACGCCTTTAATCCCAGCACTTGGGAGGCAGAGGTAGGAGGACCGCTGTGAGTCTGAGGCAAGCCTGGGATTACAGAGAGAGTTCCAGGTCAGCCTGGGCTAGAGTGAGACTCTACCTTGGGTGTGTGTGTGGGGGAAGTCCACTGTGTCTAGGTACCCGATTTTCTGTCGTTGAGCATCTAGGCTTGTTCTGTTCTTGGCTGTTGGAATCGCTGCAGCAGTAAACATGGATGGACGGGTATTGATTCATAAAAGGAAAAGGGTTATTTTGGCTCAGAGATCTGGCGATTCCAGTCCAAGTTCAAGCGTTGGGTTATCCGAAAGGCATGCAGATGGTGATGCTCTGCAGTGTGTGGAGGGGAATACTGCTCACTTCCTTAGCCAGGAGGAAGAGGACCGGTCTGGGGCTCCATGCCTTCAGTGACCAGAAGATCCCCCACCAAGCCTCCGAAGGCTCCTGTTCCTGCGCCACCTTGAGGCCAAGCCGTTAACGTGGTTCTTTGGAACCCTTGCAGCATCCAGATTGGCAGGGATGGTCTGGTAAAAAAAAAAAAAAAAAAAAAAATTCTCCACAAGCTGGAGAGATGGGTCAGTGGTTTAAGGCGCTTGCCTGCAAAGCTTAATGACCCAGGTTCGATTCCTTAGTACCCCCATAAAGCCAGATGCACAAGGTGGCACATGTGTCTGGAGTTCGTTTGCAATGGCTAGAGGCCCTGACGTGCCCATTCTCTCTTTCGATCTGCCTCTTGTGTCTGTAGTTTCATGGTGTGAAGTTTAGAGGTCATGTTTCCACTGTAATTAATAGTGTCTATGTGCACATTAATTATAAATGTGTCAGTGAGTGAGTGAGTGAATGTTTAGCAGCTGTGCTCCTCCATCAGACCTGTGTGCTTTACAGACATCACTGAGCTGTGCAGAAACTCACACCCAGCATCCTCCACAAGTTCCGGAGAAGTCCAGTAGAAACCATCCGCAGGAAGCATTGAGAGGGAAATCAGAACTGCTAATCTTAGCTTATCTGGGTTTCCAATGCTGCCAAGTTCAGGACACCGTGTATGTGGTTTTTGTGACAAACTGCAAAGTTAAGAATGAGCCATGTGCCACGGCATAATGTCACTGTCCTAGAAAAAGTACATGTGCTAGACTTAAATATACCAGCTTTGAAAATGCCACTTAGGAACTGTTTCTATGGTACCAGCATGTTTAAAATTGTGACTGAGGGAGCTGGGGAAATGGCTCAGCGGTTAAAGTGTTTGCCTGCATAGCCAAAGGACGTAGGTTTGATTCCCCAGGACCCATGTAAGCCAGATGCACAAGGCGGCACATGTGTCTGGGGTTTGTTTGCAGTGGCTGGAAGCCCTGGTGTGCCCATTCTTTCTTTCTTTCTCTGCTTTTCGCTCTCAAATAAATAAAAACTTAAAAAGTAAAATAAAATTGTGACTGAGCAAGTTCCCCCATATTTGGAGGTGATGTGGAGATAGCTGTGTACCATAGGCTGTGTTAGAGATTGGTTAGAAGTGTGATTAGGTTGAGCGTGGCTACCCACGCCTTTAATCCCAGCACTTGGGAGGCAGAAGCAGGAGGATCACTGTGAGTTCAAGGCCACCCTGAGACTACCTAGTGAACTCCAGGTCAACCTGGGCTACAGCGAGACCCTATTTTGAAAAACCAAACAACAATAAAAAGGCATGATGTCTGTCCAGGGCTTTGGCTTTGACCTTAAACCCACAGGTGTCAATCTGTCAGTATTTGCTCGTACAAGAAAACAGTAGCATAGGGATGGTGGTGCAGACAAGGTCACCAGCCTGAAGTCCGCAGTCCTGGGTGCCAGGCCTGGCTATTCATCTCAGTATGGTGTGGGCACTTCCCCTCTTGCAGGGTCTCCTCCGCTGACCTCATGTCTGAAAGGAGTGGTGTGGACCAATGGCTGTCCTCCTCTACTGCTGCCGAGGAGCCTGGTTGCTTGGCAACCTCTTCTGGGAAGGCTACATGCTGAGCACCTCATTGGGAGTCTAGACACGGGCCTGGATGTCCCCAAGTCCCAAGGGGAAGGTTTTTCTGAGAAGTGCTGCGAAGTCAGATGGATATGAGGCCCTGAGTCTCAGCCTCCGGTTCTTTTCCCTCTTCGTTTTTCCAAAATCTTTTGTTTTTAAATATTTTAAAATTTTATTTATTTGAGATGTAGAGAAAGAGGCAGATAGAGAGAATTGGTGCGTCAAGCGCCTCCAGCCACAGCAGATGAACTCCAGATGCATGCACCACCTTGTGCATCTGGCTTACGTGGGTCCTGGAGAATCGAACCTGGGTACTTTGGCTTTGCAGGCAAACGCCTTAACTGTTAAACCATCTCTCCAGCCTGAGCATGAAATCTTGAGGAAAGACAAAGCACTCACCTTTAAACTGAGAGGCCTCCCTCCACACACTGTGAGGACACTGTGGGGTTTTTTTTGTTGTTGCTTTAGGATTTTTTTTGGTTTTTCGAGGTAGGGTCTCACTCTAGTCCAGGCTGACCTGGAATTCACTATGTAGTCTCAGGGTGGCCTCGAACTCACGGTCATCCTCCTACCTCTGCCTCCCAAGTGCTGGGATTAAAGGCGTGCGCCACCACGCCCCGCTCACACTGTTTTGAGCTCTTCACGTGCAAGCAGCTTTTATGCCTTAATTAGTGCCCCCCCTTTTTTTCTTTAAAGCAATCATCTTAGAATTGTACTGCCATTGTTTTCAACTTACAGATAGGGAAACTGAGGTGCAGAAAGGTCAAACTACTCACCACAGGCCCACATCCAGGAAGCAACAGCATCGAGCCTTTATGCTAAAAGAACACCAAGAGGTCTGATATGGCTCAGTGGATAAAGCACTTGCCAGCTGGAGAGTTGGTCTAGTGGTTAAGGTGCTTGCGTGCAAAGCCAAAGGACCCAGGTTCAATTCCCCAGGACCCATGTAAGCCAGATGCATAAGGTGGTGCATGTGTCTGGAATTTTTTTGCTGTGGAAAAAGCACTTGCCACACAAGCCTGAACAGCCAACTTCAGATCCTCAGAATCCACATAAGAGCTGGAAACTAGCCATCGGTCATGCCAGCATGCTGCCAATGGAAAGATGGAAGGCAAAAATATGAGACTTCCCCTGAGCCTCTCAGACCAGCCAGCCTGGCCAACACAACACTGAACCGCAATGAGGAGACATCCTGCTTCAAATGAGGCAGGAGATGAGGACACCAGGAAACAAAAATTTAAAAAAGAAGCCGGGCGTGGTGGCGCACGCCTTTAATCCCAGCGCTCAGTAGGCAGTAGGAGGATCACCGTGAGTTCACGGCTGCCCTGAGACTACAGAGTGAATTCCTGGTCAGTCTAGGCTAGAGTGAGACCCTACCTCAAAAAAACAAAAAAAGAGCCGGGCGTGGTGGCGCACGCCTTTAATCCCAGCACTCGGGAGGCAGAGGTAGGAGGATCGCCGTGAGTTCAAGGCCACCCTGAGACTACATAGTGAATTCCAGGTCAGCCTGGACCAGAGTGAAACCCTACCTCGCAAAACCAAAAAAAAAAACCAAAAAAATAGAACACCAAGTGTTTTAAGTACATAGACAATTTTCCCTTCGGTCGTATGGGTTAATGTTGCCGTGTGAAGCCCTATCGCCTCTAAATTTTTGTTTTTTCTGAGGTCGGGTCTCTCTGGCCAGGCTGAGCTGGAACTCACTGGCTTCGCGGGGACACTTTCACGTACACGGCGTGCCCGGCTCCCCGCGGCCTCGCACGCACCCCTGCATCCAGTTCAGATTCACACAGGACGGCCCGCGGGGGGGAAGGTCAAACCTTGGGCCCACCTAGCCTGGCTGGGCCGTCAGGTTTCCGCTTGGCAGCGGCGATGGCGTCACTTCCGGCGCGCCCGCGCCACGGCTCCGCGTCACTTCCGGCGCGCCGTATTTAGGTTCCAGCCGGCCGAGGAGACTACGGAGCTGACGCCGTGTGCGGGGAGAGCTTTCCGTGCGCGGCGGGCGGCCGAGCGAGCGAGGCGGTGAGATCCAGGTTAGCGCCGGGCTGCCCGTCCCCGTCCCTGACCCTGGGGTGGGTGGTAACGGGGTGGGTGGTAACAGGGCGGGCTGCCCGTCTCCGTCCCTGACCCTGGGGTGGGCTGCCCGTCTACATCGCTGGTTCTCTAAGCCATTTCTCCAGCCAGAACTTTTATTTTTTAATTTAAACAAGGTGGCGCGCTCGTCTAGACTTTGATTACAGTGACTGGAGGCCCTGATGCACCAATTCATATTCTCTTTTTCTCATTTAAAAGTCCTGTATCCAGATGCCCACCTGGTTTCTGAGATGGTGACCTGAAGAACCGTATACGTGTTTTTTTTTTTTTTCCCCTTTGGCTTGTGTATTTGTATGATGCTTATGACCAACTAGGCCAAGGGACCGTCATGGGCACTGCTTTCTTAAAACTGGTGGCTTTTCTGAAAGACATTGTTTTATTTTTTTCTAGGTAGGGTCTCACTTTAACCCAAGCTGACCTGGAACTCTGCAGTTCCAGGCTTGCTCAGGACTCAAAGTGATCCTCTTACCTTTGACTCCCAAGTGCTGGGATTAAAAGCATTTGCCACAGCCAGGCGTGGTGGCACACACCTTTAATCCCAGCACTCGGGAGGCAGAGATAAGAGGATCGCTGAGAGTTCGAGGCCACTTTGAGACTGCATAGTGAATTCCAGGTCAGCCTGAGCCAGAGTAAGACCCTACCTCAAAAAACCAAAAAAATTTAAAAAATAAAAATAAATAAGCATGTGCCACACACCCAGCTGAAATACTTATTTTCTGTTTTTCAAGGTTGAAAGACATTGATAACTGCATTACTGAATAGTAACCCCAAGGTTAGCGGACTCTGCATTTGGAATCAGTTCTGGAGGCAGTGAGGAATAGAGCCTCCCTAGGGTCCTCCTGCTGTGGTCACCAGGATTTATCAGACTCTGTGTTCTCTTTCTGTCCTTCAGTGACTGGTCATGTCCCTGTCCCACTTGTACCGGGATGGGGAAGGCCGCCTAGATGATGATGACGATGAGCGTGAGAACTTTGAGATCACCGACTGGGACCTGCAGAATGAGTTCAACCCCAATCGGCAGCGCCACTGGCAGACCAAGGAAGAGGCCACCTACGGGGTGTGGGCCGAGCGCGACTCAGATGAGGAGAGACCCAGCTTTGGAGGCAAACGGTATTGCCTGCAGGGTTAAGGGATGAGAGGGGAGCCCCATAGAAATTTTCCCCTATCTTACTGTGTCCCTTAGCTACTGTATGCCTATGAGGAGCACATGTTACTACTTTAGCTTTTAAATTTGTTTTTTATAGTTATTTATTTATTTGAGAGAAAGAGGCAGAGAGAGAATGGGTGCGCCAGGGCCTCCAGCCACTGCAAAGGGTTCTGGGGAATCAAACCGAGGTCCTTTTGCTTTGTAGGCAAGTGCCTTAACCTCTAAGCCAACTCTCCAGCCCTATTTTAGTTTTTTTCTTTGTTTGGGTTTTTTTTTTTTTTTTTTTTTTCAAGGTAGGGTTTCACTCTAGCCCAGGCTGACCTGGAATTCACTATGTAGTTGCAGGGTGGCCACAAACTCACGGTGATCCTCCTACCTTTGCCTCCCGAGTGCTGGGATTAAAGGCGTGTGCCACCATGCCCGGCTCCTATTTTAGTTTCCTAAATTATAAAAGGCAAATAGGATTATCCCCTGACTTTGAATTTAAAACCAGCTCTATTGATAATAAGTCTGCAGCTGTAGTCTTGGATTGAGCACCGAATACAAAGAAAGAATGTTAGCTGTGATTTCTGGGAGCCAGTGAGTGGCCCTTTTGCTGTTCTGAAGTAAATAAAGTACAACGTGTGGAGCCCATAGCCCTCACACAAAGGAATTCTGTAGTGAGCAAGGTTTCTCAGGTTAGATGCCTTCAGAGCCTTTTATTTTAATATTTTTTATATTTTACTTGTTTATTTGAGAGAAAGAGGCAGATAGAGAATGGGGACTCCAGGGCCTCTAGCCACTGCAGACAAACTCCAGATGCATGTGCCTCCTTGTGATCTGGCTTACGTGGGTACTGGTCAACCGAACCTGGGTCCTTAGGCTTTGCAGGCAAACACCTTAACTGTTAAGCCATCTCTCCAGCCTGGCTTCAGAGTTCTTTATAGACCCAGGAACTTTGTCTCTGTATCCACAGAGCCCGAGACTACTCTGCGCCTGTCAGTTTCATCAGTGCAGGACTCAAGAAAGGGGCAGCTGAGGATGTGGACTTGGAGGATTCCGACGACGAGGAGAAACCTGTCAAGCAAGAGGACTTCCCGAAGGACTTTGGACCAAAGAAACTAAAAACGGTATAGAGTTCTTTTTGTTTGATGGTCTCTGCATTTTATCCCCCTGGAGTCACTGTGGCAAGAAGCCCAGGCCCCACATGTGGGTTGTTCTATGGCCAGGTGCAGGTATTCTGAGGTGCCCTATCCATGCTGTCTCTTCCTTTCTGCCCTGGTCACCTGACACCTCCTTGGTGCCTATGATACTTTTCATTGTGTTAAAGCTGTTGGGCTATTTTCTTGCCGGTTGAGGTGTGAGATGAGGGCTTTCTCATTACTCCTCTTCCCTCACCTGAGCTTTGTCTCTTTGTAGGGGGGCAATTTTAAGCCCAGCCAGAAAGGCTTTGCAGGAGGAAGTAAGTCCTTCATGGACTTTGGCAGCTGGGAAAGACACACAAAAGGGATCGGGCAGAAGCTGCTTCAGAAGATGGGCTACGTCCCTGGGCGAGGCCTCGGGAAGAACGCTCAAGGTGAGGCGGCACCGAGGTGCTTCCGGTGCTCCCTCCTCCTCCCTTTAGATCCTAGGCAGTGTGATTGGCCAGCACAAGCGGGTTGTGCTTCTTGGCTGGCTGGCATTGTTAAGAACTAGTTCAATACAATACTTGCTGGGCTGGGAGGAAAAGTGCCAGGTACAGATAGGCATCTTTCTTGGCCTGGCCAGTGTTTCTGAAGAAAGTTGCCAATATTTAAGGATCAGACAAGTTTCATATGTAAAACTACATGACAGCTGCACATAGCCTTGACTTAGAAATAGTCTCCCCCACTTCCTGTGGTTTGCTTCCCGCCATACCTGATGGGTCACATTAGCTTTCTGGGCTCTTGAGGGTTTTTCACTGGCAGTTGCTGCTTATGAGCATTCCAGTTCTCCAGACAGTGACTTGGTCTTCAGGAATATCAGAAATGTCCCATTAGCCTTCTCACTGGCAAAGCCAGCAGTACTGTGAGCTGAGCAATATCCCTCACCCCCTTGCTCTCCGTTGGCTCAGCAGCAGGTTCCTTGTCTGACCTCTGTAGCCCTCACACAGGCTTGTCACCTCAATCCCAAAGCCACAAAAAGGAAATGGTGGCTTCCTCCTGTACGAACTTCCCTTCTTGTATTGTTTCCCCTGACCTCAGTGTAATCAGAAATACTGTCACTCACATGTCGGGCTCCAGTAGTGGTCAAAGTTACTTACAGGTTATGTGATGGAAATAGTCACTGGAAAAGACAGGGAAGGAAAACTTGGGGTAAGGATCAGGAGTCATGGAAGCACCTGTAGTCCTGTTTGTAAATGCTTTCATGAGAAAAAGCTGACATGTTCCCAGGGATGATCCCAAGTGGCAGGACAGGCTTTCGAATGATGCAGCGGGAAATGCAGTGTGGCTGGGTTGAGTTGGACCTCTGTTTCTGTTCTACAAAAATTCAGGTGACATGGAAACAGAAGCTTGCACTTGGGGTGCAAATGGCCAGAGGTCCCAAGTGTCATGTGCCATTGGATGTGGCAGTGTTTTGAAGACAGGGCCAGGCACTCTTTTTGCTAGTATGCTTGTAGGTGAGGAGCTAGAAGTGGCTTCTCTGAGAGGCCTGCTCACCTATGGGATGGTGAAGTCTGAAGAGTTTCTTGTCTTTCACTGTCTCCACCAGGTATCATTAACCCAATCGAAGCCAAGCAGCGAAAAGGAAAAGGAGCTGTAGGGGCCTATGGCTCTGAGCGGACCACTCAGTCCCTGCAAGACTTCCCCGTGGTGGACTCGGAAGAGGAGGCTGAAGAGGTAACAAAGACAAGGTTGTGGGGAGGTGGTACGCCGTGCCAGTTTAGATTGCTCTCTGTCCACACTTCATACGTTCTGTAAGTCTTTGGGGGCTTAGTGCCAGGCGCTGGCTGCACTGGGATGAGTAGGTGGGCCTGTTGGACAGAGGTGCACCTCCAGCGTATGCTGGGAGGAGCTTGCATAGGATTGCTTCAGTAAGGGTGAGCAATGAAACCTTTTGAGGATGGAGACATTTCAGTTGAGACTTTATGAAGAGCAAGTGAAAGAACCAGTAACAGTTGAGAGGTCACCAGACTCCAGGCGGGAAGCTGAGACTGACAGTTGACAGATCCTAGAGGAAGCCCGGTGGTGGGTGGGTGCAGAGGAGGGAGCACCATTCAGAGAGTAGGTGTCATCCAGCCACACCCTAAAGTCCAGGTTCCATCCCTGGTGTCTCTCGCAGATTCCTCAGCTGCCCTTGATTGACACATCACTCTTGATTCTTATGCGGTAAAGGGGATAGTGCAGAGACTTCTGTTGCAGGCTTAGTACTGACTCCTTGTAAGGAGGAAGGAGATGTGACAGCGTGGAGTTGACAGCTCAGACCTGTGGCAAGTGTGTGACAGCACACAGGAGCACAGTGGGCTGGAACATGACAGCCTTTTTTGGCTCAGGGACTGTTTAGTATGGGTTTGGGCTCCATGAGGCCTGAGCTTCTGTCCCAGTGAAGGCCCAATTAAGTGGTGCTTCTCTTGGTTTGTTCCTCCCCACTGTCCGGACCACCTCCATTCAACACCTTACTATGTGTAAAGGGGTGTTGGTGAGTTGCATTAGGTTGTCTAGTATTACACAGACCCGGGTGCATGAGCCTCTGGCTGGAGAAGGCCTGCTAGGGGCCTCAGAGGCCTCAGGCTGTGGTATCACTATGTTGTTCTGCCCCAGGAGTTTCAGAAGGAGCTTAGCCAGTGGAGGAAAGACCCCAGTGGAAGCAAGAAGAAACCCAAGTACTCGTATAAGACGGTGGAAGAGCTGAAGGCCAAGGGCAGGATCAGCAAGAAGCTGACGGCTCCCCAGAAGGAGCTGTCTCAGGTCAAGGTGCGCAGAACCAGGGTTCAGCTGCAAAAACAGCACCCGTCTCACTCCTGTTGCTACTGGCCTTCTCTGAAGTTTTCTGACTCATAACTGGGTTGTGTGTCCCTTCCTCATTAAAAAAATTTTTTTGTTTTTGTTTTTCCTTTTTGAGGTACGGTGTCACTCTAGCCCAGGCTGACCTGGAATATACTATGTAGTTTCACAGTGGCCTTGAACTCATTGTCATCCACCTACCTCTGCCTCCTGAGTGCTAGGACTAGAGGCAAGTGCATCGAAGCCCAGTGAATTTTTTTTTTTTTTAATTTATGTAATACTGTTTTTGAATTTGAAAACCAATTGCTACAAGAGTAGTATGTAGGATTTCAAGAATTCAGGAACTACAGAGAGACAGAAAACATGAAAAATATTTTGCATCCTCTCAAAATTACAACTTTTTTTTTTTCAATTTTGGTTTTTCAAGGTAGGGTCTCATTCTAGCTCAGGCTGACCTGAAATTCACTATGTAGTCTTGGGCTGGCCTCGAATATCTGCCTCCTGAGTGCTGGGCTTAAAGGCGTGTGCCACCACGCCTGGCCAAAATTACAACTTTTTAATTTTTTTATTTTTATGTTTGGAGAGAGAGACAGACAGGGAGACAGATAGAGATGGGCGCACCAGCAGTCTCTCAGCTGCTGAGAACGAAATCCAGATGCGTGCGCCCCCTTGTGGTCAAGTGCAGCATTGCTCCCTTGAGTCACTTTGCATCTGGCCAAACGTGGGACCTGGAGATTGGAACCGGGTTCTTGGGCTTAGCAGACAGGCGCCTTAACCGCTAAGCCATCTCTCCAGCCCCAAAATTACAACTTTTAAGCCAGTAGTGTGTTTCCTCCTGGACACTCTCCTGTGCTGTGACTGTGCATGTAGTCCTGCTGCACTTAGATTGGCCAAGTTTCTGCTTTTCCTCACCAATAATACTCAGTGTCCAGAGGGTTGATCTAGGATTGCTTGTTGCCCGTTGGTGACCCTTTTGTAGCTTGGTTCATGCTGAGGTCACCTTCAGAGCCCTGTCTTCTCTAGGCCTTGTGGACTGGTATAGTTCTTGCACTCCTGACAGCACCATGCCTCCCCTGCTCAGCAGTGTATCAAGTGCCAGCATAGGTGGTAACCTGCCACTGTCCCTTCTGCCACCTTTTCCCAGGTCATTGACATGACAGGCCGGGAACAGAAGGTCTACTACAGTTACAGCCAGATCAGCCACAAGCACAGCGTGCCTGACGACGGGCCACCATCCATGTCTCAGCTACCACCCGTGCCGGGCAAGGAGACCAAAGTGCCAGGCTTTGTGCTGTCTGAGCTGGAGCACAACCTGCAGCTGCTCATCGAGCGCACGGAGCAGGAGATCATCCAGAGCGACCGGCAGCTGCAGTACGAGCGCGACATGGTGCTCACGCTCTCCCACGAGCTGGAGAAGTCGGCCGAGGTCCTGGCTCACGAGGAGCGCATCATGACCAACCTCGCTGAGGTGCTAGCCTTGGTGGAGGAGTGCGAGCGGCGCATGGAGCCTCAGGTTGCTGATCCCCTCACGCTGGACGAGTGCGTCCACATCTTTGAGACGCTGAAGGAGAAGTACCATGAGGAGTACTGCCTGGCGGACCGCGCCGAGCTGGCAGTGGCCATCGTCTTCCCGCTCGTGAAGGACTACTTCAAGGAGTGGGACCCCCTAGAGGTGAGCTGGGGCCTAGCCTCCTGCTTTGGCTGAGTTTTGAGAAATGGGACCCCCTGGAAGTGAGGTGCCTGGCCAGGAAAGTGGTTGACCTACCTGTGTTCTCTGCAGGATGGGACCTATGGCACCCAGATCATCTCCAAGTGGAAGACCCTCCTGGAGAATGACCATCTGCTGTCCCATAGCAGCCAGGACCTGTCCTCAGACGCCTTTCACAGGTAGGGGCTTTCACACCGTTGCTGTCCCTGGGGCCCTATGGGGAGCATGGATCCTGCTTAAGGCTGGGCAGTGGCTGCTTGGCTCGTACTGACGTTCTTACTCCATGTTGGCCCCACTCTGGGAATGGAAGCCCCTCCCTCGTTCAGTCACGGTCTGTTGGGTGTCCTGAGTGCGCTGGGTTTACCTTAGGAACGCTGCAGTTTTCCTCCAGTCTAGTGGACAAGGAGGATGGCAAAGAAGTCATGCAGGGGGCACACTGAACCAAGAGCAGGCACCTGCTTGCAGTAAGGGACAGCATGAGTGTCTCAGAGGCGACACTCAGGCTGTGACCCAAGGGTGGGTAGAGGCTCATGGTGAGAAAACATCTGGCACCAGGAAGGGGCTGTGTGTTGGGGCTCTTAGCCTGTGTTGTCCTGTAGCACCCTGCCCGGGAGACCTCGTTGGAGACCGAGGCTGAAGCTAAGGATAGCCATGGGAGGGAGCTACAGTGGTGACTGATCCAGTGGGTTCCTGATTGGTGCCCTTTCTGTTCCAGAGAATATTCATGTGGCTCCTCCTTTTCTTTGTAGTGTAGAGAGGTGAGGCTGGGGGGGGAGGGGAGGGGTACTTTGTGCACTATGAAACCAGCCACTGTGGCTAAGGAGCCACTTGGGCCTCTCCCCCCAGGCTCATGTGGGAGGTCTGGATGCCTTCTGTTCGCAACGTAGTCACTCAGTGGCAACCCAGGAACTGTGAGCCAATGGTGGACTTTCTGGACAGCTGGACACACATCATTCCAGTGTGGATCCTGGACAACATTTTGGACCAGCTCATCTTCCCCAAGCTACAGAAGGAGGTAGGCAGAGGCAGGGCAGCTTCACCATTCACCAGCCTCCTTGGCACTTGCTTGCAAAGCCTAATGACCCAGGTTTGATTCCCCAGTACACCCACATAAAGCCAGATGCACAAAGTGGTATGAGTCTGGAGTTTATCTGCAGCGGCTGGATATTTGTCAGTACAGCTGTTGTCCCATCACACTAATTACAACCTTTCCCTCATTCTGTCCTCCCTCCCCACCCCTGCCTTCCTTGAAGGCATTCATTCATTTCCTGGGTGTCTTTGGAGAAACTAGGGTCTTGAGCATCTGAGGTTTAATATGATGTCATGGATGCTTTTGGTTTTCCTATGTTGAGGGGACATAGAGTAAAATGCCTCCAGGAGCCTGATTACCTGACACTTCTTCATACACATGCCAAGCACCATGGCCCTTGGCTAGGGGTGCACATCCACAAGTGTGTCATGAAGTTAAGTACCCACAGGACACGTGACTCCTTCCCTACTCATTGCAGGTGGACAGCTGGAACCCACTGACAGACACTGTTCCCATTCACTCGTGGATCCACCCATGGCTGCCCCTCATGCAGGCACGCCTAGAACCACTCTACTCCCCAATCCGTAGCAAGCTGTCCAGTGCCCTGCAGAAGTGGCACCCCAGTGATGCCTCAGCCAAGCTCATCCTGCAGCCATGGAAAGACGTCTTTACCCCAGGTTCCTGGGAAGCCTTCATGGTCAAGAACATTGTGCCCAAGCTGGGTAAGGAAATGGGAAGGTGCAGGCCAAGTCCAGCAGCAGAACTAAAGCCAGGCCTTCGCACTTACTGAAGTACTAAAGTATTAAAGCTGTTTTGGGTATAGGCTGAATTAGGGTCCTGCCTGCTCTTCTTGGCATTGCCTAAGGTCTAGAGTGGCAACTTTGAACGTGTGCCTTGTGGTTTGTTTGTTCTTTTTCTTTCCTTTTTTTTTTTTCCAAGGTAGGGTCTCACTCTGGCCCAGGCTGACTTGGAATTAACTATGTAGTTTCAGGGTGGCCTTGAACTCATGGCGATCCTCCTACCTTTGCCTCCCAAGTGCTGGGATTAAAGGCATGCGCCACCACGCCCTGCTGTTTTTTATTTTTCTTTTGAGGAAGGGTCTTGCTCTAGCCCAAGGTGACCTGGAATTTACTATGAAGTCTCAGGATGGCCTTGAACTCACTGTGATCCTCCTACCTCTGCTTCCTGAGTGCTGGAGTTAAAGGCGTGCGCCACCACGCTTGGCCCTTGTGGATTTTTACTGGTCCCATGAGAGCTTTCTGTACCAGATAGCCGTTGGACTCTGAAGTTGTGAATTGTTAGGGAGTCATTTTTGGATGTGAAAAATAAGGGATGTTTAAAGACTTGCTATGTCAGGAACTTAAAATTGACCTTAGAAAACAGATCCAAGACTCATCTGATGGTGATGGCACTTTGGGCTTCTGTGGCTTTGCCACTGTGGAGGCTGAGTCCTGGGGCCGTCTCTTGTAGGCATGTGTCTCGGCGAGTTAGTCATCAACCCGCACCAGCAGCACATGGATGCCTTCTATTGGGTGATGGACTGGGAAGGCATGATCTCCGTCTCCAGCCTCGTGGGGCTCCTCGAGAAGCACTTCTTCCCCAAGTGGCTGCAGGTGCACTGTGTGTTGTGGGGCTGTCTGGGGAGGAAGGGGTGAGACACCGGCTGAATTTCCTGCTGAAGCGTGGCTGATGGCAGGTGCATTACACATGGTCAGAGTGGCCATTGTTGTTGGTCCACTACCTAAGCGTGTTTTAGCTCCTCAAGGGGTGGGAACTGAGAGCTCCACCTGGAGACAGCAGAGGTCAAGCTCCTCACAGGAGTGGGAACTAGACTCCATCTAGAGATGCAGAGGCCAAGCAGGCACAGCCACAGGCTGGCTTGAGTCCACTCCATGGTGCTGGGTGCTGTAGCTCCTGTGAGCCACTTGTGGGTACCTGGGAGGATGGGCACTGAGTACAACATGTGGCCTTGGGAAACTTCCTGTGAGCCCCCACTGGGGTTTAGCTTCCTCTTTGTGCTTTTGGCAGGTGCTGTGCTCCTGGCTTAGTAACAGCCCCAATTATGAGGAGATCACCAAGTGGTACCTAGGCTGGAAGTCCATGTTTTCAGACCAGGTACTGGCACACCCATCTGTGAAGGACAAGTTCAACGAGGCCCTCGACATCATGAACAGGGCTGTGTCCTCCAATGTTGGTGAGTCACATGGCCCCCGCTGCCTGTCCTGCGTTATTCTTCTGTGGATGCTGGTTCTCATCAGCTCCCACACGCTCTGCAGCTGGCTCCCTGTAGCTAGAGTGGAGGCTGCCTGCCTCCCAGTGCCATACAACCCCTGCCCAGGTTCCCTGTGTGCTGCTCGAGGCCTCCTGGCTGGGTGAGAGTGTAACACTTAGGGAGTGTCTTCTGCCTGAGCCCATGCACTGTGCCTGTAAAGCAGTAGTGGCACCTGCTGTTTCGTCACAAGGGTGCTGAGCTCAGCTGTGGCATTCAGCAGCATGTCCTTGTCACTGTTCATTCAGTGCCAAAGTCCAGGGAAGTCTCTGCCTAGGTAATGAGTCAACTGAAAGGTGCTCCCATCCTGCTGCTGAGCTTAGCTAGCACAGTGCTCCAGTGTGCTCAAAAGCAAAGGCTGCTGGGACCACTGCCAATTCTCAGCATGGACCTGGACTCCTCATCCACCTGAGGTGTCTTCATGAGGCCCAGAGTTGTTTAGGGCTCGGCATTGGCATTCCTCTCCTTCAGTCCATCCTTGAAATCCTTTACATGCAGCACTGAGACTGCAGTGGCCTTCGTCTGTGCTGTGTGTAAGGAGGCAGGCCTGTGCCTGCTGCACCCCCACATCCTTTCCAACTTCATCTTTCCCACAAACTCTTGCACAGTCAGGGCAGACTGCTCCCCATTTGTACCCCTCAAAACCTGGTATTTGCAGCCTGTCATCCTTTATGCAGCCATGTCTGTTTCCCCACATACTGATCCTGCCTCTGGGCATATGAAAGTGCAACCAGTGTGCCCTGCTCCATGGTACGGCTGAAAGCTGTTTTGTTGGGCAGTATGGGGTGCAGGCCTGGCCAAACCAGACAGTGTGCATGAGTGACTGGCTGCAGGTCCCCAGCTCTGGAACCCACCTTGCCATACTTCATCTGGTGCTGGCCTTTTGACATTAGCCACAAGTCCCCAGACCAATTCTGTGACACTTGGCAGTTGTCTTATGCTCAAGCTCCCCCACCCTAAGACCTCTAGTTATCTGTTAGGTCCTGTGTCCTTGAAGCAGAGCTGTCCTCAGTGAGTCACCCACACAGAGGCATTCCCAAGCCCAGGCCACGTCAGCTGCACACACTTTGGGTTGCCTCTCCTCACCACCCTCCCATCTCTCCCATCTCTCAGGTGCCTACATGCAGCCCGGGGCTCGGGAGAATATTGCCTACCTCACCCACACAGAGAGGAGGAAGGACTTCCAGTACGAGGCCATGCAGGAGCGCCGCGAGGCCGAGAATATGGCACAGAGGGGCATCGGTGTGGCGGCCAGCTCCGTGCCCATGAACTTTAAGGACCTAATTGAGACCAAGGCTGAAGAGCATAACATCGTCTTCATGCCAGTCATTGGCAAGCGGCATGAGGGCAAGCAGCTGTACACTTTCGGCCGCATCGTCATCTACATCGACCGTGGTGTGGTGTTTGTGCAGGGCGAGAAGACCTGGGTGCCCACTTCCCTACAGAGCCTCATTGACATGGCCAAGTAGACCAACATGCTATGAATAAAGAGTGCTTTAAATTGTTGTTAAAAATGTCTGTATTTGGGAGGGTTGACACGATGCCATTTCAGCAGCATATCTGTTTATACTCAGTTCTCACTGTCCCCAGCACAGTACAGCGTCCACTGCAGAGGAGGCAATCTGGTGGCACTTCAGGTCCAGCAGCAGAGCTGGGTCACTGTGAGCAGTCTGGAAGGCTTGTTGCCTGCTTCCTGATGATCTCTAGGTCCTCACAGTCCTGATAAGCAGGCTCTTCTGGAAATGCCCACAGGTCCCCTGGGAGTCCCTCCAGCTTTGTAGTGGGGAACCAGTGAACAGAAGTGTCATTAAAGATGTCTGTGTACTGTGGAGTCTCAGGCAGGGCAAGCTCCTCCAGGCCTCCCTGAATCTGAGCAGAAAGGGACAGAGAAAGAATGAGTCTAGTCTGGCTTGCCTTTCTGTGCAGCTGCCACCTCTCAGCCTTCAGACAAATGAGGACTAGGGGTTTCACTTGAGTCCTTTTGTACAGTGGATTGGAAGCCCCTAGAAGCAGTGGGCCTGGTGGACACAGAGGCACAGGCCCCAGAGGACAGCATTGTGACTGTCCTGTGTTCTCTGACCCTCATGAGTTTCCTCTGCTACTTACCAAGGGACACTTTGTCATGGTGAAGGAACAATGGTGGCTTTACACCATACTCCACCCCAACCCCTCTACTGAGATTGGTACCTGTGCAATGTAGGGGTAACTCTTCTGCAGAATCCTTGTCAGTAACCTAAAAATTTAAAAAAAAAAAGGGGGGGTGTAGAGGATTTTACTCAATTTATGACATATGACCTAAATTGAGAAAGAAAAGGGAACATTTAGCGTGGCTAAACTGTAGGGACACCCCCGCAATTGTGCTTGTCACGAAGCAAGCAAGCCCTGACACCCAAGCACAGATAGGCTGGCAGGGATGGCATAGCTGCTCAAGATATTTCTGCATTGCTGTGCCTCCTTAGCTTGCATCTGGCTGGACAAGGGGATGACTGGCTCCTGGGACAGTCTGCATGTGGAACTGCTGTGCAGGTCACCTGTGTGGGCTTTCCATACATGCCGGGCTCAGGCTGACCTTTCCTCGAGACCTCGGAAGCTGTTCCCGATGATGAGTATTCTGGAAAGGCCGTCCACGGACCAGTTGCTCCACAGCAGGTTGTTGTAGAGGGCCGTCCCACAGTGCGGCATGTAGAAAACGGTGCGTTCTCCACGGACACTGTGCTTCCCTTCCTGTGGAGGCACAGGGACAGCGGAGTGCATGGGGACACAAGTCAATGAGGGGCTGGAAGGATGGCTTAGCGGTTAAGGCGTTTGCCTGCAAAGCCAAAGGACCCAGGTTCGATTCCCAGGACCCATGGTAGCCAGATACACAAGGGGGTGCATGCATGTGGGGTTCATTTGCCATGGCTGGAGGCCCTGGCATGCCCATTTTCTCTCACTCTCTCTTTGTCCAATAAATAATAAATAAAAAAAATATTTTAAAAGTCAATGAGCTAGGTGCCCAGTGACACCTAACTGATGGCTTATGTTAGTGATGCGTACAAAAGCTATACACATGGAGGGGGCTGAAATATGGATAATTCCAAGTCAGCATGTGTTCTCTGAACACACAAATGCAGACTATCATAAGGGTGAGAAGGAGGGACAGCAGCGGTGACCTGTTCCCATGAACGGCACAGGGAATCCTCCATGTCTTGGGTTATTTAGCAAGAGCCTAACCAGAGATAACAGGTTCACCCCCTGGGGCAGGGCACAGTCCATTCAGAAAGTCCTCATCTGAGGCACCCAAACAGTCCTGTTCTTATTTAAACAGCAACAGCAGATCTGAACATAGCATGGTCACACACGCTGGTGATTAAGTTTTCATGGCTGCGCAAGCAGCTAGAATGCGGGTAACTAACCAACTAGTGGGATGCCTCAGGCACTGGGAAGGCAGCACTGGGGTTGGGTCTGAACCAGACACACAGGCCCACTTGGTGCCACCTACCTCGTTCTCGCCAAGGACAGTCACCCCGAGGGTGGTGAGCACTCCAGTTTCAACCTGGCTGAGGAGAGGGTCGTAGACACAGCAGCGACTTCTGGGGATCTAGGGGAAGAGGGTTACTGCAGCACAGGCACCATGTGCACGGCTGTGCAAGATGCGTGGAGAAGAAGCCGAGCTTACCCCGCACTTCTCCAGGAGGAGAAGCAGAAAGGCCAGTTGGGTCCTTGCGATGACACAGGAGGCAAAGTTCCCGATGCCGTAACACACACACTTCACATGGCTGGTGCCCACCACCGGGCTCTCCCCGCCACTTGGGCCTGCTGGGGAGCCGAGACCCAGGCTTCCCAGGGCTTCCGAGAGCACACCACCGGGGCCGTCAGTTGTTCACGCTGCTTTCTCAGACACTGGCTGATGGTTTCTGAAAGAGCAGCCAGAGAGCCACGTCACCACCAAGGGCCACAGGGACAGAGCAGGGCAGTAAGGGCCATCATGGTAGAACACTGGGCTGCTCTGCCCAAGTCCAAGAGAAGGTTCCAGCAAAAAAGCAGGTTTTGTTATGTTTGTTTCCACCTAAAACTACTGTGAACTCATTCATGGGAGCCACTACACAGGGAAGCAGGCTGCTCTGTCAATGCTTTAACTAAACTGCAGAGGGGGTAAGTCTCACGATTCCTAACTAAAGGGGCATTAGCTGCGCGCTTAAAGAACTAATGGAAAATAACTTATAGCAGGGTATGTTTTCTTGTCCCTCCTTTTATTACACTTGCAAGGAACAAACCCAAAAGGTGTGTGTGCTCCAACATCCAGCCACCAGTAGCAAGGCCATCTTTACAGAAGTTCCCATGCTAGGGGAGAAAAGCTGCCTGCTTTGGTCCTTGCTGGGAAGACACCTGAAACATTTTTGGAAAGGAGCTTGACAATGAATAGTAAGTTTGTCACTCACTGCCTTTGACTCAATCCCACTACAGAGAAGTTATCCTAGATCAAGCTGAATCGGGCAAAAGCGTTACGTATAAAGTTGCTCGTTGAGAAGGCATGTATAATTAAAGGAAGAGGATAGCTGTGGCATATCCCCTTCATGCAAAAATACTGTGTTGCCTGCCACACATCCTACTTAGGAAGAGTACATAATTGCGTGAGAAAAGCCCATGTGGAAACGTCAAGGAAAGGACACATGCGCAGTTCCCGCCACGCTGACCGAGAACACGCACTCGCTGCCTTCTGTGTGGGAGCCGGCAGGCACTGCGCCAAGCGCTTAATAAAGCCTCTCTTTATTCTTCCCGGTGCTGAGGCTGGAACCAGGGTCTCGCTGGCTGGCATGCTGACCATCCACTTTACCACTGTGCCACACCAGCCTCTTGTCTTTTTGCTTGTTTTCTGTGGCACTGGGAATTGACTCCAGGGCTTCAAGCATGCT
Organism: Orientallactaga sibirica; assembly: GCA_036365145.1. Taxonomy (NCBI): domain Eukaryota; kingdom Metazoa; phylum Chordata; class Mammalia; order Rodentia; family Dipodidae; genus Orientallactaga; species Orientallactaga sibirica. The sequence goes on along the minus strand of JAEOAD010000026.1, from coordinate 3,163,618 downwards.
AGGCAAGCGCCCTCCTCCTGAGTCACATCCCCAGCCCTTACTAAATTCTCAAAACTACACTATCATCTGGACGTCATGGATCAAGAAATCAGATTTAGTTAAGTGCCAAAAGACACATCCCTAAGGAGGAAGTCGGTGTTAGAATGTGGCATGATCAAGCTCTGTGAAACCCTCCTCCAGCCACCCCTCCTCTTGGCCAGACGGTACCCACCCAGTGCTGAACTCCAGAAATCGGAGATCCGTAGGTCCTCCCTGTTGAGAAGAAATGGCACCATCATCTCCCTTCCCTCTCAGACTGCTGAAACCCTGACCATGAACTGGATGCATGGAGGGCACTGTGCCCTCCACTCCAACGCAGAGCCCACCCTGACTGGGTGCTGAGAGGGACTACACGGTGATGTGTCCACAGCCACAGTGCAGACTGCTGGGGTTCAGAAGGTTCCAGGAGGGGGCCTGGATTCTGAGTTGGTCCCACATCCTTGGTCCACAGCGAAGGCTGTCAGAGTTGTAGCCTATCAGTGTTGGTGAGTTCTTGGACTTGTTTCCTCATCTGCAGACTGGGGAGGAACTGGACCTACCGCCAAGGGTTACACTGAGCCCAGCACCACACGGGAGGGACGCAGCAAACAGCCCTTGCTATGGTAATTATTTCTAAAGGGTAAGCCAAAGAAAGGACAGACCCCAGGGCCTGATTTTTCTGTACGTGAACTGGTTTCCCCAGGTGGTGAACTAAAAGGAACTGGGTTGAACCAACTAGCCATAGCCAGAGCAAAGGGGATGCCCAGAGGAGCCTAGCCATTCAGAACTCTAACTCCATGGGAGCGCTTTATACACTGCTATGCACAGGAAGTGCTGGGAGAAGTAGGGGCTCCTAAGTGATTCTGAAGAAATGAGAAATAACGTTCTCCAGACCCCACACATGCTGACCCTCACTTGAACCTTCAGTAATCTTGGAATCTATCTTTCTTTCTTTCTTTCTTTTTCTTTCTTTCTTTCTTTCTTTCTTTCTTTCTTTCTTTCTTTCTTTCTTCTTTTTTTTGGTTTTTCAAGGTAGGGTCTCACTCTAGCCTAGGCTGACCTGAAATTCACCATGTAGTCTCAGAGTGGCCTCGAACTCATGGTGATCCTCCTACCTCTGCCTCCCGAGTGCTGGGATTAAAGGCGTGCACCACCACGTCCAGCTCTAATCTTGGAATTTCTTAGACACAGGTGCTGCTTCAGGCTCAGCCAGGTGACCAGTGGCCTTCTATTCACTCCTGCCTTTTACTGTAACCCGGGGGGCGGGGGAAGAACCCACAAAATTAGTCCAAATTAGCCCCCTGGTAATGGCCCTCCTGCCATTATTGTGAAGAAATGCTACCTAAAGCTATAACAGGTTAAGCTTTACAGGACTGGAACTAAAAGGGGCAAGAATATTGAATGCCTAGTGGGTTGGACACAGCCTGTGTGCCTTCTAAAAACAGGACAAGTTGTGTTGGGTGTGGCGTGGGGTAAGAATTCAGCATAGCTGAGACTTGGAGCTTGGGATTTAAAGTTGCGAAGGCCCGGTCTGAAATCATTACCTAAGTCTCCCTGAGCAACGAAGATCCTAACTTGGTGGCAACATTCTGTACTGATGAGATGTATAGGATGCTTAAGCCAGAAGTACACACAAAGCCTGCTGCCTGATAAGCCGCTGCTGTTAATGGCAGTCACATGTTGATGGTGGAGCTCTTGTTAACATTACCAACAGGAGCCAACACAGAGGGTGTGCATGCCTGTAATCCTGGTATTCAGGAGGCCAAGGCAGGAGAATTGTCCTGAGGCCCAAGCCTGCATGGTCTACATAAGGATTTCCAGGCAGCGTGGGCTGCAGTGTGAGATCTTGTCTCAAAAAGCCAAAACCAAACTAAGAAAACAACCAAATAGGACTAGAGGGATGGTTTAGTGGTTAAGGTGCTTGTGTGCAAAGCCAAAGGACCCAGATTCGATTCCCCAGGACCCATGTTAGCACAAAGTAGCACATGTGTCTGGAGTTTGCTTCCAGCGACTGAAGACCCTGGCACACCCATTCTCTATATTCCCCTCCCTGTCACTCTCTGTCTCTCTCTCTCATATTGATGTGTGTGTGTAATAATAATTTTTAAAACCCTAAATAACCAATGAGCATAACTGTGAGGAAAAGCGGGAAATGAAACGAGAGGGAAGACTCAGCTCAACAGTGGACAGGCTTTATTCGGGGAGAGCCAGAGGACTCTGGTCAGGCAGATGGGAAGCAACTTCCCTTACAGACTGGGGGTATACTGATGAGGCAGTGGGTGTCACTGGAATTCTTTGGTTGTAGGGCGATCCACCTTGCCTCAGGGTTTGGGCCACTACAGGAAAGTGACAATCTGACAGGTGACTTGGGCCATTCCAGGAAAGTGACAAGGGGGGATGGATGGTCTGGGTCATTCAGGGAAAGTGATCATTGGGGAGGGGTGGTTGGGTCAGTTGGGAATCAAGAGAGTTACAATGAAACGGCAGGCAGAGTGCAAAGATGGACTCATCCTGGTTCTAACAATAACCCTCACAGCAAGCACCACATGACAAGAAATGGCTTGCCCCCACCCAATCTGAGTCCTCAAAGCAACCCTTCGTCGGTGACGCTTTCTTCTCCAACTCACAAATGAGTCCCGAGGCACAGAAGCGACAACTTGGCCCGGGTCACGCGGCTGTCAACCCGACAATGGGAACGACACCTTTTATCCGCGCCGGTAGCTCACCATAACCTCCTGCAACGGCGCGCGCCCACCCTGCGGATGGGAAGACTGAGGCTGGGAGCGCCCGCCCCGCACTCACTCGGCCTCGCGCAGGCGACGAAGCACACCTCCGCCGTCCGCCTCGTGCTCGGCCTGGGGCCCGCGGGGCTCCTCCGCCTCGCCGCGCCGCGACCGCCTCACTCCCGCCCGCCTCTTCCGCGGGGCCACAGCCCGCCAGGAAAACTCCGGCGCCGAGGCTGCCATGGGCTCCTGGCGTCATCTCCGCGCGACGCTCCCGCCTGACGTCATCGCCGCGCGCCTCTTCCGCGGGGCTACAGCCCGCCAAGAGGACCCCAGCGCCGCGGCTGCCGTGGGTCCCTGACGTCATCGCCGCGCGACGCCCGCCCGCTTGACAGGACTCCGGAGTGCGAGCGCCGTCTGCCTCTGACGTCATCGCCGCGCGCCGGCTCGCTGGGCGCTCCGGTGGGAGGCGGGGCGGCGCGTGACCGCGGGCGTCTGGTGCTCGCGCGCAGGTACGACCTGGGAGTCGCCAGTGCGGGGTTCTGAGTTCGGAGTTCCGAACTGGGGGCACCTGCGGGCAGCCACCGGGTGGGCAGGCGTGGGGACCCCGAGGGCTTGTTTCGCCGCTTCCCTTCTTGCCCTTCGCGCCTTTTCCCTCCGTCCCTCAGGCCACCCACCATCACCCCCATCCCCCAGCCTGTGCCTTGCACTTGACTCTTTCGCCGTTGGTTACTAGGGTCACCTCCCAGGCTTCCAGAGACAGTGACACCCTGTCCCTCTCCCGGAGATGGCTTCTGGCCTCCTCTGGACCTCTTAGAATGAGGAGAGTGGACGTGGGCACGTAGGCTCCAGCCCTCTGGGAACCAGAGCATAGTGGGCTGCGGACTACCATCCTTGACTCCAGGACCCGAGATGCCACCTCCGCAGGTGTGTGCTACAGAATGCAATGGGCCTGCTCCTATTGCGGGGCTGGGGGTGTCCGTTCCGAGGTACCTGTAGCTGAGGAGTGAGATCTTACAGGCCCCAAACAGAAGTACAGCAGAGGCGAGGCTGGAGTGGGGTGGTCTTCTAAGGCACTTGTTTTTTTTTTTTTTTTTTTGAGGTAGGGTCTTGCTCTAGCCCTGACCTGGAATTCACTCTGTAGGCTCAGGGTGGCCTCGAACTTAGGACGATGCTGCTACCTCTGCCTCCCGAGTGCTGGGATTAAAGGCGTGCTACGACACGCCAGGTTCACTTCTTTCTATCTTAAGAGACTGGCTGGGGGCGATGGCTCAGAGGTTAAGGCGCCCGCCTGCAAAACCTAACGACCTGGGTTCAGTTCCGCAGTACCCACGTACAGCCAAATGCACGAAGTGGCACATGCTCTGGAGTTCATTTGCAGCGGCTGGAGGTCGTAGTGTGCCCATTCTGTCTGTCTCTTTCTCCTCTCCTTTCTCTCTCTCTCTCTCTCTCTCTCTGATTGCAAAGTAAATAAATTAGAAAAAAAGAGACAGTGAAAGGTAGGTAGTGGGAGGAAGATTTTTCGCTTAGGGAAGGAATATTAATGCTGTGAACCACCTGTCTCTGAAGTGTTTCCCAACAGAGGAAAACAGGTAGCTTGAAATTCTTATTTATTTGCATATGTGTGTATGTGCGGTACCAGTATCTCTTGCTGCCAATGACCACCAGATGCTTTTGCTTCTAGCTTTATGTGTGTGGCTGGGGAACCAAACCAGGGTCCATAGGCCCTGCAAGCAAATGACCTTAACCACTTAGCCATCTCCCCCAGACCCCCAAGAGGTAATTTTTGACTGAGTGTGAAAGTCAAGGACAAGAGAAATCTGAGTTCTCTTGTGACTCCTCAAGATTCCAAGATATTTTGAGTTGCTGCACTTGGGTGCATTGGAAGTGAAAGCTGCCTTCTAACAGTTCTCTGCACTTCTATTTATTTATTTGAGAGAGAGGAAGAGAATGGATGCACACCACAGCCTCTAGCCACTGGAAAATGAACTCGAGATGCATGTGCCCCTTGTACATCTGGCTTACCTGGATCCTTAGGCTTTGCAGGCAAGCACCTTAACTGCTGTGCCATCTCTCCAGCCCCCCTCTACATTTTGGAAGCTTGTCAGGCTGACAGTTCCTTTATTTGAGTTCCATTATTAATACTACAGTGGCCACTTTATTTGTATAGCTGTTGCTAATACCCAGCACTTCTGCATACTCATCCTTGAATTTTTCTCTTCTGTGAGGTTTGTGGGTGTTCACTGTTGAAGAAACAAAGGCACTCATCGTGAGGTCTGTTGCCCACTCTTTTTGTTGTTGTTGTGAAACATAATTTTGTTTTTAATCAGAGAGAGAGAGAGATGGTTGGTGTGCCAGGGCCTCCAGCCATTGTAATTGAGCTCCAGATGCATTCACCATCTTGTGTGCGACCTTCCACGCTTGCATTACTTTGTGCATCTGGCTTACGTGGGACCTGGAAAGTTGAACATGAATTCTTAGCCACTAAGCCTTCTCTCCAGCCCGTTAGAGAAAACTTTGAAAAACTCTACCATTCATTTAACCTCCTGAGTCACATGCTCTCTCTTGGGTTTCTGAAATAATAGATTCTTTGTGTTGGTTTCAGAGCTGAGGCACTGATACTTGATCTGGAAAGTCTGGACACTTTGAAGGAACCTTTGGAACAGCTTTGAATCAGACCAGTAAGAAACCCACCAGAAGTGGCCTCTGTCTGTCCAGCATGCCTTCTCCCTCATGGAGTGTTCCAGATCCCTGCTGGTGCCCCTGACACCAGACCACCAGGTCTGGCTTTTCCAGTGGGTCCAGTTGATCTCGCTGAAAGGAGTAGAGATACTCCTGCAACCGAAGCACCTGCAAGGAAGGAAGTAGCACTTCCATGCTGAATGAGAGGTATTAGGTGGCACTTGTGACAAAAACTGAAACCTGACCACGCTTAGATTCACTGGACTGGGATCACAGAAGTGGTTCAGGGAAGAAACCCAGGTGAGGAGGATGAGGCCAGCTGGCAAGTAAATGGCCACCTTCATTCCCCCACAGACAGAGTCAGCCTCCTGGTGAGTATGAAGGCCTCTCTGAGACTTAATGGGTCTTCCTGGTGAATAGAAAACCCCAACCTGATTGTAGTGCTTTGATTAAGAAAATAAAATGCAGGGCTGGAGACATAGCTCAGTGGTTAAAAACTCACTTGTAGGGCTGGAGAGATGGCTTAGCGGTTAAGGCGCCTGCCTCCTAAGCCTAAGAATGCTGGTTCCAATCTCCAGAGGTTTCAATCTCCAGGTCCCACGTTTAGCCAGATGCAAAGTGACACAAGGGCGCAATGCCACACTTGACCACAAGGGGGCGCACGCATCTGGATTTCATTCGCAGCAGCTGAGACACTGCTGGCGAGCCCATCTCTGTCTGTCTTCCTCTCCCTCTCCCTCTCTCTCTCTCTCTCCAAAAAAAAAAAAAAACTCGCTTGTAAAACCTGCTGGCCTGGGTTCAATTCCCTAGTACCCATGTAAAGCCAGATGCACAACATGCCATATGCATCTGGAGTTCATTTGCAGTGGCTGGAGGCCCTGGCGCACCCATTCTTTCTCTCTGTTTCTCTCTCTATGCCTCGCTCTCTCTCAAATAAATAAATAAATAAATAAATAAATAAATAAATAAAGTGGGGGTTCTTGAGAAAAGCACAGATGGTTTTGGAACCTCAGAAGGAAGATTCCTCTCGCTGAGGAATCTTTGGAAGCTGACGAAGCATGATTGAGTTTATTTATTTTTATGTCTGATAAGGTTTTGAGGGTGAGAGAGGAATTGGGTGTTTTTCTGCCAATTTTCAAAGGCCCCCATCTTCCACATCATAGATTTTCTACCTTACAGTGAAATTGCTTTGTTGCTTGGTAAACTCGGAACAGTGCAGCCCTCTATAAGCATCTGTTAGTGAGTTCATAAACCCCCGGCTGGAGTCTGTGTCCTGTCACATGGCTCAATACTTGAGGATCGCAGAGGAGTCACACAGTCTTCCTTCGTTATCAGCATCCCAGGCCATGTGGTTGCATTGTTAAGGCTGAGGGCTTCAAGCAAGAGCCTGTGGGCTTTCCTCCAGGCGTTTGTGTCTCTCAGACACTGGAACTGTCAGCTGACAGGCATATTTTCTGTCTGCCTGTCCTGCACTGGGCCGTGGTTTTTCTTTTTGCAGCTGCTGGGCCCTTGCTCACATGAACAAGCCTCCGTGTGTGTGTGTGTGTGTGTGTGTGTGTGTGTGTGTGTGTGTGTGTCTGCCTGCCACTTTCGCTGCGCATGAGGACCCATGGCTCCCTTCTGTTCTCTTGGCAGGTGGAATTACTTTTTTCTGTATGATGGTTCCAAGGTCCAGGAAGAAGGAGATCCAACCAGAGCTGGCATCTGTTATTTCTACCCCTCCCAGGTAAGCTCAGTGCCTAGCTGCCCAATGGGGCTGCTGGTTGTTTTGGTCTTTTTTTCTTTTGATGTGCTGGTGGTGGACCCAGGACTGGGAGCACCCTAGTCCAGTGCTTTGCCAATCAGCCAGCCCACTTTTTCCTGTTTCTAAAAAACTTAAAAAAAAAAAAAAAAATTATTCATTTATTTCTTAGAGAGACTAGGCACAACAGGGTCTCCAGCCACTGCAAACGAACTCCAGACACATGTCCCACCTTGTGCATCTGGCTTTATGTGGGTATGGGGAATCAAACCCGGGTCACTAAGTTCTCCAGGCTGGCTTTGAACTTACTCCTCAGCCTCTCTAGCATTTGGGATAACAGGCTTGTGCCACCAGAGCAAAGTCTTGTCTTGATCTTCAGTTCCCAGGTAGCCCAGTCCTCCCCTCCTCTAGCTGTTTCCATCAGGATCTTTTTGGCAGGTCTTCTATCTGGTGCTTTAGAAAATGCATTGCTTCACACATGTAAGAGTGTCATGAACTTTCATGTACCATCCTGAGTGCCAACAGCTACCAACCAACACTCTGCCAGTTGTACATACCCTGACCTCCCTCTGATTGCTTTTCCTACAGCAGCTGAAGCACTTCCAGACATTGTGTTCTCTCACATCTCAGCATCAAAGATATCTCTTATCAATTTATTTATTTATTTATTTATTTATTTATTGACTTACTTATTATTAGAGACAGAGAAAGGGAGAGAGAGAGAGAGAGAGAGAGAGAGAGAGAATGGGTGTGCCAGGGCCTCCAGCCACTGCAGACGAACTCCAGACGCATGCGCCACCTTGTGCATCTGGCTTACGTGGGTCCTGGAGAATCGAGCCTCAAACCAGGGACCTTAGGCTTCATAGGCAAGCGCTTAACTGTTGAGCCATCTCTTCAGTCCTACCAAGGACATTTCTAACCAAGAAGTCTGTTTTACCTTCGCACACTTTACAGAAATTGTGATTGCTGGGAGCAGTAGTTCCTCAGCACCATCTGACATCCAGGCCGTCTTGTAGTGCTTGTCCTGTTATGTGACTTGGACTGTTGGTTTCCCTCCTCCCCTTCCTCTCCCAGCAGCCAGGATCCAGACAGCATCCGCATGTTCTGCTTGGTGATAAGCGTCCTCACACGGTCTTGATCTCACACTTTATTCTTCATCCACAAATTACTGAAGGACCAGGTCTGTGTGCAGGGAGCATGGAGAACGCCTCATGCTCCTCCTTGTGCTGGTGTCATGGAACCTCTCCTGTCCAGTGTTTTGCCTTTTTTTCCCCCTCAAGGTAGGGTCTCACTGTAACTCAGGCTGACCTGGAATTCACTATGCAGTCTCAGGGTGGCCTTGAACTCATGGTGATCCTCCTCCCTCTGCCTCCCGAGTGAGTGCTGGGATTAAAGGCGTGCGCCACCACGCCCAGCTTGTTTGCCTTTTGTGTGCAGGGTTCTAGATCCCTGACTAGGTTCGCCTTCCATTCTGTTAAGCAGGATGTGTGTCTCCATAGGTGGTGGACACATTTCCATTGCATCCTATACTATTTCACTGCTCCATGGTTCAGTGAAGGCTTGTGAAGTTCTGTGTTCCCCTGCCCCGCCCCCCACATGTGGTCCTGGCCTGGCCTGGATGGCTGGGGTTAATCCAGATGCTGTCCCACGGGGCAGTGGCTTTGGGTAAGATAAAAGCATATGTGTTTGTGTCTGCCCAGGCTGAGCTGTAGCACATAGAATAGCAGTGTGGCTGCTGGGTTCCCTGTGGGTTCTCTGGCATTTTGTCACTCACAGGTTGGCAGACATTACAGGGGTCCTATAGTAAATATCAGGGTTTGGCAAGCCAGCCCAGGGCTCTCCAGACCATGCCTTCTCCTTTGCTGTTTTGGAGTGGGAGAGGGGTGTTTTTCTTCTTCTTCTTCTATTTATTTATTTATTTTGGTTTTTTGAGGTAGGGTCTCACTCTGGTCCAGGCTGACCTGGAATTCACTATGTAGTCTCATGGTGATCCTCCTACCTCTGCCTCCCGAGTGCTGGGATTAAAGGTGTGTGCCACCACACCTGGTAAAAGAGTTATTTTGGAAACAGGATCTTGTCCTATAGCCTAGGCTGGCCTCAAACTCTTCATCCCCCTGAGGTTGGGATTACAGGGTTGAGCCCTCATGCCCAGTTATTGTTCTGTTGCTGTTTTTATATTTCTCTAAAAATATCAAAAGAGGGCTGGAGAGACGGCTTAGTGGTTAAGGCACTTGCCTGTGAAGCCTAAGGACCCATGTTTGACTCTCCAGGTCCCAGGTAAGCCAGATGCAAGGGGATGGAAGTGTGCAAGGTTGCACATGCCCACTAGGTGGCACATGCATCTGGAGTTCAGTTACGGTGTCTGGAGGCCCTGGTGCACCAATTTTCTCTCTCTCCCTCCCTCTCTCTCTCTTGCTGTCACTCCCTCTCTTGCTCTCTCACATTAAAAGAAAAGGCCAGTCTGTTGGGCTTGCCTCAAAAAAAAAAAAAAAGTGCTTCCTTACAGTGTCTGCCAGCAGCCTGGGTTCTGTTCCCCAGTCTCCACATAAAGCCAAGTGCACAGAGCGGTGCACACAGCTAGAGTTTGTTTGCAGAGGCAAGAGGTCCTGGCATGCTCACACACTCTATTATCTCTCCTTCCTCTCCACCCCAACTTGCAAATTAAAAACATATATATTTAAGCAGACGGGAAGGGAAGCAGCAGAGGGGAGCAGATAAGGAACAATTTTCCTTTTTTTTTTTTTTTTTTTCGAGGTAGGGTCTCACTCTAGTTCAGGCTGACTTGGAATTCACTCTGTATTCTCAGGGTGGCCTCGAACTCACGACAATCCTCCTACCTCTGCCTCCCGAGTGCTGGGATTAAAGGCGTGCGCCACCATGCCCAGCCAATTTTCCTTTTAATTATCTGTTGTTAAGGATTTTCTTGGCAATTTTTTTTCTATCTGTTGTTAATCCCATTTTTGCTTGGCAATTTTTTTCCAGGTCAGCCTGGAACTAAATTAAAAATATTCAAACAGGGCTGGAGCAGGGCTAGGGGAGATTCTTCAGTGTTTGAGAGTACTTGGTGCTTAAGCATGAAGACTTGAGAAAGCCTGAGACTGCCTGAGTTCAATTCCCAGAACCCATGTTTAAAAAAAAAAAAAGAATAGCTGGGCGTGGTGGCGCACGTCTTTAATCCCAGCACTCGGGAGGCAGAGGTAGGAGGATCACCTTGAGTTTGAGGCCACCCTGAGACTACATAGTGGATTCTAGGTCAGCCTGGGCCAGAGTGAGACCCTACCTCGAAAAACAAATAAGTAAATTAATTAATTAATTAATTAAAAAAAGTACTGGGCATAGCTACAAACATCTGAAATCCCAATTTATTGGTGGGCAACAGGGTAGGTGGAGTTTGCAGGGGATTGGGAAAGAGCTAAGACTGGAAAATTGTTGTGGATTATTGATAGAAAAAAACAGCAGCTCTGGGGTGAGAGAGAATTGGATAGATCAGCTCTAGAAGAGAACACCCGAAGTTCTCTGGTCTCCACGTGCATGCACACGGTGCACACGTCTGCTCGTGTCACACGTAATACACCACACCGCATATATTCCCACACAACACATATATGAACAGTTCATGACCCTGTGAAAAGAGCCATAGACTGGCTTTGGCCTCTGGGCTTTGGTTTTCTCCTCACATGCTGAATCTGCTCTTTTCCTGCAGACCCTGCTGGACCAACAAGAGCTACTGTGTGGCCAGATTGCTGGAGTTGTCCGCTGTGTCTCTGACATTTCGGGTTCTCCCCCTTCTCTCATCCGTCTGCGGAAGCTCAAGTTTGCCATAAAGGTTGAGGGCGACCACCTGTGGGTAAGTTTAAAGGGGCAGAGTCAGTGCTGGGATGTTAAGATGACCACACTTTTATTTATTCTAATATTTTTGAGAGACAGGATGACCGAGAGCATGTGGGTGGGCCAGGGCCTCCTACTGGTGCAGATAAATCCCAAATGCCGCTCTGTGCATCTGCTTTCACGCGGGTGCTGTGCCAGGGAATTGGCCAACCCAGGTTGGCAGGCTTTGCGGGCAAGCACCTTAACAGCAGAGCCATCTCTCCAGCCCTGTTCCTTTTCTTTTGAGATGGATGTCCTTTCTGCACAGATCCTCAGTGAGTCTTGAGAGTCACTGGATTGAGGAGCATGTGCCCTAGTCCCTCCAGGTACAGTACCCACATGACACTGAGGTCACTCGTGGCCCTCTCCACTTAGTTCCAGGCCTTCCCACCACAGACAACGGTTGTTCAGAAGTTGTCCCACCATGTGCTAGTGTGGCCCACTCTTTATGTCATCTAAGTGACGTAACACATCATGTATTGTTACCCTCCATGGCTTTTATTTTTATTTATTTGAGAGAGGAAGAGAGAGAGAATGGGCCTCCAGCTACTGCAGACAAACTCCAGACACATGCCACCTTGTGCATCTGGCTTATATGGGTCCTGGGGAATTGAACCTGGGTCCTTTGGCTTCACAGGCAAATGCCTTAACCGCTAAGCAATCTCTTCAGTCCCCCTCTATGGCTTTTATCATGCCATGTCAGGTTTATGAGGTTTACCTGAGTATTGTTACTGTTGCTTCCCTCCAGCATTAAATAATCCTACTTTGTGAATATCTCATAACTTATTCCTCTTTCTTTCCTTTTATTTCTTTCTGTTAGAGGGACAAGGTCTCTCTTTGTAGCCTGAGCTGGCATGAAACTCTCTATCCCAGGCTGACCTCAGCCTTACAGCACTACTTCTGCCTCAGCCTCCCAAATGTAATAATTACAGGCACAAGCCACCAGGCCTAGCTTCTGCCTCCTTTTCATGGGTAGAGCCACTGTCAGTTGGGAGTGAAGAACAATCAGGCACTATTGGATAAAAGACCCTCTCCGAACATCACGACTGAAAGTGCTGTCCAAGGGTACATGCCTGCCCAGGATGTGCAAGCCTGGGTTTTGAGCTCTGGTGCCAAAAGACAAAACAAAGTAAGAATGACAGAAAGGGAAGGAGAGATGGCTCACTAGTTAAGATGCTTGCCTGTGAAGCCTAAGGACCTCAGTTCGATTGCACATTACCCATGTAAACCTGATGCACAAAGTGTTGCATGTGTCTGGAGTTCTGCAGTGGCTAAAGATTCGTACATGCCCATTCTTTCTCTCTCTAGTCAATCAATAAATAAAATATTTTTCTTAAGAATAAGAGCTGGGCATGGTGATGCACACCTTTAATCCCAGCACTTGGAAGGCAGAGGTAGAAGGATTGCTGTGAGTTCAAGGCCACCCTGAGACTACATAGTAAATTCCAAATCAGCATGGACTAAAGTGAGACCCTACCTTGAAGAAAAAAAATAAAAAGGATAAGAGAAAGACTCCCAGGACCATCTTTGTGGAGGCTGGCCTGGAATTCACTATGTAGTCTCATGGTACCTCGAATTCAAAGCAATCCTTCTACCTCTGCCTCCCAGTGCTAGGATTAAAGGCCTGTGCCACCATGCCCAGCTTTTCTGCAGTGTGGTTGGCCTATAGCAGAAATCATTGCCATGAGACTGGGTGTAACATGTAGCTGTGTGAAAGTGAGGCAGGGAAGGAGCTCCCAGAGCGTGGATGCTAGCATGCCTGTGGACATTGTCCTGAGAGCTGAAGGCCGGTTCCCGCGAACACTGCTTGTGTGTAAGATGCGCTCAGGGTGCTGCGAGGCTCACACTTGCGTGGGGTCTTACAGTTGGGTACTTGGCCTCTTGCTGGCTTCTTCCAGATAGGGCAGTGCTGCTGAGGTTCACCCATGTCCTGGCAGGAGGCATCCTGCATTACTGCCATGGCTGAGGATGCCGCATGGGGTCTGTCTGGTCATCCGCTGGTATGTTGGCCTTGGTTCCGTTTGGCTACTTTGAATAAAGCCGCACGGAAGAATTTGTACAAGAATGAGTTTTTCATTCCTCACCGCGATGACGTAATAGTCTATGGAACGGGTTCATCGAGCGAGTGCAGGGCCCAAGTCTGCGAGGAGGAAGGATTCACCCGAGAAAAGGGGGGGGGGATTGCAGCCAGATGAGAACTGACTTAGGAGTGAGGTGTTTTTTAAACAGTGCAAGTGAGAAACTAGAGATTTGAACAGAGTTGGCCCAAGGCTGAGGAGGAGGCTGGGTGGAGAGTAGAGGACTACTTGGGCGAGGAGGCATCCTGCCCGAACCTCGAACCCTGTGTCCTTGGAACACCGCTGCCCAGTGCAGCCGGGAGACTCCGTGTCCTCCGAAATTCTCCCTGCCACTCCATGGCCATCACACCATGACCACTGCCTGCAGCACCTGTCCCGACTACTTCTGCATGGGCCTGGGGCGAGTGGGTTTTCATTCTCTACCCACCTTCCTTCTCCTCCCCCTGTGCTGGCTGACACCTCCCTGGAGACCTGAGCAGGAAGCCCTCTCTGCAGGGGCCCAGGCTCCCTGGGAAACCTGTGTCTGTCCTCCACTGCTCAGGATGGCCCTGGGCTCATCCTGTGGAGCTCTGGGCTGGGGAGCACTGCGCACAGGACGCCAGCAGAGTGCAGCGGGTCTCTGGAGGGGCCGCAGCATGGCCGCACTACCCGCTCCCTAGATGCTGTGGGAGCGCGGCCACCTAAAGGCCACTCTGCAGGCAGGGAGGGTCACTGCACTTGCTCTCTTGCTCACTGAGCAGACCTCTCTCCACCTGCACCTCACGGGGGCTGTGAGGGGTGAGGAGTGCGGGTCCCATCGCTGCCAGTGTCCTGCATCAGCTCCTCGGTGAGGGTCTTTTGGGCGCCTCTCCTCACGCAGCCGGGAGGCCCTGGCTTCACTTCGCTGCTGCTTTGGGCAGGACACCCTGTGCTCGAGCTCTCTGGGGCATGGGATGGCCATCAAGCCTCCTGGCCCTGGCGGTCCTGTGTTCCCCTGGAGCTGTCCTCCAACCTCCCTTTTGGGGTAAGAGAGGCACTTTCTGGAGCAGCTCACGCTCATCTCCGCCTTGTCAGGAAGCAGAGTGCTGCCTTCCTTCCTGTCAGCAGGGGGTGGGCTCAGCTGCAGGAACTGCCTCAGAAGGGATGGAGAGCAGTGCCTAGTCCACACCCCGGCACCTGCCACTGGGACCTGCACTGACGTCCTGCCACCCCTCCCCCTCCTACCTGCAGAAGGTTCTGGATGTGCTCGTGGGACACCTTGCCCTTTGGTGGTGGTGGTGATGGAGACGGTGGTGTTAGTGGTTGTCATAATGTTGGGGATCATGGTGGTGGTGGAAGATTACGGTGAAGTTGGTCATGGAGGTAGCAGTAGTGTTGGGGACCATATTGATGATGGTAGAGATGGAGACGGTGGAGGTTGTGATTATGCTGATGACTGTGATCATAATGATGACCACCATGAAGCTGGAGCACAATGCCTGGCATTCAGGTCACCTTGTCACATTCACTCAGGGGCTGCCAGAGAACCTACCCTTGGATCCCAACCTTCCTGCACACCTTACCTCATTCCCTTAACCCTGACCCAGACTAGAAATCGTCCAGTTCACAGAGGAGTGACCCCAGGAAAACCATATGGACCATCAAAGTGTCCAGGCCGAGGGTGAATCCCGGCCCTCCACATTTCCACACCAGTGACCTCTCCCCAGTACACTGGCCCTTGCTCCTGTGGAGAGCAGACAACTGTGGTGGGGACTCAAATGAGAGATGTTGGCACTCTTGAAGACAAGCTCCTGCACGTAGACAGCTAAAGGATGGAGGAATGACGCCAGCGTGCACCCTGCCGGGGACCCACTGTGAGCCGCGGGTCAGCCGTGCACAGCTTGAGTGTGAACCCCCACATGAGCTCCCTCCAGCACTTGCAGGAGGCACGGATGGTGCAGGGGACTTGAGGTGAGGCGGTTCTGCCCAGCTCAGGTCAAGAGTTGCCGCCAGCCAGCCACTACCCCTGTGGTCAGATCGACTCCAACAGGCTGTTTCCTGCCACGTGTTGAGCAGCTACTGTGTGCAGGGATCTACTGTGTACCGAGAAGCTGGGCTCAGAATTTCAATGCAGGAGGAGTCTGTGGCTTGTGGCTTGCTGCACCCTGGCAGGAGGAATCCAGGCACTAGGCCCGGAGGCCATGGGAGCTGCGACCAGGAGAGGCTGGTTCGGCCTGGTGGAGAGGAAACTGCTGGAGGTGCCAAGGGCCATGCAAACCTCTCTGAGCCACCGTGCTGGGCCAGGTCTTCATGATCACCTGTGAGCGGTGTTAGAGAAGGCGTTGGGGTCAGTGTCAGAAGATAGCCCTTCGGCAGGTCCCTTGGGGGTCTGCTACTTGCTTCAGACCACCAGCAGCCCCAGACGAGCAGTCACACAGCCCACCCCGTCAGCAGCGAGCACTGTGTTGGGAGTTGGAGGAGATGGCCGAGGAAGCATCAGCCTAAGCCACAGGAAGTTGGCTAGGGAGCGCGTCCTGGGACATCTGTCCTCTGGCAGTGAATGCCCCACCGTGACACTCCCCTTTTATGCCCCAAGCATGTGCCATCCCCAGCAAGATGGAGGACCAACACAGAACCGTGGCACCGAGCCCATCCCTGTGTGCCTCCAGGCTCCTGACTGATAGCCACAGCTCAGGGATGCAGGCCACGTGCACAGGACCTTCAGGGTGTGCGTCTGCTCCCGTCCTCCCAGTTTACTGCGTCAGGACCCTTCCTTATACCTTTTATTTGTAATAATCACAGATTGGCTTGCAACATTGTTTAATGAATAAACTATTTCATGACAAAAGTGAAAGATATACAGTACATTGAGCCCCCCACTTTTCAATCTGTCAACGAACTCATCTTATATACAAGTAAAACTTAGAATTCTACAGTCTTTTTTCACGTTTTTTTCACTTTCAACTCTGCTCAGAGATCGGTGAATCAACTGTATTTTGCCATCAAGGTGCACTGCTCAAATGTGGGCCCACATTCCCACCAGAACCCACAGATCACTATAAGAACAGTCTGCCTCAGCCAGGCACATCACAAAAGATGCCACCCTCCAAAGTGACAGTGGGCACCAACGTCAAATATGCTTCTTGCCTCTATGAGACTGGCGTGACTATATGGAGTAAGCTAATGACAAAAGACATTCTGAGTGTCACCAAAGCACACTGGACTGTAGGTTTCCCTCACTAAACACACTGTGACTTGGGAATGTCATCATAGTCCTAGAAGTTTGAAAGCTGCGGGAGAAGTGGAGGGGAGAGTCGTCCAAGTTTTTCAAATACTTTGGAAGTTTTCACTTGTCATTCAGTCAGTGTACGTAGACCTTTGAAGCCGCTGTCCATTGACCATCCCCGAGGGCCTGGAGTAGACCAGTGGTTCACCAGTATGCAAATCCCAGTCCAGACTGGAGCCTGAGGCTCAGCTAGGCTCCTCCCTGGAAAGTTCAGGCCCCTCTCTCCATGGTGGGCTCTCTACCCCTGTGCAGGCCAATAGCTCGTCCTCATTTGTAGATTGCCCGGGAGTGGAGCTCAGTTCTCACTTCCTCAGAGAGGGCAGCCAGGGCCCTGGAGTTGCTCTTGACTTGGTGCCCAGGGAACTGCCCTGTGTGGTGTCTGGTCCGCTCTGTCGTCTGGGGTCCTGATGATTAAGACTGGGAAGCTCCTGCAGCTCCTGTAGGTGTCCCCTCCCCCTGGTCAAGGCTTCCAGGTACCACTGCTCCTCCTTACACCACTGCTTCTGCTTCTCCAGCCATTCCTTAGTGGCCTCCAACTTGCGCCACTCTTGTTCCATGTGCCACAAATCCTCCTGCAGCTGCCGGCTCTGTTGGCGGATGTTCTCACAGAACTCCTGATGTGCTTTCTTGGCAGCTTTCTCGAAGGTCTTGGCCTTCTTCTTCAGCTGCTGGGTGATGTTCTCTCCCAACTCCAGCTGGTTCATTTCTTCCAGCTGCTTCTCCAATGCAGCCTTCGCCTGCAGGAATTGCAAGTGGGTCTCCCGGTCCTTCAAGAAGGTTTCCTGGGGCAGTTTCTCTATCTCCTCCTGCAAGGCCTGGATGGTCTTGTCCTGACCCTCCTTTATGAGGGCGATGGGCTTCAGGGCAGTCAGCTGCTTGTTCAGGTTGGCCTGGATCTTCCTGCCCTCCATCAGCTGCTTCTGAAGGGTGGCCGACTGTAACGCATAGGTGACTGCCAGTTCCTTCCTCCTGTTCTGGATGTCCCAGCACTCCTGGATGTACTCATCCCACAGGTCGTCATGCTTCCTCTGACACTCATTGTTTTTTTGCTGCAGAAGCTCCAGGAAGGGCTTGCTAGCGGCCTTATTGTGGGCCAGCTCCTCCTGCAGCACTCGGCTCTTCTCCAGCTGCTCCTTCTGCCGCCTCTTAGCTGCTTCTATGTCTTCCTCCAGCTGCTTCAGTTTTGCCACCGTCCTTTTCTTCACCCTCCTCTCCCTCCGTGTCAGCGTCTCCGGGTTCAGATAGCTGTCTAGGATGGTCATGTATGGAGACTTCTGAGAGGATCTTCGGGTAGCGTCATCAGGTAAGCTCTCCTGGGTTTCAGCCAGGTCAGGCTGGGTGGCAGTTTCATAGGGACAGTTCTCTAAGTCAGTGATGCTGAGGGCCAGTCTGGAGACCGAGGAGCATGCGCTGCTGGGTGCTTCACTCTGCACATCAAAAGTCTCATCTTCTTCCTTCTCCTTGGCCTTCTCAATCACTTCTGGCCACCTAACCCGGAAGTCACACATGGCCTTCTTTTTGGACAAGGGTTTCTTGATTCGCGCATGCTCCTGGGCTCTCAGAAACACGCCAACCGGTGGTATGCGTGGCCCAGCAGCTCCTTCCCCTGCCGACTGGCGCATCTCGCTGAAGCGCCTGCTTCTTCTCCGTGTTGACTCCTCTGTTGTCATCCGTGTGCTCCCATCTGGCAATGTGGGCCACTTAAGAGCTCTGTCCCGAGCTCTGTGGGGCCCCATGGTGAAGCGCCTGCCTAGGGACCTGGGACACTCCTGGATTATCAGACACGCATTAGTATCGGACTTTGTGAGAGGCCCGATAGTTGCTTCACCTGCCTTCTGCTCGGGCCTCGTGGACAGTGGGATGTCCTGTGATGACCGATGAGATGGAGTATCCAATGTCACGGATGACCCAGAAGATCCCTCCCCAGCTGTCAGGCTCCTGTCCTTGGACGATGGGGTGTCCTGGGTTGTCAGCCATGTACTTGTGGAAGGAGCTCCATGCCCCCCAGCAAATCTGTCCCCTACTGTCGGAGAGATCATGGCCAGGCGCCTGCTCCAGGAGAGTGGAATGTCCTGGGATGACAGCAGAATACTAGCCAATGTAGTTGCAGGCCGCCCAGAAAATCTGTCCCCTGCTGTCTGATGACCTGTGGTGACATGTCTGCTCCTCGAGGGTGGAGTGTCCTGGGCTGTCGGGCGAGCACCCGCTGATGGCTGTACAGGCCGCCCAGCAGGTCTGTCTCCTGCTGTCTGTACTGTCTGGGGGCGCATACCCATGCGCCTCCTCCTACTGTAGGCGCCCTGCTCCAGGGACTCCATGGCCCAGAGCCCTACTGGGGACAAAGCTTTGTCCCTCCAAAGTCCTTCGCTAAGATGGCTGGCCCTTTTTCCTGGTTGTCAGTTATCATAGAGTCCTCCTCTCATTTTCTAAGTATCCACACTTGTCAGTCACTGTCCCTAGTCACCTCAGCGCTGGCATCCACTGTCTGCCATTGTCTGGGTCTAGAGACCAAGTGGATTCTGTACACAAAACAGTTCAGAATGTGGAACACTGGCGGAGTTCTCTCTCGAGTGAGGCTGGAGGAAAGATGGAGGGGGTGGGCAGGAGATAGAGGCAAGGAAAGATGACGGGAAAGGTGGCGAGGACTGAGAAAAGACAGCGGATCCTGGAAGAAAGATGGGGGTGTGAGGAAAGGTGGCAAAATGAAGAGCTAGCACCCGTGTGATATGGAAAGTCCCCAGTCATTGTCCCCGCTGAATGTCTTTTTCATTTGGGAAAGGCTGTACCCCGAAGGCCTATGCTCAGGTGACACTCATGGTTTGGGCATTTCAGCTGGCAGGAGAAGTCTTTGGTGGGCAGAAGGACAGGGAGAAAGAATGAAGGAGAGGGTGCAGGCGTGAAGCCTCCCCTTGACTGACTACGCCTATTCTTCCATCCCTGCAGGGCGGGTCGCAGCCTAGGCGAATGGAGGCTGTCTGCGCACATTCACATTCTCGGGGCAGCCTGGTGCACTCAGGAAATGGCCCGCATCTCATGGACAGGCCTATGAGCAATAACAGAGCCCAGAGGAGCCCGCAGACAGTCAGGCTTTCAGGGAGAGGTGCCCAAGACGGTTTCTCTTCCAGAAGCCCTGTTCTGAGCTGACTCGGTTTCCACCTTGCTGGAGTCCCCGTGATAGTGAGGGACACAGAGGGAAACTCCCATAGAGAGAGCGGGGCTCCGTTCCATGGGTCACTGTTGGCTAGCTTCTTCCCTGCTGTGCCACAGCACCTGACCTCACAGCGAAGGGCAAGCAGGGTTCATCATGGCTCCCGGTGGAAGAGGTTTCCATGCATCAGGGCAAGGAAGGAGCCAGATGGGAACAGCACAGCTCACGGGTTGGCCTCGAGGGACAGGGAGAGAGCTGTTCCTCTCTCTCGAGGCCTTACACCAAGCATCGCCTGCTTCAGGGCGCCTCTCTGATACCCCAGAGCCTTTCTCTCTGCACTGACTGATTGTAATTCTGGCCATGCTCCCCGGCTTTGGAGTGTAAATACATTACTGCTAAGTGAGTGACTGTGCCGCCAGATGGAGGTTATCAAAGTTAGTGAGAGGGAGGCATGGACGTAAAGGGAGAAAGGAGGAGGAGATGAGGAGAGACGACGGGACCGTGAGCTTTGTGCACAGCGGATGAGATCACGGGCTTCTGTGGTGTGTTGAGTGCTGTAGGGGCTGTCAGTTATCCCACCCTCACTGTCACTGAGAAGAGATGGTCTAGGACAGTGATCCTAGGTTTGTGGCTTGCTGCACCCTGGCAGGAGGAATCCAGGCACTAGGCCGGGAGGCCATGGGAGCTGCGACCAGGAGAGGCTGGTTCGGCCTGGTGGAGAGGAAACTGCTGGAGGTGACAAGGGCCATGCAAACCTCCCTGAGCCACTGTGCTGGGCCAGGTCTTCATGATCACCTGTGAGTGGTGTTAGAGAAGGTGTTGGGGTCAGTGTCATAAGATAGCCCTTCGGCAGGTCCCTTGGGGGTCTGCTACTTGCTTCAGACCACCAGCAGCCCCAGACGAGCAGTCACACAGCCCACCCCGTCAGCAGGGTTGACTCCCTGTGTTGGGAGTTGGAGGAGATGGCCGAGGAAGCATCAGCCTAAGCCACAGGAAGTTGGCTAGGGAGCGCGTCCTGGGACATCTGTCCTCTGGCAGTGAATGCCCCACCGTGACACTCCCCTTTTATGCCCCAAGCATGTGCCATCCCCAGCAAGATGGAGGACCAACACAGAACCATGTCACTGGGCCCATCCCTGTGTGCCTCCAGGCTCCTGACCGATAGCCACAGCTCAGGGATGCAGGCCACGTGGACAGGACCTTCAGGTTATATACCCACGCTCAGCATCCCCACTGCTTACTTCCACAAACTTTATGTTTTTGAATAATCACAAGGAGCCTTTGAATTTTTAATGATAATTTTTAATAATGCTTGAACTGTTTCCTGATAAAAGTTAAATGAGCAATCCATTTTTTAATCTGTCAAGAAATTCATTTTATATATAAGTAAAATTTAAAATTCTAGCATTTTTTTCATGTCTTTCACTTTCTCCTCTGCTCAGAGATCGGTGAATCAACTGTATTTTGCCATCAAGGTGCACTGCTCAAATGTGGGCCCACATTCCCACCAGAACCCACAGATCACTATAAGAGCAGTCTGCCTCAGCTAGGCACATTTGCCACCCTCCAAAGTGACAGTGGGCACCAACGTCAAATATGCTTCCTGCCTCTATGAGACTGGCGTGACTATATGGAGTAAGCTAATGACAAAAGACATTCTGAGTGTCACCAAAGCACACTGGACTGTAGGTTTCCCTCACTAAAACACACTGTGACTTGGGAATGTCATCATAGTCCTGGAAGTTTGAAAGCTGCGGGAGAAGTGGAGGGGAGAGTCGTCCAAGTTTTTCAAGTACTTTGGAAGTTTTCACTTGTCATTCAGTCAGTGTACGTAGACCTTTGAAGCCGCTGTCCATTGACCATCCCCGAGGGCCTGGAGTAGACCAGTGGTTCACCAGTATGCAAATCCCAGTCCAGACTGGAGCCTGAGGCTCAGCTAGGCTCCTCCCTGGAAAGTTCAGGCCCCTCTCTCCATGGTGGGCTCTCTACCCCTGTGCAGGTCAATAGCTCGTCCTCATTTGTAGATTGCCCGGGAGTGGAGCTCAGTTCTCACTTCCTCAGAGAGGGCAGCCAGGGCCCTGGAGTTGCTCTTGACTTGGTGCCCAGGGAACTGCCCTGTGTGGTGTCTGGTCCGCTCTGTCGTCTGGGGTCCTGATGATTAAGACTGGGAAGCTCCCGCAGCTCCTGTAGGCGTCGCCTCCCCCTGGTCAAGGCTTCCAGGTACCACTGCTCCTCCTTACACCATTTGTCCCGCTTCTCCAGCTGTTTCCTAATGGCCTCCAACTTGCGCCAGTCTCGGTTCAGCTGCCTGTGCTCTTCTTGCAGCTGCCGGCTCTCTCGGCGGATGTTCTCACAGAACTCCTGATGTGCTTTCTTGGCAGCTTTCTCGAAGGTCTTGGCCTTCTTCTTCAGTTGCCGGGTGATGTTCTCTCCCGACTCCAGGTGGTTCAATTCTTCCAGCTGCTTCTCCAATGCAGCCTTCCCTGGCAGCAACTGGAAGTTGGACTTCCGGTCCTTCAAGAAGGTTTCCTGGGGCAGTCTCTCTCTCTCCTCCTGCAAGGCCTGGATGGTCTTGTCCTGACCCTCCTTTATGAGGGCGATGGGCTTCAGGGCAGTCAGCTGCTTGTTCAGGTTGGCCTGGATCTTCCTGCCCTCCATCAGCTGCTTCTGTTGGGCTGCCGACTGTAATGCATAGGTGACCGCCAGTTCCTTCCTCCTGTTCTGGATGTCCCGACACTCCTGGATGTACTCATCCCACAGGTCGTCATGCTTCCTCTGACACTCATTGTTTTTTTGCTGCAGAAGCTCCAGGAAGGGCTTGCTAGTGGCCTTATTGTGGGCCAGCTCCTCCTGCAGCACTCGGCTCTTCTCCAGCTGCTCCTTCTGCCGCCTCTTAGCTGCTTCTATGTCTTCCTCCAGCGGCTTCAGTTTTGCCACCGTCTTCTTCTTTGCCTTCCTCTCCCTCCGTGTCAGCGTCTCCGGGTTCAGATAGCTGTCTAGGATGGTCATGTATGGAGACTTCTGAGAGGATCTTCGGGTAGCGTCATCAGGCAAGCCCTCCTGGGTTTCAGCCAGGTCAGGCTGGGTGGCAGTTTCATAGGGACAGCTCTCGAAGTCAGTGATGCTGAGGGCCAGTCTGGAGACCGAGGAGCATGCGCTGCTGGGTGCTTCACTCAGCACCTCAAAGGTCTCATCTTCTTCCTTCTCCATGTCCTGGTGAGTCATTTCTGGCCACCTAACCCGGAAGTCACACATGGCCTTCTTTTTGGACAAGGGTTTCTTGATTCTTGCATGCTCCTCGGCTCTCAGAAACATGCCATCTGGTGGTGTGCTTGGCCCAGCAGCTGCTTCCTCTGCCATCTGTGGAGTGTGTGTGAAATGCCTACCCCTTGGCAGTGAGCATTCCTCTGTTTTCAGACATGTGGACACCCCAGTAGCTCCATCCCCAGCTGTCTGCTGCAGGAGCAGCTTCCGAAGCCTGCTTCTGGATGGTGGACACTCCTTTCTTGTATGGTAAGCACTGGCATCTGGCACTGTGGGTGTCGCTGCTGCTGCTTCTTGAATCAGGTGTTTGCTCCTGGACAATGGAGTGTCTTGGGCTATAAGCCAAGCACTGGCCGATAGAGGTGCAGGCCACCCAGAAGATCTATCCCCTGCTGTCTGGGGGCCCATGGTCTCATGTCTGCTCCTGGACAATGAAGTGTCCTGGGCTGTCAGAGGAACAGAAGTTGATGGCGGTGCGGGCGAAGTAGCAGAACTGTTCTCTCTTATCTGGTGAAACATGGTGAACTGTGTGCTCCTGGGCAGTGCAGTGTCCTGGACTGTCAGCCGAACAAGAGTCGGTAGAGGTCCATGGTCAGGTACCTGGTTCTGGTGTGGCACCTGTTCCCTGACATCCCAATTGTCCTGGGCCTTCTGCGAGCAGGGCTTTGCTATGTCACGTTCTGTTCTAAGATGGCTGACCCTGTTCCTGGCTCTTGGGGGCCCTCAAGTCCTGTCGTTTTCTCAGCATCACCACTTGTCAACTACAGTCCTTCAGTCTCCTCTGGTGTCCACCGTCTGCCTTCTTCTCAGTTTTGGAACCAAATAAATTCTGTACAATGCAGCTCAGAATGTGGAACACTGTGGAAGTCTCTAGTCATTGGCATTCTGTATGGCCTGATTGGCAGGGCCCAAGGATAATGGTGGGGATGGGGGAGTGATGGGAATAAGTGAAAGGTGATGGGGATGGGCAAAGATGGCAGGAATAGAGGAATGACGTGGACACGAAGCGCAATGACAGACAGAGTACAGATGGTGAATCTTAAAAGCAGGAATGTAGGTCAGGGGCTGGAGAGATTGCTTAGTGGTTAAGGCTCTTGCCTGCAAAGCCAAAGGACCCAAGTTTGACTCCCTAGGACTCACGTAAGCCAGATGCACAAGGGGCTGCACACATCTGGAGTTCGTTTGTAGTGGCTGGAGGCCCTGGCATGCCCATTCTCTCTCTCTTTCCCTCCCTCTTTCTGCGTGTCCATTTCTGTACTCTCTCTCTCTCTCTCTGAAAAAAAAAAAAAAAAATATATATATATATATATATATATATATATATATATATTTTTTTTTTTTTTTTTTTAAAAAAGAATGTAGGTCAGGAAAGATGGAGTGGACCTGGGGAAAAGATGGTGAGATGAACAGATGGTTGGCCCTGTGGTGCGGAATCCTGGGCTGTTCCCTGATGAACGTCTTTTGCACTTGGGAAAGGCTGTGCTCAGGTTACACGCATGGTACGGGCATTTCAGCTGGCAGGAGAAGTCTTTGGTGGGCAGGACAGGGAGAAAGAATGAAGGAGAGGGTGCAGGCGTGAGGCCTCCCCTTGACTGACTACACCTGTTCTTCCATCCCTGCAGGGCGGGTCGCAGCCTGGGCGAATGGAGGCTGTCTGCGCACATTCACATTCTCGGGGCAGCCTGGTGCACTCAGGAAATGGCCCGCATCTCATGGACAGGCCTATGAGCAATAACAGAGCCCAGAGGAGCCCGCAGACAGTCAGGCTTTCAGGGAGAGGTGCCCAAGACGGTTTCTCTTCCAGAAGCCCTGTTCTGAGCTGACTCGGTTTCCACCTTGCTGGAGTCCCCGTGATAGTGAGGGACACAGAGGGAAACTCCCATGGAGAGAGCGGGGGGGTGGGGGGCTCCGTTCCATGGGTCACTGTTGGCTAGCTTCTTCCCTGCTGTGCCACAGCACCTGACCTCACAGCGAAGGGCAAGCAGGGTTCATCGTGGCTCCCGGTGGAAGAGGTTTCCATGCATCAGGGCAAGGAAGGAGCCAGATGGGAACAGCACAGCTCACGGGTTGGCCTCGAGGGACAGGGAGAGAGCTGTTCCTCTCTCTCGAGGCCTTACACCAAGCATCGCCTGCTTCAGGGCGCCTCTCTGATACCCCAGAGCCTTTCTCTCTGCACTGACTGATTGTGATTCTGGCCATGCTCCCCGGCTTTGGAGTGTAAATACATCACTGCTAAGTGAGTGACTGTGCCGCCGGATGGAGGTTATCAAAGTTAGTGAGAGGGAGGCATGGACGTAAAGGGAGAAAGGAGGAGGAGATGAGGAGAGACGATGGGACCGTGAGCTTTGTGCATGGCGGATGCGATCACGGGCTTCTGTGGTGTGTTGAGTGCTGTAGGGGCTGTCAGTTATCCCACCCTCACTGTCACTGAGAAGAGATGGTCTAAGGACAGTGATTCCAGGTCTGAGCATATTTCCTGCGCAGAGCTCCGCCATTGCCACCTTGCCACACACAGTGGACAAGTGCTGGTGTGAGGAGTGGTCCACGTCCCCTCCTTGAACAGACAGGCTGTGATTACACAAATCTGGATCATAGTAAGATACTTGTGACCTGACCAGTGTTCAGCATCTCTGTGTCTTCAATGAGTGGAAGTCCCTTGGTACATTCCCAGCCAGTAGTCCCTCCCCAGCGCACGTGACAGCCACAAAGGGGAAAGCTCCATCCATACCCGAGACACACGCTCCTACCCAGCGCACGTAACAGCCACAAAGGGGAAAGCTCCATCCATACCCGAGACACACGCTCCTACCCAGCGCACGTGACAGCCACAAAGAGGAAAGCTCCATCCATACCCGAGACACACGCTCCTACCCCGTGCCTGGCACCCATGCCTCCTGATGGGCTTTGGGTAAAGGGGACTGTTGATGGCCATCTTGTAGCATGCAGGACTTGTCTTTACCATGATATCTAGCCAGTCAAGATGATTTAATACACGTGCTTTCTTTCCAAAATCAGTCTGCCTGTCTTACTTGCTGTGGCGTGGCCTGAGGCCTGTGATTCTGCTCTGAGGGCCTTTGGCCTGTCCTACAACAGGCCTGTCTGGCTTTCATCTAGTTGACGTTTTCATGGCGCAAGTTGGGTTGTTAATTTTCTGGGTTCAATGTCTCTCCTCTTTTCCCAGGATCATTGCACCTTTTGTGGTTTCCTGAAGCTCTTTCTGTTTCTCTTTGTGATTGTTTTTCTCCTTCTCCAGCTCAGAGAGGCAACACTAGTGTGCCTCTTCCCCAAGTCCTCATCATTGCACTTTTCCATCTGTGTCTTGCTGGAGAGCAGTCCTGGGCTGTGCACATGCGAAGCAAGTGCTGTGCTGCTGGACCCACCAGTGGTCAGTTCTCTAAGAGGACTTCTATCGGCCCATGGTGGCTGCTGCAAGAGCTGAGAAGCAGAATTCTGGGCAAGGCTTAATAGAAAAGCATGAGCCTATCTTACCGTTCTCCCTCTGCAGGTGCTGGGCTGTGCTGTGGAGCTCGCGGATGTCAGCTGCAAGCGGCTTCTGGAGCAGCTCGTTGGGTTCTTCACATTCTACAATGGCCCCGTCTCACTGGCCTACAAGGTGGGGTGCAGTGTTGGGGAAGCCACTAAGCAGAACTATCACTCTGGAACCAGACCTTCCTCAGGCCTGCTCTCCACATTGTCACACAGTGCTGAGTGACAGGCCCTAGAGCCCCCCGGATGCTCACGTCCCTGCGTGTTTCTTCTCCCTCCCTGTCTGGGCTGGCTGGGAAGAGCAGCCCGAGAAGCTTGTGTGGCAGGGCAGGTCATTGGGTGTTGGCTGGGATATGTGTTCCTTTGAAGAGTTGAGACAGCTCTGCCTATCCTTTGGTCCCCTGTGGGGAGGCCACCCACGCTGTTGTTGCAACCCGTGCCAAAGAGCCTGCACCCCTAGTCTCAGTTGCCGACGCTGTGTTATGTCTCTCTCAGAACCGTTCTTGGGAGGAGCTGAGCTCTCAGTGGGACACCTTAATCTCACAAGTCCTAGGGAGCACCAGTGAGCTGCACCGGACCTTCAGCGCCCTCTGGAACCTTGACCGCACCAAGGTAAAGCTTCCTGCTATGCACTTCTGACAGGAGCTGGGCTGTGACGCTTCTGCATTGAGAGCAGGCTGCCTACAGACGCAGCGGGTGGTCGTTCCTCACAGCTTCCAAGCTGCTGCTCTGGGTAGTGTGTGGGGGGGAGGCAGGCCATGTCCCAGAGCCTTGCTTCCTGCCAGACGGGCCAGGGCAGCCCTGTGAGGGGAATGCTGTCATAGCCTCAGAAGGGTAGTGCCCCGGAGCCTGAAGACCTCTTCTCTCTCCACAGGAATAACATTGTTTTCATTCTCCACATTGAAAATGACTGGAACATACTTTTTTTTAATTTTTATTTTTTTATTGACAACTTCTATAATTGTAGACAATATCCCATTGTAATTTCCTCCTCCTCCCCCACTTTCCCCTTTGAAATTCCACTCTCCATCATATCCCCTCCCCCCAGTCATTCTCTTTTATTTTGATGTCATCATCTTTTCCTCCTATTATGATGGTCTTGTGTAGGTAGTTACAGGCACTGTGAGGTCATGGATATCCAGGCTATTTTGTGTCTGGAGGAGCACGTTGTAAGGAGTCCTACTCTTCCTTTGGCTCTTACTTTTTTTTTTTTTGGCTCTTACATTCTTTCTACCACCTCTTCTGCAATGGATCCTGAGCCTTGGAAGGTGTGATAGAGATGTTTCAGTGCTGAGCACTCCTCTGTCACTTCTTCTCAGTACCATGGTGCCTTCTGAGTCATCCCAAGGTCACTACCATCTGAAAAGAGAAGCTTCTCTAACCAAAAGTGAGAGTAGCATTAATATATGGGTATGAACATTAAGAGAAATGCTTACTGGGCAGTTTGGTGAGCACAGTATATACATTTAGCCAGACACCAGCAGACATTATACCCCTAGGGCTCATGACTACCCCTGTTGTAGGTTTTCAGTATCGGGGATGTAATCCCTCCCTTGGAGTGGGCCTCCAGTCCAATTAGAGAGTGGTTGGTTCCCCCATAACAGACATGCCACTATTGCACTTGTTGGCTCATTGGCCTGGCTGGCCAAATTTAAGGCTTGCAGTGTCCACTGTTGAGTACCTTCACTGGTGATTTCTCTCCCATTGAACTGCATGCAGCGTAGCTTTTTCCAACTTTCTGTCAGCTGGTCCACATGGAGGAGGCTTTCAGCTCAGCTCCAGTAGGATTTCTCAGTGACATTGCAGCCCAAGTATGTGGAGTCTTCATCAATATGGTCTTACCATCTTTTCCTGGTGGGAAACCAAGGGCCTCAGCAATGGCCTGTAATGTTTTGGGGGTATCTGTGACCTCTCTGGCCAACAGTTCACTGAAAGGTATCCCAGCCATGGCACTGAAAATTTTCTAGTAATAATCTATGGCTTCTGAGTGTGGAACATACTTTTTTTTTTTTTTTTTTTTTTGGTTTTGCAAGGTAGGGTCTCACTCTGGCCCAGGCTGACCTGGAATTAACTATGTAGTCTCAGGGTGGCCTTGAACTCTTGGAGATCCTCCTACCTCTGCCTCCCGAGTGCTGGGATTAAAGGCATGTGCCACCACACCCGGCTGGAACATACATTTTTAACTCATATCAGAGAGGCCAGGACATGTTTTTATCTCTGAGATACTTCATTTACCACTGGCACTCAGCAAATGGAGT
The DNA here is from genome assembly GCA_036365145.1 of Orientallactaga sibirica. Classification (NCBI taxonomy): domain Eukaryota; kingdom Metazoa; phylum Chordata; class Mammalia; order Rodentia; family Dipodidae; genus Orientallactaga; species Orientallactaga sibirica. The sequence goes on along the minus strand of JAEOAD010000026.1, from coordinate 3,135,109 downwards.
CTGGCTGCCCCTTCTGGTCACCTGTGCTGCCCCTCAAAAACGAGCCGAGCCCTGCATGTCCCAGGAACTGCGCCTGTTTGGCATTTCTAACTGTAGCCCTGGGAGTCAGCTTTCACAGTACTCCTGGGCTTAGTGTCGGAAGAGGTTCTCCTCCTGGGAAAAATGTCAGGACATTGGCCAGGAGACCTTGCATTAGGCTGGCTGGCACTGCACGCAGTCTCAGAGCCACAAGAGAACTTGGCATAGTTCTGTTGCTTACAACGTGCATGCCCAGGCGCTGGCATGAAGCAGCCAGGTGGGAAGCCATAGGCTGTGGGTTGGGCCCTTGTGGTCTGGCCCATGTGTGGTTCTTGTGTTATGAGAACTTCCGGGCCACTGGCTCTCACAGAGCACTGGATGGGGCCATGATGCATGTCAGAGTTGGGCTATGGGACCTGGTCCCATAGTAGTCCCACCAGCTGTGACCCTGGGGTCTGTGCTGTGGCAGGAGGGTGGGCTTCCCCCAGCACTAGGGCCATGCTTGAAAGGTGTGCTGGTCTCAGCATTGATAGAGTCTCCCAATGTGATCTCTGGCCTCCAGTAGCTTTCGTGGGCCAGGAATCAGGTGTTTGTGGCAGCTGTTATGGGTATGGAGAAGCAGATGAGACACAAGCACACAGATCTTAACGGTCTGGTTGGATGCCCTTGTGCCTTGTTCCCTCCCGTGTGCTCTTGAGCATGCTCACAGTGGCTGTGTGTCTTCTCCTAAACAGGTGGAGCCCCTGCTGCTACTGAAGGCAGCCCTCATCCTTCAGACCTGCCAGCACTCACCTCACATCCTGGCCGGCTGCATCCTCTATAAAGGACTGTGAGTAATGCCCACCCCTCACCTACCCTGTCCCCTGCTACAGAACTGACCTTACCCTCTCCACTGCTGCCACACCACTCTTACCTGTTGCTGGTTCTGAGCCAGCTGAGTGGCAGGTCATTTAGATCTGACCTAGGGCACATCCCCGCCTGTGCCTCGCTGCACTTGGAAACTGTTCCGGAAAGAGCTGGGTACAAAAGGAAGCTGTGCTTACATTGGAGGGTCCTGCCCAGTTGCCCATGAACAGAATAGCGCAGGACCCCTATGTGGGCAACAGTCAGCACTCTGCCCAGAGTCCAGGTATGCCCACCACTGCTCAGCTTGTGCTACCCAACTCCTTCTAGCCTCTTGGCCAAATTCACCCCAGCTCTTCACATAGGTGAAGGGCCTCTTCACCATTCTGAGTGCCTGAGAGCCACTTGACATGTCTTCCAAGGCCTCTCTTCATGGAGGGTTTGTGTTCATTGCCCAGGACTGGCAGGGCATGGTGAGGCCCAGAGTATCCTGCTGACATGTGACTGCGCTGCTGAGGCACACTTCCGTCAGCTCTCAAGAGCAGGGGTCCTCTCCAAGCTCTGCAGCCTTGGACAAGGTGCTTAACCTCTGGCAAATAGAGACCTTTGCTGGAGGGTGAAATGAACGGGCACATACGGGCGACCCAGCATTGTCCCTGGTGCAGTCCTCCCCTCCCCATTTTCGTCAGGATGGTCTGTGTGTCACCTTGACACAGTCATTAAAGACAACATCTGTCTTCCTGTTTCTGTCCTTACCTTGTGGTGCTATGAATTGACCCTAGGAGCCTCACGTGCTAAGCAAGCACTCCACCTCTGAGTGCACACTCAGCCCTTTCTGGGGCACTTTCAAACGACATGGCTGGTGCAGTGTACCAGTACTAGTTACTTTTCTTGCTGCTGTGACCAAATGCCTGACAAAAGCAGCGTGGAGAGGAAAGCTTTCTTTGCAAGGAAGGCCTGGCGGCAGGAACATGGAGCATCTGCAGACAGAGCAGAGCTCAGTGCTGGTGTTCAGCTTGCTTTCTCTGTTTTATTCAGTCCAGAACCTCAGACCAGGGGATAGTGTCGCCCACACTCAGGGAAGTTCTACTCCTCAGTTAACATAACCCAGAAACTTGCTCACTCACAGGCATTCCAGAGGTGATACCTCTAGGTGACCCTAGATCCAATCAGATTGACTGTTAGGCATGTGAGCACCTCATGCTAAAAAAAGAAAACCCTGCCCAGAGAGAACTGCACAGTGTGGCAGCCCTTCTTCCTCAGCCCCTGCCTGGGATCAGCCAGGCACGTGCTTTCTCACGTGCCACACACTCACTGCTCGTTTTGTCTCTTGCTGCTCTCTGGGAAAGGGATCATAGAGTCCCTGACTTAGTTTGTGGAGTGCACTGTCTTCTCTTCCCTTCTAAAAAAATTTTTAGCCGGGCGTGGTAGTACACACCTTTAATCCCAGCACTTGGGAGGCAGAGGTAGGAGGATCACTGTGAGTTCAAGGCCAGCCTGAGCTGACATAGTGAATTCCAGGTCAGCCTGAGAGCAAGACCCTACCTCAAACAAAACAAAACAAAACAAAATATTAATTGATTTTTTTGTTTGTTTGTTTTTTCAAGGTAGGGTCTTGCTCTAGCCTGGGCTGACCTGGAATTTACTCTGTAGTCTCGGGCTGGCCTGGAACTCATGGCAATCCTCCTACTTCTGCCTCCTGAGTGCTGGGCTTCAAGGCGTGTGCCACCACGCCGGGCTAAATTTTTTATTTTTATTTATTTATTTGGGTGGGGAGAGAATGGGTGTGCCAGGGCCTTCAGGCACTGCAGACCAACTCCAGATGCATGTGCCACCTGGTGTATCTGGCTTACATGGTAATGGGTAATTGAACCTGGTCCTCAGGCTTTGCAGACAAGCACCTTAACTGCTAAGCCATCTCTCCAGCATTTTTTTTTTTTTTGAGACAGAGCCTCACTATGTTACCCAAGCTGGCCTGAATCCTCAGCACCACCACGCTGGGCCCTCCCCAGACTGCCCAGTGGTGATGTTGAGGGCTGCATGTTTCTGAATTCTCAGCCCCACCACGCTGGGCCCTCTCCCGACTGCCCAGTGGTGATGTGATGGCTGCATGTTTCTCCATGCTCTGGCTGTGTCATGATGACTGCATGGCTTGCTCATGTATTTGAATACATCTACCATGCTCCCCATGATGCATGTCCTTATGAGACATCTTGGCCCAGCCTGCTCATGAGGAGGTGATACATGTTAACCACCAGTGCCCTTGACAAGGACACTCAGTTGAAACTGCTTCCAGCTTTGCTCCTAAGATCTTCAAGCATCTTTGAAGCTGAGAGGAACCCGTAGTGTCTTTTCTCACACACTCTTGTTCTGTGTCTTGACCCTCAGGATCGTGAGCTCCCAGCTTCCGCCCTCCCTTACTGCCAAGCTCCTGCTTCAGCAAGCTGCTCCTCAGGACCAGGTATGGCATAACGGCCTCCTCACAGCTCCCTCCCAGCCCAGCGGGACTGACTCCAGGTGCTCGACCGACTGGTCTGGGCCATTTATTTCCCTGAATCAGTGTGGGCAGGACTGGAGTCACTGGCAGGCTAAAAGCAAGTATTTTACCCTGCACAGTGGGAAGAAAGAGGCTTCCTTCTTCAAGTCAAGTGGAACTCTGAGCATTTGACTCCACCAGGTCTGCCTTGTTCAGAAGTGTTCAGTGTTTCAGACCCACTGCAGGGGGGTGTCCTTAGACAGGAGAACTGGTGTGGTAAGATACACCTGAAACCCTGGTAGTAGGGCAGCTAAGGCAGGAGGGGTGTGAAGATTGTGAATTCAAGGTCAGCCTGGGCTTCAGAGCAATCTCCTGTCTCAAAAGCTGGGTTTGATGGTGCCTGCCTATAATCTCAGCACTGGGAAGGCTGCAGAGGGTGGAACTCCAGCCTGGTCAGCCTGAGCTAGAGTGAGACTCTGCCTCAATAACACAAGATGGAAGGAAGCTGGGGGGGGGGGCTCAGTGGTTCAGTGCATTTCCTGCGCAAGCATGAGGGAACCTGAAACCATTCAAATTCAGATATCCACAAACAGCTGGCTGTGGGCATGCATGCCTGTAACCACATTCCTGCAAAAGGGAGCAGAGACCAGGGAATCGCCAGGCTGATGGGGAACAGCAAGCTCCAGTATCAGTAAGAGGCTCTGGGTGGAAGAGCACTAGAGGAGGCTCTCGACCATTCTGCTGTGGCCACAGTAGACGAGTGCCCTGCCTCCTTTAGGCAAGCGTAAGGGCACTGCAAGGCCACCTACTGCATGCGCATGTGCCACACCACACCAATGTGCACAAGAAAAGATAAAATAAGAGGGAAGGGAGGGAGGAAGGACGGATTTAGGAAAACACTGCTTTTAAGATACTTGCACTTTGGGCTGGAGAGGTGGCTTAGCAGTTAAGGCACTTGCCTGCCAAGCCTAAGAACTCCTGTTCGAATCTCCAGGTTCCACTTGGCCAGCTGCAAGTGATGCAAGTATGCAGTGCCACACATGCCCACAAGGGGGAGTCACACATCTGGAATGTACTCACAGCCGCATGCCCACAAGGGGGAGTCACACATCTGGAATGCACTCACAGCCGCATGCCCACAAGGGGGAGTCACACATCTGGAATGCACTCACAGCCGCATGCCCACAAGGGGGAGTCACACATCTGGAATGCACTCACAGCCGCATGCCCACAAGGGGGAGTCACACATCTGGAATGCACTCAGTTGCTGAAAGGTGGTAGCACACCATTCTCTTTCTCTCTGCCTTTTTCTCTCTCAAAAAAATAAAAATAAAAACGAGATACTTCCACTTCGCCTGTGTTGTGTTTGTAGTGAAGAAAAGCCACACTGTCATTAGGAATAGATCTCTGGAGGTGGCTGCACAGGTGCCCACAGCCAGCAGCCAACAGGGTTTTGTACTTCTTGCTTCTGAAGAAAGGGTCTTACTGTGTAGCCAAGGCTGGCCCACTCCTTCTGCCTCAGCCTCCCTAGAGCCCCAGCCTGGCTTGCTGTGCATCTGGTGTATGTAGAAGTGATTGCAGGTGCATCGTAGAGCTCCCTCTACCATGGGACTCCACAGGCATCAAGTGGATGGGGCTCTGTTCTCACGGTGCCTGTGTCTGGCTAACACTTTGGTAATGGAGTTTTAAGGAAGCCCTATCCTTTCCCCAAGGTTTGAGCTTTTTACAGCCGTCACTGTGGAAAGACGGACTTGTTTAAAACTGTTCATATTTAGACTACTGCACAGGGTCCATGAGAGTGTGAGTGTGGTGAAACATGGCTGCCCACAGGCACTTGGGCACACTCTGGCCTGTGGCCATGGTCAGTATACTGCTGAGCTTGGTCACTGAGACAGACTGAGTGGCTCATAAAAATGAAAGTATGGGTAGCCAGGTGTGGTGGCACACACCTTTAATCCCAGCACTGGAAGGCATAAGTAGGATCGATCGCTGGGAGTTCAAGGCCACCCTGAGACTACAAAGTGAATTCCAGGTCAGCCTGGGCTAGAGCGAGACTCTGCCTTGAAAAACCACAGAGGAGGAGGAGGAGGAATGAAAGCATCTATTAGCTCACTTAAAGCTGCTAGCTGCATGTCTAAGGCTGGGAATCTTTTCAATTCCTCAGCCCCCTGTAAGCATCATGAGATCTTAGCCAGAGGTGGTTTAAAGAGCACTGTTGCCTGGCCAGGGAGATGGCCCAGTGGGTGAAGTGCTTTGCTAGTGTGGGGACCTGAGTTCAGATACTTAGATCCTGCCTAAAAGGCTGGGTGTTTTGGTGTGCGCCTGTAATTCCAGCACTGTGGAGGCAGATGGGAAGATCCCTGAAGCTTGCTGGCCGGCTCAGTTGGTGAGCTCCAGGGTCAGTGAGTGAGTGATTAAGGAAGACACCGGATGTGAACTTCTGGCCTCCACATGCATGTGCATGCAGACACATGCATGCATACCTGTACACACGTGCCCATATGCATATACACATGCATGCACACCACACGCAGAAAAAAGGTCTGCAATTGTATGTTACTGTTTTAAGTCGAAAAATTTAATTTTATATAATGTCTCAAAGATGTAAAAATATATCTGCTTAAGGGGGAAATGACCAAATATAAGATGAATTATTAGCCTGAGAATAAGAGATACATGAGATGTGGTTTTGTTTCGGGATTTTTTTTTTTTTTTTTTTTTTTTTTTTTTCAAGGCTGACCTGGAATTCACTATGTAGTCTCAGGGTGGCCTTGAACTCACGGCTATCCTCCTACCTCTGCCTCCCGAGTGCTGGGATTAAAGGCGTGCGCCAGCACACCCGGCTTGTTTCAGGATTTTTAATTTCTGTGTGGTGTGGTAACTTTGTACATGAAATTGTGTCGGTACAAGAGCAGTTTTTGTTCATGATCTCTGGGTTTGGTGGGTCCTTGTAGAGCCTTCAGGTTGAAGGTTTTATATTCTCCTGAGATCTGTTCCTGACCTTGACCATGAACCAGTAGGTGAGAGGTCTATCACAGTACCTGTTCATGTCAGTCCTACAGGGCAAGAGCCGCAGGCCTCACAGCCTGTGGTGGTGGCCTTTCTGCTCATGTTGACATGCTTGGCCTGGAAGATTCCAGGGCCTTGCACACGCTAGGCATGCACTCTGATACTGAGCTCCGTCCTCAGCCCATGGGACTGTGGTCTACGCTAAGATCCCACGTGGGGAGACGAGAACAGGAGTCTTCACTCTTCTCCCTCCCTTGTGGAGAGGTTGAGCAAGTGAGAGCTTAAAGCAGGATGTGAGGAACACATGGGCTCCTCACTGACTGACTGGGCTGGTTTTTGTGCCTCCTGTAAGGAAAGTGTAAGGGAAAAGCAAAAAAGAACGCCAGACTTGATCTCCACAGACAGACTGTGTATTGAGAGAAGCAGCAAGGGGCCACAGCCTTCCCGCGGGATGAAGGCTGAAGCACTGGGCCAGGCTGGGGTGCAGGCTTATAAGGAGGATCCTAAGAAAAACAGACTGGGCCAGCTGCAGGTCCAAGGGAAGGAGATGAGGAACTGTAGCTATGTGCGTCCTTGTTCAGAATAAGCTTTTTTAGCCAACTTGTCTAGGGAGGCTATCCCACCTGACAGTTTCTGTTCCCTCAAGGTTTTCTGAGCTAAGGGAAGCTTATCTGTCCGGAGTAGCCTGTCAAGGCTGCATGTCCCTGTGACTTCTTGATTGCCTGCTAGTTTTAGGGAGAGTTATTAACTCTTTAGTTCCCTCTAGTTTTCAGGGAAGGCTGTTAACCATTCACCTCCCTTCTGCCATGGGCAGCAGGTGGCTTCAGAGCACCTCTGTTTCATCTGCCGGGCTCTTGGTGTGGGGTTCAGATTAGCTCTCTGGGCTTGGCTGAGTCCTGTGAGCAGATGGTACTGCAAATTCTTGATGGTTGGGTCAAGAAAAGGTGGTGCCTGTGCCAACCTGTGTGTATGTTTGTTTCAGAGACTACCTGCTGCAGGGGATGCCCCACAGGAAGCCAGTAAGTAATCCATGCACTGTAGTGGTTAAGGGCCAACTAGTCCTGTGTGTGCATTTCCTCTGCTCACAGCTGAGGAACTGGGTCTAGCACAGCTTCAAGAACTGCCCTCTGGGGCTGGGGAGATGGCTCAGCAATCAAAGGTGCTTTCTGGCAAAGCCTGCTGGCCTGGGTTCAGTTCCCCAGTACCATTACAAAGCCAGATGCACAAGGTGGTGCATGCACCTGGAGTTCGTTTGTAGTAACAAGAGGTCCTGGTATACACCTATTCTCATCTATTTTATCTCTCTGTGTGTGTCTCTGTTTGCAAATTAATAAACTAAAATACTTTTAAAAAAGAACTGTCCTCTGGTGCCCTGGTTGCCAAGCTCGGGATTTGGGGCTTCCTTCCAGGTCCCTTAACTCAGTACTGTGGCTGCTCAGGTGACATCCAGGTGTGGTGATGGGAGGGAGAGAGAACCGGGGGCTCACAGAAGCCCTCTGTAGGTATTGTCCCCAGGCTTTGGTTTCACTTAGGTCATCTGGAAGTGCCTTTCTCTTATATCTTGTCACGTGTCTCCCTTCTCCAGAGCTGGGAGTGAGGTGACTCACATGGCTCCTTCCTTAATGGTTATAGCAGCTTTGGGGTGTCTAGGCTGAGGGAGCACCCCCAGTTCTGGTGCCTGAGCAATGTATGGCCTGGAGCAGACCCTGCCATCTCTCCAGCCAGGAGAGTCCTGCCCATCTGCTCTGCATTGCAGGAACAGCACTGCCCCCAAACGTGTGGGTCACCCCTGTTTTCCTGAGCAAAGAGGAAGCCACCAGTCTACAGGAATTCTCAGTGGAGCGGGTGACGAGGTAGGTGGGGGGCTCCTAGGGTGTGTGTTCAGAAACCCTCAGGCCCATCGCCCCTGTCCTTGCTCCTGTGAGGATGGTGATCAGGCCGTCTGTAACTGCTGGAAACAGAATATATACAGACAGCTCCCTGTGAGCCCCCCTCCCACCTGTGGGAGTCTCTCATGCCATGGGCTCACCCTGGGTGGGTGATGCTGGCTTCATTGGGAGAGGCCCCAACAGCCAGCCATTGCCTTCCCTCTGTGGTTTGACCAAGGTGACATCTTGGGCCCTGTGGCCTCAGATACCCACCTATCACTGATGCTGTCCCTTCCAGGAGACTGGCACTGCAGCCTCCCCCATAGATGCCACTGTTGTGTACTTGGCCAATGTGCCCCTTCCTGTCATCTGTCTTGTTTGCCAGGTTCCAGGATGGCTCATTCCAGCATCCTCCCTGGGGGCAGAGCACCTCTGTCCCGGCAGAAAATGCCAGTAGGCATGTGGCATCCACAGCCTGGACATCAGCAACTCCTCTGGAGCCCATGTCCCCTGATGGAGCATGGCCGAATGTCACTGGAGAGAATGGACTCCTGTCTGGTCATGAAGAGAAGCGCGTCGGGGCTGCTTGGAGCCAGACGTGTGGCCTCAGTGACTGGCTGCAGAAAGAGCCCGCCTTCTCCCAAGAGGAGCTGGACTTGTCTGCAGTCCACATCCCCGAGACTGGGTGTGCCCTGGGTAGCAGAGGGCCTTGCTCTGAGGAATCTGCCAGCATCACTTGCCATCCAGCCTCCGTGCCAGCTGAGGACACAGGCAGCTGCCTGGCTCCCTCCCCTTTTGAGAGGATGCCCAAGAATGGAGCCCTAGAACCGCATGTAGACCTTCCTGGCACCAGTGGCCATGCCCCTGTCCCTGGTGCAGACCACACCAGAAGAGCAACAGCTGGGTAGCCCTGCCTCTCCAAGGTCTGGGCTCTACAGGAAGCAAGCCACCCACAGGGCCACACAGCCTGGGGCAGAAGGGGGGTGGGCAACACCAGAGCAGTGCAGCCCTGGCTCTGGCATGCGCTTCCCACCTGGCCAACACTCAGGGCCACGGCCCCTCTCCAGCCACACTTGACTCCCAGCTGGGCCCAACTGGGCCCCTCGTGGGACTCGTGCCCATGAATCTCTACACTCACAGCGTGAACGGGCTGGTGCTGTCCCTGCTGGCCGAGGAGCCACTTCTAGGAGATGCCGCAGCCATTGAGGAGGTGGTGAGTGTCCCTGGTACCTGTGGAGTCTCATCTCCTCTTAGAAATGTAGACCTTGGCCGGGCGTGGTGGCGCACACCTTTAATCCCAGCACTCGGGAGGCAGAGGTAGGAGGATTGCCGAGAGTTCGAGGCCACCCTGAGACTACATAGTGAATTCCAGGTCAGCTTGGACCAGAGTGAGACCCTACCTCACAAAAACCAAAAAAAAAAAAAAAAAAAAAATGTAGACCTAACACCATCCTCCACCTGCATGAACCAGAACATGGTCCCGGATGCAGTGGGGCTGAGGGAGTGCCCACCTGCGTGGGGTGTTGTGGGATGAGCGAGAGTGCAGAGGCCACCATGTGCCGGCTCCTCTCGCAGCCTCTTGGAGTGCAGGCCTGGACCGAGGGGAGGCTGGCTGGGAGTCCTCCTGGAACTGTCCTGCGGTCTCAGCCGCGGCTCTGGCCCACTTAGCCGAGCCTAGCAGTTTTAGGATGTAGATACTCGAACTCCTGTTCAAAAGCAGCCTTGTTGAGAGAGGCCTTGTTCTCGGTCCTCACCCCCTGCCTGCCTTTATCCCCCAGTACTGTCCTTGCTGTGAACAGTCAGACGGAGAAAGGAAAGGTGCCCTGCCCTCTGTGACTCGCTGGGTGGCCATACTGCCTGCTTTACCAAGGCCCAGCCACAGGGTTCTGACAGCAGCTGTCATGAACTTGCCTGCAAAGTAGGGTTGGTGCTGCTGAAGCCCCAGGACCTAGAATACAGGTTCGCAGACGGTGAGCAGAGCAGGGAGTCCCGGCCAGTCGGCTGCACTGAGAGCGAGATGGACAGTCAGACCCAAAGTCGGTTTTACAACCGGGAGAGACCACCCGGCACAGGAGGTGCCTGATGAGTCTGCAGCACGGACCGCTTCAGGCCAGAGCAGTGAGCTTACCCCCTTTTGAAGAGTGCCTCAGTAAGGTTACGTGCTCACGGCACCCTCGTGGCAGTTCACCCACTTGTCTCTCAGGAGACTGAGGAAGCAGTGAGGACAGGTGGGGATCTGTGTGGTCAGAGGGGAGTGCGCAGGAGGCTCTCACCAGGGCGGGCACCTCGGGCCTCAGGCAGTGAGCAGATGAATGACTTGTTGCTGCATTAGGTCTTGCGGCTGCTGGGCATGCCCAGTAGTGAGGCTGGAGCTGAGGGTGCACCCACGCATCCTCAGTGGACACACTCCCCTTCCCCAGCTGGGAGGCTGCTACCTCTCGGCTGTTTCTGCACGCATGGTGCGTGCCATGGACTGGCTCGGGGCAGAGCAGCCAGGCCTTCGCCCCATCTCTAACATCCCAGGGCTGCTTTGTGGATCAGGCTGTGTGTCGGGATGGCAGAGTTTTGACTCAGACCCAGAGAGCATCTGTGTTCATCTGTGCAGCACACTTCAGCCTGCTGGTGCCCTCCACAGCCCTAAATGGCAGACACACAGCGCTACTGTTGCCAGGACATGTCATGACTGCAGACCTTGGGGCTTCATACAGTTTTCACATAGCAGAGAAGTGAGCACAGTATGAAAACCATTCTCAGTTGGTAGGCTGCAGGCTGGACTGAGCCTAGCCCCGACCCTTGTGTCTATAGTTTCAATACGAATTTGTCCCTGAGTCATGTGACATAACACCTTGTGTCTGTGGCTAAGTGTTTATCTGGAGGACAAGTTTGGCATGAGACCTTGGAAGCAGAGCCTCGTGCCTGCAGTGAGAACAGGTTTTGGCCTGGCTGATCCCCATTGTTCCTTCCTCTGAGCACTGGCTGCAGGGGGAGGGCTGGCTGTTAGGCTGCAGCGGTCCAGAAGCTGTGGTGCGACTGCACAGTGAGAACTTGTGGGTGTCCGTGTGTGCTCTCTCATCCATTCCAGCAGGTGGCACAGTAGTGCCTGCCACACTCTATATTCTCACTCAGCTGTGTTCCCTTGGGTGAAGCCCAGGAGCTCGTAAGTTGCATCTGCCTGGCAGTGAGTGTGTTTCTTGGTCAAACAGACGGCCCTGTGAGGTCTGCCAGGACTGGTCCTTCCCCGCCTGTGACCTTCTCCTGGCCTTCTACAGTACCACAGCAGCCTGGCGTCCCTGAATGGGCTGGAAGTCCACCTGAAGGAGACACTGCCCGGAGACGATGCATGTCCCACGAGCAACACCAGCACATACAACTTTACCCATTACGACCGCATCCAGAGGGTGCTGACTGGTAAGGAACAGGCACCCTGTAGAGATTGGGGGGGGAGAGAGATGGTCACACTGCACTGACCGGTCAGTCTGTGGCTTCTCCCTGGAGCCCAGCTGTACCTAGTGTCACACTCACTGCACAAGCATGTCTTGGCTCTTTTGGTGTTTGCCAGGGTTTTGAGAGAAACTTACACCTGCTTAAATATCTGGAATAAGGCCTGATCCAGAATTTTGAAGTCCCAGTTGGGAAATGGTGTAGCTCATGGCTGGGTCTGGCCATGCTCTCTTAGAGCAGCCCTAGGGTCCAGCATCCCAGGCTTTTGTTCTCCCTGCTTCATGCCTCAGTCCCCCAACTCAGCCTTGATCTTCACTGCCTCCCCCATGTCCAGACTGGGCCCAGGAGGGCTGGGAAGGCCTACCACTCACCTGATCTGTCCTCTTCTCAAGCTAACCTGCCTCAGGTGGCTGCCTCCCAGGATCGCCGCTTCCTACAGGCTGTCAGCCTTATGCACTCCGACTTTGCCCAGCTGCCCATGCTGTATGAGATGACCGTCAGGTGAGCCCAAGCCCCCTTCACAGCCACTTCCCCATGACCCATTCACAGGGACACCACACCACCTGGGCTGACTACTCACTGCTGGGTGGAGAACAGGCTGGTCCCCTGTGGCAGGCTGGCCTCCACCTCCTGTGTCACAGTCAGTGTCCTCGCATGCACTCACATCAGGTTTTCAGGGTTTTCCTTGCTTTAGACACAGATTACACCAGTGACAAGACCCAGAGTCCTTACTGTCACACAGCATGAAGCAGTGCCCTTCCTGAGGAATACTGCAGGCTCTTAACTTTTTTACTTGTGTGTGTGGAGGTCAGAGGGGTTGACGCTCCACCTTCTTTTGAGACAGACTCTCTGGCCACTGTGAGCAAACAGCAGACTAGCTGACCTGAGAGCTTTGGATTCTCCTGGCTCCTCCTCCCATTAACGTCCTGGGCTTGCTGGGATCACAGATACATGAGCCACTGTGCATCCAGCTATACGCGGCTACTAAGAAATTGAACCCCTGTCGGCAGGCTTTGCAAGCAAGCATCTGTAACCACTAAGCCACTCCCCAGCCCCATCTTGCTGGATTTCTAATTATAAAACAAGATGTATGCTCCTGATGAACACAAGTCCATACTGCTCAGAAAGTTCCAAGCTAAACATTTCACACATTCACCGCCCAAGAACTTAACTATTTCAGTTGTGCTGGCTCTGGGGTTGCTGCAGAGCCTGATTTCCATGTGTCACATGATACAACTGCACATGGGCTTGTTTACTCTCATGCCAACATGCTTGTGGCTGCTTTGTCAAACCACTGCATATCTAAAGCACCTTATGCCAATTCAGCCAACCTGTACTGTTTCCACATGCTTCTCAGGAAACTGCTAGTGGAAAACAAGGCAAGCTCGAAGGCTGGAGGGGGCCTGCTGTACGTGTGTTGGGCCAGTCTGCCCTTGGAATCATCCGGTCATATGCATTTTTTTTCTCCTCGTTTCATAGTGAGGAATTTGAAGCACTGATAAAACAGGCACTTTGTCCCCAGGGTCACATTTTCAGTAAGTAGCAGGAGCAGGATTTGAACCCAGGCCCCCGTGACTCCAAAGTACATGCTCTTTCTCACAGGTTTCAGATAGGCGAGGGGGAGGGTTGTTGGCCTCTGTGAAGATGACTTCTTGTGTCCTGTCCCCTGCCACACTGATGCTAGGCATCTCTACACTGGTGCCACCGCAGCTGATACTGCAGTCTGTCCTTGCCTTGTGGCATTTTCTCTGTAATTCAGAGCCACCCAGGTTGGCAATCTGGGTGTGATTAGCATCTGCAGCCTCTGCTCTGGGTGCTGGGTGAGTGGCTGCTCTGTTGGAGGTGCCAGCTAGGGAAATGTCAGCATCTGCACTACCAGCTGCACAAGTCTGGGCACTTCACCCGCCTTGGAGCCCAGAGGGCTGTGCTGGTTGGGGTGGGTAGCACAAGGCTTCTGACATGGTCATGGAAACAGCTACATAGCAGCATGTACCCACATTTCTACAGTGTGATCTCTGTCGTGAAGCCTTCAGCGAGGGCACGCACCTTTGCCGTGTCTGTTGTAAGATGGAACAGGGTAGCTCAGGGCTCCCAGCTTGTAGCAGTGGGGTTAGTACACAGGTATGACTCACCTGGGCTCTGCCTGCCAGGCTGCATCCTCCTTGGCTGTGAAGAGCTTGGCCTGGTGAGAGGTGAAGACAGCCAGGCTCCTGAGTCCCTGCAGGAGACTCCTCCCTCCTCTTCCAGGGAGGGAGCCTTAGTTGTCCACGCTGGCGTGCGAGGTTTGGGGGACAGGCTCAGTGCACTGCTGGCTCGGACAGGGAAGCAGCAGCAGTAGGAGGTCAGTGGGCAGCTCTGAACCTCGGGGGAGGCAGGGTGTCTTTCCATTCCTTTCCTCCCCAGAGACAGTTCATCAGACCGTGTAAGCATGCTGCCCCCAGAGGTCAGAGCAGCAGTCCTCAGAGGCTGCAGTGCGGTTATCTGGTGGATCTTTATGAATATTTATGATGTGGGGGGCATATATGTGCAGTAAAGTGACCCTTTCCCAAATTGTGTACCTCCTCTTCCTTTTAGGGCATTTCTTCCTATGTTCTTGAAGAACCCTCAAGGGGCACTTAAAACCACAGTGCACTTGACAGCGGAGTGATGTCAGGGCAGCCGAGGGCTTGCTACTGAGCTCGGTCAGCAATAGGGAAAGAGCCCTTGGGCCATGGTTCTGATGCAGCACAGCTACCAAGAAGCCGCCGTTTCCTTGGTTACCTCACACCTACCTCTTTGCATACCCAGCCTAGGCTCCTCTGCACTGTTCCCCATCCCACCCTCAGCCTCTGTATCCTCATGCTTCCTGCCACGTCCCACCCACTCTTCTGTCACCTCAGCTCGACCTCTTCAGTCCATCGGCTCAGCTGCCACAAGTAGAGAGGGCATGAGACCCTCCTCAGACTCTACCATGGCAGCATCACGGGGGCAGGGCAGCATCCACTTCCCCGCCCCCAGCCCAGGGTGGCACTTTGCACTGCTGCAGCCACCTCACACAGGCTCCTCATGGACTGTTCTGGCTCCCATGAGCTGGGGAGAGACAGTCATTGTCACTGGGGCCTGGAGCCCAGATGAGTTTGACCCAGAGCAGGGCTCACTACAGGACCCAGGCACTGGGGCCACTGGCCAGAGCCTTGCAGAGGTCTCACACTGGTGCCCACGGTGTCATCCTCTTTCTCCCCCATAGAAATGCCTCCACAGCTGTGTATGCGTGCTGCAATCCTGCCCAGGAGACGTACTTCCAGCAGCTGGCGCCTGCAGCACGGAGCTCCGGCTTCCCGAACCCTCAGGACTGCGCCTTTAACCTCGCGGGCAGAGCCAAGCAGAAGCTGCTGAAGCATGGAGTGAATCTGCTGTGAGCCATGCTCTAGTCCGTGTGTTACCAGGTGGGAGCACCCGGCATGGGTGGGGCCAAGCAGGACCGCTTTGTGGGGCAGCTGTGGTTTGTTTGCGTCTGGGCCTGTCTGGTCCTTCACAGTCGGTTCTGAGATACCACTGTGCAGCCTCAGTTAAGTGTTCACTGAAAGTCCCTGAAGTGCCTTGAAAACCACGATGCTGTAGTCCCATGTTTATGACGAACCTCCTGGAAACAGACCTCCAAGAGTTCAGAGTAAAAATGTGGTGGTGCACGCCTTTAATCCCAGCACTCGGGAGGCAGAGGTAGGAGGATCTCCGTGAGTTCGAAGCCACCCTAAGACAACACAGTGAATTCCAGGTCGGCCTGGGCTAGAGTGAGACCCTACCTCGAAAAACAAAAAATGAAGAGGGTTGAAGATACAGCTGTGCACAGAGCACTTGCCCTGCATTCCATTCCTAAGTAACACCAAAGGAAGTTCCCCACCTCTCCTGACCAGTTTCTTTTGGGGGGCAGGGAGTGAAGGAGTGTGGCACACATTGTAAGGTTAGAGGTTTCATTAGAGAAGAGAAGGGTAGAGGAGAGATTGTGAAGTGCTCCTCCCCATGAGAAGGAGGCAAAGCCCACCAAGATACTCAGACTGACGCACCCGTTCTCTCTCTCTGTCCTCCTCTTTGTCTCTAATAAATAAATAAATAAATAATAAATAAATAGGAAAAGGAAAGTCTCAATGGCTTGTGTGGCACTTTTATTTAGTTAGAAAAGAAGTCCCTGAGGACTTCAAGGCCATGACCCCTGCAAGGGCACAAGTGGTTCCCTGGCAGCCAAGAATGCCAAAGTGGCTTACCATTTTAGAGCAAAGAAATCCTACACATAAGGTGCCTTCACAGATTTAAACCCTTACTGATGGGCCCCTAAATAAGCTTAGGGCTTATGGATTAAGACAGATTAAATCCTTACCCATGGGACCCTAATACAAGCCTAAACTACTGTCTCCAGCAGGCCCTTGGCTCCTGAACAAAAGTACATCTCTGTGTGCTCTGTGCCCATTCCCATGGCCAGGGACCAGGGTCTCCAAAGGGCTGTCTGTGACCTTGAATTGTCTGCTTCCCAGGGTCTACAGATTTAAATCCTTATTGATGAGACCCTTAATCTGAAGGTCTACAGATTTAAAGCCTCACCCATAGGACCCTAATATTAGCGTTTGCAGATTTAGTTTCTTACTGATGGGACCCACAACGTCTTACATCTAAGATTCACCTGTGCAGGATCTCCGACAGAGCTCTTCTGGAGCCTGGCTTATGGTGTGACTCAGCTACATATTCTCACATGTAGCGTCTAAGTCTGCTTTAGCCTGAAGCAACAGTGACGCACACACACAATACCCCCTGGAGTAGACAGAAGGCAAGCATTCCCCATTTAAATTCTCAGGGACTAAGAAAGCCATACTGTTAATTTACCACACACAATACAGAAACCTACAGTCCAGTAGTGAGGGGCTAGGGGTGTGGCTCAGTCGTAAAGCGCCTGCCTAGGACCCACAGTGAGGGGCTGGGGGCGTGGCTCAGCAGTAGAGTACCTGCCTAGCATGCACAGGGCTTTGGGTTCCATCCCCAGCACTGCAAAAGAACAAACAAAACCAAACAACAAAATCCTAACCCTACTCTCCCCGAGAGCTTGGGGATGGATGACACCTGGGAAGTAGGGGTTGGGGAAATGGTGGGAGGGAGGGAGGAGGGAGGGGACCCGAAGTCAGACCCAACATGTAGCTGGAGAGGAAGTGAGCCAGTCAGTCCCGTGCTCATCGCCTCCTGCACATCGCCTCCTGCCGCCTCTCAGTGCGGCCTGCCTGAGTGCTCCCCTGCCATCTGTCAGCCGCTCTGAAGCGCAGCTCTGAAGCGCAGTGCGTGGCCCCATTCTGTCCTGTTCCCTGTGTTGACATCTGGTTAGCAGGAGTCGGCTGAGGAAGTAAACGCCCTGCAGGACAGTTGCTGGCAGCTGCGGGGCCCTGGAACAGCCGTCTCAGGTCTGCAGCTCGGCTGCCCCTCATTTACACATGCACATGTGATCTGCCCACTTAACACCACTTATCTCTAGCCATGCCTTCATTTTAGCCTGTGAGGCTAGCCTACAGAAGACATGTGCCAAGGATTAAAGTGAGTGGACTGTGGCTGCTTGGTGGCCAGGGACAGAAACGACAAACTCGGCTAGAATAATAGATAGGGCTTCTGGGCTCATGGAGCAGCAGTCTGCAAGGAGAGGTGGTTGCCCATGGTCTCAGGCGGGGCTGCCTCTGCACGCCTCCCTCTCAGGCTTTCTCTCCATTAGCCCTCCTTAGAGACAGCTGCTTCTTGATGGTCCCAGGAAAAGAATTTGGGTCACAGCCCTGGCCCTGATCCGGTCAGGTGGCCAGTAACCTGAGGGGCTATGTTTGGCCAGGCCTGGGTCAACAGTCCTAGCTCTGGAGCTGAGGCTGAGTCGCAGTCCTGAAAACCCATGGGCTGAGCATGGACTCAACTCTGCAACTCAGGGCTGGGGGTGGAGCTCCATGGTAGAACGCTTGCCTAGCATGCCTATTGACCCTGGGCTCCATCCCTAGCACCACAAATAAACAGTTCGAGGCCACCCTGAGACTGCATGGTGAATTCAGGTCAGCCTGAGCTAGAGTGAGACCCTACCTCAAAAAACCAAAACCAAACAACAACAACAACAACAAAAAAAACACCACCAGGGCTGGAGAGATTGCATAGTGGTTAAGATGCTTATCTGCAAAGTCTAAGGACCCAGGTTGGATTCCCCAGAACCCACATAAGCCATATATATGCACATGGTGGCACTGGCACATACATCTGGAGTTCTTTTGCAGTGGCTAGAAGCCCTAGGATGCCCCCCCATAAATAAATAAACAAACAACCTACCAGCAGGCTGGGGAGATGGCTCAGTGGTTAAAAGTGCTCACTTGCATCATGACACCAGAAAAAGGCTGAAGGAGATAAACACAGAGAACATCCAACTCCAACTAAGCCAGATATCCAGAGACACAGAGGCTCCCAAAACCGCATCACTGAAGCAGAACTAAAATGACCCTAATGTGGCTCAGGGAAACTTGCAGAAGAGGGGGCAGAAAGATTGTTAGAGTCATAGTTGGGGCATTATGCACAGAGACTGGGGCCAACCCCCCAGAACTCTTAACTAACCTCACAATGCTTGACCCACATTCCCCATTGATGAGGGTCCCTTTGAAAGAGGGAGGACAGGGAGGAGGACAATGGAACCTTTACTATGAATGTAAAATCAAAATAATATAAATAAAAAATATTTTTTAAAAAATCCATTAAAAAAAGGAAAAAAACAAGTGCTCGCTTGCTGTACTGATTTCAGTTCCCCAGCATCCACGTTAAAGCCAGCACAAAGTGCACAAGACAAAGTGGCACATGTTGGCAAGAGGCTCTGGTTTACCCACTCATTCTCTCTCTCTCTCTGTCATGCACAAATAAATAAAACTAAAACACACACACCAGGGGATGCGGGGTTCTGTTAGCGAGAATTAAAGTGTATGGTCCTAGAAGCAAGGGTCAGGCGGCCTGCCCACTTCCCACAGAGACACGGCTGTTTGAAGGCCTCTTATCACCCTTGCTACTAAGAGCGCCAGCCCTCAGTTCCAGGCACAGATTAGAGCCAGGACAGAAAGTAAGTTACCGGCCAGGCGTGGTGACGCACACCTTTAATCCCAGCACTCAGGAGGCTGAGGTTGGTGGATCGCCCTGAGTTAAGAGGCCACCCTGAAACTACATAGTAAATTCAAGGTCAGCCTGGGCTACAGAGTGAGACCCTACCTTGAAAAACAAAACAAACAAAAAAAGAAAGAGCAAATGAGTTACTGAAAGTACACCAGCCTGGGCCGCACCCCCAGAACAACGAAGGTAAGATGCTGTGGAGTAGAAGTGGCCCCTGGCTTCTCAGAAGCTCCCAGGGGACAATGGGTTGGGTGCATGCGTCATAACCATGCCTGTGTGCTCTAAGACTTCCAACAATACAAGTTTGGTGACTGTCACCAAAGACAGTCTAGGTGACTTGGTGATGAACAGGAGAAACGGTGTAGGGTCTGGTGACCTGGGGGTGAACGAGATCGAATTAAGTGTGTAGTCTTGGCCACCGGGCAGAAGGGAGCTGGAAACGACCCCAGTGGCTCAGGATGGACATGGGGATGCCTTCTGCAGCGGGGCACCGGCTCCTCTTTCTCACCTTGAGTTCCCTGGCTACAACACAGAGATTACTTTAGCGAGTGCCCAGGTGGCAATGGCCAAGTCCTAGAGGGTGAGAAATACCTTGACCACCTTCCTGTTATAGCAGCCCAGCCCGGCTGCTGCCTTGCACCAGGTGTGTGTGCCAACATCTTACAGCTCCGCGGCTCCCTGGGTACCTGGCCACCCGTCACCATGCCGTCCTAAGAGAAGAGTGGATTGTCCTTGCTGTGACCTGTGGCTTTGCTGTGCCTGGAGGGAACCTGTGCATGCCACGTCTCATCTCTGCCAAGGAGCAAACTGGCTCAGAGGGGCAAAGCAACATGCCTGAAAGGCGTTCCCAAAGCTGAGCTTGCCCAGTTTCCTTGAAGCCAAATTCTCTGTTCTCTGCCCACTCTGACATCTGGACCACCTTAATATTGCACGCCAGCTCATTTCTGTCCCGTCCCCATTATTTGATTTGTGCTAGGGATAGAACTCAGGGCTTCACGCATGCTCGGCAAGTGCTCCTCTGAACCCCACCCCCCAGCCCTACACCTATTACAGACACACGTGTGGCTCCACTGGCTGTCCACGTCCACGCTAACCAAGAGCCACATTCCCACAAGCGCTCTCTCTCGCACTCGACCCATCACTCTGGTTTTCAGCAAGGTCCTTTATTTATTCTGTTCCCTAGTCATATCACCACACTAGTGTGGGTGGCAGAGAGTGGCGTTGGTTTTGTGAACACGGAGCACGGAGGTCATGATGCATCTTGGCTGTCTTCATTGACCCTGAGTGCAGAGACGGCCGGGGACTGAGGTCATTTACCTCCAGTGTGCACCACCCTCATGGCTGTGTCTCCCGGTACAAGGGACACCACCTGCCCACGAGACAGGGGTCCATTCCGCTGCAGTCCTCACACTGGTGAGCCGTGTCTCCCAAAGGTGTGTCGAGGAGGTGACAGCCTGCCACGCCGGCCAGACTCAGGCCTCGCACAGACCTCTGGGGCCTTCACTCGGGGAAAACTTATCTCCACTTAAAGCCCCAGGCGCTGTGGGTCCTCAGGGTTTGTATCTCTCCTGTGTGTCCTCACACACCCATGAGTCATGGGGTGACAGACACACAAGGTGGACCCTTCTGTGGTCTGAGTCCCAGCATTTGAACACGCATGTGCAGAGAAACAAATGACATCTCCTAGGTGACAGGACTCAAAAGCACAATAGAGGGGCTGAAGAGATGGCTTAGCGGATAAGGCATTTGCCTGCAAAGCCAAAGGATCCTGGTTCAATTCTTCAGAACCCATGTAAGCCAGATGCACAAGGGGGACATGCACCTGGAGTTCGATCACAGTGGCCAGAAGCCCTGGCATGCCCATTCTTTCCCTCCCTCTCTCTCTCTCTGCCTCTTTCTCTCAAATAAATAAATTAAATTAAATTATTTAAAAAAAAACACACACACACACAACAGTCACTGGGCATGTCTGCGACATGCCGTTCCGGAACATGGCTGGCAGGGGAGGTGCAGCCTGGCATGACTCTGGCCAGACACGGTATGGCAGTAGTGCCTCTCCAGGGAGGGAGCTAAGAATCGCCCTTTGGGTGGCTGATGTGGGGACCCTTCCCCGCTTTGGCTTCGGCCCTGTACGAAGAAGCCATGCTTACAAAGAAGCCCTCTCTCCTCAGTCCCTCCAGCCAGGTGCCCTGCCACTACGGCCCTGACAGACTTTGAGTGACAGCAGAGGTGACATACCCCAGGCCCTGACTTGGGCATCGGCCCTTGGAAATGTCTGGTCGGTTCCTAATGAGCTCAGCTGGGCATGCCGGGCAGTGAAGGGTTCTTCAGGCCCCCTGGCATCAGAGGCCAAGTTCTCTGGCTCAGTGGTTTGTGGTGTATTGTTCTTCATCTGAAGGTGACCACCACTCTGACATCATTACCGACAAAAGAACCATTTGGTCACTCTATTTTAGAACACTGGGAAAAAAAAAAAAAAAAACACAAACAGGTAGCAAAATGGCACAGACTGACGGGGACACCAAGTCTCTGGTCACAGCCAAAGGAACACACTAGTAGGCCAAAAAGGGATCTCAGCAAATAATCGGAAAGAAAAAAATCTAGAAAGAACACGCCGGGAGTTTTCCCATTTCCAGTAACAGAGAAACAGAGCCGCGCCATGACAGAAACCTCGTGGACAGCTTCCAGTTGGGGAGCAGGTTTCCGCAGGTGGGACACATCACGGGCAGGTCTGGACTGTCCCACGGTCAGCCCAGCTCGCCTAGGCCCTTTCTTGCCAGTTCCAGCAAGGGCCACGTCCTCATCGTCCAGGAGCAAAGATGAAATCCAGGGCCTGCCGTTCGGCAGCTGCCACATTGGGATGCCACAGGTCCACCATGAAAACCACTCGTGGGCCATCTTCAGCTGAACCTGAGAGGAAGGGTGGGGTCAGTGGGCCCCCGGAGCACATGCTGAGCTCTGGGTTAAAGACTTCCCTTCCCCCACTGAGCATACTCATGAGATTTCACAAGGCTCCAAGCAAGGAAGACACACAGAAAAGGAAACAGGGAGCTGGAGAGATGGCTTAGCGGTTAAGGCACTTGCCTGAGAAGCCTAAGAACTCATGTTCCAATCTCTAGGTCCCATGTAAGCCAGATGCACAGTGACACAAGCAAGCAATGTTGCACATGTACACAAGGGGGCGCACATGTCTATTCGTTTGCAGCAGCTGAAGGCCCTGGTGTGCCCATTCTCTCTCTCACCCTCTCTCTCAAATAAACTTTTAAAAAATATTATTTATTTGAGAGAGAGGAAGAGGCAGAGAGAAAGAGAGAATGGGCGCGCCAAGGCCTCCAACCACTGCAAATGAATTCCAGACGCATGCGCCCCCTTGTGCAACTGACTTACGTGGGTCCTGGGGAATCAAACCGGGGTCCTTAGCTTCACAGGCAAACGCCTTAATTGCTAAGCCATTTCCCCAGCCTCTCAAATAAATTTTTAAAAAAGGAGACATGGAGCTGGGCATGTTGGCTCAAGCCTTTAATCCCAGCACTCAGGAGGCAGAGGTAGGAGGAGCACGGTTAAGTTCGAGGCCACTCTGACACTACATAGTAAATTCCAGATCAGCCTGGGTGAGTTTGAGACCCTACTTTGGGGGTGTGGGGTGGGAAAGAGAGGAGACATGGGCAATTAGGTAGGGCAGTGAACTATCCTTCGTGACACTGTCACGGTGGAAACATATCATCATACATTCATCCCAATCCACAGAACGTCTGATCCCCAAAATGAGCCGTCGTATGGTGAGTCAGCTGAAACGGGGTACCATTAACACAAGCTGCTCACATGGGGGGAGGGCCTGTAAATGGGTGGGGGTGATGTGAGGGCTAGCCTTGGTACTTCCTGCTAAGTTTTGTCTGGATACCTGAAACTTCTCTTTTAAAAGTCTACACATCCCCACAGACTCAGGTTTGAATCTTTGAGTCTCCAGTGGTGGGAACCCTACTGGGGAAGAAATATGTCACTGGGGGCCGATCTTGGGGTCCGGGCCTAAGGTGTGTTTGGGGGTGGATCTTGAGTGCCACCTAAGGTGTATAAAGAGCAGCTCTGGCTGTGCTTGCTGCTTTGGTGTGATGTTAGCTGCTGGTGGTATCTCTCTGCTATGATCTATGGAAGTGAGCCGGCTGCTTCAGCCATTGATGGTGTTGCCCCTGGACTGTGTAAACCTGAAATAAACCCTTTCCCCACCCCCCTCAAAAAAAAAAAAAAGTCTTCAAATGGGCTGGGAAGATGGCTTGACAGTTAAAGGTGCTTGAAAAGCCAGAGATGCCTATAATCAATGCTAGTGCTGGTCAGCAGAGTCAGGAAGATCCTCAGGGCTCACTGGTCAGCTAGGCCAGCCTAACTAGTGACCTCCAGATGACTGACAGACCCTGTCTCAAAAAAATAAAAAGGTGTGAGCAGAAGAAATGACTCAGCAATTAAGGCACTTGCTCACAAAGCCTGATATCCTGGGTTCGATTCCCCAGGACCCACATAAAGCCAGATGCACGGGGCTGGAGAGATGGCTTAGTGGTTAAGGCACTTGCCTGCAAACCCTTAAGTACCCAGGTTTGATTCCCCAGGACCCACGTAAGCCAGATGCACAAGGTGGCGCATGCATCTGGAGTTCATTTGCAGTGGCTGGAGGCCCTGGCATGGCTATTCTATGTATATATAGCTGCCTCTTCCTCTCTCTCTCACTTTCAAATAAAGCCAGATGCACAAAGTGGCAGATGTAACTGGAGTTCATTTGCAGTGGCTGGAGGCCCTTATGTACATCCATACTCTTTCTCTCTGTCTGTGCTTACAAATAAATACATTTGTTTTTGTTTTTGGCTTTTTGAGGATCTTGCTTTAGCCCAGGCTGACCAGGAATTCACTATGTAGTCTCGAGGTGGCCTCAAACTCATGGCAATCCTCCTATCTCTGCCTCCCTAGTAGTAAAGGCGTGTGCCAACACACCCAGCCCGATAACTTTTTTTTTCCTTTTTTTTTTTTTTTTTTTTGGTTTTGCGAGATAGGGTCTCACTCTGGTCCAGGCTGACCTGGAATTAACTATGTAGTCTCAGGGTGGCCTCGAACTCTTGGAGATCCTCCTACCTCTGCCTCCCGAGTGCTGGGATTAAAGGCGTGCACCACCATGCCTGGCTAACATTTTATTATTTTAATAATATTTATTTATTTAGAGAGAATTGGCACGCCAGGGCCTCAGCCACTGCAATCGAACTCTAGGCGCTTCCACCACTAGTGGGCATGTGCAGCCTTGGGCTTGTCTCACCTTTGACCTTTGTGCATCTGGCTTCGGTGGGATCTGGACAGAGATCGAACATGGGTCCTTAGGCTTTGCCGACAAGCCTGTAACCGCTAAGCCATCTCTCCAGCCCCCAATAATATTTTTTAAAGTCTGCTAATTAGGGCTGGGGAGATATTCCAGTAGTGAAGTGATTGCCTCACAAGTACAAGGACCTGAGTTTGATCCCCAGAACGCATGTAAAAATGCCAGGTGTAGCCAGGCGTGGTGGCGCACGCCTTTAATCCCAGCACTCGGGAGGCAGAGGCAGGAGGATCACCGAGAGTTCGAGGCCACCCTGAGACTACAGAGTGAATTCCAGGTCAGCCTGGGCTAGAGTGAGACCCTACCTCGAAAAACCAAAAAAAAAAAAAAAAGCCAGGTGTGATGGCACATGTCTGTAGTCCCAGTGCTAGAGGGGCAGACTTAGGAGAACACACCAGCCTAACTGGTGACCTCCAGATAACTGATAGACCCTATCTCAAAAAAAAAAAAAAAAAAAAAAAAAGGTTGGGCTGGAGAGATGGCTCAGTGGTTAAGGCACTTGCCTGCAAAGCTTAATGACCTGGGTTAGATTCCCCCAGTACCCACGTAAAGCCAGGTTCACAAAGTGACTCATGGATCTGGAGTTAATTTGCAGTGGCTAGAGGCCCTGGAGAGTGTCCATTCTCTCTCTCTCTCTCCTGTTTCTGCTTGCAAATTAAAAAATAAAGGTACATGTGTTCTCTGATGATACTCAAAGCTGTCCTCTGCCTCTGCTCTCCACACACATGGGTAGTGCATGCACACACACATTCATATTAAAAAAAAAAAAAAGTCTACCAGGCTAGAGAGACGACTTAGTGGTTTAAGGCACTTGCATGTGAAGCCTAAAGACTCAGGTTCTGCTCCCTAGAACCCATGCAAGCCAGATGCACAAGGTCACACGTGCGCACAAGGTCACGCATGTGCACAAGATGGCGCATGTGTCTGAAGTTCCATTGCAGTGACTAGAGGCCCTGGTGTGCCCATTCTCTCTCTCTCTCTCTCTCTCATAAATAAATAAAATAATAATAAAAATTCTTATCATTTAATAAACAAGCAACGAGGCTAGAGTAATAACTCAGTGATTAAACGTGCTTGTTTGCAAAGCCTGCAAGCCCAGGTTCAACTCCCCAGCCACCTATGTCATTCTGCTGCGGCAAGAGCCCCTAGTGTGTGCACATACACACACACACAAGAAACTGGAAAAAAAAAAAAAAAAAAGAAAAGAAAAAAGAAAGTTTAAAGCAAGCCAGCAAACAAGCAGTGGGGAAGGCAAGGCCCACCTTCATGGAATGCGGTGTGCAGGAAGGAGTCGTCAAAGAGCAGGCAGCGCCCTTCTGCCCAGCACTGGGGTTCACCCCCCACCACCAGCTCACAGCCACTGGGAGTCTTCAGACCTTGGGGAAAGACAGGAGAGACACACAGAGAGAGAGAGAACTTAGGTGGGTCAAGTTCAAGGCCAGCGGAAGACAGGGCTGCTGCTCCTGTGACTGCTCTCAGCTTCCAAAGCTCCCGGACCTTCTGCTCAACTGGAGCCCAAGGTCGGCTGTTTGGGACCCCATGATTCAAAGGTGTTGGCGGGGGGAGGAGGGGGTCTTTGGAAGGTAGAGCCTTGTGAATGGGATGGGTGCACCTGTGAAATGGGCCCAGGAAGCTTGTTTCGTCCCTCCCATCATACGAGGACCCGGCGAGATGGAGCCACCCTCACCTACAAACCAGTGTGACCCTCAGTCTGAGCACACGCTGATTCTGCAAGGTACTGTGACCTGGGACTTCCAGTCTCAGAACCGTGAGACACGCCTTTCTGGGTCCTTGTTTGTTGAGTGTTGAGGCAGTGTCTCCCTGTGTTGCCCAGGCTAGCCTTGAACTCTCAATGCTCCTACCGCAGCCCCTGGGCATGCGTACCGCCACCAGGCTTGCTTCTGTTCTTTGAAAGTTACCCCGGTCTCCGGTCGTCAGGGCTGAATGACTAAGCCAGCCTGCGTGGATGGAGACTGACAAGGCGGTGCTGGCTGCCACCGAGGTCAGCAGTGAGAAACACACACACACCTTGGCTGGCTTCATCTGGTCTGGATGCAACAGCCTGAGGCTCACTGTGACCTTGGGGGCTCCCTGCTCTGCCCTGGAAACAAGGGTGACCCCATTCAAACCCGCTTGGTTCCAATAGCTGCGCACTGAGTCACACCTCACACACTCAAGGCAGGTGTGGAACTGAGCGTGCCTGTTTCCACAGCCTTCAGATCCCTTCTGAGGCCCGTGGACCGTGTGTGTTCTGTTTCTCTGGTCTTGATCTGAGATACTAAACGGCACCTATCCCAAGAAAGTGCCTGAACTCCCCTACCAGCCTGGTGCTGGCACCAAGAACCCCTCATGTTCAAGTAGGTGATGAAACCCGACCTCGGGTGCATAGACCTGGGTGGTGGTGTGGGGTGTGGTCCGGAGAACACCGAGTGTGCATTGGTCTCCCGTCCCAAACTCTCAACCTATCACTGCCCGGCAGCCCCAGCGTGGCTGAGGACTTCTGAAGGGACAGGTGAGCCCCATTGGTGAAGGATGGGGTAAGAAGGCCTGGAAAGAGGAAGGATTGGTGGTGGCTTTATGTACTTTCTGTGTGACTCACTATGACAGCAATGACCCTGGGAAGTCAGCACGCCCCTCTGATCTAGAGATCTTTAAGACAAAATGTAAAAGTTCTCTCTTTCAGTCGCTCACTTTCTCAATCCGAGTACTGAATGCGCTCTTTGAATTAAGAATCGAGGAGCCCATACAGGGGAACGGGGAAGGACAGAGGACTTGGGGCAGGGGACAAACAGCTGTGTGTCTTTAGGTAAGTCACTCAACTTGTGTACAGAGGGGACAGGGTCCGTCCCTACCTTCCAAGGCTGCTCTGAGGCCCGTATCCTTGTTACCGATACCTGAAGACCTCTGCAATGAATGTGAAATAAACACTGTGCAGATACCATGTCGCCCACTTGCCAGGCAGAGCCTCTGAGCTGTTCTGTGTCGCCTAAGAAAACACTGCTTAGCTCTTTCTGGAGCTGAGCCAGGCTGCTTCCAAAGAAAACACTCCCTGTGGTTTGAATCCGGAATGTCCCCGGTGTGCTTATGTTCTGAGCACTTGGTCCCCAGCTGGTGGCGCAACTGTGGAAACTTTGGGAGGAAATAGTTCACTTGGGGGCAGGTCCTCGGGAGGACTGTCACTTCCTGGCCTGTCTCTCTGCATCCTGGCCACCATGATGTGAACTGCTCTCCTGGGCTCCCACTGCCACGATGCTGTGCCCCAAGCAGCCATGGAGCCAGGCGGCAACTTGGCCTAGACCTTCCAAAACCATGAGACAAAAATCAATCGTTCTTTTGTGTCACAGTGCCACAAACGTCATTGACGCAGGCTCCCTGATGCTCATAAAGGTGGATGCTGTGGATACACAGGGTCACGTGGTCTTTCCAGATGTGATTTCTTCTGGTTCCTAGAGTTCAGCAGTCAACGGCACATTTTATTACGTAACCCAAGACTGTCTGTGGGGCTCTGGAGCCGCGCTGTGTCACCGGGGAAGGCAGGGTAGTGAGGGCACTCATCTGCCAGAAGCCCTGTCTCTGGGTGTGTCCCTGCCGGGCTGGCTCTGGTAGCGAAGACTTCACAGACTGGGGACTTCTTTGCAGGGCTGGCCAACCCCAGGGAGTGCAGAAAGGAGCTCTTCTTGCTCTGGGCCACTACATAATTTAGTGGTTTGCTGGGCTGTTTCCTGGCTGCTCCGCCCCCTGCCTTCTGCTCCAGTCCTCTGATGGCCCACCACACCTGCCCATGCCCACCAACAGCTGAGATGGCTCAAATGATCCGCATTTCCCTCAACAGCACATGGGGGGGGGGACGACTGGGATGGAGACAGGCCTTACACACTGCCTTGCACACCCCTTGTGCATCCCAGACCTGAGGATCCAGGAATACTCCCAGTGGAAGCCAGAGTACCTGCCACCTCAGGAGGTGGGCGGCTGGCACTTGGGAGGCAACAGGCAACCACACACACACACACACACACACACACACTCCACCAGTCTGCCAGCCCAGAATGCCGACACCACAGGCAGGCAAATGGGAGGTGGTAACTGTGCTTACGTGGCTAGACTCCGCCACGCACACCTGCACGCAGTCTCACCTGCCCTGTGGACTCTGCGTCTCAGAGCTTGCTTCGGGGAGCTTGTGGCAGTGCAGTGAGCACATCCCAAGCCTGTGACCCTGCCACGGTGGTTGCACTGGACTGTGGAAAAGGAGATATCCTCTGACAGGGAACTCACAGCAGGGCAAACACATGGACAGAGGGAGAGCGTGCATGGGCCGCTGTGGCCCCAAAGGACAGGGTGTCTGTCCTGGCTTTGGCAGAAACAAGCACGAGACAGGAAGGGCGGACGGGATCTCCAAGAGCTAAGTGTGGCATGCAGGTGTCTTGCTTGCTTGCGGCTAGTGGAGTATGGCCACAGGTGGGTGCTGGCCTGGCTTGACTTTTTAAATTTTAAAAAAATATATATTTTATTTATTTATTTGAGAGAGAGAAAGAGGGAGGGGGGCAGAGAATGGGTGAATCAGGGCCTTCAGCCATTGCAAACGAACTCTGGATACATGTGCCACCTTGTGCCTCTGGCTTATGTGGGTCCTGGAGAGTTGAACTGGGATCCTTTGGCTTTTCAGGCAAACACCTTAACCACTAAGCCATCTCTTGGCCCTCCTCCCCCCCCTTTTTTTTTTTTGAGGTAGGATCTCGCTGTAGCCCAGACTGACCTGGCCTGTCTCAAACTCATAGCAATCCTCCTACCTTTGCCTCCCAAGTGCTGGGATTAAAGGTGTGCGCCACTATGCCTGGCCTGGCTTGACTTTTGACCCCCTCTGTCAACACTCGGGATCTGAGAAACCTCCCTCCCCTTTGTCCCTGTCCTGAGTGAACACGAATGCAGCCCTGATTACTTAAAGAAGCAGGCACTGAGGGCTGGAGAGATGGCTTAGCGGTTAAGGCACTTGTCTGCGAAGTCTAAGGGCCCATGCTGGCCTCTCCAGGTCCCACATAAGCCAGATACACAAGGTGATGCAAGCGTGCAAGGCCACACATGTAGACGTATCTGGAGTTCGATTGCAGTGGTTGGAGGCCCAGGAGTGCCAATTCTCTCTCTCGGTCTCATAAATTTTTTTTTTTTTTTTTTTTGGTTTTTGCAAGGTAGGGTCTCACTCTGGCCCAGGCTGACCTGGAATTAACTATGTAGTCCCAGGGTGGCTTCGAACTCTCAGCGATCCTCCTACCTCTGCCTCCCAAGTGCGCCACCACACCCGGCTCAGTGCCTGCTTTTTATTATTTTTTTAAATTTATTTTTATTAGAAAAAATTTTTTAGCCGGGCGTGGTGGAGCACGCCTTTAATCCCAGCACTCGGGAGGCAGAGGTAGGAGGATCGCCAAGAGTTCGAGGCCACCCTGAGACTACAAAGTTAATTCCAGGTCAGCCTGGACCAGAGTGAGACCCTACCTCGCAAAACCAAAAAAAAAAAGAAAAAAGCAGGCACTGAGAAACCCAAGTGCAGACTTACCATGGCCATGAAGCACAAGGCCAAGTCTAGGGGGACTTCTAAGACGGTTTCCTGCTATGCCAGGGGACACAGCAGACCCATTGTTTTTTGTTTTGTTTTGGTTTTTTTGGTTTTCCAAGGTAGGGTCTTGCATTGTGCCATACATACATTGTGCCTCTCACCCTCTACTCGGCAGAAACCCTGCTATCCCTCCTGGGCTGGCCCTAGGAGGGACCCCAACAGGGACTCACTCTAGCTCAGGCTGACCTGGAATTCACTATGTAGTCTCAGGGTGGCCTTGAACTCACGGCCATCCTCCTACCTCTGCCTCCCGAGTGCTGGGATTAAAGGCGTGCGCCACCACGCCCAGCTTTGGACCCATTGCTTTTTATCAAGTTATCAGCTGGGCCAAGAAGGGAGTGGCAGGCCATGATGAGAGGCAGGAGTGTGTACTTTACACACACACGTGGGAATACAGTACAAGCACACTGACACAGGCAGTTAACGCTTGACATTCTTGCTACCAGCCCTCCGCACTCAACAAACGTGCTTGTAATCTACCATGTGGATCCTCCAGTAACCTCTTCTCTCTCCACCCCCACCCCATCTGCACATTCTGAAGCTTTTGTAGCTGGAGGACGGCTCAGTGGTAGAGCACCTGCCCAGCATGCACAAGGCCCCGGCTGCATCCCGAGTGCCATGGAAAGCAAAGGATCACATTACACAAAAACCTTCAAACAGAAAAATGTCCTTTCATCATCGGCAGCCTCTTTCTCCAGCCTGGCCCTGAGGTCTGCATCCCCTAGCCTTTACCACGTCAGCCTACACCTCTGGTCTCCCCAGCAAACCTCTCAAGCTGCTACAAGGCCCTGGGGAGGGCTCTGCCCCACAGCATCTTGCTGTACCCTCCAGGTCAGCCCCGCCCGTCCGCCCAGAGCCCCGTCAGTACTCCTGGCCCAGCCTAGCGCCCTATTGACCACGGCTGTCACGTGGACTGCTGCCTGCCACGTAGTACGGATTGCCTCAGCCTGCCAAGAACTTCACACACACTACTTCTCACAACAGCCCCAGAGACAGGTCTGATCACCTGGGCCAGAAAGTGGGAATGACAAGGGACCCACACCCAGACCTGTTACTTTCCAGAGCTGGCCCACTACCCACTGTCTCCTGGGGCCACGGTCCATGTCTCGTCCTCATCCAATGTCGCGCTTGATCGTCACAGCTACTGCCTGTCACGTCTGTGACGCTGAGCTGTGCCAGGCACTGTACCAGACACTGTGCCAGTGGGTACCACACTATATCCTGAATCTGGCGCACGGTACTGTGTGTCCATTAGGCAGAGGTGGCACTGAGGTTTAGGGACACTCGGCCCCTGCACAACCATACAGCTGTCCATGACCAAGACTCTGGGCTTGAGCCTCCACCCTACCGTGCCTGACCCTTTGAAATACCCTCTGTGCCAACATGCTGACTTTGCCATTTCCACCTTTCAGCACTGACATTTGTCCAAACAGTGTCTTACCCAGAATTCTTACCCAGAGCATGGGGCAGCAGAGCTGCTAGAAAAAGAGGGGTGGACGGCAGGGCAGCTGGTGCAGGCTCCCTGCAGTGCACAGTAGTAAACCCCTCCATAGACTGTACAGGAGCCCCCTCCTCAGCTTCACCCCTCCCTCCCTCCCTCCCTCCCCTTCCTTCCTTCCTTCTTTCTTTCACACAAGTCCAATGGACTAGCCTTTTTTTTTTTTAATGCAAGAGAGTGAGACAGAGAGTGAGAGAGAGAACTGGCACGCCACGGCCTCCAGCCACTATAATCAAATGCCAGACAGTGTGCCACATCGTGCCCATGTGCGACCTCACGCACTTGCGCCACCTTGTGCATCTGGCTTACGTGGGACCTGGAGTCAAACATGGGTCCTCAGATTTCACATTCAAGCAATTTAACCACTAGGCCATATCTCCAGCCCTTTTTTTTTTTTTTTTTTTTTTTTTGAGGTAGGTAGGGTTTCACTCTAGCCCAGGCTGACCTGGAATTTACTATGTAGTCTCAAGGTGGCCTCAAACTCATGGCGATCCTCCTTACTCAGCCTCCCAAGTACTGGGATTAAAGGCGTGCGCC
Organism: Orientallactaga sibirica; assembly: GCA_036365145.1. NCBI lineage: Eukaryota > Metazoa > Chordata > Mammalia > Rodentia > Dipodidae > Orientallactaga > Orientallactaga sibirica. The sequence continues at coordinate 3,103,327 of JAEOAD010000026.1, read as the reverse complement.
ACCATGCCCAGGTTTTTTTTTTTTAGGTAGGGTCTCACTGTAGCCCATGCTGTCCTAGAACTCACTATGTAGTCTCAGGCTGGCTTCAAACTCAGCGATCCTTCTACCTCTGCCTCTCAAGGGCTGGGATTAAAGGTATGTGCCACCACGCCCAGCTGACACTACTTTCTGAGGCAAACCGGTGTGGTCTCGTACAGCTGCTTCCAGCTCCGGTGTGGGGTGGTCACCAGCAAGGCCACTGCCTTGGGAGCCAGCCTTCTGTTCCACTCACCAGAAATAAGCTGCCTTGCAGGAGGGCTGCAGCCACATTTACCATATGCTGTAAAGCCTGCCTCTCTGGAAGCCTCACCCAGACCTGCCTCCCTGATGGCGACCCTGAGATGCACATCATCCCATCACATCCCCAAAGGGAACTGCTGCTGAACTTGACTTCCTCTGTCTAAAGAAGAAATGGAGGCTCAGAGAGGGGAAGTAACTTGCCCAGGGTAACACAGCTGGCTTATGGTCGGGCCACGTACAAACAAAGGTAGCCTATGGGGCTGGAGAGATGGCTTAGTGGTTAAACGCTTGCCTGTGAAGCCTAAGGACCCCGGTTCAAGGCTCTATTCTCCAGGACCCACGTAAGCCAGATGCACAAGGGGGCATATGCATCTGGAGTTTGTTTGCGTGCCCATTCTCTGTCTCTACCTGCCTATTTCTGTATCTCTCTCTCTCAAATAAATAAATAAAAATAAATAAAATATTTTTTAAAAAAAGGTAGCCTAGCTCCAGGCCCTGTCTGCAAACTGTTGCTACATTCACAGCACACATTACCGAGATGCCTAGAATTTGAATAAAACAATGCAACAAGCAGACGGGTGCTTAAGCATTTCTACCAGCCTCCTGGGTACCATTAGGACCTCTGTCATCTTTGAAACTGCCCCTGGCCTGAGAGCTATGCCAACCAGCACAGCATTCACCAGCCACACATGGCTCCTCAAACGTCAGTCAAATTACAAACTTACTTCACCAGTTGCGTTGGCATATTTTAAGCACTCAATAGTCATGTGTGGCTGGCAACTACCTACCCAACTGGACCACGAACATGGAGAACAGAACATCTTGACGGCTGAAGAAACGTTCTTTCAGATAGGTCTTCTGTCAGAAATTAGGGCTAGCAATAGAGTATGGGTTCAGCATGCCTGGCCTCCTGGGTTCCATCCCCAGCACCACAAGGTGGGGAAAGATTTAACAGTTAAAAGAGAGGGGGTTGCTGGAGAGATGGCTTAGTGGTTAAGGCATTTGCCCGAGAAGCCTAAAGACCCAGGTTCAGTCCCCAGGTAAGCTAGATGCACAAGGTAGTGCATGCGTATGGAGTTCATTTGCAGTGGTTGAAGGCCCGTTTTCTCTCTCTCTCTCTCTCTCTCTCTCTCTCTCTGCCTTTCTCCCACCCCCAATAAAAAAATAAAATAAAATATTTTTTTAAAGGGAAGAGGAGACACTCCATTCTACACACTAAGTCAGGGACTCTATGATCCCTTTCCCAGACAGCAGAGAGGGGCGCATGCATCTGGAGTTGTCTGCAGTGGCTGGAGGCTCTGGCACACCCAGTTTCTCAATCTCTCTGCCTCTTTCTCTCAAATAAATATCTTTAAAAAAAAGAAAGAAAGAAAGAAAGAAATTAGGTTCCTACTCTTCATAAGTTTCTTTGGGGTGCTCAATTCCTTCTGTCACAATCACTTACACAATACCATAATTAAAAACAAACAAACAGGGCTGCAGAGATGGCTCAGCACTTAAGCTGCTTGCCTGCAATGCCTAATGACCCAGGTTTGACTCCCCAGTACCCAAGTAAAGCCAGACGCACAAAACACATGCGTTTGGAGCTCGTTTGCAGCAGCTCGAGGCCCCGCTGCACCGGTTTTCTCTCTGCTTGCCAATAAATAAATAAAATATTTATAAAAACAAGCAAACAAACACAAGGGTCTTGCTATGTAGACTAGGTTGGCCTTGAAGTCATGAACCACCCAGTGCAGTGCTGGGGTTACAGGCACACACCACTGCACCCGGCTGACTAGGTCATTATATATTTATTTTATTCGAGGTAGGGTCTCATTCTAGCTCAGGCTGACCTGGAATTCACTAGGTAGTCTCAGGGTGGCCTCGAACTCATGGCGATCCTCCTACCTCTGCCTCCCGAGAGCTGGGATTAAAGGCGTGCGCCACCACGCCAGGGCTTTAGCTCGATATTTGATACAAGCACACACAAAGGCACCTTGGCTACTTGAGGCTTCCTGATGTCACACGCTCCCTAAGCTAGAGGTTGCACTACCAACCCGCCCCAGAACATACCTAGGTGGCACCGGATCCGGATGTTGGTGGGCCCGTAGTGCTCCGTGATCACCGTCCCGGGGCTCAGCACGGAGATGCAGGCATTCCCAAAAACATTGTTCCCGATACAGGTCCGAAGGCTGCCGAGCAAGCGGTACGTCCGTGGGCACTTCCTGCAGTTCCTGGGGACACAAACGCCCTGGTTGACGAAGTAAAAAGTGAACCACTCCCCGCTCGGGGTGCTGTTCGCCTTCCACCCTTGCGGGAGGCTGCAGTTTGAGAAAGCCTTGTAGAGAGTCTCGAACTCGCAGAGGATGGTCTGGAAGTTCCGTTCCAGCAGCTCCACGTCGTGCTTCTGGGCGTCCCTGGAGAAGTAGGGCGTGGTGGGCAGGTCGGGCAGGAAGAAGACCTCGGGTTTCTGGATGGAGGGCCGGCTGCTGATGTAGCGGCCCTGTTCTCGGATGCCCTTGTGGATACGGCCCATGCCGGACCACGAGTACCTCTTGGCATACTCCTGCAGGTTGTGGTAGAGCTTCTGGTTGAGGCCCTCGTGGTGCGTACATCGCACACACTCTGGGGACTGGCAGTACACAGACCCATTCTGAAGTCCATTGGCATCGACACCCTGCAGCAGGGAATTGACCGAGACGTAAGGCCTGGGCTGCTCACGGCCCACGTGGTAACAGTACCACACGAACAGGACCAGAAGGCAGGCCACGGTGACCACGGCGGTGCTGTCGCAGTCCCGCACGGACTGGATGGCGGCGGCGATGCAGTCTCTCAGGCCATCCAATGACCAGCTCCATGCCACCAGCCACTCAAGCGACATCTTGGGGAAACTCGGTACTGGCAGCGTGAGGATGGCTCAGATAATCAGTCCTCTGGGGGTGCCCCCAGCACCCACAACGTGCAGGTCAACGGAAGGTGGAAAGAACGGCTGGCGCAGGGGGAGGCATGGCTGCCACGGGTCCCTCGGGTCCTGCCAAGGGCAGCACTGATGAACGCTGAGGCCAGCCAGCCGGGCCCACCACGGCAGTGGAGAACAGGGTGCTGACATATGTCACAATAGTAAGCACACTCGTGGTCACTGTGGGAGAATGACCTGGGAAGAAAACGAGAAATCAACAGCATCAATGTTATTTCTGGAAAAGCCCTCGATAGCAAGGGTCTCAGATCACTTCGCAAGGCCCTGGTTGGCAGGGGGACATACTTTTGAAATCACACGAATTCTCTCCCCACATCGCCACCACCTCCATTTCCCAGAAGGCTGGTTAGGGTTGCATCTGCACCTAAGTGAGCTGGGTATTGGGTAACAACACTGTGCCGTCTGTGAAGGTGTAATATCCCCATTGTACAGACGAAAAAACCAAAGCCCAGAAAGGTCACATCACTCACCCAACTCACATAGCCAGGGCAGGGACACAAACTCCACCTGCCTTCAAAGGCTGTTTATCCACTCTGCTACATATCTGCGCAGTTCACCAAGAAGATTTATGCAGATTCAAAAGCGACTTAAAAACAGCAAAGGGAGGCCAGGCACGGTGGCAATCAGGAGGCAGAGGTAGGAGGATCGCTGTGAGTTTGAGGCCAGCTTAGGACTATACATTGAATTCCAGGTCAGCCTAGGCCAGAGGGAGACCCTACCTCAAAAACAAACAACAAACAAACCAGCAAAGGCCATTACAATTGCACAGTCTTTATCCTGTCTCTTCTCAAACACTTCATCGTTCTTTCACATGGCTTGTTCTCTGACAAGGGTTGGGTTAACACCACATGGAAAAGGCAGTGGGCACCCTGGGTGATACCTGTGGCAGACACAGGACACTTTCCACTTCCTAGCTTGGAGATTGCTTGGTGGTCACACTCATGGGGTTATGAATGGGAAACAATGGGGAAAATGGAAGCAGATGCCTCCTCGGGTCCCTGACTCAGTTTCCCACATCTGAAAATAATAACTATGTTCTCTCAAAATGGGCAGAAGTGATCTGCCAGCCATGCCGCTTTCAGGGCATGATTTCCCAGCATCCTAATTACCTTACCCAAATTTCTTTTTGTTTTGTAAATTTTTGAATTTTATTTATTTGAGAGAGACAGAGAGGGAAGGAGGGAGGGAAGGGGAGAGAGAGAGAGAGAGAGAAATGGGCGCACCAGGGTCTTTAGCCACTGCAAACAAACTCCAGATGCATGTGCCACCTTGTGCATCTGGCTTATGTAGGTTCTGGGAAAGCAAACCTACATCCTCTGGCTTTGCAGGCAAGCACCTTAACTGTTAAGCCATCTCTCCAGCCCCTTACCTACCCAAGTTTCTAACAGCCAACCATGTGCCCTGGTTTCTCTGATGCTCTGCCACCATCTCCCATCTCCTTTTTTTTTTTTTTTTTTTTTTTTTGCCAAAGCAGTGCAAACAGCCAATTCTGTGTTGTTTGAGTCCCTGAAGGAACACTCCTGAATGCTCTCCTTTGATATCTCAGGGAGATGGAGGGGAACTGAGCCAGCAACAAGACTGTACTTTCCCTTCTCCGGGACTAACTGGGCCTACAAAAATGTTTGCAGCATAGCAGAAGAAAAGACCCAAAGTCGAGGAGGGCTGGTTCAGGTATGAATAACAGCTTTGCATAAGGCATTTCTCCTTGCTAAGCCTCAGCTGCGCCGTCCATCAAATGGACTTCATATTCATCTGGCTGGCTGAAGATGATGTCATGATGAGCACTCCATGTGCGCTGGTGACAATACACACACGCCACATGACCAACCAGCAAACCATAAGTGGCTTTTGAAAGGGAAGTGTCTCAGGTCCCCCATCTCAACAGCGAAAGGTCAACGCTGAATGTCCTTAGGGTTAACTGTCCTGAGTGATTGTCATCTTTGGACTTGCTAAGCTACAAGGGAGAGACCTTAGGTTCCGGTTAACTGCCGACTGGTGTCATCCAAATAAGGAAATCACTTGACTATCATGTTTAGGAAGTCAAAAATGCACGCACTGAATATTCATGGGAATTTTCCCCCCTATATTTCTAGGAAAAATACAAGAGCGGGGAGGTTAGGAGCCATATTTTCTTCTTGCATGTTCTCCATGGCTTCTCTGATGCAGAAGGGAAAGAGGCTGGGCACCCCTCTGGGTGTTAAGAGACTCTTTCATCCTCTTTCGATGGGAGTTGTTATATCATCAGCCTACAGCTGCTAATGTCTTAGGAAGAGGGAAGAAAATCCCGTGAAAGGTGTCTCCTTTGAACACCATGTTCCAAACAAAGCCAGGATTCCTCAAATTCGGTGTGAAACTCTGACTTGTGAAAGTCTCACAAGCTCCTTCAGGAAAAGCACTCCCCAAACACCTCATCCTCACGGAGCTAAGGCTCCCCTAACTGAAATTCTAAAACTCCATGGCTCAGTAGCAAAAAGATTGCTCTTGGTCGCTGTCAGGGTGAAATGGTGGTAACTGACCACCTGTGAAGGTTGAGGTCCCAATAGCCCTCCCTAATCACTCAAGTTGATGTCAATCAAAATGCAGGCTCAGAGCACTGGGTAGGTGATGCGGGAAACATCTCTTCCGGCGGGCCCCCAGCCATTCCCCCTTCTCCTTGGAACAGCCTCATTCTGGACAAAGTTGCTCCAGGAAGGCTGAGTGATCAACCAAAAGCAAGAAAGATCCCAAGAGCCCTTGGGATCCTCCTCCCTCACAAGATCAAACCCAGCACAGCGCTGAAGTTGGAACGTGCCTTCTCCTACCTGCCAGTCACTCATCCCCAAAGGCTGGCAGCCTACCCCCAGGGAGATGTTAACGTGCTCACAGCTGATGTGTGATTGAAAAGAAAATCCTTGCACTGGTAGGGCGACTGGTACACCAGGCCATTCTTTGCATAACCTCCCAACCCACCGCAGGGTTGTGCACCCTCCCCACGTCTCAGTGGCCACAGGAGACTCTGGCTTTCTTCACACATGGCCGGTCCTTCTCATGTTTCATTTCCGTCCCTATCAGGATGGGACACCTTGCAGCCCTGCACTTTAGAAACAAGATATCTTAGATCTTTAAAGGTCAGCTGGCTCTGTGGAATAAGGTCCACGTTCAAGTCCGATCAAAGAGAACTTCTAACACCATCAATGCCTGTGGGGAGACCTTTACAGTCTGACCCAGTTAACCCAGTTCAGATGACAGGCCAAAACTCTACCCAGGGCTAAAAAGGCTAAATAACTTGGGTCACTGCAGGGTGTGAGGCCGGGTCACCCTAGAAGCCCCCTCCCCCTGCCCCCAAGGTGCAACCCAGCAGCGGGTGAGGTGTGTGGTGCTCGCCACCCTCTCCACTGGGGATCCCTGAGACCAGCCAAATCCCCTGGGGACCTTTCCTCCTCACTTTCTCCAGCCAGTGTCCTCAGCGCCCAAAGGCTCTGGAGAGCCCGTACCTAGGGGAGGGCAGACCCAAGTGTTTACAGAGGTGGTGGTGCCCACCAGGGTATAGGATGGGACCTCCCCCGCGAGGAGGTGAGCGTTACCAAGAAACGCGGGCCGTCGGCTGGGGATGAAGGAAAGAGGCTCCGAGCGCGTGATGTGATAAACTCAGGGGACAAGGGGGTTGGTTTGGTCCAAAGTGGGAGATGCTGAAGGCGGGGGACTGGGGGCGGGGGGAAGAGAGGGAGGGAGGGAGGGAGGGAGGGAGGGAGGTGATGGGGGAGGGGACTGCGATGGGGCAGTGAGGAGGAGAAAGAGGAGGAGGAGGGTGATGCCACGATCCAGCTTAGGACGCCATCCAGCTCAGCACGCCATCTAGCAATCGGTGGCTGAGAGGACCCTCGGCCGACCCCCGGGATGCAGGGCGCAGGCATCCCGAGCATCCTTCTCCTCCAGGGCGGGAGCTACCGCAGCCCCGCAGCCGGCCGGCCCCTCCCTCCCGGTAGCCCCCCGCGGACGCCGCTTCTTACCTGTGCCGGGGCTCGCGGGCGGCTGCGGTGGGGGGAGGGGGCACCCGAAGGCGGGATGCGCAGACGCCTCCCCTTCTCCTCTCCCCCACGCCACGACACCCCCACCGCCCAGCCCCAGCCCCAGCCCGCTCCGCGGAGCCACAGCCCGGCCCACGCCGCCGCCGCCGAAGCTCCGGCCAAGCCGAGCCACCGCGTGTGCCCCCCACCACCCCACCTCCTCCCACCCCGAGCCACTGCCGACGCCGCGCTGCGCTCCGCCGCGCCGCGGGGACTACAACTCCCAGAATGCCGCGCGGGAGGGGGCGGCCGGGCGGGACGGGGCGGGGGCAGGGTCCTTCTCCCCCGCCCCCAGCGCGCGCGCACACACCTGCCACGCGTGCGCCCGGATGCCTGCGCGCACCCGCGAAGTGGCGGGGGGGTGGGTGGGGTGCTCCCCAGAGGTCGTGCAGCGCGCACTCGCGCCTGGGTTCGTGCAGGCGACCAGAGGCTGGGTCCCCAAGGCGTGTTCATTGGGGAGCAGCATCCGCGTCGTTTTTCAGTCCCTCCTGCATTCATCCTCTTTCCACCTCCATCATTTCCTCTCTCCACTCGGGCCTTGATGGATGGCTCCACAAGCCCCGTATGGAGAACCCATGGATCGATCCCATGCAAATATTAAATCGGGGGTCAGGCAGCCTCAATACCTGGCCCTGGGCTCCTGAACAGAGTGAGCTGTGCAGTCCGGCGCCTGCCCAGTCTAGTGAGTCTAGGTGGCCGTTGTTACTGCTGCTAAGTAGCTGGGTACTGCTGCTAGGTATCATGTGGGGGCACTGCTGGGCACTACAGTTACAGCCTCACAGAGTGGCAGGAAGGGGGAACAAGTTCAGGGCAGGAGGAGCGTAGCGAGGTAGGAGAGTGGGGGGCTGCCCAAAGAAGCGGTTGTTGAACAGGGCCTGCAGGAGACCGGGAAGCTAAGTGTGGTTATAGGACTTCGTTCTGGGCTCCAGGAGAACAGTGCAGGGGAGGGTTCTGGGAGCATGGAGTGGGATGGCCAGCCCACAGCCCATCTGTCCCTGTCCTCCAACCTAGGGCTTCCATGTGGCGTGTTCATCTTTGCCATGGCCCGCAGTCCTTGTCTATGGCCAAGATCCATCTCTAAGCTTGTCCTAGAAACACCCCGTCCCAGAACCCACCTCCTCCCGGCCTGGGAGCCACTTCCTCCCTGGAAACTACTTCCTCCTCCCACAACCCACCTCCTTCCCGTCTTAGAAGCCATCTCCACCTTCTCCCAGTATTCAAGCCACCCCTGCCTCCGAGCCCACCTCTCGGAGCCCTAGAATGGGCCTCAGTCATCTTCTGGAGCCCACCTCACCTCACCCATTCAGTAGCCCCAAAGGTAGTACACATTTTCTTATTTTAAGCCGGGCGTGGTGGCGCACGCCTTTAATCCCATCACTCGGGAGGCAGAGGTAGGAGGATCACCGTGAGTTCAAGGCCACCCTGAGACTACAGAGTGAATTCCAGGTCAGCCTGAGCTAGAGTGAGACCCTACCTCGAAAAACCAAAACAAACAAACAAACACATTTTCTTATTTTACTAAAATAAACCAAAGTCCATAGAGTTGAGATATAGTTACTTTTGGGACCAAAAGAGCTGACAGAAACAACTTCAGGGAGAAAAGATCTATTTGGGCTGACAGTTCATCATGGCAGGAAAGGCACAGTGAAGTTCAGGGCCACGGGAGCGTGTGGTAGAGTTTCCTCACATCACAGGGGCCAGGAAGCAGGTGGCGAAACAGGAAGGGTGACTGGCTATAACCTTCAAAGGCCCATCCCCCACAGTGCACCAACAAAATACCCACCTCCTAAAGCTTCCACATTTGCCCCCAAATCATGCCACCGGTGGAGGAAGAAATGCTCAAAACAGAAGCCCATGGGCTGGAGAGATGGCTTAGCGGTTAAGACGGTTGCCTGCAAAGCGAAAGGGTCCAGGTTCAGTTCCTCAGGACCCACGTAAGCCAGATGCACAAGGTGGTGCATGTATCTAGAGTTCGTTTGCCGTGGCTGGATGCCCTGGAGAGCCCATTCTCTCTCTGTGTCTCTCTCTCTCTCCCCTCCCTCTTTATGTCTCTCAAATAAATAACTAGAAATAAATAAAATAGGGCTAGAGGGGTGGCTTAGCAGTTAAGGCATTTGCCTGCAAAGCCAAAGGACCTAGGTTCGATTCCCCAGGACTCACATTAGCCAGATGCACAAGGAGGTGCAGGCATCTGGAGTTCATTTGCAGTGGCTGGAGGCCCTGGTGAGCCCATTCTCTCTCTTTCTCTCCCCGTCCATTTCTGTTAAATAAATAAATAAAGTATTTTATAAAAAAGGAAGGAAGGAAGGAAGGAAGAAAACAGAAGCCCGTGAGGGTCATTCCTGAGTCTAATGGTCATAGTCAGGAAGCCACAAAATGCCCCAGATGTCTGCTCAAAACGTGGGTAGTACACAGGGAGGTGCTTGGGTAGGCTGGGGAAGGAAGGGGGACTGCGTCCCACTTCACATTTAGAAAGTTGCCCACATTTAGCCTCATTCAAGGCACTTCTGCATTTGCTTGGAGCACCCCCACCCCCATGACAGAGTAGAAAAGGAAAGCTATTTTTCATTCACTTTCCAGTGTGTTCCATGCCTGGGCCCGGCCATCTGCAGTCCATTATGAATTAATAGTGTCTATCAATCCTGTCATTATCTGTGACCGGTGCAGTTAGATTGCTCGGAATTTGTTAAGAGTATTTATTTGTTTAATGGCCAGATTGCAGACACAATCTCCCTAACCCTTCTGGACGTTTCGGTTGTTTCAATTTGCCCAGAGTCTCAGCACGTGAAAATGTCCTATGCCTCTATTAAGTTTGGGGGTGAGTTCCGCCAGAAAAGGGCATCCGACCTTTGCACAGGGGACTCCAGGGTGAGAACGGCAGATACAGCGTCGCTGTGCTAATGGAGGGGCCGAGCCGAGGACCCGGTGAATCTCAATTGCCCCCCTTTGGCTTGGCCGTCACTGTGTCTTCCTGAGGTCTGTCATTTCAGCCCCACTCTAGACTCCCAGCCCGTTATTATACTCCCGCAGATGGATCCTTGAGTGACAACACACCCGGCCCACTCAAGGTCACAGCAAGCCTACAGAGGATGTGTCTTAGGGAAGTGGAGCGGGCACTTTGGAAAGTGATTTAGAATATATCTGTCCTGACAACAAATATGCCCACACTGAGGACCGGCGGTGTAGCTGGGATCAGTGCCATATGTCTGGAATCCCCGCACTTGGGAGGCCAAGGAAGGAAGGAGAATTCCAGGCCAGCCTGAGCCCCTAGGGACTCTGTATGGCAAGAAACAATAACAACAACATCAAATGAAACTAAGAACCAATCATTTTACTTTTCTCTATGTTTGCAGCGCGGGCACAGGAATTGTTGTTCTCGTATGACGTAATGCACTGGAGCTCCTGGAAAGGAGGGGCTAGATGTATGGGTAACAATGTGGGTCAAGCTTCCAAACCAATTATACAGCAAAGAAGACAGACTTACACTGGTGGTATCATTTCACATGGCCGATGTCCATCCACACAGCAAACAGATTTATGTGGAATCACTGGAACACACGAGTGTGCTCTGCTTAAGTAAGACACAGTGTGGGCACACATACCAAAGACTATCGCTCAGAAAAAGCACCGCCTGGGTTGGGAAGAGGGCTCAGTGGTTAAAGGCAAAAGCTTGCTGGCTGGGATTCAATTCCCCAGAACGCGCGTAAAGCCACACAAAATGGTATATGAGCCTGGACTTTGTTTGCAGCTGCAAGAGGCCCTGGTGAGCTCATACTCTCTCTCTCTCTCTCTCTCTTTCTCTCGCTCTCTCTCCCACAAATAAACAAATACAAATAAAGAAAATTAGGGTTTAAAAGATATCTTTTTTTTTGTTTGTTTGTTTGTTTGTTTGTTTGTTTTCTGAGGTAGGGTCTCACACTAGCTCAGGCTGACCTGGAATTCACTATGTAGTCTCAGGGTGGCCTCAAACTCATGATGATCCTCCTACCTCTGCTACCCAAGTGCTAGGATTAAAGGCATGCGCCACCATGCCCGGTCTGAGTGCCCATTCTTATTCTCTTCCTCCCTTCCTTCCTCCCTCCCTCCCTCCATCTCTCTCCTTGCAAATAAATAATAAGATATTCTTGTGTACAGTGCAAGAATGAGGACCTGAGTTGATGCTCAGAACTCACAAGAAGAAGCTGGCTATGGTGGTGGGTCTTTATAATCCCACTTCTGGGGAGGCATAGACAGGCAGAGATCCTGCGGCTCCTGGTGTGCCAGTCTAGCTTAGTAAATGAGCTCCAGGCCAATTCAAGACCCTGTCTCAAAAAGGGGACGGGACTGAAGAGATGGTTCAGTGGTTAAGGTACTTGCTTGCAAAGCCTGATGACCCGGGTTCAATTCCCCAGTACCCACATAAAGCCATGGTGCATGCATCTGGAGTTCGTTTGCAATGGTGGCAGGCCCTGGCACACTCATTTTCTCTCTCTGTGCGTGTTTCTCTTCTATCTCTTCCTCTCTCTCTCTACTTGCAAATAAAGAATTTTATTTAAAAAAAAAAAGAAAGATGTGGGTGGCGCCTGAGGAATGACACCAGAAGACAAGTTTACAGCCTTCTTCAAATGAATCTCTCACGCTGGGTGACATCATTGGGTCGCTTGGCATAGACACGTGAGTAATTCTCTCTGTCCAGAAAGCACCGCCACTCGCAGGAGTTGTCAAATGATGAATGTGTTCCAAGAACACATTAAATCACCGTGAGCTAATCCAATCAAGTGTTGTTCACATCCACTCAGTGTCTGAGCAGAAGATGAAATTCTTGCTTAGGGTGCAAAATACGTAGAGCCAGGCAGCTTCCCACTGCCTGTGACGACGGGAGGACCAGCTTTGCTACATGGGAGTAAACGAATTCATTAGAATGTCTTCCCAAGACTTCAGCTGTCTTTCTACCTGCTTGTTTTCTTTGCAACTTTGTATTGACAATTTCCATAAATATAGACAATATACCAAGATCATATCCCTCTCCTATCACCCTCCCCAATCCCCCCCCATTGAATCCCTTCTTTCCAACTATGCCCTCTTCTATTTTTTTTTAGATTTTATTTATTTATTTATTCATTTATTTATTTGAGACAGAGAGAGAGAGAGAGAGAGTGAGAATGGGCGTGCTAGAGCCTCTAGCCACTGCAAGCAAATTCCAGATGCATGTGCCACCATGTGCATCTGGCTTACATAGGACCTGGAGAATCGAACTTGGGTCCTTAGGCTTTGCAGGCATGCGCCTTAACCACTAAGTCATCTCTCCGCTTTCTCTCTCTCTTCTATTTTTAAAATTAATTTATTTTTATTTTATTTATTTATTTTTATTGAAAACTCCTTTAACTGTAGACAATATGCCCTCCCTCCCCACTTTCCCCTTTGAAACTCCACTCTCCATCATATCCCCTCCCCCTCTCAATCAGCCTCTCTTTTCAGTTTGATGTCATCATCTTTTCCTCCTATTATGATGGTCTTTTGTAGGTAGTGTCAGGCACTGTGAGGTCATGGATATTCAGCCATTTTGTGTCTGGAGGAGCATGTTGTAAGGAGTCCTACTCTTCCTTTGGCTCTTACATTCTTACGCCCCCCCCCCTTCCGCAATGGACCCTGAGCCTTGGAAGGTAGGTTTGAGATGTTTCAGTGCTGAGCACTCCTCTGTCTCTTCTTCTCAGTACCATGGTACCTTCTGAGTCATCCCAAGTTTGCCACCATCTGAAAAGAGAAGCTTCTCTAACCAAAAGTGAGAGTAGCATTAATATGTGGGTGTGGACATTAAAAGAAGTGCTTACTGGGTAGTTTGGTGAGCACTGTATATACATTTAGCCAGACACCAGCAGACATTACACCCTTAGGGCCCATGACTACCACTGTCGTAGATTTTCAGTATCAGGATGTATTCCCTCCCATGGAGCGGGCCTCCAGTCCAATTTCTCTCTTCTATTTTGATGTCATCATGTTTTCCCTCCTAATAAGCAGGTCCTGTGTAGGTAGCATCAGGCACTGTGAGGTCATGAACACCGACGGCCACTTTGGGTCTGGAAGACAGTATTGCACTCCTCCCCTTCCTTTGGCTCTTACATTCTTTCCACTGCCTCTTCCACAACGGTCCCTGAGCCACAGAGGGTGTGATAGAGGCATCTCACTCAGTGCTGAACATTCCACTGCCCCTTTGTCTTGGCACTTTGGTGAATTTTGAGTCCCCCTGTCCCCCAACCCCCGTGGTCGCTGTCATTTGAAAGGAGAACCTGCTTGTTTCCCCCTTTGCCTCTCCTGAGTCACTGTGTTCCTGTTTGAAAGTGAAACGTAGCCGGGCGTGGTGGCGCACGCCTTTAATCCCAGCACTTGGGAGGCAGAGATAGGAGGACCGCCATGAGTTCGAGGCCACCCTGAGACTACATAGTGAATTGTAGGTCAGCCTGGACTACAGTGAGACCCTATCTTGATGACATCAAAATAGAAGAGAGAAATTGGACTGGAGGCCCGCTCCATGGGAGGGTATACATCCTGACACTGAAATCTACGACAGTGGTAGTCATGGGCCCTAAGGGTGTAATGTCTGCTGGTGTCTCGCTAAATGTATATACAGTGCTCACCAAACTACCCAGTAAGCACTTCTTTTAATGTCCACACCCACATCTGGCTAAACATGGGACCTGGAGATTGGAACCAGCGTTCTTAGGCTTAGGAGGCAGGCGCCTTAACTGCTAAGCCATCTCTCCAGCCCAGGAGAAAGAATTTTTAAAACTTCTGATGGGGGGGGTGGGGTGTAGGCAGATCTGTAATGTACACATTTTGATTCAGGAGTGGTCAAATGGTTTCTGAGCTGGACGTGGTTGGTGGTGCATGCCTCTAATCCCAGCACTCAGGGGGCAGAGGTAAGAGGATTGCTATGTGTTCAAGGCCACCCTGAGACTACATAGTGAACTTTAGGTCAGCCTGGGCTAGAGTGAGACTCTACCTTGAAAAACCCAAAACCAAAGAAAAAAGGTTTCTGTGTGTCCCCAGCCTGCTCAAGTTACCCAAGCCACACCGGTCTTGGCCCCCCAAACCTCGCTTAACCCCCAGGATTTGCACGGACTTGAAGACCTCATGGGCCTTGCTGTTTCTTCTCACAATCATTGCAGGTGTGATCAAGCCAGGCTGTGTCAGATGTCTAGTGGTTTCTGAGGTTGTATATTCACAGCCATGGACTGGAGGTGGCTGACCGTGGAATGTGAGGGCCCAGAAGGGACTTGGTGGGGGATCTGGGAGGAACTGTGAAAGACTGTCACTGCTGAGAAGTCCAGGGAATGAAAATTAAGGAAAAGGAGATGAGCATGCAGGAGGCTTTGGGTCTGTGTAGTGACAGCGTTTCTAAGCATGTTCTCTACTGTCCTGTCAGGGTTTAAACCATCCGAATGGCAAGCTGGCTTCCTGGTGCATTAACACGCTCACACTGGAAGTCAGGAGCCCTCAGTTCCTCATCCTGTGGCTGGTCTCGAAAAGGCCATGAACCAGACAGGGTGCCGGGATGTGACAAGGCTGTCAAACCAGTCTCCGGATTGCTCGTCTCCCCTGAGCCCTTGCAATGCTTTTCTTTTGGAAATCAGGATAGAGGAAGCATCCTGCAGAGGCAGCCTTTGGACATCCTGATTTGCAATTTCCAGCAGCGCTCTCTGGTTTCCATGGAAACCAGCCGCTCTTTGAAGAGGCAGTGACAGGCTCGGAGCTGCCATGGGGAATGCACGTTAGCCAGTGGGGGTGAAGTGAAGAGTGAGATTATCATGTTCTGGGGCTTTCTCTGACACGGTCAACTTCACCTCTTCAAGAAAGAGCAGACGACTGAGGAGGATGAAGTCACCATGTCACCCCTCAGCAGTCGAGGCCACAGTACGCATGACGTCATCGAGTCCCACTTGGAAACCAGTGGTGGAGCAGGTGTGGTGACTGACACCTGTGCGACTCATGTGACCACTGTGTCGGAGAGAAGGATCTGGCAAGGGGAGATACCTACTCCAGGCACTGGCCTTTCCTTGATTGGAGGATTCATTCTTTTTATTATTATTATTATTTTATTTATTATTATTATTATTTTGGTTTTGCGAGGTAGGGTTTCACTCTGGTCCAGGTTGACCTGGAATTAACTATGTAGTCTCAGGGTGGCCTCGAACTCTTGGCGATCCTCCTACCTCTGCCTCCTGAGTGCTGGGATTAAAGGCGTGTGCCACCACGCCCGGCCTATTTTTTTTTTAGTTTACTTTTTATTGACAACTTCTTTAATTGTAGACAATATCCCATATTGTCCTTTGCCCTTTGAAAGTTCACTCTCCATCATATCCCCTCCCCCTCTCAATCAGTCTCTCTTTTCAGTTTGATATCATGATCTTTTGGAGGATTCATTCTTAAGAGCCCACGATTTCTTGTTGCATTTCATTTTTGTAAATTAAATTATTATATTTATTGAGGGAAGTACAGAACCAAGGGAAGCCATCCCACGTGGCTAGAGATGCCACATAGAGGGCCTGGAAAAACTGCAGGAAGAAAAGAGAGAAAAGAAAGTTCAGCCGGGCGTGGTGGCGCACGCCTTTAATCCCAACACTTGGGAGGCAGAGGTAGGAGGATCGCCGAGAGTTCAGGGCCACCCTGAGACTACATAGTGAACTCCAGGTCAGCCTGAGCTAGAGTGAGACCCTACCTCGGAAAAACAAAAAAAAAAAAAAAAAAAAAAGAAAGAAAGTTCAAGGATTCCTTGCCATGTGGGGAGCTGCTGGGGGTAAAGGAGCCCATGTGCAGAGTAAGGACTCGGGGGCCCTCCTGGCTGGGCCTGGGCCTAGACCCTGGCCAAGCCAGCCCAGACCCAGCTCAGGGAAAAACTCACCCAACAGCTGGAAGTTCCCAAGTGGTTAGAGTGATTTCTTGTTTAAAATACCAAAGTCGGGCTGGAGAGATGGCTCAGCTGTTAAAGGTGCTTGCTTGCAAAGCCTGATGGTTCAGCTCCCTAGTACCCACATAAAGCCAGAAGCACAAAGTGGCACATGCTTCTGGAGTTTGTTTGCAGTGGGAGAAGGCCCTGGCACACCCATTCTCACTCTTTCTTTCTCTCCTTCTCTTTCTCTCTGTCTCTCCCTCAAATAAATAAACAAAAATAAAATATTTTTAAGCCGGGCGTGGTGGCTCACGCCTTTAATCCCAGCACTTGGGAGGCAGAGGTAGGAGGATCGTCGAGAGTTCGAGGCCACCCTGAGACTACATAGTGAATTCCAGGTCAGCCTGGACCAGAGTGAGACCCTACCTCGAAAAACCAAAAATAAAAAAAATAAATAATAAAATAAAATATTTTTAAAAGGGGGCTAGAGAGATGGCTTGGTGGTTAAGGCACTTACCTGTGAAGCCTAAGGACCCAGGTTCAATTCCCCAGCACCCACATAAGCCAGCTGTATATGGTGGCTCATGCAGTGGCTATAGGTCCTGATGTGTCCATTCTCTATTTGCCTGCCTGTCTGTCTCTCTCTTTAATAAATAAATACAGGTAAAACATTTAAAATAATAAAAAGAAAAATGAGGGGCAGCTGGAGAGATGATTCAGTGATTAAAGATGTTTGCCTGCAAAGCCTAACAATCTGGGTTCTATTCCCAGTACTCATGTAAAGCCAGATGCACAAAGTGTGCATGCATCTGGAGTTTGTTTGCAGTGGCTGGAGGCCCTGGAGCATCCATTCTCTCTGTCTATCTATCTCTCTTTATTTGCAAATAAGTAAATAAAAAAATTTTTTTAAAGAATGAAAACTGGAGGCTGGAGAGATGGCTTAGTGGTTAAATGCTTGCCTGTGAAGCCTAAGGACCCCGGTTTGGAGCTTGATTCTCCAAGACCCACGTAAGCCAGATGCACAAGGGGGCGCACGCATCTGGAGTTTGTTTGCAGTGGCTGGAGGCCCTGGCACGCCCATTCTTTCTCTCTTTACCTGCCTATTTCTGTATTTCTTTCTCTCAAATAAATAAATAAGTAATAAAATATTTTTTTAAAAAAGAATGAAAACTGCATCTGGTTTTTTTTTTTTTTTTTTTTTTTTTTTTTTTTTTTTTGCTGTTTCCAAGAAACATCCCTCTCATTGAAGGACAGACACTACCTTAGGATGAAAGGATGGAAAAAGAGATCCCAAAGAAATGGAGCCAGGAAACGAGCAGATGACATTACTGTAAAATAGACTTCAAACCAAAATTAATCAGAAGAGATAAGGAAGGCTACTTGATAGATGGAGGGAACAGTCCAGCAGGAGGCCATTACAGTTCTAAACATATATACACCAAATACAGGTACACCCAATTTCATACAACAAATGCTGCTAGTTACAAAGTCAGAGATTAACCTACCAGAGTAATAATGCTGCTAGTTACAAAGTCAGAGATTAACCTACCAGAGTAATAATGCTGCTAGTTACAAAGTCAGAGATTAACCTACCAGAGTAATAATGCTGCTAGTTACAAAGTTGGAGATTAACCCTACCAGAGTAATAGTGAATGACTTGAATACACGACTCTCACCATCAGGAAGGTCATCTGGACAAAGATAAATAAAGAAGGGCTAGAGAGATGGCTTAGCAGTTAAGGTGTTTGCCTGCGAAGCCCAAGGACCTAGGCTTGATTCCCCAGGACCCACGTAGGCCAGATGCACAAAGTGGCACATGTGTCTAGAGTTCGTTTGCAGCAGCTGGAGTCCCTGGTACACCCATCCTTTCTCTCTCTCTCAGATAAATAAAATAAAATAATCTTAAATAAATAAATAAACAGTTCCATTTGGTCTATGATGCCATTTAGCTCCAATGTTTCTTTCACAAAGGTTTACAGAACATCGCATCCAAACACTACAGAATACACGTTCTTCTCAGCAGCCCACTCATGAACTCACAGCAGCTGTGGCTTCCTACACAGGATCGAGTGTGTCAACATTTCAGCATGGATAAGGGAGGGCTCACAAGACCAACTGTCCCACAGTAGCTAATGGTTGCTCCTGCTTCGGGAAGAGGCAGAGTCACGTTCTTCAGTAACGTAGCCACGGGTAATTTGCTCATTCTCCAGAAATAACCTCCCACCCATGCTCATGCAAACACCTCTAACTTGACTTAGTGAGTCAAAAAAAAAAAAAAGAAAGAAAGAAAGAAAGAAAGAAAGAAAGAAAGAAGAAAGAAAGAAAGAAAAAAGAGCGAGCCAGGCATGGTGGTGCACGCCTTTAATCCCAGAACTCAGGAGGCAGAGGTGGGAGGATCGCTGTGAGTTCGAGGCCACCCTGAGACTACAGAGTGAATTCCAGGTCAGCCCGGGCTAGAGTGAGACCCTACCTCAAAAAATAAAACAAAACAAAACAAAAAGAAAAAAAAAAAAGAAAAGCAGGGATGGAGAGATTGCTTGGTGGTTAGAGTGCTTGCCTGCAAAACCTAACGACCCGGGTTTGATTCCCCAGTACCCACATACAGCCGAATGCACAAGTGGCACATGTGTTTGGAGTTTGTTTGCAGTGGCTGGTGTGTTCATGCTTTCTCTCTCTCTCAAATAAATAAATAAACGAAATAAACTTTATTTCCTGTTTCCTGACTTTTCATTCTTTTTTTTTTTTTTTTTGAGGTAGGGTCTCACTCTGGTCCAGGCTGACCTGGAATTAACTATGTAGTCTCAGGGTGGCCTCGAACTCTCAGCGATTCTCCTACCTCTGCCTCCCGAGTGCTGGGATTAAAAACGTGCGCCACCACGCCCAGCTCCTGACTTTTCATTCTTTAATCGGCAGAGAAAATAAACCTGATCCCTGCATGGTAACAATTTTTCCAGACAAGACACCCCATCCTGAATGAAAACTTGTTGAACGAGGGAAAGAGGAAATAAGATGACATCAACCAAGAAGCCCAAGGCCTGGCAGAACCAAAGGTGCCCCTACTTGAGTTAAGACCCTTCCATCATTGTCCAGATATTGGTAATGACTTTGGGATTAAAGGTATCTGCCGCCATGCCATCCTGATAATGATTTTGAACAAAGAACCCCATAGTTTTCCTTTGCCCTGCAAATTATCCGGCCTATTCTTCCTGTTGCAGTCTGTGGTTCTGCCGGGGTTGGTGGGTTAGTTTGTGATAGACTCTCACCATCTTGCCTGGTTGTCCCCAAACTCTTAGGCTCATGTGATTCTCCTGCCTCAATGATCCTCCAAATAGCTGGGACTACAGGCAAGCCCACTGTGACAGGTCCCTGTCTGCTGATCCTGTCTTTCTGTGTCTCTGTACTTCCGGCTCTCTCTCTCTCTCTCTCTCTCTCTCTGTTTTTCTTTTCTATATATATATTTTTTCAGCAAGCCAAACAGACTGGTCTTTCTTTTATGTGTGTGTGTGAAAGAGAGAGAGAGAGAGAAAGGAAAGAGAAGTGGCAAGCCAGGGTCTCAACCCCTGCAACCGAACTTCAGATGCTTGTGCCACCTAGTGGGCATGTGCAACCTTGTCTACTTGTATCACTTTGTGTGTGTGTCTGGCATACATGGGACCTGGAGTGTGGATATGAGTCCCTAGGCTTCACAGACAAGTGCCTTAAACGCTAAACCATCTCTCCAGCCCTTTTCCTAATTTTTTGCTTTTTTCGAGGGGAGGGGGTAAGGTCTTACTCTAGCCTAGAGGCAGATCTGGAATCCACTATGTAGTCCCAGGGTGGCTTTGAACTTACAGTGATCCTCCTACCTGTGCCTCCACGGTGCTGGGATTAAAGGCATGCGCCAGCACTCCTGGCCCACTCCCAGCAGGAACTGTTTTTCACATATATTTTATATTTATTTGAGAGTGAGAGAGAGTGCACACGTGAGAGATAATGGGTATGTCAGGGCCTCTAGCCACTGCAAATGAACTCCAGATGTATGCTCCATCATGAGCACGTGGCTTACATGGGTTCTGGGGAATCGAACCTAGGTCCTTTGGCTTTTCAAGCAACCTCCTTAACCGCTAAGTCATTTCTCCAGGCCCCCCCTTATATTTATTTATTTTTTTGCTCTCTTTAGGGTGGCTCTCCCTCACTGCTTTCTGTATCTGTCCCTCTTTTGTCCTCTACCTGCCCTCCTCCATCACCAGCTCCCTCTTCCAGAGTTATCAGGCCACTTATGTCACAGGCTGTTTGAAACCTGCCACCCCCATTCTCAAGGCGGAATTTCTACCGCAGCCACTGGTGCTAACAAAATCTTTGGGAGGGAAAGCAAAATCTCTCAGATCCACGTACAAAGGCCACACACCAGCTGTAGAGAGTTTACTTGTGTTTGAAAGAGGCACGGTACAAGGCTGGAGAGTCCCTGGAGCTCCCGATGGAGTCACTGAAGCCTACCACAGACACCACAGCTCCAGGCCCAGCAAGCTCCAGTCTTCTGGAGTGTGTGTGAACATGGTGCCCTGTGAGCAGAGCCCCTCCGAATCCTGCGTTTGTCACAAATCCTCTCTTGTCACACTTAAGCTGAGAGCTGCGACGATGAGTGGGGGTGGGGGGGTAGGCGAGGCTGTCAGATCCTGGGGGTGGGAAGAACACGCCCCAGGAGGCTCATGGCTGGGGGCAAGGTTGGGGGACAGATAACTCCCAGACATGCTTTGTGATGAACCCGGGACCTCATTTAACCCTCCCAGTAAGTGACAAATCAACACAGACGAGGAAGTGAAGACTCCAGAGACTGAGCTGCTCAGCCCACGTCCTTTCAATGACCTGATTCCTGAGCCTAATGCCCAGAGACAGTGGGGTGGGGACACTGGTTCCTCAGGCCTCCCCGCTGGGGTCACTCCCAGTAGCATTTCTCATGACTTGCAGAGTCGCTTCTGGGGGCTGCTTTGAAGTGTAGCCCCTTCTGTAGAAGGCAGGCCATCATGCTTCGTGCAAGTTCAAGGAAGATCTGTTTGTCATAAGAAATGGCTGCGAGCAGAGGGGGTGGGTGGGGAAGCGGAGGGACACGCAGAGCCCCCTGGGGGGGCACCTGTGTGCAACCCTGCCGAAGAAGCAGGGAGGTGTGCAGAGCCAAGGGATTTGGCCCCGCGTGGCTTGAGCAACCTAAGGGCGCCTTGTTGTGAGCTGTTGGATCATCACTTGCTTGCAGCACCCAGTCCTGTGAAGACAGATGTGCCTTCTACCTAATGAACTGTATAGTAGCTCAGGGACTGGATCTTATTGGCCCAACTTGGATCACGTGCTTCCTCTTGGCCAGTTACTGTGACTTTGGCTGTAATGCTTTAACTCATATGCTGTTCGGGTTGGGGGAGGTCACCAGGATGGTGGTTTCATTTAAACTTTATTTTAATTTATTTATTAGAGACAGAGAGAGAGAAAGAGTGAGAATGGGCACACCAGGGCCTCTAGCCACCACAAACGAACTCCAGATACATGTGCCCCCTTATGCATCTGGCTAACATGGGACCTGGAGAATCAAAACTGGGTCCTTTGGCTTCACAGGCAAGTGCCTTAACCCCTAAGCCATCTCTCCAACCCCCTTATTTTTATTATTATTATTATTATTATTATTATTATTATTATTATTGGTTTTTTGAGGTAGGGTCTCACTCTGGTCCAGGCTGACTTGGAATTAAGTATGTAGTCTCAGGGTGGCCTCGAACTCTCGGCCATCCTCCTACCTCTACCTCCCAAGTGTTGGGATTAAAGGCGTGCGCCACCATGCCCAGCTATTATTTTTTAAAAACATTTTATTTATTTATTTGTCAGAGGAAGAGGCAGGGCCTCAAGCCAACTCTAGATACATGTACCTCCTTGTGCATCTGGCTAACGTGGGCCCTGGGGAATCGAACCTGGGTCCTTTGTCTTTGCAGGCAAAGGCCTAAACTGCTAAGCCATCCCTCCAGCCCTATTTTTTTTTAAAAAAATATTTATTTGAGAAAGAGACAGAAAAGGAGGGGGAGGAAGAGAGAGGGAGAATAGGCACACCAGGGCCTCTAGCCCCTGCTAATGAACTCCAGACTCATGTGCCACCTTGTACATCTGGCTCACGTGGACACTGGGGAACTGAACTTGCTCCCTTAGGCTTCGCAGGCAAGCACCTTAACCACTGGCTATCTCTCCAGCCCCAGGATGGTGGTATTTAAGAAGAAAATTCAACTGAAGACGTGGCTCAGTGGTTAAAGGTGCTGGCTTACAAAGCCTGACAGTCCAGGTTCAAGTCCCCAGTACCCAGGTAAAGCCAGATGCACATAGTGGTGCATATGTCTGTTGTTCTTTTGAAGGACGTCCGAGTGGAGCTGTGGGAAGCCAGGGTAGGAAGGAAGAACCTCAGCACCCTGCATCCAGACTCCTTCTGAGGTTTGACGAGTATACGCGCACTACATGGCCACCCACACAACAGCCAGTGCTCTTGTCACCTGGGGACTGGGTTCTCTTCAGTAGGTTCCTAGTCCCGTTCATAATTTAAAAGCTGAGCCTGGGGCTGGAGAGATGGCTTAGTGGTTAAGGCGCCCAGTTTCAATCTCCAGGTGCCACGTTTAGCCAGATGCAAAGTGATGCAAGGGCACAATGCCGCACTTGACCACAAGGGGCACATGCATCTGGATTTCGTTCACAGCAGCTGAGAGACTGCTGGCACACCCATCTCTATCTGTCTCCCTCTCCCTCTCTGTCTGTCTCTCTCTGTGTCTCTCTCCAAAAATAAATAAAATAATAAAAGCTGAGCCTGGTGGTGCACACCTTTAATCCCAGTGAAAGGCCCAAGAACCAAAGTGATGCCATAATAGGCTTCAGCTGCCTTGCAGGCCTCAGGTTAAACTCAGGTCAGGTTCCTGCAATGTAAGTCAGAACAAACAGTTCCTGGAAAGATCATACTGACCCAAAATAACGGCCAATTAGACAAAACTAAGCAGGTGTTATACATTCCTGTGGCCTTGTAGTTTGCTTAACATTCCTCAGCTGCTGTACAACCAATCAACTTGTAACATGTAAATTCATGGTAAATGTCAACCAATCATATTAGAAATTTCTCTTCCCTTTGTTTGAACCCAATAAAAGCTTCTCCCAAATGCAACTCAAGGCTCTTGCACGAATCCACTGCGTTGGTGAAGTCAAGAGACTGAGCTTAAGCCTGAAATAAAGCTCTTTGGTTTTGCATATGTGTCTGGACTCCTTGGTGGTCTCTGGGGTTGGGGTGCCGTGAACCGGGGACTATACCAGCACTTGGGAGGCAGAGGTAGGAGAAGGATTGCTAAGAGTTCGAGGCCACCCTGAGACTACAAAGTGGATTTCAGGTCAGCCTGGGCTACTGTGAGATCCTACCTCAAGACAAACAAACAAACAAACAAACAAAGAATTTAGGAACTGACTCAAAAGTCTGAAGACAATTTAAAAGAATATTTTATTTATTTTTTTGCAAGTTAAGAGAAACAACCAAAACAGCCTGTAGAAACCAAAAGCAGTAAGCACAAACCCAGTAGCGAGCAGCAGGGACCTGGTCAGAGCTCAGATTTCTCTTACACCTTTGGACTGGAGTTCAGATCTACCCCTAACACACCTTAGGACTGGACTCCAGGATCCGTGCCTCCTCTAGCCAGGCAGCTGGAAACCCAAGCTTTAAGAAAACACCTGGGGCTGGAGAGATGGCTTAGCGGGTTAAGGTGCTTGTCTGTGAAGCCTAAGGACCCAGGTTTGACTCCCCAGAACCTATGTACGCCAGATGCACAAGGTGATGCATGTGCACAAGGTGGTGCACACATCTGGAGTTCAATGGCAGTGGTTAGAGGCCCAGGCATGCCAATACTTTCTCTCTCTTTTAAAAAAAATAAAAAAAACAACACCCGTGTCTAAAATAAAAATAAAAAAAAACTACACCAAAGACAAGCTGTCCTTTGAGCTTTTAGGGAGAAGCCCTGATTTACCCTCTTATGCCGCTGCATAATGAAGCGCACCAATGACGGAAATCAGATGCACTGGGGCTCAGGAGCTGGCTCAGTGGTTAATAGCACTTCCTGCTTAAGCCTGAGGACCTGAGTCTGCCTGAGTTTGATTCCCCAGCCCCCATGTAAAAATCTGGGCGTGGCTACATGTAACCCTGGTTCTGTGGGGAATGGAGACTGGAGTGCTCTGATAACTCTGGAAGAGGGAGCTGATGTGTGAGGTGAAGGAGGAGGACAGGTAGAGGCCAAAAGAGAAACAGAGAGAGAGACAGAAAACAGCATCTCTGGGTGGAGGGAGAGACTATGTCTCAGGGAAATGTACGGATGACCACTAGAGGACAGTTCTTGACATTCTCCCATGGACACATGTAGACACATGGGGTACCCACATCTGCAAACACATATGCATACACATACACCCTGAAGACACACACACACATGCAAAAAATATATACATTGGGCGTAGTGTCGCACGCCTTTAATCCCAGTGCTTGGAGGCAGAGGTAGGAGGATCGTGGCCATGAGTTCAAGGCCAGCCCGAGTCTACATAGTGAATTCCAGGTCAGCCTGGACTAGAGTGAAACCCTACTTTGAAAAAAAAAAATGACATAGGGAAATGAACCATGGGGAAAAACTGTGGGGATATTTCTTATGGATCTTAGAAATAACTTTTCTGAGACTATTGCTGTGAGAAAGATGCTTTTTAAATCCCCGACTTGTAACTTGTCCTGACGTTAATCTTACAACTATGTAATCCACCCACTTAGGGCCTTGGTTTGCCTCTGGCTGGGTGGTTTAGACTTTGGTGAGAATGCTAACAGCCCTGGTGTGTGAAGTCAGAGGGGACAGGAGGCAGGATGGACTGCCTCAGTGCCCTGATATGCAAACCACATTCTACCCAAACCTCTTTTGCTTTGAGACATGAGTTCAGACTGGCTCCATCTGGAAGAAGACATTGGTTCCTCTGATCACAAGATGTGACGTGGGTCTGTCTGACTCTCAGTCAAGCACACCCACAGCATCCCGGGAATCTCTGCTTTGAGGCAGGATACACAGGCTGGGAACGTTCAGGGATGTGGGAAGGGAAAGGAGAGCTTCCCCTCCAGATTCTTGCTGAGGGTGACTGATCTGAACATCCTTGACAAGATCGATAGTGCTATGACGACTCGATGGAGAGGGCGCCCATTTCCTTCCGTGTTTCTCACTGAAGGGTTAATAGCCTTCCCTGAAAACTAGAGGGAACTAAAGAGTTAATAACGCTCCCTAAAACTAGCAGGCAATAAATAAGTCACAGAGACATGCAGCCTTGACACGCTACTCCCAATAGATAAACTTCCCTTAACTCAGGAAAATCTTCTTTTTTTTTTTTTTATTTTATTTGAGACAGAGAGAGAGAATGGGTGAGCCAGGGCCTCTCAGCTGCTGTGAACGAACTCCAGACGTGTGCGCCCCCTTGTGCACATGTGCGACATTGCGCGCTTGTGTCACTTTTGCGTCTGGCTAAACGTGGGACCTGGAGATTCAACCGGGCGTTCTTAGGCTTTGCAGGCAGGTGCCTTAACGGCTAAGCCATCTCTCCAGCCCCCTAACTCAGAAAACCTTGAGGGAACAGAAACCGTCTGGTGGGATATCCTCCCTAAACAATTTGGCTAAAAAAGCTTATTCTGAGCAAGTACACAAATCACTACAGTTCCTCATCTACTTCCCTTGGACCTGCAGCTGGCCCAGTCTGTTTTCCTTAAGATCCTCCTTATAAGCCTGCACCCCAGCCTGGCCCAGTGCTTCAGCCTTTCATCCTGCGGGAAGACTGCGGCCCCTGGCTGTTCCTCTCAATACACAGTCTGTCTGTAGAGATCAAGTCCGGTCTTCTCTTTTGCTTCTCTCTTACACTTTCCTTACACAACTCCCTAAACCTGAATTCACACCTCACAAGCCACTGTTTGCATCTGCAAAGGGAAATACTTTAAGAAAGGAAACCAGCTCCTGTCTTTTAGTTAGTTTGTAAACCATGCTTAATCTTTAACTTGGCTACAGATTACATCTTTTGTACTATGTAACTTGAAAAGCCACAAAGTCTTTTACACACAGCTATCCTTAAGACCCTTAGGGGGTCTTGATGTCCATACTTTCATCTAAATGTGTGCTATCGCTGGCCTGTTTAAGTAAAGCCCATCTTTGCTGTCCTCTGAGTCATCTGGAAAATTGTCTTCTGCAAAGTCAAAAACCTGGCCACACCTGAGTGGAGGTCCCTGAGGGTGTAGGAACTCCTCTGACTTCAGCTGGCAGCGATAGCACACATTTAGATGAAAGTATGGACATCAAGACCCCCTAAGGGTCTTAAGTTTAGCTGTGCACTGAGCAATCCCTCCAGCCCATCATGACACTTTAACACATGTACATCTCGCACATGTTAATCACAGTAGAACGTGGGTACAAGCCTGCTGTGTTTGTGAACAACTTGAGAACACTAAACTTGATTGGTGTGTCCTTTCCACTACCCCTGCCTTCTAAGAACAGGGTTGGGGGACAAAGGAAGTCCTATTGGTTAGCATATGGGGGACGCAAAGGAAACACTGTGTGTGTGTGTGCGCGCGCGCGAGCACGTGTGCGTGTATGTGTTTTTGTTTTTTTTTTGAAGCGCTGAGATTTTTTTTTTTGGAGAGAGACACAGAGAGAGACAGAGAGAGAGGGAGAGGAAGACAGAGATGGGCGCCCAGCTGTGAACGAAATCCAGACGTGTGCGCCCCCCTTGTGGTCAAGTGTGGCATTGCGCCCTTGTGTCACTTTGCATCTGGCTAAAAGTGGGACCTGGAGATTGGAACCGGAGTTTTTAGGCTTAACGGGCAGGCGCCTTAACTGCTAAGCCATCTCTCCAGCCCTTGAAGCGCTGAGATTTTATTAGGTAAGGAAACCCTCTCAGGCGATCTCACCCACAGGAAACGTGCCAGGTCCCTGACGGAAGGAAATTTGCACATCACGTGGCTCATTGTTTACCACGCCCCCGCTGCAAGCACCGAACCGACACACACTTTTTGTTTCTCTTGCTGCTTAGAAACTTTTGTTGTGGTTGGAACACAGCATGGGACCTGCCTTCTTAATAGATGTTCAAATGCACCAGGCAGGGCGGTATCTGCAGGATCCATGTCCCACAGGGATCACCAAAGCTTCTACATCTTTTCTTTTTTTAAAATATGGAACGCTGCACCGATTTGTGTGTCATCCTTGCGCAGGAGGCATGCTAATCTTCTCTGTATTGTTCCAACTATAGTACATGTGTTGCTGAAGTGAGCATTATCTTTCTCTTTTCTTTCCGTTTTTTTTTCCGAAGTAGGTCTCACTGTAGCCCAGACTGAACTCACAAGGTCGAGTGCAGGGATTAAAGGTGTGCACCACCATGCCTGGATCTTTTCTTTTTCTTTTTCTATTTTTTTTAAATTTATTTGAGAGCAACAGACACAGAGAGAAAGAGACAGATAGATAAAGAGAGAATGGGCATGCCAGGGCCTCCAGCCACTGCAAACGAACTCCAGATGCATGTGTTACTTTGGGTATCTGGCTTACATGGGTCCTGGGGAATCGAGCCTCGAACCGGGTTCTTTAGGCTTCACAGGCAAGCGCTTAACCCCTAAACCATTTCTCCAGCCCCCTCTTTTCTTTTTGTATGTGTGTATGGTGCATGCATGCATGGGTGTAACGTATGTGTGTGTGCACACACGTGTGTGCGTGAGGAGACCAGAGGAGAACATCTGGGGTGCTTCTCTTATTACTTCACATATTACTTGAGACGGGTTCTCTTCATCAACCTGAAGCTGCTGTCCATTAGCCCCAGAGATTCTGTGGTTACCACTTCTCTTGGGCTGGGGTTACAGACTTGCTTGGCCATGTCCAGCTTTTTATTTTATTTTATTTTATTTTATTTTATTTTATTTTATTTTATTTTATTTTATTTTATTTTATTAATTTTTATTTTATGATGTTATGTTATGTTATGTTATATTATATTATATTATATTATATTATATTATATTATATTATATTATTTTATTTTTTTTCAGTTGGGTCTCACTCTCTAGCCCAGGCTGACCTGGAATTCACTCTGTAGTCTCAGGGTGGCCTTGAATTCATGGTGATCCTCCTGCCTCTGCCTCCTGAGCGCTGGGATTTAAGATGTGCGCCACCATGCCCAGCCATGCCCAGCTTGTTATATGAGTTCTGGGGGCTCAACCTTGGTGGTATCTATTCTGAGAAGCCCTTGTGTGCATGTGTGTGTGATTGTGTGTGAGCATGTGTGTGAGCATGCGTGTATGTGCAAATGAAGACCAGAAGACAACCTCAAGGGTAGGCACTGTATTAACTGCTTTTCTTGTGTAGCTGTAACAAAATTATCTGGCAGGATGCAGGGTTTTTTTTTTGTTGTTGTTGTTTGTTTTTTGAGGTAGGGTCTCACTCTAGCCCAGGCTGATCTGGAATTCACTATGTAGTCTCAGGGTGGCCTTGAACTCACAGCGATCCTCCTACCTCTGCCTCCCAAGTGCTGGTATTAAAGGTGGGCGCCACCACCCCTGGCTTCCTGGCTTCCGTACCTTGCTTTTTAAAAGTGGGTTATAGGGATCAGGTCCTCACGCTTAAGAGGCAAGCACTTCACCCACTCAGCCATCACCCCATCTCGTCCATCCTATCTGTTGCTTTTTGATAAGAAGGCTGCCGTGGCATGGTTGCTAGATAAAATACGGTGCATCCAGCTTAGTGTGAAGCTCACTGACAAACATTGATCAGTATTAGCATGTTCCAAATACTGTGTTTTCCCATTGGCCTAGCTTGGGTCACGAGACCAAGTCTGAGCTAAGCACAGAGCTCTGATTGGCTAGGCAGAGGCCAGGTATCCCAGAGTCAATGTGCACTGATCAGTATGCCGGGCCATTGATTTTCACTTAACTTGGTGCCTTGCATTTTTAGTTTGGGTGTTGGGGAAAGGTTACAGAGTTTTTTTGAAAAATATTTTTATTGCCAGGTGTGGTGGTGCATGCCTTTAATCCCAGCACTTGGGAGGCAGAGGTAGGAGGATCGCCCTGAGTTCGAGGCCACCCTGGGACTACATAGTGAATTCCAGGTCAGCCTGGGCCAGATTGAGACCCTACCTCTAAAAAAAAATTATTTGTAAACATTTAGAGATAGAAGAGAGACAGACAGACAGATGGGTGGGGGAGAATGGGCATGCCAGGGCCTGCAGCTGTTGCAAATGAACTCTAGATGCATACACCACTTTGTGCACCTGGCTTTATGTGGGTACTGGGGAATCAAACCCCAGTCGTTAGGTTTTGTAGACAAGTGCAAGTGCTGAGCCATCTCTCCAGCCTCCTATGGAATTTTTGATTGGGAATTTGTACAAGTTCAGGGAAGGGAGAGGTTGGGGCAAGCCCCCAAATATCAGTGCGATTCTTGGGAACAGAAATGTATACAAAGGGTTTTAAAGAACTTTTCTTGCGTGATGGGCTTGGTACTTGGTCTCCCACTTCATCTCCTTTAGAAAACTTGAGAAGACAGCAGGGCTTGATGGAGCAGCCTTTAATCCCAGCACTTGGGAGGCCAGGGTAGGTGGATCTCAGAGAGTTCAAGGCCACTTGAGTTCAAGACCTTACCTTAAAAAACCAAATTAATAATAATAATGATAATAAGAAATAATAAATAAAACTTGGGAAGAAATTAGATTTAAAAAATATTTAAGACGGTGAGAGAGAGAGAGAAAGCATGCATGGAGTACTACAAATGGAACCCCATACACATGGGCCACTTTTTGCAACTGGCTTTATGTAACTGGGGAGTTGAACCTAGGCCAACAAGCTTTGCAAGCACCTTTAACTGCTGAGCTATCTTTCCAGTTCCCAAAATTAGATTCGCATGTGTGTGTGTTACTGGAATTGAACCTAGCCTTGCACGCAAGTGTTCTATTACAGATCCATGCCCCCAGTCCTCTTTGCTGTTTTCCTTTTTAAAAAATTTTCTCTTTTTGTTTTGTCAAGGTAGGGTTTCACTCTTAGCCCAGGCTGACCTGGAATTCACTATGTAGTCTCAGGGTGGCCTCGAACTCACGGCGATCCTCCTACCTCTGCCTCCCGAGTGCTGGGGTTTTTTATTTTGAGACAGGATCTCACTAAGTTGCCCTGGCTGGTGTTGAATTTTCTCTGTAGCTCAGGGTGGTCCCAAACTTGGAATCCTCCTTCCTCAGTTTCCCAGGTAAGTAGGATGTCAAGCTGGTGCTGCACCAGGTCCAGTCAGGGGTTAGACCTTTTGAAAATCTTTGTGAATTTAGGGGCTGGAGGGATGGCTTAACGGTTAAAGTATTTGCCTGAAAAGCCAAAGGATCCTGGTTCGATTCTCCAGGACCCATGTAAGCCAGATGCACAAGGGGCGCATGCATCTGGATTTCATTTGCAGTGGCTGGAGGCCCTGGTGAGCGCATTCCCTCTCTCTCTGTGCCTGTTTCTCTCTTTCAAATAAATAAATAAAAATATATATTAAAAAAATCTTTGAGAATTTGGAGTGGTTTTTTGGTTGAGAGCAACATTAGACGCCCTTGTTCCATGACACCTCTCTCTCTCTCTCTCTCTCTCTCTCTCTATATATATATATATATATATATATATATATATATATATATATATATATATATATAATGTATAGCCTTGGGTCCTGAGCCCTCTTCATGAGGACGTGAGACATAACGATGACCTTGGCTTCTTTATCTCCGCCAAGAATGAAATGCAGCTTTCCTAAACTGAATTGTGCTTTTTCAAGAAAAAAAAAATCCATCTCACCAAATGTCGTTTTCCACAGCAAGTACCTGTGACATGAAGCCACGTGACTTTCTTTCTGCTTCCCAAAGGGGCCTCCCAGTAAGTCATGCTGAGGGCGCCACCTGCTGGTCATTGGCGACGCTGACCAACCTTGGGGCGTCTCTGTGGGTCTGATAGTGATTTGTTCAATAGATATTTAAGAGTACCCGCTATGTCCCAGCCACCGGGATTACATCATGAGAACAGTATTTTTTTTTTTTTTTTTTTTTTTTTTCGATAGGGTCATAGTGTGGATTTTTTCTCAAACTCACAGCGATCCTCCTACCTCTGCCTCCCGAGTGCTGGGATTAAAGGCGTGCGCCACCACGCCCGGCTTATGAGAACAGTATTTAATAGCATAGTGTATTTTTTTTCAAAGTAGGGTCTCACTCTAGCCCAGGCTGACCTGGAACTCACTCTGTGGCCCCAGGCTGACCTCTAACTTACAGCGATCCTCCTATTTTTGTCTCCCCAGTACTAGGACTAAAGGCGTGTGCCACCATGCCCTGCTGGCAGCATAGTTTTTTTTTGTTGTTGTTGTTCGAGGTAGGGTCTCACTCTAGCCCAGGCTGATGTGGAATTCACTCTGTAGTGTCAGGGTGGCCTCGAACTCACGGCGATCCTTCTACTTCAGCCACCAAGTGCTGGAATTAAAGGTGTATGCCAACACTCCGTGCTAGTAGCATAGTTTTAAAGTGATGATCTGTTGTTGGCAGGGAACCCTGGGAATTAAATGTGCTAGGAATTAAGTGTATGGTATTGCACATATGTAAGTGGAAGAACTGATTACAGGGAGGCAGAGGTAGGAGGATCGTCGTGAGTTCCAGGCCACCCTGAGACTACCTAGTGAATTCCAGGTCAGTCTGGGCTAGAGTGAGACCCTACCTCAGAAAACCAAAAAAAAAAAAAAAAAATCAGCTGTGTGTGGCACAGCGATACCCCAAGTTCCTGAAAGGGGGAAAAAAGAAAAACAAACAAACAAACAAACAAAAAACGTGGCCAGTAGCAGACCCGTCTAAGCTTAAGAAGGGTAGACTACGTAGTAATGGCATGTTGTTGTTCCTATGTTACTGTTGTGGCCTATGGGCCCCAGGGGCAGCCCTGTGGGCTAGACCCAAGCAAGTGCATTAGACAGCATGAGACAGATAGAAAACAAGGTCTCCGGCTAAGATGGCCCCCGGTGGATGTTTGGTCTGAAATGAATCAGGGGAGTGCATATGCTATAAGCAAATTATGCGGGCTTTTGACGTCTTGCCACCTTCGTTGTGGCTAGTATAAATACATGCTTAGGTTTGTCACTTTTACCCAGACCTCGGAGGAAATTCTTTAAATTCCCCGTGACTCACCATCTGCCCTCTCTGGCTGTGAAGCTGGGCCCTCACACCTTGTGACCTGGACCTGGCTTGAGTCCTCCCTTCATCACCACCCTCCCATCTCCTGCAGCTGTGTAGAGATTCTCCAAACAGACCATCTATGTAAACCAGGACAAGAGCCCAAGCCAGGGACTGAATAAACTGGTACCTTGATCTTGGGCTTGCAGACACCAAAGCTTTGGGAAGTAAGTAGAACTCTTTTATTTAAGCTCTTGGGCCATGGTGTCCTGTTCTGGCAGTGTGAGACAAGGAGCTGGTTGTATTGATAGCAGTCTTCTGAGACCTGTCTTAATTCCAAACATTCCCAGGGCCATTTCAGAGTGGAAAAGCCCTGTCCTGGCATTCAAAGTATCAATGGGTATTATCCCACCCGAGTCCCCAGAAACTGGAATTGTGCCCCTTCAGTGCAGCCCCGGAGCCTCGGGAACAGAACTCCCACAGACTTGCCTTTTTCATGTGTTTTATTAGCATCAATATATACAAAGTGGAAAATGACTTCATTTCATTATTCTAGCTTAGAAAGTTTTATTCTGCATGATGATAAAATGAAAATGTTCCGAGAGAAAGCCCGTCTCTGAGGGTACCAAACAACTCGTAATGCCCGACCCTCAAGCAGTCCACCAGCCTCATCCAGGACACGGGAAGGTCTCCTGTCACCTGAGGTTCAGCAGGTCCCTGGGGAGCTGGCTTCAGAAGGTCAGAGCGAAAGCACTTGGATGGACTTGGTTAAAGATGGCCAACAGAAGAAGACGGATGCCGGCTGAGTCACCCTACCGAGAAGAAGAGGCAAGAGGGGCCGAGCTCCGAGCTGGAGAGGGTGGAACGTGTGCGTTTTGAAAGCTTGGGGTGGCAGCTGATGGACACGACCCCTGGATACCAGCATGTTGCCCACGCTGTCTCGTGCATCCTGGGCAGCTCGCACTCTGAACATGTTGTCCCCACTGATTTCAAAACAAGGGGTGGCGGTGGGAAGGCTCAGTCCAGGCTCGAGTTGCTCACCAGCGTATCCTGTTCACAAATATCTAATCCTGATGGGTTTTAATTTGGAGCTTATAAAAACAGACACTGATGACGGACTGGGATGAGATGCCCCGTAAGTTGTGTTTTTTTTTTTTTTTCTTTTTGGCACTAGTAATATTATTTCAAACCTTTTACATGTTACAAATACACATTCAGATATTTCAAAAAGAGAGAGAAAAAAAAATAGACGCCAACTTGTCTTTTCAATCACACTGTACACTGTTGAGCTCACGTGACCCACCTCTAGGCTAAAACCAAAATTCAAAACATGGTTACAGGACTGTACTGCTAAGACAGAACTAAGACATTGGTCTCCTGAAAAAAAAAAAAAAAAAAAAAAAGAACGAAAAAGAAAAAGTCAACATCTTTCTCTCCCCACGGGAGCCAAGAAGAAGACCTGGGTCTTGACCTGGCCATTTTTAGGGAGTGGGGTTAGAAGAAAGATCTTATTTGACGTTAGTCTTTAGAAAAGGCAAGGGTGTTTTCACAGCTCCATGGAATGTACCCAAACCAATACTGACGGAGTCCTTCATGGCAGGTGACCAGGGGGTGAGCGTTAGAACAAGCATCCAACAGAAACCAAAGCACAGAAATCAAATCCTGCTGGACTGCTGGATTTCTTCCCACGGGGCACAGCTCCCTCGTGGCCTGCAAGGCTTCTCTGGTCTTTCAGCCAATGGGGTGGGCTTGGGCTCCACAGTCACCGTGTTCAGGGAAGAACCCAGACTCGGTCTCTCTCCCCCAGGGTGGAGGTTTGAGGCAGGGAATGGTGTGAGTAAAGCTCCCCTAGCTTGTTCCAGATGCTTCCAAAGTATTGAAATATCCCAGGACATGCAGCCATAAAGGGGTCTTTCTCTTTGAAAAAAAAAAAAAAAAAAAAAAAAAAGCACAAAACAACAAAAAACAACCAATGGCTCCAAAACAGTTCCAGTGGGCATGGAGAACATCAGGGAGTGTCCCCAAAGCCACAGAGTCTGTGTGGCTGAGCTGCAGCCACCATGGGCCCCAGTATCATTCCGTGATGGCTATGCCTCCCATGAATGTCCTCTCACGGTCCTGCTTGCAGACCTGTCCTGGCATGGCTGTCCTCTCATGCACCTGCCCCCGCTCCTGTATTTACAACAAAATCTTCCCCAGAGCCGCACTCACCAGCTTCCAGGTTGGGGCACGTCCTGTCAGGAGAGGGACTTCCCCGTTGGACAGGAAGCTCCTTCTGCTCCCTCACTGAAGTGTGACCGGAAGTGGGCCTCACTTTGCTGAGTTGTTGTTTTTTTTTCACACCCTGCCTGGCCCTCTGCCTCTCCACCTCGGTGCCAGGCCACCTTGGTGTGGGAGCTCGGAGGACAGGGAGGGCACCCTCTCAGCCCTGGCCCTCCCCTGAGACGTGAGAGCTAGCAGCAAGCCCAGCGTCAGTGCTCCCAGAGGGTCCCAAACTTCCTTCCCCTGGGTCCCTCTTCCAAATCTGAGACGAGACTCAGTGCTGGTCCCTGGTGTTCAGGGCACCGTGCCCCGTCCCTTCCCGATGCCTGTGAGTTTAGGACTCAGCTTCAGGGTGGCCCTGATGGACAGAGGGATCGGTTCTGGCATTTGTAGTGAAAAATCCACCTGGCCGGCCATCACTCCAGGAGTGTCAAGGAAGGATCATTTTACTGACTCAGTCTTCCTTCCCGGAACTCTCACACTCCTGTCTTCTCTGGCCTTTGTTTTTTTTTTTATTCCCCCACTTATCACCTTGTCAGAAGGAACCCCTCTGGTTTCCGGTCACTGCCCCACAACAGATGCTCACGGGGTGTCTTGACTGCTTGTGAAGGCTGGAGGCCCATGGAAGGGAGAAGAGATGGGGGTAAAAAACCTTTTTAGAAGCTTGTAAGATTAGAAAGAGGAAAAAAAAAATAATAAATCAGGCGGCTTAAGTATTCATGCTAAATCCCAAAGAAACCCTGCAGGACCCGCGTCTCTGGTCATCTCATCTTGGGAGGAGGGGGGCTTCCGTTGGCGCTGGGGACACAGGGCGCGGATGCTGAGAAGCATGCGGTTCGGTTCGATGCGGCTGTGGTAACGGAGCTGCTGATGGACCGTGGTCTTCACCCGCCTGGGGACCAGAGGCTGGCCTGTGGGCTTGGCCGCCGTGCAGTGCGCCAAACCCGCCGGTTTCATTTTTTAAATATAATAAATACAGCGAAGAAGATGTGACTCTTCAATCAAGAGTCGAAAGGAAAGACAGCGGTCACTCTGGGGTCGCCATCCCTGCCACGAGGGCTCTGGTGAATGTCTCGAGGAGGCCGTGACTGTGTGGGTGTCCATATGTCCTTTCTCCAGTGTGGCCCTCGTTAGATAGAAACCTCGTATTCTCTGGTCTCCTGCAGGAGAGAGCGGCACAGCGTCAAAGCCCGACTGGGGGAGAGACACCTTGATGCTTTCAAGGCAACAAACCTCCCCGTGGCCATGCCCTTGGTTGTGTGGCTTTGCAATCCCATTCTGCCCCCGACTTGCTTCTTGCCACAGGTTATAAAGAAATAGAGGGGCCGGAGGGAGGGCTTAGTGGTTAAGTTGTTTGCCTGCAAAGCCAAAAGACTCCCAGTTCGATTGTGCAGGTCCCACGTAAGCCAGATGCACATGGTGACACATGCGTCTGGAGTTCGTTTGCAGCACCTAGAGACCCTGGCATGCCCATTCTCACTCACTCTCTCTGGAATAAATAAATAAATAAAATTCAAAAAAAAGGAAAAAGAAATGGAAAGCCAGGTGTGGTGGTGCACGTCTTTAATCCCAGCACTCGGGAGGCAGAGGTAGGAGGATCGCCATGAGTTTGAGGCCAGCCTGAGACTACATAGTGAATTCCAGGTCAGCCTGGGCTAAGGTGATACCCTACCTTGAAAAAACAAACAAATAGAAATGGCATAACACATGCTTGGAGCGTGCTGGTGGCACCTGCCATGTCCTGACCTGCTGTTACCACGAACAGGGCGTGCACTGCCAGTCTCTGCTCCTTGCAGGGGAGTAAAGAACATGGGGTCAAGCCAACGTGCATCAGTGCTAGAGTTCCCAGCATGGATCTGGGCCTCTCTCTGACTTGGACTTAGGAACATGGACCTGTGGCTGTAAGCCACTCATCTGGCGACTGCTTGCTTCATATTGTTAGAATAAATACCAGTCAAGTCTCTAAAATGACATTTCCCCCTAGGATCTCAGAGCTCAGCTCTGGTGGCTTCTAGAATAACAATAGCACGGGCTGTGGCCGCTCCGCCTTCTCCCTGCCATCTCAGGTTCAGCCCTCTCATCTCATGGGAATTCCCTGGACAGTGGCCAGCCTCAGAGCTTGTCATGGGCTCTGGTCACTGATGCACAGAGCTCGGTTCCCCTGGTGTTCAGCTCAGTAGGGGCTTTGCTGGGATGAGACAGGACTCCCAGCAGGTCCCTTCTGCCCACCGAGAGACGCACTCACCCCTGTCTCGTAGATGGGGTTGTCAAACTCGGTTTCCACGGTGATCTGGCTGTACGGGTGGGAGTACATGAGGGGCAAGCGGAGACTGGAGTAGTAGCGGCACCTGGGGAAAGACAGACAGACAGACAGACAGACACTTGGCGGGAGGATCCCCACACATGGGCACCTCTGTGTAGGATAGAGGGTGTGTGGACTCAGCTCTGATGGGTGGGAATGCCAGTGAGGGCAAGAACCGTCCATTCCTCACCCAGCCTGGTGCCTCTCCTTGCTCCTCTTTAATAAAAGAGGGGTAGTGAGCACGTGACCCATGTCAACTGCCTCCTAGCTACCGGCTTAAAGGTGGATTGTTGCTTATCACACTTGCTCTATTCTGTTCAGCTTTGCATGCTATAATGTACGTGTCTGTGGCTCTCCCTGGAAGTGCTTACGAGGGCGGGTCTTTTCTCGTGCTGTTACCTGCCTGCTGGCCTCCTTTGTTAATTCACGATCACTTCCAAGTCCTCACCCCAAAAGCCATTTCTGAGCTGGAGAGTTGGCTGAGCGTTTAAGGCGCTTGGCTGCCAAGCCAAAGGACCCAGGTTCGAGTCCCCAGAACTCAGGTAAGCCAGATCCACATGTGTCTGGAGTTCCTTTGCAGTGGCTGGAGGCCCTGGACCGCCCATTCCCCGCCTCTCTCATAAATAAATAAAAATAAAATATTTTAAAATTTTATTTTATTTATTTATGAGAGAGAGAGCGAGAGAATGGTGCTCCAGGACCTTCAGCTGCTGCAAACGAACTCCAGACGCATGCACCACCATGTGCATCTGGCTTACGTGGGTCCTGGGGAACCTAATGTGGGTCCTTTGGCTTTGCAGGCAAGTACCTTAACTGCTAAGCCATCCCTCCAGCCCCAAATGTTTTTTTAAAAATTTATTTTAAAAATTCATTTCTTCCCGTGGCCTCTTCCGCCTGCTGTACCCACCCAAGCACGCGCCTGCCACCGCCGGCCCAGGTCTTCTGCTTTCTCTTCCCGGATTTCTTTCCTCCCCCCCTGTGCTAGACGCTTATTTGTCTGGATATTGTCTACTGCCTGGCATTTGCCTCAGCTCCACAAGGACCAACGTTCCTTCTGTTTTGCTCATGGTGATGTTCTCAGAGCCCAGAGGCGGCCAGGCACATGGCAGCTCCCCCCTAACTGTGGTGGATACGTTTCAGACTGTCCCAGACGGCTCGGTGCCCTCCTTCATCAAGGGCAGGTGTCATCACCTTCGGCACCACCTGGGTGCTCATTTCAAGTCACTATGATTTTTCTTTTCCTTTTGGTTTTTCGAGGTAGGGTCTCACTCTGGCTCAGGCTGACCTGGAATTCACTATGTAGCCTCAGGGTGGCCTTGAACTCAGGGCGATCCTCCTACCTCTGCCTCCCCAGTGCTGGGATTAAAGGTGTGCGCCACCACGCCCGCTTATGTCACTGTGACGTGCACTCTGCCCCTACCTGGTGATGTAGATGTAGGCTCCTCCCAGCAGCAAGGAGATGAGTAGGACAGGGATGAAGATGGCCAGCGCCATGTTCCCGCCTTCCAGCGATGACTCTGCTGCCGCTTCTGCTACTGAACACACAGGCCCCTGAGTCTTGCTTCCCACAGGGCCCTGGCCCTGAGTGAGTGCCTGGCTCCCGTCCTGCGCCCATGTGCAGAGCTGCTGGCCCTCAGTCTTAGGCCCTGGAGAGCCATCTCAGAGGGGTGGTGGCTGAGGTGGTGCTGTGGGCTCCTTGCAAGGGATCCCAGAACCATCTTTGGCTGTGGTGACCAGCCGGCCAGAGAATCAGTTTGAATCCTGATCATGCAGGCCCGTTGGAGGTGGGGTGTGCCTGAAACCTGGCTTGGAATCCCATTTGAGGGGAGACTTGGGGAAAGTCCTAGAATGACGCTGCCTCCCCACCCCTGTGAGCTGCGGCACTGGTGGTGGTGGTGGGGGGAAGGTCTCAGAGCTTGACAGTTGGACTCCCACCCAGGGTGTCCTGGACCAGCCTGTTCAACCTTGCCCCCCATCCCCTGCTTGCTGTCCCCCCCCCCAGGGCATGTGACAATTGCCAGGACTATGGGACATACATTGAGAGGGGCAGAGAAGCTTTCCCAGCATTGATCAAGGAAGGATCCCCTTCCCACTATCACTGCTGGAAGCTTTGCCTCTGAGCCTCTACCCTCCTCCACAGTAACATCTCACAGTGCTCCAGGCTACAGCTAGTTAGCCTCTACCCTCAGGGCTCAGAAATCAATCTTTATTTATTCATTTATTTAATTTTTTTTAGATGAAAAAAAAGATTTTATTTTTATTTATTTATTAGAGACAGAGAGAGGAAAGAGAGAGAGGGAGAGTGAGAATGGGTGCTCCAGGGCCTCTAGCCACTGCAAACGAACTCCAGACGCATGTGCATCTGGTTTACGTGGGACCTGGAGAATCAAACCGGGGTCCTTAGGCTTCGCAGGCATGCACCTTAACCACTAAGCCATCTCTCCAGCCCAATTTAATATTTTTAGAAGTAGAGACAGAGAAAGAGATAAAGAGATGAGAGACAGAGAGAATGGGCATGCCAGGGCCTCCAGCCACTGCAAACAAACTCCAGATGCATGTGCCCCCTTGGCATTTACTGGGGAAATGAACCCAGGTCGCTAGGCTTTGTAGGCAAGTGCTTTAACTGCTGAGTCATCTCTCCAGCCCCTGTGAAATCAATCTTAGTATAGTCGATGAAACCATGCACCCTCCCCTGATGGCCCGCTCGTCACTTCTGAGTACCCAGCCCTCTGCTGCTGTCACAACACAGCAAAGAGGCCAGGGAAGCCTGCCTGGAGGAATGCTGTGGCTCTGCTAACGCCTCTTCCCGAGGCTTAGCTTTATTTACATTTATTTATTTGAGAGAAAGAGAGAAAGGGAGAGAGTGAGAGAGAGAGAAAGAATGGGCGTGCTAGGGCCTCTAGCCACTGCAAATGAACTCCAGACGCATGCGCCACCTCGTGCATCTGGCTTACGTGAGTACTAGGATATCAAACCTGGGTCCTTAGGCTTCTCAGTCAAGCGCCTTAACTGCTAAGCCATCTCTCTAGACCTGAGGCTTATCTTTGAGCTCTGTGCTCCTTGCTGGATTAAGATGTCACCCGTTACAAGGAACACTAGCTAAAAAGAGCATGCCACTCACACAGCCCAGAATCCAGAGAACGCTACTGTCAGAAATCTGTTAATGGCAGAATCAGGCCTGATGGGTCGAAGGGAAACAGGGAAGCGTGTATATATGTACAGTGACTACTGGCATCACAGGCGCACTAAACACAGCAGAAAGTGGGGTAGAAGACTCAAGGCTTGGTGTATGGGAGGGTCAGGGAAGTTTAAAAGCACAGAGAAGAGTGAGCCGGGCGTGGTGGCGCGCGTCTTTAATCCCAGCACTCAGTAGGAGGAGCGCCATGAGTTTGAGGCCACCCTGAGACTACATAGTGAATTCCAAGTCAGCCTAGGCTAGCGTGAGACCCTACCTCAACAAAACAAAACAACAAACAACAACAACAACAACAAAAACCCACAAAAAAACCACAGAGAAGAAAAGAAAACATTGAATAGTTTTTTCACCTGTCCACACAAGACAAGCACACTTGAGAGTTTTTTTTTTTTTTTTTTTTTATCAAAGAACAGCAACAGGGAGGGAGGGAGAGAGAGGAAGGGCTGAGATGGGATGGGAGGTGGACTGAAGGAGGCCACCTTTTAAAAAAATAGTTAAGAGTGAGAGGGAGAGAGAGAGAGAGAGAGAATGGGCGCACCAGGGCTTCTAGCCACTGCAAATGAACTCCAGACGCATGCGCCACCATGTGCATCTGGCTTTACATGGGTACTGGGGAACTGAACTTGGGTCCTTAGGCTTTGCAGGCAAACACCTTAATTGCTGAGCCATCTGTCCAGCCTGAGACTATACTTTTTGTTTTTTGAGAAGACCTTTCTATGGTGGGTCAATTATGTTCCCTCCACGTTCTCACCATGTTGCACAAGGATGCCATGGATCATGGAGTTGAGCTTATGAGAGAAGCCCACCCATCACTACTCTTTCTTCCTTCCTTCCTTCCTTCCTTCCTTCCTTCCTTCCTTCCTTCCTTTCTTTCTTTCTTTCTTTCTTTCTTTCTTTCTTTCTTTCTTTCTTTCTTTTTGGAAGGGTCTCACTCTGGCCCATGCTGACCTGGAATTCACTATGTAGTCTCAGGGTGGCTTCGAACTCACGGCGATCCTCCTACCTCTGCCTCCCGAGTGCTGGGATTAAAGGTGTGCACCACCACGCCCAGCCTAAGGCCAATTTTTATTTTAGTTGCCCAAAGAGCACCTGTGGCTAGAAAGAGGTTATAGGGCTGTGGCTTCTCAGCTCCGCTTCCTTACTGTCACCATCACCCATCATGTTCTGGCTGCCTCACACCCTTCACTTTAACTTCAGGACCCTAAGCCTGTACAAGTTTGGAGTTTTCCATGGGGACTGGAACTCACCTTCCAAAGCGTGTTCGAAACTGTCTTGATTAACTGAAAGACAGAAAGCCGGGAGGAAGGAGGTCACTGCCCAGGGAAGTCAGTGCGAGGCCAGGCGAAACGAACTGGGTGTGAACACCCAGGGTGCGCTTTGTGAACCACGTAAGTGGCCCCCTATCCAAGCCCCCGTGACGGCAAGCAGGAGGAGCAGCGCGAGTCTCAACAAGGGTGATGCGACCCCCAGTTGTCCCAGCGCTCTGTGCACGCCCCTCACTGAGCTCCCACCAAGCCAGTCAGGTGCGTGCTGCAATCACCGCCATTTTACAGTTGTGCGAACGGAGGCCCAGAGAAGTAGAGGGACTTCTGTGACGTCACACCTTTGGAGAGATGGAGGTGGGATTTCAACCAGGACTGTTTGAGTTCCTCCCTTCCTTCCTTCCTTCCTTCCTTCCTTCCTTCCTTCCTTCCTTCCTTCCTTCCTTCCTTCCTTCCCTTCTTTCTTTATTTTTTTTTTTTTATTTTTTTATTTTTTTATTTTTTTTTTTGGTTTTTCGAGGTAGGGTCTCACTCTGGCTCAGGCTGACCTGGAATTCACTCTGTAGTCTCAGGGTGGCCTCGAACTCTCGGCGATCCTCCTACCTCTGCCTCCCGAGTGCTGGGATTAAAGGCGTGCGCCACCACGCCCGGCTTTCTTTATATTTTTTTTATAAGAGCGAGAGCGAGAGAGAGAGAGAGAGAGAGAGAGAGAGAGAGAGAAGAGAGAATTGGTGTGCCAGGGCCTCCAGCAATTGAACTCCAGACACATGTGCCATCTTGTGTGCATGTGCAACCTTGAGTCACCTTGTGCCTTTGGCTTATGTGGGATCTGGAGAGTTGAATTTGGGTCCTTAGGCTTTGCAGGCAAGCATCCTAACTGCTAAAACATCTCTCCAGCCCTCCTTCTTTCTTTTTAAATATTTTAATTGATTTATTTGCAAGCAGACACACATGCACACACACACACACACACAGAGAGAGAGAGAGAGAGAGAGAGAGAGAGAGAAAGAGAATGGGCACTTCAGGGTCTCTAGCCACTGCAAACGAACTCCAGACACATGTGCCACCTTGTGCATCTGGCTTATGTGGGTCCTGGGGAATCGAACCCAGGTTGTTAGGCTTCACAGGCAAGTGCTTAACTGCTGACCTATCTCTCCAGCATCCTGTTTAAGTTTCTTGCCCCCTCTTAACTTTTTTTTTTTCAAGGTAGGGTCTCACTCTAGCTCAGGCTGACCTGGAATTCACTATGTAGTCTCAGGGTGGCCTCGAACTCATAGCGATCCTCCTACCTCGGCCTCCGAGAGCTGGGGTTAAAGACGTGTGCCACCACATCTGGCTTCTCTTAACTTTTTTTTTTTTTTTTTTTTTAAGTTTTTCAAGGTAGGGTCTCACTCTAGCCCAAGCTGACCTGGAATTCACTATGTAGTCTCAGGGTGACCTCAAACTCATAGTGATCTGCCTGCCTACTTCTGCCTCCCAAATGCTAGGATTAAAGGTGTGCACCACCATGGCCAGCCTTAACGTTTTTTTGAGACAGTCTCTTGCTACATGCTGGCCTGGAACTTAACAACCTCCTGCCTCAGCATGCCGACTGCTAGGATGACAGGCACGTGGTTTCCATGTAGGACAAAGTCATGGTGTTCTTCAGGGCTCACAGGCCAGAGGTGAAATCCATTTCCTGCTTTGAAATGCATATGTATGTATGCATGGCTTTTTAATTTCAGGTTTGCTCCCTATTTATTGACCATGCTCAGCATTCTATCAAAAACTGTTTTCAGGGCTGGAGAGATGGCTTAGCAGTTAAGGCGCCTGCCTGATAAGCCTAAGAACCCAGTTCCAATCTCCAGGTCCCACGTTTAGCCAGATGCAAAGTGATGCAAGGGTGCAATGCCGCACTTGACCACAAGGGGGCGCACACATCTGGATTTCGTTCACAGCAGCTGAGAGACTGTGCGCCCATCTCTATCTGTCTCCCTCTCCCTTTCTGTCTGTCTCTCTCTCCAAAAATAAATAAAATTTAAAAAAATTAAAAAAAAAACCCTGTTTTCAGGGGGCTGAAGAGATGGCTTAGTGATTAGTGGCCTGCGAAGCCTAAGGATCCTGGTTTGATTCTCCAGGTCCCACATAAGCCAGACGCACATGGTGGCACATACATCTGGAGTTCGTTTGCAGTGGCTAGAAGGCCTAGCGTGCCTACTCTCTCTCTCTCTCTCTCTCTCCCTCTCTCTGTTTCTAATAAATAAGTAAATAAAAATAAAATCTTAAAAAAACTGTTTTCATTAAGTCTCATTTTTTACAAAACCCTACAGTTCAAGGTTCCGGGATCATGTCTAATGCTCTGGTGTCAGTCATTGCTCTGGCTGAACACAGGACTCTCAGCCAGGCCCCTGCTTCTTCCCCAGGCAAAAGTTGGAAGTGAAGGGCATAGGTTGAGAGGCTGTGTCAAGCAGGGCATGATGGCGCACACCTTTAATCCCAGCACTCGGGGAGGCAGAGGTAGGAGGATTGCTGTGAGTTTGAGGCCACCCTGAGAATACAGAGTAAATTCCAGGTCAGCCTGGACTAGAGTGAGACCCTACCTCAAACATACAAACAAACAACAGGGCTGGGGAAATGGCTTAGTGGTTAAGGCGCTTGCCTATGAAGCCTAAGGACCCTGGTTTGACTCTCCAGGACCCATGTAAACCAGATGCACAATGGGGTGCATGCACCTGGAGTTCATTTGCAGCGTTTGAAAGCTCTGACGTGCCCATCCTTTCTCTCTCTTTCTCTCTCAAATAAATAAATAAAGTAAAGAACAAACAACAACAAAAGAAAAAACACAGGGCAGGAGAGATGGCTTAGTGGTTAAGGCACTTGCCAGCAAAGCCAAAGGACCCAGGTTCAATTCCCTAGTCCCTAAAGTGAAGCCAGATGCTCATGGTGGCACATGTGTCTGCTCGTTCCTTTTCAGTGGCTAGAGGCTTGGGTGCACCCATTTTCTATTTGCCTCTTTCTCTCTCTCTCCCTCTTTTTAAAATAAAATTTTATTTATTTGAGCCAAAGAAAGAGAAAGAGAGAGGAGTTCTGGGGAATCAAACCTGGGTCC
Organism: Orientallactaga sibirica; assembly: GCA_036365145.1. Taxonomy (NCBI): domain Eukaryota; kingdom Metazoa; phylum Chordata; class Mammalia; order Rodentia; family Dipodidae; genus Orientallactaga; species Orientallactaga sibirica. The sequence continues at coordinate 3,058,885 of JAEOAD010000026.1, read as the reverse complement.
TTTGGCTTTGCAGGCAAACACATTAACCACTAAGCCATCTCTCCAGCCAGTCTCTCTTGTTTCAGGAAGCCTAGCAGCCCAGACCTCAGGGCGAGCGGGGCACGTGTGTGAGCAGGACCCTTGCTCCTGTTCCTATACCTTTGCAGACGGGCAGGGGCCCGTTCCAGTGGGACGGCTGTCCCAGGATGCACCGGATGGTCACTTCGCCCATCAGCTCGAAGCCTTCGTAGCACATGAAGGTGAGGGACTCTCCAGGCAGGTACAGCCGCTTGTACAGGATCTGGTATCCGTTTTCAGGTAACCCAGGGTTGTCGCAGGCCAGGGACTCCTCCGCTGAAATGCAAGGCACATGCCGTTCTCGTGAGATGACGCCAGTCTCTAGGGGCTCCTGCTCCCAGCCGGGATGACAGCTCCTCCTGCCATCCGACTTTCCCATTACTCAGACTCAATTTCCCTTTCTCCTTCCTTCCTCCCTTCCTCCCTCCCTCCCTCTTTCTTTCTCCTTCCTTCCTTCCTTCCTTCCTTTCTCTCTCTCTCTCTTTTTCTCTCTCCCTTTCTTCCTTTCTTTCTTTCTTTCTTTCTTTCTTTCTTTCTTTCTTTCTTTCTTTCTTTCTTTCTTTCTTTCTTTCTTTCTTTCTTTTGTTTTTTGAGGTAGGGTCTCACTCTAGCCCAGGCTGACCTGGAATTCAGTATGTAGTCTCAGGGTGGCCTCTAATTCAAGGCTATCCTCCTACCTCTGCCTCCCAAGTGCTGGGATTAAAGTCGAGCGACACCACGCCTGACCCCCCTCCCTCCCTCCCTCTCTCCCTCCCTCTCTCTCTCTCCCTCCCTCCCTCCTCTTTCTTTCTTTCTTTCTTTCTTTCTTTCTTTCTTTCTTTCTTTCTTCTTACTTTCTTTCTTCTTTCTATTTTTGTTTTTCAAGGTAGGGTCTCACTCTAGCCCAGGCTGACCTGGAATTCATTATGTAGTATCAGGTGGCCTCAAACTCACAGCAATCCTCCTACCTCTGCCTCTGAGTGCTGGGATTAAAGGCATGCGCCACCACACCTGACTTCTTTCTTTTTTTTGAGGTGGGGTTTCAATCTAGCCCAGGCTGACCTGGAATTCACTATGTCGTTTCCTTGTCCCAAACCTGCCTGCAGACTACGTGTGGGCGTGGCAGAGTAAATGGGGCTGCGGAGTCAGGGTTAAATCTCACTCACTAGCTTCGTGACCTCCAGTCCATAACACAACTTCTCCTCTGGGATCTTCAGTTTCTCCATTAGCAAAACGGGAGCGCTAGTGTCTAGCTCAGGAATTTGCAGGACTAAATAAAATAAATGAGCCGGGTGTGGTGGCGCACGCCTTTAATCCCAGCATTCGGGAGGCAGAGGTAGGAGGATCGCCATGAGTTTGAGGCCATCCTTAGAATACAGAGTGAATTCCAGGTCAGCCTGGGCTAGAGCGAGAACCTGCCTTGAAAAACCAAAATCAAACCAAACCAAACCAAACCAAACCAAAACAAAACAAAACACCCCCAAAAAACCAAAAAATGAAAAAAAAAAAAAAAACAAAAACATAATAAAACCCAAAACAAAAACAAACAGACAACAACAACAACAAAACAACAAAGTGCAAAATGCTTAGATTGTTCTTGGCACGTGTTAGCTGTTCTGGGATGGGTTGTGGTGGTGCTTAGCGAACGCTCTTCTCACTTCTCAAGATGTCGTGTCTTCCTTTTTTTTTTTTTAAATTTAAAAAATTATTTATTTGCAAGCAGAGAGAGTGAGATGGAAGAGAGGCAGACAGAGAGAGAATGGGCGTGCCAGGGCCTCTAGCCACTGCAAACGAACTCCAGATGCATGTGCCCCTTGTGCATCTGGCTTTACGTGGGTCCTGGAGAATCGAACCGGGATCCAAAGGCTTTGCAGGCAAACACCTTAACCACTAAGCCATCTCTCCAGCCCCAAGAGGTCATGTCTTTCAATAGTCTGCCCTCACTGCTCCTCCTCCAGGAAGCCTTCTCTGATGCCTCCTGGCACCCACTTTAGTCTTGTCATACTCCACCTACCACACACACACACACACACACACACACACACACACACACACACACTGTAGAGTGCTGGAGTATTGAGGACAGATACACTGTCTTGGGGCTATTGAGTCTGTCAGACAAGCCATGGCCTCAGGGACCTAGAGACAGTAGGAGGGGCAGTGACTGCCCCCAACCAATAGGCACACACAGTCTCCTAGTGGCTCATCTTTTGTGTTGCAGCCGCTGAGCCCTGGCAGCTCGTTCCTGGCCCAGCACGTGAGCTGTGACTTCATTTTTAGCACTGGGTGGGACAGCCATCACACACTGCTTTGTACACCGCACCACACATCCTGAAACACTTAAAAGAATGTAAGATTGTGGCAAAATCCTCACAACCTAAAGTTTACCATCTTGGGCTGGACACATGGCTTAATGGTTATGGCGCTTGCCTGTGAAAGCCTAAGGTCCAGGGTTCGATTCCCCAGTACTCATGTAAGCCAGATACACAAGGCAGCGCATACATCTGGAGTTCATTTGCTGTGGCTAGAGGCACTGGTGCACCCATTCTCTATCTCAAGAGGTTGACAATATGTATATATTTTTTCCAGGTAGGGCCTCATTGTAGCCCAGCCCCCTCCTTTGTGTTGGTGGCTCTCATCCAGCCGTGAATGCCAGTCCAGAACAGTTCCTGCAGTACACAGAACTGACCAGTAGGTGGCAGCATCTCCTCAGAAGATTTCCAGAAACGTGCCCCTGGAATTTTTTCATGAATTAACAAAGATTAATGAACATGGCAAATATTTCCTGGGCATCAGCTATGTGCCAGGCACTGTCGTCCCCTGCAGGTCAGAGAGACGTGCCTCTTGCCTTCGTGTCACCTAACAACAAGTATGTACCCCATCAATGTTTCCCCCGTGCCAGGCACCGTCCAGGAGGGAGGAGATAGACCTGGGTGGAAGGGAGTGGGTGGGCAGCTACTGTACCGAACTAGTGTTCCCCTGAGCTAAGCTGGCTCCACCTGCTAAGGTGTCTTCATTTAATCAGGTCCTTTCAATGTGTGTGTGTTGTGTGTGTGTGTGTGTGTGTGTGTGTGTGTTTTGGGACAGGTCTTCTCTCTCTGGTTTCAGGGATTATAGGCCTGTGCAAGCACCCTTGGCTTCAGGACACTGCTTTGAAAACGCCTCTGGCCTGGCGTGGTGGTGCGCGCCTTTAATCCCAGCACTCAGGAGGCAGAGGTAGGAGGATCGCCGTGAGTTCGAGTCACCAGAGACCTGGGGAAGGGAGCTCACCTATACACAGCAGGGACCCACAGACCCAGCCAGCCTACCTGAGCCCACAGCACAGCAAAGAGGGACCCAAGCGGCCATGCAGCATAGCTAAGATCAAAGCCATCCGAAAAGGTAACTGGGATTACACCAGGTCAGTACCTGCCAAATAAACCTGGTATGTAGGCTTGCAGTGGAAGTGCTAATTGCACCATCCATGTCAGGGTAAATTATATGATAAATCTGATGGATGGTCGGATTTGCCTTTTTTTTTTCTTTGGTTTTTCGAGGTAGGGTCTCACTCTGGCCCAGGCTGACCTGGAATTAACTATGTAGTCTCAGGTTGGCCTCGAACTCACAGCAATCCTCCTATCTCTGCCTGAGTGCTGGGATTAAAGGCATGTGCCACCATGCCTGGCTCTAATTTGCCATTCTTAAATAAGCTATATTTTGGGCTTGTCATTTGTTGCTTCCTGATTTATAGTCTTTATTTCCTCTTCTGTCATTCATTGGAGAAGGGTCTCACTCAGTCACAAGCTGACCTTGGAACCCTCTACAGACCAGAAATCTCAGCCTCCCAGTTGACAGGATTAAGGGTGTGGGGCAACACACATCCTTAGAGACTGTGACTTTGTTAGAGGATCTGTTTGTCATAATACCTACTTTTACATAAATACTCTGTGCTGTTTTTCATTGAATGTGTACATTGTTTAGTTAACTTTTCAGAATTTGTCTGTATTTTGTTCCACTCAGCCTACTTGAACACTCTCATAGCAGGCAAACCCAGCACCTAGGGTCACTTTTGTGGTTTCTCTGAGAGTCTTAAGCTTAACACCTTAAGCTCCTCCTCTGAAGATATATGACATCAAATTGATTGATACATCTAATAATACTGCAGATAATTAGAAAACCCAAGCATTAAATTAATCCAAGATGCAAAAATCTCTACATTATAATACAAGAAACACAAAAAATCAAGACAATATAAATCCACCAAAAAGTATTAATGCATCAGAAATGACCTTCAGTGAGAATGATTTAGAGGAAATGCCTGAGAAAGATTTCCAAAGAATAATTATAAATATGCTCAAAGAACTCAAAGAGGAAATAAACAAAACATGTAGGAAACCAATTTAATGAAATAAAGAGGTCAATACAAGACATAAATAAGGAAATAGAAATAATAAAGAGATGGGCAGCACTGTTCACAGTGCCCTGTGTGGCCATGGTTCACATGCGGAAGCTCCGTGTCGGACCTGTGAGGAGTCTTGGAAGAAAGAAGTGTTAGCCCCGGGATTTGAACTCAGGGATTTTCTGGCTCTCAAGCTGCTCCAATTCAACGTTCACCCACTCATCCATAGAAACATGAGAAGGATTTCAACAGAGCTTTTCTGGGCAGCAAGCCAGCTCTCCTTAGTATCTTCGGCCCACCGGGAGGCAGTGGAATGACAGGGAAAGGAGCTCACACTGGAAGCTGGAGGCTCCAGTCTGCTGTGTGATGCTGGAGGAACCGCTCTCCCTCTCTGTGCTGTTTTCTCCTGTCTGTCAAGGAAGTAGGCTGGACCAAACCCCTGGCCTGAGCTGCGATGTGGCTCGACTCTGTCATCACACTGGGAGATGGCACCATCCAAGTTGGGTTTTGTCACCCTGGGTAGTACCGACCTGTTGGGCCGTGACATTCTTTGTTGGGGGGCAGGGAGAATGTTCAGCTGCACCCCTCCCTCATAGGCTGGGGTAGCCTGTAGCTTCTGGCAAACTGCCCTGGCAAAAGCTCTGCCGGCAAGATGGTCCCTTTGAAAACCACAGGTCTAACATGTTAAGACACTCTTGTTGCAAGTGGTGTGTGGCTTCTTTGTGCTCCCCTGGGTCGGAGATGGTCACGTGGGCATCACCAAACCCGCCTCTTCTCTCCATCTTCTCCAGTGGTGGAGCATCATCCAGCAAGGTGCTCAGAACCCGGCTTCCATGCGTGCGTCTGCCTGTTGCAGATGGGTCAGATCTTGCCCTGCCCTGGCTCCTCAGGGAAACAGTAAGTCAGCGGCAACCAGGGGGATCTAGCACTGAGCACCTTCTGTATGCCCGCCGCCTACTGGAATCTTTTGTTTCCCCCCAGACTGCGGGGCCTGTCCCCTCTTGTCTTTAAATTATTTATTATTTATTTATTTATTCTGGTTTTTCAAGGTAGGGTCTCACTCTAGCCCAGGCAGACCTAGAATTCACTATGGAGTCTCAGGGTGGCCTCGTACTCACGGTGATTCGCCTACCTCTGCCTCCCAAGACCTGGGATTAAAGGTGTGCGCCAACATTCCTGGCTAAAGAATTTTTTTATGAGAGTGAGAGAGAAAGGAAACGAGAGAGAGAGAGAGAGAGAGAGAGAATAGGTGTGCCAGGGTCTCTAGCCACTGCAACTGAACTCCAGACGCATGCACCACCTTGTGCTCATGTGACCTTGTGCACATGTGTCACCTTGTGCAGCTGGCTTATGTGGATTCTGGGCAGTCATATCTGGGTCCTTAGGCTTTACAGGCATGCATCTTAGGTGCTAAGCCATGTCTCCAGGGAGAGAGAGACAGAGGGAGAGAGAGAGAGAGAGAATGGTCACACCAGGGCCTCCAGCCACTGCAAATGAACTCCAGATGTGTGTGCCACCTTGTGCATCTGTCTTACGTGGGTCCTGGGGAGTTGAACTTGGGTCCTTTGGCTTTGCAGGCAAACACCTTAACTGCTATGTCATCTCTCCAGCTCCTTTTTTTTTTTTTTTTTTTTTTTTTGAGGTAGGGTCTCACTGTAGCTCAGGCTGACCTGGAATTCCCTATGTATTCTCAGGGTGGCCTCGAACTAACGGTGGTCCTCCTATCTTTGCCTCCCGAGAGCTGGGATGAAAGGTGTGTGCCACCACACTTGGCTTTTTTTCTTTCTCTTTTTTTTTTTAGTTTTAAAAAATATTTTATTTATTTATTTGAGAGAGAGAGAATGGGCATTCCAGGGCCTGCAGCCACTGTAAATGAACTCCAGATGTGTGCACCTCCTTGTGCATCTGGCTTATGTGGATCCTAGAGAACAGAACTGGGATCCTTTGACTTTGCAGGCAAACGCCTTAACTGCAAGCCACCTCTCCATCCCCTTGTCTTTTTATAAAGAAGTATTTTTATTTACTTAATTGGAGAGAGAGAGAGAGAGAGAGAGAGAGAGCACACCAGAGCCTCCAGCAGCTGGAAATGAACTCCAGACACATGCACCACATTGTGGGTACTGGGGAATTGAACCCAGGTCATTAGGCTTTGCAGGCAAGCCTTAACTGCTGAGCCACCTCTCCAGCCCCCTTCTTGTCTTTCTAACGTCTCTTGTTTCTGTGTGATGAGACGAACAGCTCTGTCCTACCATGGGCTTCGGCTGTCACATGCTGCTTCTCCCAGGCCCAAAGAAACAGGGCCAACCTGTTTCTAGAATGCCAAATGAAAAGCTACGAGCCAAAAATTTCCTCTCTTTAACCAGTTCCATCATCTCGGGAATCTGGTAGGCGCTGTTCCACAGACGAGGGCTCCGAGAGAGGCTCAGTGGCTTGCCCAAGGTCATCGGGCAGAGGTCTTGAGGTAGGCACAGCTATTGCCCTCAGTCTTCCTGGGTGTGTGACTGACTCATCTGTGCCTGAAGCAGCTGGGAGCCCATGGACCAGGAAGGAAAGGACTTGACTTTGGGCCCCAGTGGGTCCAAATTGTAAGTGTGGGAAGAGACAGTGTTATTACAGAGGAGGTGACAGCCAGCGGCAGCATGATCTCTTCCCTCTGCTTGAAGAGCTTGCTGGCAGGAGGCTTTGGGAAACTGTACATCCTCCCAGGTTCATGCAGAGGCAGCGAAAGATGCGGTCGGGTTCAAATCCTGGCTTCTCCCTTCTCTGTGTCGGGGCCTCAGGAAAGCTGTCTGCTCTCTCTGGGCCCTCCCTGCCGGCTTGTCAGTGCACATGCGCTACTGGGGGTGAAGTGGGTTAGGGCTGGGGAAAGGCTCATTGGATCAGGACTGGTCTCTTTTCAGCCAGTGGAGAGTCCAGCCAGTCCATCCAAAAGACACCTCTGTGTGAATCCCTTAGACGACCTTCCAGTGCTGTCCCTTTGTGTCCATGACCCATCAGCCTGGCCTGCCTGCGGTGTGGCTGGCTGCCACCCCCACTCCTCCCAAGGGTTTGGGGGTTTGGGAGTCTTGCGGTATCTTGACGCCTCACAGGTCTTGCAGCTCATTAATGTGGGTGTCGGGGAGGCAGGCTCAGTTTGGCTCTGAAGGCGCCACTGAGATTTCAGGGAAAGACGGCCTTCTGAGGAGAAGACTTACAGCTTGGCTGTCTTGGGATTGCCATGGCCCAGAGGATATTTGGAGAGAGTGCCTCATTAGCAAGATATCCTTTCTTTTAATGGGCTGGAGGGATGGCTTAGCGGTTAAGGCATTTGCCTGCAAAGCCACAGGACACAGGTTTGATTCCCCAGGACCCATGTAAGCCAGATGCACAAGATGGTGCCTGCATCTGGAGTTTGTTTGCAGTGGCTGAAGGTCCTGGTGTGCCCATTCTCTCAAATAAATAAAAAAAATTTAAAAAATGGTATTTCCAGGGGTTAGAGAGATGGCTTAGCAGTTAAGGTGCTTGCCTACAAAGCCTAAGGACCCAGGTTCAATATTCCAGTACTCACATAAGCCAGATGCACAAGGTGGCGCATGTGTTTGGAGTTTGTTTGCAGTGACTGGAGGCCCTGGTGTGCTTACTGTATCTCTCTCTCTTTCTCTCTCTCAAATAAATAAATAAAATATTTAAAAAATGGCATCTCTGCCTTTCGGCATTTTAAAGTGAGCTTCTATTTTGAGTCTAATCCTCCAGTGGCTCCTGAGCAGGTCTGAGGTCCTGGGCCCTGGAGGCTGGTGTCTGCAGAGCCGGCCCTTTGAATCTCTTGGGAGAATCCTCTGGTCTCTTGCTGGTCTCTCAGGGGCTAAGAGCCTTGGTTGTGTCTGCTTGAAACTGGGTGCTCGCTGTGTCTGTCTGGCCCTGTGTCTGCATGTCCATCAGCATCCAGGTTGCTCAGCTGTCCTGGGAGAATCACATCAGTGCCAGTGAACTCACACTTGTGATTCTGTTTTTTTTTTTTTTCTTCTGAGGTAGGGTCTGGCTCTAGCCTAGGCTGACCTGGAATTCACTATGTAGTCTCAGGGTGGCCTCGAACTCATAGCAATCCTCTTACTACCACTTTCTGCTCCTGAGTTGCTGGGATTACAGGCATGTGCTTCCACACCTGGCTTCTCTTCGTCTTAAACTGGCCCTGCAGCCAAGCCTTGGGTGTGTTCTGTATTTGTGTCACTGAGTGTGACAGGACCTCATGACGATGTGAAGCTCTGCTCCATCTGAACACACCCCCTTTCTGCACGTGACAGCTGTGTGCCCTGACTGCTTCCCTGGGGATCTTTAGAAGCTCTGGGCTTGCCCTTTCTCTGTTGACTAGGGGGTGGCTGGAGATGCTAATTTCACATTTCTGAATTTAAGGGAAAAAAAAAAGAAAAACGGATGCTATTTATTTTATTTTTTTTTTTTTTTTTAGGTAAGGTTTCTCCATAGCCCAGGCTGACCAGGAATTCACTATGTAGTCTCAGGGTGGTCTCGAACTCACAGCGATCCTCCTACCTCTGCCTCCTGAGTGCTGGGATTACAGGTGTGTGCCACCACACCTGGCCAGATGCTATTTTTTTAAAAGATTTTATTTATTTATGACAGAGAGAGAGAGAGAGAGAGAGGGAGAGAGGGAGAGAATGGGTATGTCAGGGCCTCTAGCCACTGCAAATGAACTCCAGACTCATGCGCCCCCTTGTGTATCTGACTTACGTGGGACCTGGAGAATCAAACTGGGGTCCTTAGGCTTCACAGGCATGCGCCTTATCTGCTAAGCCATCTCTCTAGCTCCAGATGCTAATTTTCTGAAAGAGGGTTTTGCTATGCAGCCCAGGCAGGCTGCTATACTTCTGCCTCACCCTCAGCTTCCCAAGGAACACTGGGGTGACAGGCATACGCCACCACATCTGGCTTTGATGTCCTCTCAGCATGAAGACAATAACCACGAGCTCAGCTCCTCCAGCGGGAAGACAGGGAAGTTGGCAGAGGGTGGATGCCGTCCTTCATCCGCTCACTTTGAAGGTCACAGGACACCGGGCAGGCGAGGAGTTAGGGATGAGTAACTGTCGCAGTCAGCTCCACGTTCCTGGGACGGACCTCCAAACCAGGCACAGTTTGTGAGAGGAACGGGATTTATGGAAGCTTCCAGACAGATCCGGGGACGGTCCTTGATGCGAGAAGAGAAGAGCCACCGCCAAAAGCAGGAGCCAAACCCGGCTGCGGCCGAACAGCAGGAGCCCAGGCAGAGCTCCTACGCTCGCTCGGCGTTCCTTAGGCTGGAATTCCAGATCCACGCCCAGTCACTCCGTAAGTCTGGACCCCAGATCTGTCCACAGAGACCCCTCCTCCACCCAGGAGGCTGGTGATCTGAGTTACAAGCTTGAACAAGCTCCTGAGTCTATTGGCCCTATGTATTCTCAGGGTGGCCTCGAACTAACGGTGGTCCTCCTATCTTTGCCTCCCGAGCTGGGATGAAAGGTGTGTGCCACCACACTTGGCTTTTTTCTTTCTCTCTTTTTTTTTTAGTTTTAAAAAATATTTTATTTATTTATTTGAGAGAGAGAGAATGGGCATTCCAGGGCCTGCAGCCACTGTAAATGAACTCCAGATGTGTGCACCTCCTTGTGCATCTGGCTTATGTGGATCCTAGAGAACAGAACTGGGATCCTTTGCTTTGCAGGCAAACGCCTTAACTGCAAGCCACCTCTCCATCCCCTTGTCTTTTTATAAAGAAGTATTTTTATTTACTTAATTGGAGAGAGAGAGAGAGAGAGAGAGAGAGAGAGAGAGAGAGAGAAAGAGCAAGCACACCAGAGCCTCCAGCAGCTGGAAATGAACTCCAGACACATGCACCACATTGTGGGTACTGGGGAATTGAACCCAGGTCATTAGGCTTTGCAGGCAAGCCTTAACTGCTGAGCCACCTCTCCAGCCCCCTTCTTGTCTTTCTAACGTCTCTTGTTTCTGTGTGATGATGTGAACGGCTCTGTCCTACCATGGGCTGCGGCTGTCACATGCTGCTTCTCCCAGGCCCAAAGAAACAGGGCCAACCTGTTTCTAGAATGCCAAATCAAAAGCTACGAGTCAAAATTTTCCTCTCTTTAACCCGTTCCATCATCTCGGGAATCTGGTAGGCGCTGTTCCACAGACGAGGGCTCCGAGAGAGGCTCAGTGGCTTGCCCAAGGTCATCGGGCAGAGGTAAGCACAACTATTGCCCTCAGTCTTCCTGGGTGTGTGACTGACTCATCTGTGCCTGAAGCAGCTGGGAGCCCATGGACCAGGAAGGAAAGGACTTGACTTTGGGCCCTAGTGGGTCCAAATTGTAACTGTGGGAAGAGACAGTGTTATTACAGAGGAGGTGACAGCCAGCGGCAGCATGATCTCTTCCCTCTGCTTGAAGAGCTTGCTGGCAGGAGGCTTTGGGAAACTGTACATCCTCCCAGGTTCATGCAGAGGCAGCGAAAGATGCGGTCGGGTTCGAATCCTGGCTTCTCCCTTCTCTGTGTTGGGGCCTCAGGAAAGCTGTCTGCTCTCTCTGGGCGCTCCCTGCCAGCTTGTCAGTGCACATGCGCTACTGGGGGTGAAGTGGGTTAGGGCTGGGCAAAGGCTCATTGGATCAGGGCTGGTCTCTTTTCAGCCAGTGGAGAGTCCAGCCAGTCCATCCAAAAGACACCTCTGTGTGAATTCTTTAGACGACCTTCCAGTGCTGTCCCTTTGTGTCCATGACCCATCAGCCTGGCCTGCCTGCGGTGTGGCTGGCTGCCACCCCCACTCCTCCCAAGGGTTTGGGGGTTTGGGAGTCTTGCGGTATCTTGACGCCTCACAGGTCTTGCAGCTCATTAATGTGGGTGTCGGGGAGGCAGGCTCAGCTTGGCTCTGAAGGTGCCACTGAGATTTCAGGGAAAGACGGCCTTCTGAGGAGAAGACTTACAGCTTGGCCGTCTTGGGATTGCCATGGCCCAGGGGATATTTGGAGAGAGTGCCTCATTAGCAAGATATCCTTTCTTTTAATGGGCTGGAGGGATGGCTTAGCGGTTAAGGCGTTTGCCTGCAAAGCCACAGGACACAGGTTTGATTCCCCAGGACCCACGTAAGCCAGATGCACAAGATGGTGCCTGCATCTGGAGTTTGTTTGCAGTGGCTGAAGGTCCTGGTGTGCCCATTCTCTCAAATAAATAAAAAAAATTTAAAAAATGGTATTTCCAGGGGTTAGAGAGACGGCTTAGCAGTTAAGGTGCTTGCCTACAAAGCCTAAGGACCCAAGTTCAATATTCCAGTACTCAAATAAGCCAGATGCACAAGGTGGCACATGTGTTTGGAGTTTGTTTGCAGTGACTGGAGGCCCTGGTGTGCTCACTGTATCTCTCTCTCTCTCTGCCTCTTTCTCTCTCTCAAATAAATAAATAAAATATTTTAAAAATGGCATCTCTGCCTTTTGGCATTTTAAAGTGAGCTTCTATTTTGAGTCTAATCCTCCAGTGGCTCCTGAGCAGGTCTGAGGTCCTGGGCCCTGGAGGCTGGTGTCTGCAGAGCCGGCCCTTTGAATCTCCTGGGAGAATCCTCTGGTCTCTTGCTGGTCTCTCAGGGGCTAGGAGCCTTGGTTGTGTCTGCTTGAAACTGGGTGCTCGCTGTGTCTGTCTGGCCCTGTGTCTGCATGTCCATCAGCATCCGGGTTGCTCAGCTGTCCTGGGAGAATCACATCAGTGCCAGTGAACTCACACTTGTGATTCTGTTTTTTTTTCTTCTGAGGTAGGGTTTCATTCTAGCCTAGGCTGACCTGGAATTCACTGTGTAGTCTCAGGGTGGCCTCGAACTCATAGCAATCCTCTTACTACCACTTTCTGCTCCTGAGTTGCTGGGATTACAGGCATGTGCTTCCACACCTTGGGTGTGTTCTGTATTTGTGTCACTGAGTGTGACAGGACCTCATGACGATGTGAAGCTCTGCTCCATCTGAACACACCCCCTTTCTGCACGTGACAGCTGTGTGCCCTGACTGCTTCCCTGGGGATCTTTAGAAGCTCTGGGCCTGCCCTTTCTCTGTTGACTAGGGGGTGGCTGGAGATGCTAATTTCACATTTCTGAATTTAAGGGAAAAAAAGAAAAGAGAAAAACGGATGCTATTTTTTTTTTTTTTTAGGTAAGGTTTCTCCATAGCCCAGGCTGACCAGGAATTCACTATGTAGTCTCAGGGTGGTCTCGAACTCACAGCGATCCTCCTACCTCTGCCTCCTGAGTGCTGGGATTACAGGTGTGTGCCGCCACACCCGGCCAGATGCTACTTTTAAAAAAGATTTTATGTATTTATGACAGAGAGAGAGAGAGAGAATGAGAGAGAGATAGAGAGAATGGGTATGCCAGGGCCTCTAGCCACTGCAAATGAACTCCAGATGCATGCGCCCCCTTGTGCATCTGACTTACGTGGGACCTGGAGAATCAAACTGGGGTCCTTAGGCTTCACAGGCATGCGCCTTATCTGCTAAGCCATCTCTCTAGCTCCAGATGCTAATTTTCTGAAAGAGGGTTTTGCTATGCAGCCCAGGCAGGCTGCTATACTTCTGCCTCACCCTCAGCTTCCCAAGGAACACTGGGGTGACAGGCATACGCCACCACATCTGGCTTTGATGTCCTCTCAGCATGAAGACAATAACCACGAGCTCAGCTCCTCCAGCGGGAAGACAGGGAAGTTGGCAGAGGGTGGATGCCGTCCTTCATCCGCTCACTTTGAAGGTCACAGGACACCGGGCAGGCGAGGAGTTAGGGATGAGTAACTGTCGCAGTCAGCTCCACGTTCCTGGGACGGACCTCCAAACCAGGCACAGTTTGTGAGAGGAACGGGATTTATGGAAGCTTCCAGACAGATCCGGGGGACGGTCCTTGATGGCGAGAAAGAGAAGAGCCACCGCCAAAAGCAGGAGCCAAACCCGGCTGCGGCCGAACAGCAGGAGCCCAGGCAGAGCTCCTATGCTCGCTCGGCGTTCCTTAGGCTGGAATTCCAGATCCACGCCCAGTCACTCCGTAAGTCTGGACCCCAGATCTGTCCACAGAGACCCCTCCTCCACCCAGGAGGCTGGTGATCTGAGTTACAAGCTTGAACAAGCTCCTGAGTCTATTGGGGGACATTCACTCAGACTACCACAGGGGTCAGGCGTACAAACAGAATCTTTATTTGAGAGACACAGAGAGAGAATGGGCACGCCAGGGCCTCCAGCCACTGCAAACGAATTCCAGATGCATGTGTCACCTTGTGCATCTGGCTTACATGAATCCTGACTAGGGAATGGAACATGAGTCCTTAGGCTTCACAGGCAAGCCCCTTAATCACTAAGCCATCTTTCCAGCCCCAAGCAGAATCTTTTTTTTTTTGGTTTTTCAAGTCTCACTCTAGCTCTGGTTGACCTGGAATTCACTCTGTAATCTCAGGGTGGCCTTGAACTCAAGGTGATCCTCCTACTTAGGCCTCCCAAATGCTGGGATTAAAGGTGTGCGCCACTACGCCCGGTTGCTAAATGAACTTCTGCTTACTCTGTACTGTACTCTGTACTTATCTCTGTACTGGAGTTTAGCTTTGAGTGCAGTTCTCTAGTTTATTCATTCACTGTCTTCAAGATTACTGCCTTGGGCTGGAGAGATGGCACAGCAGTTAAGGTGCTTGCCTGCAAAGCCTAACGGCCCAGGTTTGATTCCCCAGGACCCATGTAAGGCCAGATGCACAAAGTGGGGCACGCATGTGGAGTTTGTGATGGCTAGAGACCCTGGTGTGCCCATTCTCTCTCTCTCCTCTCTTTGCTTGCAAATAAATAAAATAAAATACATATTAAAAGAAAAAGATTACATGGGCCTGGAGAGATGGTTTAGTGGTTAAGCACTTGCCTGTGAAGACTAAGGATTCCGGTTCGAGGCTCAATTACCCAGGACCCACGTAAGCCAGATGCACAAGGTGGCACATGCATCTGGAGTTCGTTTGCAGTGGCTAGAGTCCCTGGTGTGCCCGTTCTCTATCTCTCTGTCTCTTTCTCTCTCTGTCTGTTGCTCTCAAATAAATAAATAAAAAATAAGCGGGGCGTGGTGGCACACGCCTTTAATCACAGCACTCGGGAGGCAGAGGTAGGAGGATTGCTGTGTGTTCGAGGGCCACCCTGAGACTACAGAGTGAATTCCAGGTCAGCCTGGGCTATGGTGAGACCCTACCTTAAAAAACCAAAAACCAAACCAAAACAAAACCAAAACCAACAAACAAACAAACAAACAAACAAACAAACAAACAAACAAACAACAACAACAACAGATTACTGCCTTTCTGAGTAAAACAGCCTTAATGTTCGGTTCCTGTCTCTCTGCTCACTGGTACCTACGCGATAGACAGCAAGGAGCCCTGGTCAGTGTCAGTGGTGTGGGCTGGGTGGTCATCAAACAAGACCCCCCTCACCACGGACGACCTCCTCCTGGACCCAGGCAGCAGGAAGGAAGCCCCAAGGGACGTGCTCAGACTTTGGCTCGAACGCAAGACTCACAGACACAGTGGGGCAGGCGAGATGTCCAGATGGGGGTCCCTGTCTCGCGGCTGTAGCAGGTCAGAAGCGAGCTTCCTTCCAGCACGAAGCCGGGGCTGCAGGTGTACTGGATGGTGGTGCCCACCAGCAGCACGGGGTCGGAGATCAGCCGGGTGGAATGTTCCACCTCGCCGGGGTCAGTGCAGTACATAACTGTGGGGACACAAGACAACACGCTGTCACGTCACAGGCTTCCACAGAGTTACAGAAGGCTCTAGAAAGCTTCCCAATTCAGATGTACAAAGTGGTGCATGTCTCTGGAGTTCGTCTGCAGTGCAGGAGGCACTGACAACCTGTACTTTCTCTCTTCTGAAATAAATAAAAAAATATTTTTTTAAAAAAATATTTTATTGCTCTATTTATTTATTTGAGAGAAAGACACAAGTAGAGAGAGAGAGAGAGAGAGAGAGAGAGAGAGAGAAAGGAATGGCTGCAAATGAATTCCAGACGCATGTGCTATCTTGTGCATCTGGCTTATGTGGGTCCTGGGGAATCAAACCAAGGTCCTTTGGCTTTGCAGGCAAGTGCCTTAACCACTAAGCCATCTCCCAGCTCCACTAAATAAAAAATATTTTAAGAGTCAATGTAGATGAGAGAGCCAGCCAGCCAGTTAAAAGGGAAGGAAATGGACAACCTGTGTGATATTAAAAGACAATATCACCAGGCGTGGTGATGCATGCCTTTAATCCCAGCACTCGGGAGGCAGAGGTAGGTAGATGGCTGAAAGTTCAAGGCCACCCTGAGAATACAAGTGAATTCCAGGTCAGCAAGACTCTACCTCAAAAACCAAACAAACACAAAACAAAACAAAACAACAACAACAAAACAGACAGCATTTTTCTGAATCAAAAAAGCAGTTGTGGGCTAGAGAGATGGCTCAGCGGTTAAAGGTGCTTGCTTGCAAAGCCTGACCATCTGGTTTGATTCCCAAGTACTCACGTAAGACCACATGCACAAAGTGGTTATGTGTCTCGAGTTCATTTGCAGTGGCTAGAGGCCCTGGCACACCCATTCTCTGTCTCTCTCTGCTTGCAAATAAATAAAATATTTGTAAACACTAAAGTTGTGAGTGAGTGGTTTGCACAGCAGGGTATTTTGGTCTGTTCTACAGCTGCCTGTCATCCGTACATCATCGGTCTGTCTAGACATGGATTTGTATACACAGATACAGTTATGTGCTGCATATAATATGCATGTGTTGATATACTAGTTACAGTCTACATATAGTATAATGTATGCATGAACTATATAACTGTACCTAGTCACACATAAATGTGTGTGTATTTATATATAACTATCTATAGATATGGCTAGATATAGATATCTATGTATGGCTAGACATAGAAAAATAGTTATGTAGATAAATGTCAATATCTACCTATACATAGGTTTATCTATAGCTCGCTCTATCTATCTATCTATCTATCTATCTATCTATCTATCTATCTATATCTATCTCTGTCATTTATCTATGTATCTATCATTTGTCTATGCTGGAAATCTACATGATTGTCTTGGTGCAACCTGTCAGCATGTTTTATATATGTGAATACACACAATCAAAATAGCACGGAAGGGGCTGGAGAGATGGCTTGGCGGTTAAGGCGCCTGCCTGCCAAGCCTAAGAACGCCCCTTTGATTCTCCAGGTCCCAAGTTTAGCCAGAAGCAAAAAGTGACGCAAGGGCGCAATGCTGCACTTGCCCACAAGAGGGCGCATGCGTCTGGAGTTTGTTCACAGAGGCTGAGAGGCTGCTGGCACGCCCATTCTCTCTCTCTCTCAAATAAAACCAAAAAAAAAAAATAGCACAGAAGAATTTTGAATTCTGATGGTGGCCCCGTTTCCAGGAAGTAAGATCATATTCAGGTTTTTCCCTTTCTGCTTTGTGATTTTACTCTGGTGCGAGCATCATTAAGCGTTGTTTCCAGTGTAACACGAAGGAACCCATCTATGAATGGTGAAGAGAGTAGTGTCACCAGCAGAAGGCGTGAGCCGCATCCAGGGACTTTGGGGAAGCCCTGCTGTGCTGGTGGAAGGTCGGGGTGGGGGGGGAGCTGGTCTCATTTCACTACAAGAGAGGGGAGAGGATGTGGCTCGCTGGGCCTCCTTTTTATCACATGGAGCCCCGCGGGACCCAGTATGGGT
The DNA here is from genome assembly GCA_036365145.1 of Orientallactaga sibirica. Classification (NCBI taxonomy): domain Eukaryota; kingdom Metazoa; phylum Chordata; class Mammalia; order Rodentia; family Dipodidae; genus Orientallactaga; species Orientallactaga sibirica. Next base: position 3,041,761 of record JAEOAD010000026.1, on the reverse strand, counting down.
GCATAAGACCCATGTGCAGAATGTAAAACTAAAAATTTACAAATGGTGCTGGAGAGATGGCTCAGTGGCTAAGGCACTTGTCTGCAAAACCTAATGACCCAGGTTCGATTCCCCAGGACCCATGTTAAGCCAGATGCACAAGGGGGGGGGCACATGCATCTGGAGTTTGTTTGCAGCGGATGGAAGCCCTGGAGCACCCGTTCTCTCTCCTTGTCTCTTTATCTCTCCCTGTCTCTCTCTGCTTGCAATTAAATAAATAAAAATCTAAAAAAAAAACCCATAAAAATGTTAAGTTTAAAACACTAAAAAGAAGCTGGGTGTGGTGGCTCACTCCTTTAATCCCAGCACTCGGGAGGCAGAGGTAGGAGAATCACTGTCAGTTCAAGGCCACCCTGAGAATACAGAGTGAATTCCACGTCAGCCTGGGCTAGAGTGAGATCCTACCTTGAAAAAACAATAAATAAATAAACAAACAAATAAATAAAACACTAAAAAGTGTATTACCTCTGCTGTGTGCTTTTTCTTAGCAGCAATGAAAAGAGGTGAGAAGCCGTGCGTGGTGGTGCACGCCTTTAATCCCAGCACTCGGGAGGCAGAGGTAGGAGGATCGCTGAGAGTTCGAGGCCAACCTGAGACTACATAGTTAATTCCAGGTCAGCCTGGACCAGAGTGAAACCCTACCTCGCAAAAAAAAAAAAAAAACCAGAAAAAAAAAAAAAAAGAAAAGAAAAGAGATGAGAAGACCTTTCTACGGTGGGCCCATTATGTCCCCTCCATGTTCTCACCGTGTTGCACAAGGATGCCGTGGGTCATGGAGGTGAGCTGATGACAGGAGCCCACCCATCACCGTTTCTGAAAGTGCAATGTCACACACATAAAACCTAGGACCCCTTGGTGTGGCTGACGTGGATGGTTGGCGAGTCCTTTCAACTTCACAAGCTCCTTTGGTGGTAGGTCACCCCCATCCCTTCCCTGGCTACGTCCTCTGTTCACACTGAACGCGGCTTACACTGCTGTTCTCACCCAAGTCGCATAGAACTGGGTGACCAAACTGACACCCAGGTTTCCCAGCAAGGGGGTTGGTAGTTAAGGGACTGGAGCTTGACCTTAGGAGGCCACGGGGAGGCTATTTCCCCGTTGGGTTCATCCCCCTGCTGGTCAGCTGTCAGTTCAAGGCTGGGAGCACTCCTTTTCCACCATCTAGGACAGGGGCCTCAGCTATTGCTCATGCTTGGCAGAAAAGGAAGCTGGCTGCCTATAATGGAGGGGAGCTCAAGGCTCCAAGGGCGGCTCGCTTGGCTTGGCCACGCAGGGGCTGTAAAGACTGGCTTGAATGGGAGTGTGTGGCTGCACACACTCCCATTGGCTGCTCCGCACTGCTCTCACCTAACCTCATTCACATGATCTGCCAGGCTTCTGAAGACACAGCTCGAGGTCCCAATGAAACCATCTGTGGACAGTGTGAGTGAGCTGGCCCAGGAGGATGAAGGCTGGCTCCCACCTTAAACAAGTAAAGGCCTCCAAGCAACGTAACCCCCCAGGGACTCACCACCACCCACTGAATTGGGGGCAAATGAGACAACTCTTACTTTTTTCACAAAATGGAGGGTCACTGCTCCAGCTGAGGTCCCACTGGCAGGTGAGGGTGTCGCTCCCCACGATGTCGTAGCCGGGGTCGCACTGGTATGTGATCCTGGCGCCTCTGATCAGCTCCGTGTGAGAAGTGGTTTTCCAGCCATTCTGGATCTCAGGCAGATCCGAGCATGAGTCATTCCGTGACACCTCTTTAAAACAAAGACATCCTCCTTAGATGGCGAGGTGGCCTTTTTCTGGGGCTTCTCCAGATGCCAGCGATACCCTTTCAAACTCCTTTAAGAGGTACACGCTTTTTTTTTTTTTTTTTGGCTTTTTGAGGTAGAATCTCACTGACCTGGAATTCACTATGTAGTCTCAGGCTGGCCTTGAACTCACAGTCATCCTCCTACCTTTGCCTCCCAAGTGCTGGGATTAAAGGCGTGCACTACCACGCCCAGCCAGAAAAAAAAAATTCCAATGATTTCTCCCCATGGACCTGAACTTACTGAATATTCTCTTGGCTTGATAAAACCAGGTCAGGATTTAGAGTCAGACAGAATCCTTGTGGCTTCCCGGGCCTAGAAACCATTGCTTTTCTCTGGGTCTCAATTTCTTTACATTGATGAGGCCATCATAATGGTCCGTCATGGCCCAATGACTCACCAACTAAAATGCACACCACGCAGTCCCCAGGCATGCTGGATGGTGTTGAAGGTGTGGCTTTAGAGGCTGGGTCACACATGATATGCGGTCTCACTCTTTTTAATTTTTTTTTTTTTGAGGTAAGGTCTCACTTTAGCCCAGGCTGACCTGGAATTCACTCTGTATTCTCAGAGTGGCCTCAAACTCATGGCGCCCCTCCTACCTCTGCCTCTCAAGTGCTGGGATTAAAAGCGTGTGCCACTACACCTGGCATTCTTTTTAATTTTTATTTATTTATTAGAGACACAGAGAGGGAGAGAAAGAGAGAGAGAGAGAAAGAGTGAATGGGTGCACCAGGACCTCCAGCCACTGCAAAGAGACTCTAGATGCATGCACTGTCTTGTGCATCTGGTTTATGTGGGACCTGGAGAATCAAACCTGGGTCCTTAGGCTTCGCAGGTGAGTGCACCTGCTTAACTGCTTAGCCATCTCTCCAGCCTGGGGTCTCTCTCTTTGATGCCTCTTGTGCCTTGTGCTCTGGGAGAAGCGTCAGCCCTCTACAGGATCCCCATGGGCAGAAACTGAGACCTCTCACCCACCATAGCCAAGTTCCTGATGACCACAGCACTATGTGATGTTGGGGCTGTACCCTCCACCCTCATGAGGCCCCAAGATAGGTCCATCTGCCCAAGGTGCTCCTGCCTCATGACCACAGAAACACAGGTATCATGTGTGTTGCAGTCAGCTTCGTGTTGCCAGACAAACACCCGACCAAAAGCTGCGTATGGAAGGAAAGGCTTACAGAATCCAGGGGAGGGCTGGAGAGATGGTTTAGCGGTTAAGGCGCTTGCCTGTGAAGCCTAAGGACCCATGTTTGACTCTCCAGATCCCACGGAAGCCAGATGCACACAGGTGAGGCAGGTGCAAGGTTGCACATGCCCACTAGGTGGCGCAAGCGTCTGGAGTGGGAACACCATCAATGGCGGAAGAAGCTGGCTCACTTTCATAGAATCCAAGCAGAAAGAAACCACCACACAGCCAGCAAACACCAAAATGCGTGGAGAGTCAGAGCTCAAAGCACTGTCCACACACCTTAAGACTGGTCTTAAGATCCACCCCCCAGCAGGGTGTGGTGGTGCACGCCTTTAATCCCAGCACTTGGGAGGCAGAGGTACGAGGATTGCTGTGAGTTCGAGGCCACCCTGAGACTACATAGTGAATTCCAGGACAGTCTGGGCCAGAGTCAGATCTTACCCGGAAAAACCAAAAAGAAACAAAGAAAAGGATCTGCCCCCCATCCCAACACACTTTGGACTCCAAGACTCGCCTCCAGTGACATACCTGCTCCCCGGTAGGTCTCTGAGGCCCACTAGAGACTGGAGAGATTCAAGCCTGAGTCTATGGGGCCCACACATTTAAACCACTCCCAACATGCTCGCTGCTGACTTGGGTGCTAACAGACAAGGAATATGCTCAGTCTGAACCCAATAAGCTTCAGTTACTTCACTTGGCCACACAGGGGCAGTAAAGACCAGCTTGAATACTGGCTTTCATTAGACTCCACACTCCAGGTGGCTGCGGGCCCTGCAACTCCCCATCACTCCCACCCACCCTGTTTCAGTCATTTACATTGTCTACCAGGCTTCTGAAGGTGCTGGAGCCCGAGGTCCCAAAGAAACCACTTGTGAGCAGCTGTGAGTGAGTTGGTCGAGGGAGGGAGGAGGCCCTGGAAGGCCCAGGTTAGGATTTAAAGTCAGCGAGAATCGCGCAGGTGCTTGCCCGGACCTGGGAAGCAGCTACAATTCTGGCTGACACTTAAAGGGCTAACCTGGTTTGATGCAACCAAGAAAATATCCAGACATTTGGTGAACTGAGACCCAGCAACACAACTTCTTACCCATCCAAACGAAAGCAAGAATTGGCAGATTCCTCAAAATCAAGACGCACAGGTGGCTTAGCGGTTAAGGTGCTTGTCTGCATAGACTAAGGACTCGGGTTTGATTCCCAGTGCCTATGTAAAGCCAGATGCACAAAGTGGCACATGTATCTGGAGTTCATTTGCAGCGGCTAGAGACTCTGGTGTGCCCATTCTCTTTGTCTGTCTCTCTCTGATTGCAAATAAATAAATAAATAAATAAATTACTTAAAAATCAAAAGGAATGCATATCATCAGTGAACAGTGGCCTTGACCTGGAGACTACCACCCAAAGACCATCATCACAGAGCCTTCCTCTGGCTGAATTAGATTTTCCTCCTATAAGATCCTGTCACTAAGACAGCGGTCCCAAACCCATTGTCGCTGTTCTTGCGCCAAAGTGCACACGGCACAGATTTGGAGAAGGGAGCTAATTACGTCGTGTAATTAATTTGCAGCTCGAATGTGCTTCTGGGGAAAACAGAGTGCCCCATTGTCTGCTGGAAAGTCATTCTGAGAAGCCAATGGCTCTTCCCAGGATTTCATCACAATTTTATTTGGAGAAAGGAGATCTCGTGGGTGTCTGCAAGAAGAAGGGGCTAGGGAAATGTTTTCTAGAAGTACTTGGTGGGGAATGGGCGGGGGGAGGGAGGGAGCTCTATTTTTAGGCCTTTGAAAAACCAGCCAGCCCTGGATTTGGGACACAGCTGCAAAAACTGGAATACGGGAAGAAGAGTGAGAAATGGGGCAGGTGTTAGAAATATGGCCTTCCTCTAGTCAGATGTGTGGAGGCCACGAAAGGTTTGCCTGCCCAACTTTTTTTTTTAAATTTTTAAAAAATTATTTTATTTATTTTTTGGAGAGAGACACAGAGAGAGACAGACAGAGAGGGAGAAGGAGACAGAGAATGGGCACGCCAGCAGTCTCAGTTGCTGAGAACGAAATCCAGATGTGTGCGCCCCCTTGTGGGCAAGTGCGGCATTGCGCCCTTGCATCACTTTGCATCTGGCTAAACGTGGGACCTGGAGATTGGAACCCAGTTCTTAGGCTTAGCAGGCAGGCGCCTTAACCACTAAGCCATCTCTCCAGCCCCTGCCCAACTTTTTAGCATGTGTCTTCATGGCAGCCCCTCCCAGAGGCCCTGTGTGTGCCCTTTGTGGCACATGTGTCACATTTGGAGTTTACTAAGCTGCTCCTGCCACGTCTCAGCACTTTGGTACAAGACTTGGCACCATTCATTAACCAGGTGGCCTTGGCTAAGTCACTCACGTTTCTCATTCTTCAGTTCCTGGACTAGCTCGGAGACCCTGGTTCAGGAATCTGCATCTGTCCACCTTAAGTGGACGTTATGAAGGGATCTTTCTTCCCCCAACCTGTCCTCGTTCGTTTTGCTAAGAATGAGAAAACTGGCCTAGGAGTTGGACAACTGCTGTTTCGGTCCTCTCTCTTTTGTTTAAATTCTATTTATTTATTTCTGAGAGAGTGAGAGAAAGAGGCAGAAAGAGAATGAGAGAATGGGCACGCTAGGGCCCCTAGCTACTCCAAATGAACTCCAGATGCATGCGCCACCTTGTGCATCTGGCTTTCTGTGGCAACTCGGGTCCTTAGGCTTTGCAGGCAAGTGCCTGTGGTAGTTTGAATAGATGGTCCCCAATATATTCAGAGTTTTATTTGTAGTTTGCATCTGCATCCAACTGGCTGGAGGCAGTGTCACTGGGCGGATCTTAAGGTGTGGTGGTAGGTTTAAGATTTCAATCTAAAGATGTGCAAAGTGTGCCTAGCTGGAGTTCCTGAAGTGTGCTGTGTTGTGTGGCTTTTGGCTTGTGACTTCGCTCTCTCTCTGCTTGGGCCTGTGAAGGCAGGCCAGCTTCTTCTGCCATTATGGAACTTCACCTGGATCTGTAAACTTCAATAAATCCCTTCTTCCATATCTGTGCCTGGTCTGGAAGTTCATCTCAGCGAACCTGAAGCTGTCTGTTACAGTGCCTTAATCACTGAGTAATCTCTCTCTCTCTCTTTTTCCGAGGTAGGGTTTCACTCCAGCCCAGGCTGACCTGGAATTCACTCAGTATTCTCAGAGTGGCCTCAAACTCACAGCGATCCTCCTACCTCTGCCTCCCAAGTGCTGGGATTGAAGGCGTGCGCCACCATGCCCGGCGCACTGAGTCGTCTCTGCAGCCCCCCCCCTTTCTTTCTTTGAGCAGCTGTGTGGCCCCGTTTGTGTCCATCACATGCTCTGAGTGGCAGAAGAGAGTCGGGAACTGAGACCCTGTCTATGTCTTAGGACAATGTAGGAGTTCATCATCATTCAGGACGTGAAGGCGATGAGACGCACGCATTTACCTGTGTGTTGGATTACGATTTTTGTGGGGACTTTAGTGGGCATTAAGTACATGAAATCATGATTTCCGATTCATTACTGTTGCAGTCAGGGCAGAAATCACCTGACCAAGAGCAGTTTCTGCAGAAAAAGAGACTTATTCTGGCTTACAGGCTTGAGGGGAAGCTTCATGATGACAGGGGAAAACGATGGCATGAGCAGAGAGTGGACATCACCCCCTGGCCAACATAAGGTGGATAAATAGCAACGAGAGAGTGTTCCAAACACTGGCAAGGGGAAACTTGCTATAATACCCATAAGCCCACCTCCAACAATACACCTCCTGCAGCAGGCTTTAATTCCCAAATCTCTATCAGCTGGGAAACTAGAATTCAGAACTCTTAAGTTTATGGGGGGGGGCACCTGAATCAAACCACCACAACGATCAAACCAGCATTGAGGTCCAACATCTGGGCAAAAGAAATTATAAAATGCAGCAAGCACACACTACCATGCCCTACTTTCTTGTCCACAGCAGGCATCATTAATCAATCAAAAACACACTCCAGGGGCTGAAGAGATGGCTTAGTGGTTAAGGTGCTTTGCCTACAAAGCCTGAATTCAGTTCCCTACTACCCATGCAAAGCCAGATGCACAAAGTGGCACATGCATCTGGAGTCCATTTGCAGTGGCTGAGGGCCCTGGTGTGCCCAATCTCTTTGTCTGTGTCTCTTCCCTCTACTTCTCTCTGCTTGCAAAAATAAAGAATTAAAAAAAAACCACACTCAGGCATCATTAATCAAAAACACACATCACCACATATCACTTTCTTGTCCACGACAGGCATCATTAATCAATCAGTAACATACATCATCCTGCACCACTTTCTTTTCCACAGCAGACATCACTAATCAATGAGAATCTCTCATTTGTCAGTCCAGCACTTAAGGGATCTGTCACACTGGACTGAAATTGACTTACAACATGAAGCTAATTTGTTGACTTAAGGTTTAAGGAGTCACCACGCGGCATACACAAAGGTACTTGGAAACTCCAAATTGTCCTATGACTCTCAGTTTCAAGTTCAAGGAACAAGTACTCCTCTTCAAGATGTTGCCAAACAGAATGCTGGCCAGACGTTGTCGGCTCACCTCAGTCAGCCTTGGATAGAGTGAGGTATGTGTCCGCCAGCTGATGCAGTTCTAGAAGACTAACTCGGGCACCAGGGGACACATAAAGCACGTGCCTTTAATCCCAGCCCTCGGGAGGCAGAGGTGGGAGGATGGTCGTGAATTTGAGGCCACCCTGAGACTACAGAGTGAATCCCAGGTCAGCCTGGGCTAGAGTGAGACCCTACCTCGAAAAAAAAAAAAAAAGAAATAACAAAAATAAAATAAACAAACAAAAAACCTGTGCCCTCATCTGTCTGCTGGAGGGAAGGGTAGTCTCTGGAGACAGCCTGAAGCCAAGTCACCAATATCTCCGTCAAAGGCCACTGATCGGAAAGGTGGTGGGCCTGGAGAGCCCACGGGAATGACCCCCTGATGTGTCCCAAGCCAAAGAGGCAGTGATAACACCACCCACGTGTCAATGTTTAACAGCACAACCAGGGAGAGAAGGCTCCAGAGAGACGCCAAGGTGAGGGTCACCATGGTCGTTTGAATAGGTGGCCCCCAATATATTCAGTGTTTTATGAGTTTGTAGTTTGCATCTGCAGCCACCTGGCTGGAGGCAGAGTCACTGGGAGGATCTTAGGGTCCAGCCCTTAGTCGAGGTGCTGGGTTTGAGATTCCTTTCTAACAATAATGCAAAGTGTGCCTAGCTGGAGTTGCTGAAGTGTGTGTGCTGTGCTATGTGGCTTTTGGCTTTTGGCTTCTCTCTCTCTGCTGGTCCTATAAGAGCAGGCCAGCCTCTTCTGCCATTATGGAACTTCCCCTGGATCTGTAAGCTTCAATAAATAGCCCTTCCTCCATCACGGTGCCTGGTCTGGAAGTTCATCTCAGCGAACCTGAAGCTGTCTGCTGAAGTCAGTGCAAGCTTCGCCTCTCGAGGTGAACAATGAACAGGTCAGGACAAGAATGGTCGCCAGCCAGGAATGGAAAAAGCCAGGGCCGTATTTTAGCCCACCTTGGGCTTCTTGGGAGCCAGTGGTCAGGGGATCAGCTTGTCATTTTAGATGTATGGGAGGGCCCACAAGGACAGTTTATGTGACATAGGGGACAAGCACTTCTTCAAGCTGAGGGCAGAAAGATGTGGAACCTTGATCCAGAGAGGGTCTCTGTGGTCACGGGGCAGTGGTGAGGGGACCCTGTATCCCTGTTGCATCCTGGAAACTCAGATGCCGACCTAGTTCCTGGACAGTAATGGGCACATGCCCTGACCACTGGCTACTTCCTGCCGCTGACACCCTTAGGGTGCCACTGCCCACCATTCTAGACACCAGGAGTCAGCTCTTAATCCTATCTATCCCTGTGCTGTCCTGGTTCGGTGCCTCTGGCAAGACAGTCATGGAGGAGGAACTATTAGAGTCAGGAATGGGGCCACGTAGCTGTTACCCTCAGCTCTTCCCAGCCCCTCATCCTCCTCACTGGCTCAGGGATGTTTTAGTTTGTGACATGCCAGGGCTGGACTAGATGTACCGTCCGTTGTCCACATGTCTTCCAAGGCCAGGATCAGAGGGACATCAGTGTCCCATGTTCCCGTGTGCTGGAGGTGACAGCAGGGTGGTAGCCCTGGAAGAACATAGAGCTTTGTTTGCACAGGTGGAGTCGAGAGAGGACAGAGGAACATGGGGGCAAGGAAAGAGACCAGGCAGCCCAAGAAACTGGGAGGGCTGTACCCCCATTTCCTGGGGCAGGACATTCCCTGCGGCGGTGGTGGTGGTGGTGGTTGGGTGAGTAGAGCAGGAACTTATCCTGCTTGACCATGGAAAACCTGAGATGTGCAGGACACAGGCAAAAGAGAGGAATTAGCGAGGCCCTGGGGAGCTGCGTTTGGACCTGATGTCCAAGCTTAGAAGCACAAGTCAGCAGTCAATGGCACAGAGGGGCCGTGGCGCTGGCTGAGGGCACAGCGAGTGGTGTACGTGGAGGACAAGACAGGGGCCTGCCAGTGTTTGGAGACTGAGCAGCGGTAGGAGAAGGAGCCATTGAGGAAGGAAGGCGTCACACGGGGAAATGTACGGGTGGATGAGAGTGCAAGGTGGAGGGAGGGGGGCGGGGGGAGTCGGAGGACTGAGATGCAAACTGGGCTTGAACTGGATCGCGTGATGCCTTTGGCCTTGTTTTAACAACAGCGGGGCTGGGAGAGTTTTGGCAGACACGCCAAGAACCAAGGAAGACAGCTCTTGCCTCTCTATGGTGAGGGAGGAGGGCGGAAAAGAGGTGTCCCTGTTCCGTGCAGCTGCGAGAGGAGATGAGTCCTCAGGGAGAGCCAGACGAGGCGAAGGTAATGATTGACAGGGCAGTGAGTGGGGAGGAGGGGTTGGGGGTGAGCACATGATGTAAAGTCACCCTGCAAGTCTTAAAGTCAAGGGGCATGATCTACGAAACAGCGGTATCCACCATGACAGCATTTCCAGATGACACAAAAGGGGTGCAAAGGTGTTTACTGAGGTACACTTGATGGGAGCACCAGAATGCAGACCCTGGTTCTCGTGCAGAGCCCATGGTCCTAAAAGCTACTCGTGGTCGTTTGAACGTGTGTCTCCCCCATAGACTCAGGTGTAAAATTAAACTCGTAACTCTGTGTTCTCCCAGGGCTACCACCCTGCCGTCACCTCCAGCACACAGGAACATGGGACTCTGATGTCCCTCTGATCCTGGCCTTGGAAGACATGTGGACAACCGACGGTACATCTAGTCCAGCCCTGGCATGTCATTTGGGTCTCCAGCTGAGTGGCTGGAGGAGGTGTCACTGGGGGTGGGTGGGTCCTGGAGTCCATCTCCAAGGTGTGTTTGCGGGGGTGGGGGAGCAGATCTGAATTCCAAATGACCAAAATGTGTAAGAGAATAGTATGGGCTCTGGGGGCGGGAGGAGGGGTGGGCTGTCCTGCTTGCTGCTAGTTTTGTGTTTGCTGTTTCTGGTGTTGGCTGGCTGTGTCTCTCTGCGTGGATTTATGAATGGAAGCCAGCATCTTCCACCACAGATGGAACTTCCCCCTGGATCTGTCAGCGGACGTCAACCCCTGTCTCCTATAGACTGTGTCTCGTTTGGATTGCTCATCCCAGCAACGTGAAGCTGACTACTACAGTCCACATATTAACCGTGTCGACAGATGAACAGATTCATGGGACCCAGAACCTTCTGAGAGACAGCTACAGGAAACCACCATAGCCATCATCTTAAGACAACAGACTACAGTGATGGGTTGTCTCAACGTGGCCCTGGTATTCGTGATCTCACAGCGACTGACGCTGTCTACACAAGACCTGCATAATAGGAAGGGGGAAAATGATGACATCAGAATAGGAGACTAGCTGGAAAGAAGAAGGGATTCAGTGGAGGGGGGATTTGGGAGAAGAGTGGGAGGAGATTATGAAATGGCTTAGCAGTTAAAGCACTTGCCTGCAAAGCCAAAGGACCCAGGTTTGATTCCCCAGGACCCACGTAAGCCAGATGCACAAGGTGGCGCGTGCACTTGGAGTTCGTTTGCAGCAGCTTGAGGCCCTGGCGGGCTCATTCTCTCCCTCTCCCTTCCTCTCTCTCTCTCTCTCTCTCTCTCTCTCTCTCTACCTCTTCTCTCTCAGAAATAAATTAAAAAAAAAAACAAAACCCAGTGGTCTGAGACACCTACCTATGTAGTTCATGATAAATCCCTGGCCTTTTCCAAAGATGAGGCCGGCTGGATCCGAGTGGAATTGGATGGTGAGATCTGGCGTGGAGGAATACAGCTTCTGGGGACCGCTGGTTCCAAAGTACTGTCCCAAGATGTGGGGCATGACCTCGTCACCGTCATAGATGGTCAGGATGTCACTGTTGCTCAGGTTCAGGCTGGGAGTGGGGGAAAGAGAGAAGAGGAAGTCACGTGCTGCCAAGCAGGAGCAGCCAGTAAGAGCCGGTCATGGTTTCTTTTTTCTTTGTTAGGGTTGTTGAGGTAGGGTTTCACTCTAGCCCAGGCTGACCTGAAATTCACTATGTAGTTTCAGGGCAGCCTCAAACTCAAGGTGATCCTCCTACCTCTGCCTCCTGAGTGCTGGGATTAAAGGTGTGCGCCACCATGCCCGGCAAGTTTTTATTTTTCTTTCACAATTTAAACCTGTTTATCATGTACGCACCCCATTGCACTCTCCTGTCCCACTCCATCCCTGCTGGGTCTTCCTATTCCCCAAAAGGCTCCCTTCTACTTCCATGTCTTTTTTTTTTTTTTTTTTTCTTTTCTCTTCTGTAGCTAACCACTGCCGCTTTGAGTTCAGGAGTGCAGCGGCCTTGCCGTGTCTGGAAGGCATCACTCCCCCACGCTCTTCCCTGTCCTCTGGCTCCGAATGTTCTTTCTGCTTCTTCTTCCACAGCATTCCCTGAGCCTTGGAGGGCATCACATAGATGTCCCATTTAGGGTTGCACTGCACTCAACAGTCACAATACTTAAAAAAAAATCTGATTTCTTTATTTATATTAGAGAGAGAGAGAGAGAGAGAGAAAGAGAGAGAGAACAGATAGAAAGAAAGAGAGAATAGGCACATCAGGGCCTCTAGCCACTGCAAAGGCACTCCAGATGCATGTGCCACCTTGTGCATCTGGCTTACATGGGTACTGGGGAATCGAACCTGGGTCCATAGGTTTTGAAGGCAAATGCCTTACCCATTGAGCAATTTCTCCAGCCCTATTCACAATACTTTAAAAATATTTTATTTATCCATTTATTTGAGAGAAAGAGGCAGATATATACAGAGAGAATGTGTGTGAAGGGGCACGTCAGGGCCTCCAGCCACTGCAAATGATCTTCGGACACGTGCATCTGGCTTTATGTGGGTACTGGGGAATCGAACCTTGGTCCTTAGGTTTTGTAGGCAAGCACCTTAACTGCTGGGCCATCTCTCCAGCCCAGCTTTGACCAGTTGTGAATCTTGGCAGTAACCACTCCACATTGCAAAAAGAACCATCTCTAACTAAAGCCAAGAGACAGCACTGATCTATGGATGTAAGTTTCAAATTTAGGGCCTGGAGAGATGGCTTAGCAGTTAAGGCACTTGCCTGCAAAGCCCAATGACCAAAGTTCGATTACCCAGTGCCCATGTAAAACCATATCCACAAAGTGGTGTATGCATCTGGAGTTCTTGTGCAGTGGTTGGAGGCCCTGGAGTGCCCATTCTCTGCCCTCCTCTCATTTCTCTCTGCTTGCAAATAAATAATTAAAAAAATATATTTAGAAGGAAGTCTGACAGGCACATGTCCATTTGACAAAACAATGGCAGTAGCTTCCTCTCTAGGGCCTTATGACCAGTTTTTTAGTACGAAGCATGAATTCCCTCCTGTGTCTTGAGCCTCAGATCTATTCACAAGGTGGTTGTTACTTCCCTAACAGCCATGCCACTATTGCATCAGTGGGCATGTCTCACCTGGCAGACATAGGTCTTTCATTCATCTCATATATAGAAGAATGAGATAAGTTGGTCTGGTCATTTGAATGTTAATCTTCCAACTCACCACTAATCACAGCCTGTCTGTTCAAGGAGGGGAAGTAGACCACTCCTCACACCAGCACTTGTCCACTGTGTGTGGCAGGGTGGCAATGGCGGAGCTCTGTGCAGGAAATATGCTCAGACCTGGAATCACTGTCCTTAGACCATCTCTTCTCAGTGACAGTGAGGGTGGGATAACTGACAGCCCCTACAGCACTCAACACACCACAGAAGCCCGTGATCGCATCCGCCGTGCACAAACTCACGGTCCCGTCGTCTCTCCTCATCTCCTCCTCCTTTCTCCCTTTACTTCCATGCCTCCCTCTCACTAACTTTGATAACCTCCATCCGGCGGCACAGTCACTCACTTAGCAGTGATGTATTTACACTCCAAAGCCGGGGAGCATGGCCAGAATTACAATCAGTCAGTGCAGAGAGAAAGGCTCTGGGGTATCAGAGAGGCGCCCTGAAGCAGGCGATGCTTGGTGTAAGGCCTCGAGAGAGAGGAACAGCTCTCTCCCTGTCCCTCGAGGCCAACCCGTGAGCTGTGCTGTTCCCATCTGGCTCCTTCCTTGCCCTGATGCATGGAAACCTCTTCCACCAGGAGCCACGATGAACCCTGCTTGCCCTTCGCTGTGAGGTCAGGTGCTGTGGCACAGCAGGGAAGAAGCTAGCCAACAGTGACCCATGGAACGGAGCCCCCCCCCCCGCTCTCTCTATGGGAGTTTCCCTCTGTGTCCCTCACTATCACGGGGACTCCAGCAAGGTGGAAACCGAGTCAGCTCAGAACAGGGCTTCTGGAAGAGAAACCGTCTTGGGCACCTCTCCCTGAAAGCCTGACTGTCTGCGGGCTCCTCTGGGCTCTGTTATTGCTCATAGGCCTGTCCATGAGATGCGGGCCATTTCCTGAGTGCACCAGGCTGCCCCGAGAATGTGAATGTGCGCAGACAGCCTCCATTCGCCCAGGCTGCGACCCGCCCTGCAGGGATGGAAGAACAGGCGTAGTCAGTCAAGGGGAGGCTTCACGCCTGCACCCTCTCCTTCATTCTCTCTCCCTGTCCTTCTGCCCATCAAAGACTTCTCCTGCCAGCTGAAATGCCCAAACCATGAGTGTCACCTGAGCATAGGCCTTCGGCGTACAGCCTTTCCCAAGTGAAAAAGATGTTCAATGGGGAGGGGTGGGGACAAAGGCCCAGGACCGTCTGTCTAAACACCAGCATCCACGTGGTGCTCCTCAAGCCTGGAGGGCTGGTGGGGTGGTGGTGGTGTTCTTGTGCCTGTGAGGAGCCAGCTCATAGGGTTGCCCGCATGGCAGTGACTTCCCTGGGTGTCCTCTCTTTGTTTGGCCTTGCTCAGGTACAGCTTGGGGTGCTGAGAAAGCCTTGGACCAATCAGAATAGCCAAATGGGGGTGGGGGCAGAGTCCTGTCTGGGTGCCAAGTGCGGGTTGGTCCGGGCTGGTTTGGGCACGACCCTAGAGGACTGTTCCCACCGCTGCATCCTGCCACCTTCTCTTTCCTAGGGAGGGAGGGGGCATAACGGGATGGAGGCCAGGGTGGGAGAGGGCAAAAGATAGATATTCTTGGGGATCTTTCCGAAAGGTGTTGTGGAAGGACACAGTCACCCACCTTCCCACCCCTTCTGTTCCCTCCCCTCCCCTTCCCTTCACTTCCCTTCCCTTTCCTTTCCTTCTTCTGCTCTTCCTCTTCCTCCTCTTCTTCCTCTTTTTTTTTTTTTTTTTTTTTTTTTTTTTGAGGTAGGGTCTCACTTTAGCCCAGGCTCACCTGGAATTCACTATGTAGTCTCAGGATGGCCTTGAACTCCCAGTGATCCTCCTACCTCTGCCTCTCTAGTGCTGGGGATTAAAGGTGTGGGCCACACATCTGGCTCCGTCACCTTTCTGAAATATATCACTTTTGGAAACCCTCTAGTGGGACTCAGGCCCTGCCTCTGAGGCTTTGCTGTGGTAACATTTGGCTGAATGGATAGGAAAGTTTTTTTTTCTTTTTCTTTTCCCTTTTCTTTTCTTTCTTTGCAGACTTGGCTGCAGCAGAGATCATACTGCCCCGAACACCTGCTCCACGTGTAATTGATGGTGCAACTTTTACTTAGAAAAAAGTCATTTGAAAGCCCAGCGAGGTGGCGCATGCCTTTAATCTCAGCACTTGGGAGGTAGAGGTAGGGGTTCACTGTGAGATCAAGGCCAGCCCAGGACTACAGAGTGAGTTTCAGGTCAGCCTGGGTTACAGTGAGACCCTACCTCGAAAAACCCAAACAAAACAAAATGCAACAAAACAAAACCCCCAAAAAGTTGTTTGTTAAAAGTATTTCTTTCTAATGAGTTTAAAGTGCATGTAGCCTGCTCAGTCTTTGATGACTTTCAAATGTTCATCAGAAGGCAGTGGCTTTTTTTTCTATCGAAAAATAGACACAGCAAACTGACAAAATTATGAGGATACTGATTATACAAGACAACTCCCATTCCCCCTCCCCAGCATATGCTAGCTACCTCTCTGCCTTCAAAATAATAATTTATTTACAGTTGAAAAAAAGGTTACTTAGGGACCTAGTGGTTTGTTCTTGCTGTTTTGAATGATGGATGACCAGATCTCTCCCGGTCTGTTTAATGCTAGCTTACTGCTTTAAGAGGGTTACTGCGCCAGCTTCATGACAAGAACATAAAACTTAAAAAAAAATTAAGCAGTTAAAAAAATTAAACTTTCAAACCATATGTAAAATAAAGCAAGAATACACCTTCCCCCATTATCCTATTGAATTATAGTCCTTGGATTTTCCTCTTAATAAAAATAATATATATAGTGCAGGAAAAAAAAAGATGTTCAGCGGGGACAATGACCGGGGACCTCCCATACCACAGGGGTACTATCTCTTCATTTTGCCACCTTTCCTCACACCCCCATCGTTCTTCCAGGATCCGCTGTCTTTCCTCAGTCCTAGCCACCTTGCCATATTCCCAGTCAGGTTTCCCTGCCCTCTATCTCCCTCCCACGCCCTCCATCTTGCCGAAACTGCCATCTTTCCTCCAGCTCCACCCACCAGCCATAGAGATGGTCAAGGGCTAGAGAGAACTCCGCCAGTGTTCCACATTCTGAACTGTTTTGTGTACAGAATCCACTTGGTCTCTAGACCCAGACAATGGCAGACAGTGGATGCCAGCGCTGAGGTGGACTAGGGACAGTGATTGACAAGTGTGGATACTTAGAAAATGAGAGGAGGACTCTATGATAACTGACAACCAGGAAAAAGGGCCAGCCATCTTAGCGAAGGACTTTGTCCCCAGTAGGGCTCTGGGCCATGGAGTCCCTGGAGCAGGGCGCCCACAGTAGGAGGAGGCACATGAGTATGCGCCCCCAGATAGTACAGACAGCAGGAGACAGACCTGCTGGGCGGCCTGTACAGCCATCAGCGGGTGCTCGCCCGACAGCCCAGGACACTCCACCCTCGAGGAGCAGACACGTCACCACAGGTCATCAGACAGCAGGGGACAGATTTTCTGGGCGGCCTGCACCTACATTGGCTAGTATTCTGCTGTCATCCCAGGACATTCCACTCTCCTGGAGCAGGCGCCTGGCCATGATCTCTCCGACAGTAGGGGACAGATTTGCTGGGGGGCATGGATCTCCTTCCACAAGTACTTGGCTGACAACCCAGGACACCCCATCGTCCAAGGACAGGAGCCTGACAGCTGGGGAGGGATCTTCTGGGTCATCCGTGACATTGGATACTCCATCTCATCGGTCATCACAGGACATCCCACTGTCCACGAGGCCCGAGCAGAAGGCAGGTGAAGCAACTATCGGGCCTCTCACAAAGTCCGATACTAATGCGTGTCTGATAATCCAGGAGTGTCCCAGGTCCCTAGGCAGGCGCTTCACCATGGGGCCCCACATAGCTAGGGACAGAGCTCTTAAGTGGCCCACATTGCCAGATGGGAGCACACGGATGACAACAGAGGAGTCAACACGGAGAAGAAGCAGGCGCTTCAGCGAGATGCGCCAGTCGGCAGGGGAAGGAGCTGCTGGGCCACGCATACCACCGGTTGGCGTGTTTCTGAGAGCCCAGGAGCATGCGCGAATCAAGAAACCCTTGTCCAAAAAGAAGGCCATGTGTGACTTCCGGGTTAGGTGGCCAGAAGTGATTGAGAAGGCCAAGGAGAAGGAAGAAGATGAGACCTTTGAGGTGCTGAGTGAAGCACCCAGCAGCACATGCTCCTTGGTCTCCAGACTGACCTTCAGCATCACTGACTTAGAGAGCTGTCCCAGTGAGTGCCTGGGCTTCCAGGGTGATGAAACTGCCACCCAGCCTGACCTGGCTGAAACCCAGGAGGGCTTGCCTGAATACGCTACCCAAAGATCCTCTCAGAAGTCTCCATACATGACCATCCTAGACAGCTATCTGAACCCGGAGACGCTGACACGGAGGGAGAGGAGGGTGAAGAAAAGGACGGTGGCAAAACTGAAGCCGCTGGAGGAAGACATAGAAGCAGCTAAGAGGCGGCAGAAGGAGCAGCTGGAGAAGAGCCGAGTGCTGCAGGAGGAGCTGGCCCGCGATAAGGCCGCTAGCAAGCCCTTCCTGGAGCTTCTGCAGCAAAAAACCAATGAGTGTCAGAGGAAGCATGACGACCTGTGGGATGAGTATGTCCAGGAGTGTCGGGACATCCAGAACAGGAGGAAGGAACTGGCGGTCACCTATGCATTACAGTTGGCTGCCCTTCAGAAGCAGCTGATGGAGGGCAGTAAGAGGCAGGCCAACCTGAACAAGCAGCTGACTGCCCTGAAGCCCATCGCCCTCATAAAGGAGGGTCAGGACAAGACCATCCAGGCCTTGCAGGAGGAGATAGAGAGACTGCCCCAGGAAACCTTCTTGAAGGACCGGGAGACCCATTTGCAGTTCCTGCCGGCGAAGGCTGCATTGGAGAAGCAGCTGGAAGAATTGAACCAGCTGGAGTCAGGAGAGAACATCACCCAGCAGCTGAAGAAGAAGGCCAAGACCTTCGAGAAAGCTGCCAAGAAAGCACACCAGGAGTTCTGTGAGAACATCCGCCGACAGAGCCGGCAGCTGCAGGAGGATTTGTGGCACATGGAACAAGAATGGCGCAAGTTGGAGGCCACTAAGGAATGGCTGGAGAAGCAGAAGCAGTGGTGTAAGGAGGAGCAGTGGTACCTGGAAGCCTTGACCAGGGGGAGGCGACGCCTACAGGAGCTGCGGGAGCTTCCCAGTCTTAATCATCAGGACCCCAGACGACAGAGCGGACCAGACACCACACAGGGCAGTTCCCTGGGCACCAAGTCAAGAGCAACTCCAGGGCCCTGGCTGCCCTCTCTGAGGAAGTGAGAACTGAGCTCCACTCCCGGGCAATCTACAAATGAGGACGAGCTATTGGCCTGCACAGGGGTAGAGAGCCCACCATGGAGAGAGGGGCCTGAACTTTCCAGGGAGGAGCCTAGCTGAGCCTCAGGCTCCAGTCTGGACTGGGATTTGCATACTGGTGAACCACTGGTCTACTCCAGGCCCTCGGGGATGGTCAATGGACAGCGGCTTCAAAGGTTTACGTACACTGACTGAATGACAAGTGAAAACTTCCAAAGTACTTGAAAAACTTGGACGACTCTCCCCTCCATTTCTCCCGCAGCTTTCAAACTTCCAGGACTATGATGACATTCCCAAGTCACAGTGTGTTTAGTGAGGGAAACCTACAGTCCAGTGTGCTTTGGTGACACTCAGAATGTCTTTTGTCATTAGCTTACTCCATATAGTCACACCAGTCTCATAGAGGCAAGAAGCATATTTGACATTGGTGCCCACTGTCACTTTGGAGGGTGGCATCTTTTGCGATGTGCCTGGCTGAGGCAGACTGCTCTTATAGTGATCTGTGGGTTCTGGTGGGAATGTGGGCCCACATTTGAGCAGTGCACCTTGATGGCAAAATACAGTTGATTCACCGATCTCTGAGCAGAGGAGAAAGTGAAAAAAACGTGAAAAAAGATTGTAGAATTCTAAGTTTTACTTGTATATAAGATGAGTTCGTTGACAGATTGAAAATTGGGGGGCTCAATGTACTGTATGTCTTTCACTTTTGTCATGAAATAGTTTATTCATTAAACAATGTTGCAAGCCAATCTGTGATTATTACAAATAAAAGGTATAAGGAAGGGTCCTGACGCAGTAAACTGGGAGGACGGGAGCAGACGCACACCCTGAAGGTCCTGTCCACGTGGCCTGCATCCCTGAGCTGTGGCTATCAGTCAGGAGCCTGGAGGCACACAGGGATGGGCCCAGTGGCATGGTTCTGTGTTGGTCCTCCATCTTGCTGGGGATGGCACATGCTTGGGGCATAAAAGGGGAGTGTCACGGTGGGGCATTCACTGCCAGAGGACAGATGTCCCAGGATGCGCTCCCTAGCCAACTTCCTGTGGCTTAGGCTGATGCTTCCTCGGCCATCTCCTCCAACTCCCAACACAGGGAGTCAACCCTGCTGACGGGGTGGGCTGTGTGACTGCTCGTCTGGGGCTGCTGGTGGTCTGAAGCAAGTAGCAGACCCCCAAGGGACCTGCCGAAGGGCTATCTTCTGACACTGACCCCAACGCCTTCTCTAACACCACTCACAGGTGATCATGAAGACCTGGCCCAGCACGGTGGCTCAGGGAGGTTTGCATGGCCCTTGGCACCTCCAGCAGTTTCCTCTCCACCAGGCCGAACCAGCCTCTCCTGGTCGCAGCTCCCATGGCCTCCGGGCCTAGTGCCTGGACTCCTCCTGCCAGGGTGCAGCAAGCCACAAGCCACAGACTCCTCCTGCATTGAAATTCTGAGCCCAGCTTCTCGGTACACAGTAGATCCCTGCACACAGTAGCTGCTCAACACGTGGCAGGAAACAGCCTGTTGGAGTCGATGACCACAGGGGTAGTGGCTGGCTGGCGGCAACTCTTGACCTGAGCTGGGCAGAACCGCCTCACCTCAAGTCCCCTGCACCATCCGTGCCTCCTGCAAGTGCTGGAGGGAGCTCATGTGGGGTTCACACTCCAAGCTGTGCACGGCTGACCCGCGGCTCACAGTGGGTCCCGGCAGGGTGCACGCTGGCGTCATTCCTCCATCCTTTAGCTGTCTACGTGCAGGAGCTTGTCTTCAAGAGTGCCAACATCTCTCATTTGAGTCCCCACCACAGTTGTCTGCTCTCCACAGGAGCAAGGGCCAGTGTACTGGGGAGAGGTCACTGGTGTGGAAATGTGGAGGGCCGGGATTCACCCTCGGCCTGGACACTTTGATGGTCCATATGGTTTTCCTGGGGTCACTCCTCTGTGAACTGGACGATTTCTAGTCTGGGTCAGGGTTAAGGGAATGAGGTAAGGTGTGCAGGAAGGTTGGGATCCAAGGGTAGGTTCCCTGGCAGCCCCTGAGTGAATGTGACAAGGTGACCTGAATGCCAGGCATTGTGCTCCAGCTTCATGGTGGTCATCATTATGATCACAGTCATCAGCATAATCACAACCTCCACCGTCTCCATCTCTACCATCATCAATATGGTCCCCAACACTACTGCTACCTCCATGACCAACTTCACCATAATCTTCCACCACCACCATGACCCCCAACGTCAAACGTTATGACGTCAAACCACTAACACCACCGTCTCCATCACCACCACCACCAAAGGGCAAGGTGTCCCACGAGCACATCCAGAACCTTCTGCAGGTAGGAGGGGGAGGGGTGGCAGGACGTCAGTGCAGGTCCCAGTGGCAGGTGCCGGGGTGTGGACTAGGCACTGCTCTCCATCCCTTCTGAGGCAGTTCCTGCAGCTGAGCCCACCCCCTGCTGACAGGAAGGAAGGCAGCACTCTGCTTCCTGACAAGGCGGAGATGAGCGTGAGCTGCTCCAGAAAGTGCCTCTCTTACCCCAAAAGGGAGGTTGGAGGACAGCTCCAGGGGAACACAGGACCGCCAGGGCCAGGATGCTTGATGGCCATCCCATGCCCCAGAGAGCTCGAGCACAGGGTGTCCTGCCCAAAGCAGCAGCGAAGTGAAGCCAGGGCCTCCCGGCTGCGTGAGGAGAGGCGCCCAAAAGACCCTCACCGAGGAGCTGATGCAGGACACTGGCAGCGATGGTGTCATTTGAGGGACCCGCACTCCTCACCCCTCACAGCCCCCGTGAGGCGCAGGTGGAGAGAGGTCTGCTCAGTGAGCAAGAGAGCAAGTGCAGTGACCCTCCCTGCCTGCAGAGTGGCCTTTAGGTGGCTGCGCTCCCACAGCATCTAGGGAGCGGGTAGTGCGGCCATGCTGCGGCCCCTCCAGAGACCCACTGCACTCTGCTGGCGTCCTGTGCGCAGTGCTCCCCAGCCCAGAGCGCCACAGGATGAGCCCAGGGCCATCCTGAGCAGTGGAGGACAGACACAGGTTTCCCAGGGAGCCTGGGCCCCTGCAGAGAGGGCTTCCTGCTCAGGTCTCCAGGGAGGAGTCAGCCAGCACAGGGGGAGGAGAAGGAAGGTGGGTAGAGAATGAAAACCCACTCGCCCCAGGCTCATGCAGAAGTAGTCGGGACAGGTGCTGCAGGCAGTGGTCATGGTGTGATGGCCATGGAGTGGCAGCGAGAATTTTGGAGGACACGGAGTCTCCCGGCCGCACTGGGCAGCGGTGTTCCAAGGACACAGGGTTCGAGGTTCGGGCAGGATACCTCTTCGCCCGAATAGATCCCAAAAAGATCCCCAAAAGATCACTGCCTCACCGTCTATCAGCACTCTGGTTACCTGACCCTGGGTTCCTTGCACGTGCCCGTTGCCGATCAGGCATGGCGTCATGCTACCTGCATGCCTGACAGACAGACCACATCACTGCTGTCTCACAGCTGCCCAGCTGGGCTCTGGCCTTCCGTCCATCCCAACCGTGACCTTGTTCCTGTCACATGCACAGTCCATCCAGGGAACTTGGCTGCTGCTGCGGGGGTGGTGGTCTGCCCGGTCACTTCTCCTTCCTCTCTCATTCCTTCCTGTCTTAGGCCCTTCCTCACTGCCACCCCACGGGTACTGAGAACAGAGTTCTTGGCACCACGCTTGCATCTGCGCCCCAGCGCTGCCTGCGCGGTATTAAGCACCCAAGGCGCCTCAAAGGCTTTTCTCCACTTTATAGACAGGGAAACTGAGGCTCAAGCAGAAGCCACCTTCTGAGGCCACATGGGAATCAGATCCAATCCTCAGAGCCAGTCTGTCTCCCTAAGCCCAGCTCTGAACCGCTCATTTTATGCCATGTCCTGACATAGCAACAGTCTGTCTGGCTCAGCCCTAGGTCACAATCATTACACTGAAATCCTGTGATAAGTGATTCCTTCCTTCCTTCCTTCCTTCCTTTCTATCTTTCTTTTTTTTTTTGAGGTAGGGTCTTGCTCTAGCCCAGGTTGAACTAGAATTCACTATGTAGTTTTAGGAATTCACTATGTACTCACAGTGATCCTTCCACGTCTGCCTCTCAAATGCTGGGATTAAAGGCATGCGCCACCACACCTGGCTCTTTCTTTCTTTCTTTTTTAAATTTTTTATTATTTTTTAAAATTTATTTTTTGAGAGAGAGACAGAGAGAGATAGACAGAGAGGGAGAGGGAGACAGAAATGGGCGCGCCAGCAGTCTCTCAGCTGCTGTGAACAAAATCCAGATGCATGCGCCCCCTTGTGGGCAAGTGCGGCATTGTGCCCTTGCCTCACTTGGCATCTGGCTAAACGTGGGACCTGGAGATTGGAACCGCTGGACATTGGAACCAGCATTCTTAGGCTTAGCAGGCAGGAGCCTTAGCCGCTAAGCCATCTCTCCAGCCCCTTTCTTTCTTTTTTAAAAATATTATTTATTTATTTATTTATTTATTTATTTATTTGAGAGAGAGAGTGAGAATGGGTGCACCAGGGCCTCCAGCCACTGCAAATGAACTCCAGATTCATGTGCCACCTTGTGCATCTGGCTTAAGTGGGTCCTGGACAATTGAACCAGGGTCCTTTAGCTTTGCAGGCAAACACCTTAATTACTAAGCAATCTTCTCCAGCCCTCTTTCTTTCTTTCCTTTTTAAAATATTTTACTTATTTGAGAGAGAGAGAAGAAGGAAAGAGGCATGAAGAGAACGGGAACATCAGGGCCTCTAACCACTGCAAATGAACTCCAGACACATGCGCCACCTTGTGCATCTGGCTTACGTGGGAACTGGGGAATCAAACCTGGGTCCATAGGTTTTTCAGGCAAGTGCCTTAATCTCTAATCCATCTCTCCAGCTTCCAAATTTCTTCCTTTTAAAAAGTATATTTTTCTTTATTTATGTACACAGAAGCATGTGCATCTCTGTGTGTACGAGTGCACCAGGGTTTCTTGCCACAGCAAATGAATTTCCATCCAACTTTACATGGATGGCTGGGGAATTGAACCCAGGCCAGTGGACTTTGCAAACAAGCACCTTTCACTGCCAAGCCATTTCTTCACCCGCCCTCCATCTTTTTTTTTTTTTTTCAAGGTAGGGACTCACTCTAGCTCAGGCTGACCTGGAATTCACTATGTAGTCTCAGGGTGGCTTCGAACTCATGGCGATCCTCCTATCTCTGGAAGTGCTGGGATTAAAGGTGTGTGCCACCACGCCCGGCTCATCATATTCTTTTTTGATGAAAGTGATATCTCTTCTCTCTATGGAGCACCTACATTATTTTGCCTCCCATACATTTTATATTGTTTGGTGAGAATGGAATTTATTTTAATTTGTTCACTGCTACTACTGAACATGTATAACAGAGTATGTAATAAAACCAGTGTTAAGCTAGTTTCACTGTCTTTGTGGCTTTATTCTAGTATGTAAGCAGTTTGTGCAGTGGTCTGGGGATAGAAGTTTGGGACAGTTGCTTAAGAAAGTAGCTATGGTGTGAGGCTGGACAAGGGTCTATGTGCCGGGAGAGAAAGAAAGCTTATTGCCCATAGTATATGCTTTGGCATCTTTAAATGTTGAACCATGTGAATGTGTTACCTCTTCAAAGAGTGAACAAACAGCCTAAGGGTCCATTGTGACTGCTTTTACTGCCGTCCAGAGTGAGGCAACGTCAGGACAGAATGCAAAGTTAACATCTACCTATCCCTCCAGCTGTTCTGGGGAGTGTAATTCTTCTCCATTCCAGCAGGGGGCAGTATATGTCCAAGCACTGTACAGTACGTGGGTGGGTGGGTGGGGGTTACATTCTCTCTGGCCTTAGCCAGCTTCTCACGCCAGCTAATCAGGACAAAAGGTGGCAGGTGAAGTTTTAAATGAGCTGGAGATCACGTTCCACAGTGTGCATAATAAGGAGAAACGACTAGCAAGCCACCTTGCTTTTCTTTATTTCTTCCAAGCAAATACGTGGCCCTTGTTCAGAAACCATGCCCTGAAAATATTTCCTCAGTGCCAGAAGCTTTCAGGTTGGCACACATACTTAAAAATGCCTAATGGAAGCGCTGTAGGGATGGCTTAGTGGTTAAGATGTTTGCCTGCAAAGCCAAAGGACCCAGGTTTGATTCCCCAAGGCCCACATTAGCCAGATGCATAAGGGGGTGCACGCGTCTGGAGTTCGTTTGCAGTGACTGGAGGCCCTGGTGAGCCCATTCTCTCTCTCCCCCTCTTTTTCTGTCAAATAAATAAATAAAAACAAAATATTTTTAAAAATGCCTAATGGGGGCCTGGAGAGATGGCTTAGTGGTCAAGGCACTTGCCTGCGAAGGCTAAGGACCCATGGTCAACTCTCTCCAGATCCCATGTAAGCCAGACACACAAGGTGATGCATGAGCAAGGTTGCGCATATGCACAAGATGGTACAAGCATCTGGAATTTGATTGCAGTGGCTGGATACCCTGGGACGCCAATTTTCTTCCTCTCTCCCTCTCTTTCTGTCCTGCCCTTGCTCTTATTCTCTCTCATTAAAAGGCCAGTCTGAGGCCAGGCGTGTGGCACATGCCTTTAATCCCAGCACTCGGGAGGCAGAGGTAGGAGGATCACTGTGAGTTCGAGGCCACCCTGAGACTACAGAGTGAATTCCAGGTCAGCCTGTATAAGAGTGACACCCTACCTTGAAAAAACCAAACAAACCAACAAATTTCTTTACAAAAAGCCTAATGGGGGCTGGAGAGATGGCTTAGGGGTTAGGGCGTTTGCCTGCCAAGCCAAAGGATCCCCGTTCGATTCTCTAGGACCCACGTAAGCCAGATGTACAAGGGGCACATGCATCTGGAATTCGTTTGCAGTGGCTAGAGGCCCTGGTGCGCCCATTCTCTCTCTGTCTACCTCTCTTCTATCTTTCTCTCTGCTTGCAAATAAATAAATAAAAATAAAAATAAATAATTTAAAAAAAGCCTAATGGGGGGTGGAGAGATGGTTCAGTGGTTAAGGCACTTGCCTACAAAGCTTAATGACCTGGGTTCAATTCCCCAGTATCCCTGTAAAGCCATATGCACAGAGTGGCACAAGCATCTGGTTCGTTTGCAGTGGCAGGAGGCCCTGGCGTGCCCATTCTCTCTCTCTCTTCTGTCTCTTTCTGCTTACAAATAAATAAAATATTTAAAAATGCCTAATGGTTATGCATTTATGTGAGGATGTGGCTTGCTTATCCAATTGTTAATTTCATGGACGTTACTTTGCTCTGAGTAAGCCAAGCGGAAAAAGGCAAGTCCGTTTATATACAATTTGGGCTTAAAAACCACAGCTAAGCTGGGTGTGGCCACACATGCCTGTAACCCCAGCCCTGCAAAGAGGAACGGAAGGGAGAGGATAGCCAGGGCATGAGAAAAAAAACAGCAAGCTTCTGCATCAGTAAGCAGCTCCAGCTCAAGTGAGGATGTGTGGTGGAAAGGGAAAGATGGAGTGGGATACACACACACACACACACACACACACACACACACAGCCTCACACACACAAGCAAAAAGAAGCAACTGCCAGCAATAGAACTGGACTGAAAATGAAGGCATCTCACAGAAGACAGCCTCACTGCTTAGCGCATCCTTGGGTCCCCAGCCCACATCAGCCCACACTCTGTTTTCCTGGGCGTTTGGTACACTAGACCCTTTGTGGTGTCCCGCCCTGCCTGTGGGCACCATACTCTTAGTTACTGTTCCCACTGCGGTGTTTGCCTACCTGTGGGAAGCAACTTAAAAGAGGAAGAACTTGGCTCATCGTTTAAGAAGGTCCATCATGCCGGGAGGACATGGTGGCAGAAGCGCCCGCGAGGCTGGTCCCGTGGAGTCAGGAGGCAGGGAATCACTGATGGTGTAGCGTACAAGGCCGAGCAGGAGCTGGGCTTCCAAGTGCTCAAGTCCAGCTGTCCATGTAACCAGATGGGAAGGTATCTGCCCTCTATAACGTCCCTCCTGACCTGATGTGATGACCTGGCTTTGGGCAGGACTTCCCTGTTAAGGACTTGCTGGTTTCGTGGTGGAAATGAAACGAGACCGGGTGTGAAGCTGAAGGTTAATGGAGTATTTGGCACTCAGCAGGGAAGAGAGCAGATCTAATTTTCCAGCTTGCTCACGCAGGCCTCTGATGCCCGAGGGAGCCGTCGGCCAGTCTCGTTTAGACAAAACCATGCGTCTGAGAGGCTCCCTGGATGAGCCAAATGGAAGGGAGGGGGCGATCCCCAGCCATGTCTCTGGTGGGGTCCTCTTGGGAATAAGGAAGGAACAAACTCAGGAGTCAGTTTCCTCTTCTAGCTAAGGCTCAAGCCCGCTTGGTAAGTGCACTGGGGTCAGGATGTTCAGGAACAAAACACATGCTTAGCCGGGCGTGGTGGCGCACGCCTTTAGTCTCAGCACTCGGGAGGCAGAGGTAGGAGGATCGCTGGTGAGTTTGAGGCCACCCTGAGACTACAGAGTGAATTCCAGGTCAGCCTGAGCTAGAACGAGACCCTATCTGGAAAAACCAAAAACAATTACAACAACAACAACAAAAACCACTTGCTTGTATTTACGCTAAGGGCACTGGCTGAGGCCCTGGCATGCCAATTCTCTCTCTCTCCCTCCCTCTCTTTCTCATTCTGTCTTGCATAAAAAAGGCCAGTCTGTTGGGCTTGCCTAAGAAATTATTTATTTATTAGGGAGAGAGAGAGGGAGAGAGAGAGAGGGAGAGAGAGAGAGAGAGGAGAGAGAGAGAGAGGGAGAGAGAGAGAGAGGGAGAGAGAGAGAGCAAGGGAGAGAATGGGCACACCAGGGCCTCCATCTGCTGCAAATGAACTCCAGACATGTGTCACCTTGTGCATCTGGCTTATGTGGATGCTAGAGAATTGAACCTGGGTCCCTTGGCTTTGCAGACGAGGGCCTTTGTGGTGAAGCCATCATCTCCAGCCCTAGAATGGAGTTTTCTCTATGAAGCATCTGTTATGAAAACCCTCATGGGGCCTTTCCTTGAATAGCCCCACTACATGGCCTCTGTCCTCCTGGCAAGTTCAAGGTTCCTGTCAGTCCCTCAGTGGGCCACACCCCTCTTCCAGCTGTAGAAGATATTGCCCTTGCTGTCAGGGCCACACCTGCTTGTCTTCTCTTTCCACCTTTCTCAGCATGCCCTTTCCTCCTGGCAGGCCTCCCTGACTTCCTCTGGGCTCCCCAGCTGACCATCACCCCGTCACCGCTTACTCTCACCACACAACATGGAATTTCTTGCCTTCTTCACCTGACTCTCCTCCCCACCCCCAGCCCCGAACCTGCACTGGCGCGGGCACATAGTGCACAACTTCCCCCCCCCCTTTTTTTTTTTTTTTTTTTTTTTGAGGTAGGGTCTCACTCTAGCTCAGACTGACCTGGAATTCACTATGTGTCTCAGGGTGGCCTTGAACTCATGGCGATCCTCCTACCTCTGCCTCCCTAGTGCTGGGATTAAAGGCGTGCGCCACCACGCCCAGCTCTTTTTCCCCTTTGAATAAAGAGAGAATCGGATCCAGCCTTTTCCAGTTTCAACACTACTGCAGAAGGACGATGGAGCCTCCCCAGCTCCTACCACCCTACTCAGCTCGTAGTAGGCATGCCACAGCGAGTCTCCAGTGTGCCTCTGAGCCCTTTATTACAGACTGGCTAGGCAGGGAGAAGGGGGTGGGGAAGAGGCTGGGCTGTCACTGAGTGAGGGGGTGCTGTCGGTGAGGAGTGCAAATGGGCCGTCTGTAGGAGTCATTGCAGAGAGAAGCCCCAAGCCACACAGCTGGGAAGAGGTGATGAACTTTCGTCCCTGGTCCCCAAGGGACAAGTATTCAAGCTTTGTGGAGCTTTCATTCAGTGCACCCACTGGGGACACTTCTGCTGCCTCCGAGGGACAGTTTCAAATGACAGTCACTTGCACACACCAGTGGAGTAGAACAGGAGCCCTCGAAATAAACCCATATAGCTCTTGCCACTGATCTTTGTCAAAACTGCATCGGGGAAAGGCCAGTCTTTTTTTTTTTAAACGTAATATTATATCCATTAGAAATTTAATATATCAAAAGTACGAATTCAACCTTGGAATAAGTGCACAAACAAAGATACAATAAAGACGAATTGTTGCATACCCACAGCATCCTATGTATCAACCACAGTGATAAAATAAAACCCTCAGCTATTCAGCCTTTTTAGGTTTTTTTTTGCCTTTGGAATGTTTGATTAACATATATGTGGTATAAAAATGGTTAACAGATGAGCTGGAGAGATGGCTTAGGGGTTAAAGCGCCTGCCTCCTAACCCTAAGAACACTGGTCCCAATGTCCAGCGGTTCCAATCTCCAGGTCCCACATTTAGCCAGATGCAAAGTGATGCAAGGGCGCAATGCCGCACTTGACCGCAAGGGGCCGTACGCATCTGGATTTCGTTCACAGCAGCTGAGAGGCTGCCGGCATGCCCATCTCTACCTGTCTTCCTCTCCCTCTCTCTCTGTCTCTCTGTGTCTTTCTCCAAAAATAAAATAAAAATAAAAAAAAATAAAATAAATGGTTGCCAGAGACATGATATTGAGATAGATAATGACTGGTTATGTTTAGTCGTATTTCTTCTGGGACGACTTTTCCAAAATGTTTTTGATAGCTTGCAATCTTGGAATTATGTTATGTTAAGTAATAGATATATACACTAAACATCTAGATTCCTTCTTTCTTTCCTTCCTTCCTTCCTTCTTTCCTTCCTTCCTTCCTTCTTTCTTTCTTTCTTTCTTTCTTTCTTTCTTTCTTTCTTTCTTTCTTTCTTTCTTTCTTTTTGGTTTTGCAAGGTAGGGTCTCACTCTGGTCCAGGCTGACCTGGAATTAACTATGTAATCTCAGGGTGGCCTTGAACTCTCAGCGATCCTCCTACCTCTGCCTCCCAAGTGCTGAGATTAAAGGCGTGCACCACCATGCCCGGCTGATTATTTGTTTTTTAAAAAAATATTTAAAATTTTTATTTGCAAGGGAAGGGATAGGGATGAGGGAGAGAGAGAGAGAGAGAGAGAGAGAGAGAGAGAATGGGTATGTCAGGGCTTCCAGCCACTGCAAATGAACTCCAGACGCATGTGCTACCTTGTGCATCCAGCTTTCGTGGGTACTGGGGAATCGAACCTGGGTCCTTTGGCTTTGTTGGCAAGCACCTTAACCACTAAGCCATATCTCCAGCCTCATCTATATTATTTCTAAGTAAAATAAAACATAAAACACCTATTGATTGATTGATCTTTTAAGAAAAGGTCTTGTTATGCAGCCCAGAATGGCTTGGCCAGGCACTCATTATGTATGCCAGCTTGGCCACAAATGGTGGTGCTCCTGCTATATGTGCTTGCCAAATTCTGGGATGACAGGAGTGCAGCCTTACTAAATCCAGCTGAAGACATTCAGTATGATGATATGCTTTTGGCTATTCATCTTTTTTTAAAAACCTGGTTTGCAACTTCTCTCCTTTTATTTTATTTTTATTTATTTATTTGACAGAGAGAGAGAGAGAGAGAGAGAGAGAGAGAGAGAGAGAGAAAGAATGGGTGTGCCAGGGCTTCCAGCCACTGCAAATGAACTCCAGAGGTGTGCACCCCCTTTGTGCATCTGGTTAACGTGGGTCCTGTGGAATTGAACCTGGATCCTTTGGCTTTGCAGGCAAATGCCTTAACTGTTAAGCCATCCATTCAGCCCTCGTCTTTTAAAAAAATATTTTATTTATTTATTCATTTGAGATAGAAAGAGAAAGATGGAAAGAGAGAGAGAGTGAGAATGGGCATGCCAGGGCCTCTAGCCACTGCAAATGAACTCTAGACACATGTGCCACCATGTGAATCTAGCTAACATGGGACCTGGAGAATTGAATCTAGGTCCTTAGGCTTTACAGGTATGTGCCTTAACTGCTAAGCCATCTCTGCAGCCCTTGGCTATTCATCTTATTTGCTTACCCATTCTTTCTACCTTCCTTTCATTCTCTGTTTATTGTGTTTTTAAAATTTTTATTTATTTTTTTATTTATGAGAGAATGCACATGCCAGGGCCTCAGGCCACTGTAAACAAATTTCAGACACATGCACCACCTTGTGCATCTGGCTTACATGGGAATCGAACCTGGGCCCTTAGGCTTTGCAGGCAAGTGCTTTAACTGCTGAGCCATGTCTCCAGCCCTGTTTTTTTAAAGACAGGGTCTCTTGTAGCATAGGCTGGAAAGACTAGTCTTTTTATATTTATTTATTTATTTATTTACAGAGAAGGGGGGAGAGAGAGAATGGGTGCACCAGGATCTCTAGCCACTGCAAATGAACTCCAGATGCATGTGCCACCATGTGCATCTGGCTTGTGTGGGACCTGGAGAATTGAACCGGGGTCCTTAGGCTTTGCAGGCATGTGCCTTAACTGCTAGGCCATCTCTCCAGCCTGAAAGGCCAGTCTTTTTTTTTTTTTTTTGGAGAGAGACAGAGAGAGACAGAGAGAGAGGGAGAGGAAGACAGATAGAGATGGGTGTGCCAGAAGCCTCTCAGCTGCTGTGAACGAAATCCAGATGTGTGTGCCCCCTTGTGGTCAAGTGTGGCATTGCACCCTTGCATCACTTTGCATCTGGCTAAACATGGAACCTGGAGATTGGAACCGCTGGAGATTGGAACCAGCGTTCTTAGGCTTAGGAGGCAGGCGCCTTAACCGCTAAGCCATCTCTCCAGCCCAAGGCCAGTCTTTTTAACAAATGCTGCTGAGCAAACTGGAAATCCACCTGTAGAAGAATGAAACTAGATCCATATCTCTCACCCTGCACTAAAACCAATTCAAGATGGATCAGAGACTTTCAGGGGCACATCAGTGTGTGTTTCTATTGACTGGGCGTATCCCCCTGGTATTCAAGCTGTCCTCACTTTTGGCTGGAAAATCTGTTCGATCTTACAGAGGGAGAATACTGGGGAGAACAAGGACCCATCAACACATCAAGAAGAGAGAGCTGAGTTTTTTCCAGGAGATGGGTCATGATCACCTCATGGGCCCAGGCTCAGAAGTCACTATGGGAGGGGTGGGGCTGGAGAGATGGCTTAGCAGTTAAGATATCTGCCTAAGAACGCCTGTTCGATTCTCCAGGTCCCACAATTAGCCAGACGCAAGTGACGCAAGCACGCAATGCTGCTCTTGCCCACAAGGGGGCGCACACGCCTGGAGTTCGTTCACAGTGGCTGAGAGGCTGCTGGCCTGCTCATTCTGTCTCTGCCTCTTCCTCTCTCTCTCTCTCAAATAATAATAATAATCAAAAGAAGTCACTACAGAGGAAGTGGTGACACGAATACTGCTCTCACAGCAAGCATGAAAACCAGGTCCAGGGAAATGGCGACAGACACTGTGGTCACTCAAACTTCATAAGAACAGAGATCCAGAGTCTCCAGAGAAAGCAACACTAAATCAGATCTCTATCTTGCCCACCAAGGCTCAGGGAACATTGTGGAAGAGGGAGCAGAAAGATTGTAAGAGCCTCAGGGAGGGTGGGGATAGCCTGAGACACCGTGTCACCCCAGTCCTGCAGAGACTGACCGAGGCCTCTTGGTCCCCACAGTGAATACCAATAACCTCACCAAAGACCCTCAGCAGAATTGGGGTTGGGGAGACAAGGGTCCATATGTGCAACCTTTTAATAAAAAAAAAAACAATGAATTAAAAAAAAAGACTTTAATATGGGGGAACATTGAAACTGCTAGAGGAAAACAGAAAAAAAAAAATACTTGAAGAGATACCAGTATAGAGAAAGACCACATTGACATAAAAAAAATTATTCCTTAGGAAATAGTTCTAAGAATTGACAAATGGGATCACATGAAATTAAAAAGCTCGTGGTAAATGGTAAATGAAGCAATTATCAGAGTGAGGAAACTGCCCACAGAAAGGGAGAAAGGCTTTGCCAACTATACGCCTGGCAGGGGATTAATATCTTAGGATAAAAGAGCTCAAAAAATTAAACAGCAACCCCTCAAATAATCCAGTCAATAAATGAGCGAATGACTCACATAGACAGCTCTTGAAAAATGAAGTAAACGTGTCCAATAAATACACGAGAAAATGTTGAACATTCTGAGTCATAAAGGCAATGCAAATTACAACTTCATCTCACCCAGTCAGGATGGCTGTCACCAAGCAAACAAATGATAACAAATGCTGGCAAGGACGTGGGGAAAGGGGAGTCCTTCACTGCTGGTGCAAGTGTGAGCTTTCAGTCGCTGTGCAGAGTCAGATGGGAGTTCCTCAAACAGCTAAAAGTAGAACGAGCATATGATCCTTCGGTGTACACTCACACGGATCTAAACCCACATGTCACAGAGATGTCTGCTCAAGCATGCTCACTGCTACTCTACACACACTAGCCTAGAAATGGAACAAGCCTGCATGCCCATCAACGGATGAATGGATAAAGAAAACGTACACCCACAATGCAATTTTGTTCTTCCATAAAGGAAAATGAAATGTTCTTTGCAGGAAAATGGATGGAACTGGGGATCGTGATATTTAGCAAAATAACCAGATGCAGAAAGACAAATGTTGGCATGTTTTCTCCCAGATTGGAAATCTAGATTTAAAAAAATATATATATATATATATATATATGTAAGGCATGGAAAATAGGAAGGAGACATTTTGGGGGAGAGAGGGCTCTGGGAGTGGATGGGATCCAAGTACACCATATACATAATGAAATGTCACAATGAAACCTATCACTTTGTATGATGAGTATTCGCTACAAAGACAACAGTCTCTGGGCTGGAGAGATGGCTTAGTGGTTAAGGCACTTGCCTGAGAAGCCAAAGGACTCATGTTCGACTCTCCAGGGCCCACATAAACCACACACACAAGGTGAGGCGAGTTCACAAGGTTGTACATGCGCACAAGATGGCACACGTGTCTGGAGTTTGATTGCAGTGGTCAGAGGCCCTGGTACACTAATTCTGTCTCTCTCTCATAAACAAAATCGAAATAAGGCTGGAGAGATGGCTTAGTAATTAAGGCGCTTGCCTGTGAGGCCTAAGGACCCCGGTTGGAGGCTCGATTCTCCAGAACCCACGTAAGCCAGATGCACAAGGGGGTGCATGCAATCTGGAGTTCGTTTGCAGTGGCTGGAGGCCCTGGAGCGCCCATTCTCTCTCTCTGTACCTGCCTATTTCTGTATCTCTCTCTCTCAAATAAATAAATAAATTTAAAAAAATACAACCCCTCCCCCCCCAAAACAGCCGTGTCTAAGGATTTTCAGATGATTTTCATTTTCCCTTGCAGATCCAGCAGCCCTTGGCTTCCCCACCTGGCCCCATCTTAGCCACTTTTGTCTGCCATTAAGGTTTTCCCTCCAGCTTTCTCTAGGAACCACCATCTGTCTCTGTCTCTGCCTCATCCAACCTCATGGCCCGTTGGAGGAGTATGGCTTCCAGCCTGGATTCTGGCCATGATCTACTACCCAGTGGCCTCAGCTGTCTCCCGCAGACAGCAGCAACTGCCCTCCAGGCAGGTTCTTTCCAAGACAGACCTCAGACACTAATGTTCAGAGCCACTACCCTTGCATCTGGCTCTGTCCCCCAGCATTGCCCTCTTGGGGAACCCAGAGGAATATTCTGGATGAAGCAATTAACAGCTTCACCCACGGAGCACGGGAAGCAGACTCAGTCAGGTGCTCTGTTCATTAAACACTTTCTCTCGGCTCATTGTCCTGAGCACCAGGCTCTGTGAGAAACAGAAAAGTCAGACCACAACCCAGTGGACAGTAGCATCCGCACTAGTTAAGGGAGACAGACAAGAAAAAAAAAATCTACCGTGGGAGAGCAGTGCATGGTGCAATGTCCTTTACCCGTGCTCGCACTGGCTGTTTGGTCCTTTGAAAATGATAATTGTCCTCTTGCTAGAAGGACAATTTTTCACATCCCATTTCTTCTTCGTGTGTCACCCTATCTCACCCTTTAGTCTGAGCTTTCCTGTCAGATCATTGGAGAGGCTATTTTTTCTTTTCTTTTCTTTTCTTTTCTTTTCTTTTCTTTTTCTTTATTTTTGTTTTTCAAGGTAGGGTCTCGCTCTAGCCCAGGCTGACCTGGAATTCACTATGTAGTCTCAGGGTGGCCTTGAACTCATGGCGATCCTCCTACCTCTGCCTCCCGAGTGCTGGGATTAAAGGCGTCCACTACCACGCCTGGCTTTCTTTTCTTTTCTTTTCTTTCTTTCTTTCTTTCTTTCTTTCTTTCTTTCTTTCTTTGTTTCTTTCTTTCTTTGTTTCTTTCTTTGTTTCTTTGTTTGTTTGTTTCTTTCTTTCTTTCTTTCTTTCTTTCTTTCTTTCTCTCTCTCTCTCTCTTTTTTTTTTTTTTTTTTTGGTATGGTCTCACTCGAGCCCAGGCTGACCTGGAATTCACTATATAGTCTCAGGATGGCCTGGAATTCACAGAGATCCTCCTACCTCTGCCTCCTGAGCGCCGGGATGAAAGGAGTGAGCTACTATGCCCACATTTTTTCTTTTTTTTTTTTATTTGCAAGAAGAGAGAGAGAGAGAGAGAATATGAATGGGCACACCAGGGCCACTAGCCACTGCAAACAAACTCCAGATACATGCGTCACTTTGTGCATCTGGCTTTACGGGGCGGGGGGGGGTCCTGGGGAATTGAACTTGGGACATTAGGTTCTGCTGGCTAGTTCTTTAACTGTTAAGCCATCACCCCAGTTCTGGAGAGGCCATTTCTTTATAACAAATCCCTGGTGGGTCTACCCTGGTGGCACCACAAACCTTTCCTTCCTAGAAACACACACAGCATGTGTGTTTCCATGGAATTGCCATTTCTTTAGAGAATGGATTTCGTGAAATAGGAACCCTCTCTGCATGTGCCCTGTGTTGCTGGGCCAACCATGAGAACTCCAGGGCTTTGCCATTTGCCAGCACTGGGCAGATGGTTGACCAAAGCTGGTGGAGAGAATGAGGCAGACACAAGCTCTCCCCATGTGCCCAGTGGGGTGGGACTGGGGGCATCCTAGCACTCACAACTGGATGTCCAAGAAGATCCGCTTTTCTTCCCCCACGTGGATCTTCCAGATACAGTCTTCACCTTCCATGTAGGGCTCTGGCCAGTTGGGGGACAGCACCACCCCGGCCACGGCAGACAGTTCCCCTCCACACATGGCTGTAACAGACACAGACAGGTGACAATTGCGAGGAGGCCAGTGTGACACGGTGGTTAGGAGTATGGGTGATGAAATCTGGCTTCCACGGGTCCCTGTCCACACGGGTGTGTGTGGCCTGGGTGAAGGAGCTCCTTCTGTCTCCCCAGGCACTCAGGAGGCTGGGAGGCTGGGGAAAGGAGCCTTGGTGCTTTAAGCACTTAAGGACAGCGCCCAGCTACTCCCACTGCTCTGGCCATGTGCAAGAAGCCTGGGCAGGCAGGAATGGTATGGTCCAGTCTGGCAGGCCCAGGGCTCCTGTGTCTGCCGCCAGCAAGCTTTAGGACAAGGTATATAATGTCTTAGGGCCTCAACTTCCCTCTTTATGTAGTGGGGGAAATGTCAGCCTGAACTTACTAGCAAGCTCACCACACTGCCTGGCCCCTGCAAGTGCTCGGCTCAGGTGCTTAACATGAAAGGTTCAGGCTGGACCAGAAAGCAGCGTGCTTGGGGCTGGTGCTAACTCAGTTCTGCTCTGTGTTTACTGCCTTGGAAAATTCTCAACGTGGCAGAGGCCAATGCGCCAATAAATTCCGCTCTGTTGAAGAGGCACATTTAATTCAGGGGCCAATCCTTCACGGCGGTAAGACTGCGGTTTCATGCCAACTACCATCTGGGCAGTGGCTGCCAGGACTAGGGGCACCCTTCATTACTCCCCGTGACACCAGGAGGCCCACGTTGCACCACGGATGGTCAGCACACGTGTGTGGACTGGGTGCGGGGGAGACAGGTCGCTTCTGGGGAGCCTGTATTGGGGAGGGTTGGACACAGCCAGCTGAACATGGGGGGTCAAGCCTATCCCTCTCTCTGCCAGGGACCCGTAGAGGGTCCTCTATGAGCATGTCCTCTCAAGTGTCAGGATCTTCATTGCAAGCAGGACTCTTATTTATTTATTTAGTTAGTTATGGGGGGGGGCGGTGCGCCAGGGTCTCTAGTCCACAGCATTTCAGATGCATGTGTCACCTTGTGCATTTGGCTTTTGTGGGTTCTGGGGAACTGAACCTGGGTCCTTAGGCCTCACAGGCAAGTACCTTAA
Organism: Orientallactaga sibirica; assembly: GCA_036365145.1. Lineage (NCBI taxonomy): Eukaryota > Metazoa > Chordata > Mammalia > Rodentia > Dipodidae > Orientallactaga > Orientallactaga sibirica. The sequence continues at coordinate 3,005,056 of JAEOAD010000026.1, read as the reverse complement.
CCACTAAGCCATCTCTCCAGCCTGCAAATGGGACTCTTAATACAGTGGGATAAAGCCCATGGGAGGAAAGGTTTGCTTTTGGCTCACAGTCTCCAGGAGCAGCTCTGTGATGTCAGGGGACAGCATGGCACGAGCAGAGACTGGACATCACCTCTGCCACAGCAGGGGGACAACAGCAGCAGGAGAGTGAGCTGAGCTCTGGCAAGGGGGAGCTGGGCTATAACACCCCAAAGCCCGTCCTCAACAACACGCCTCCTCCAGCGAGGCTCCACCTCCCAAATTACCGTCAGCTGAGACCAAGCATTCGGAACACATGAGTTTATAGGGGAACTTCTTACTCAAAACACCACAGTGTGTGTGTGTGTGTGTGTGTGTGTTGTGGGAGGACTAGAGAGATGGCTCCGTGGTTAAAGGCGCTTTGCTTGCGAAGCCTAATGACCTGGGTTTGTTTCCCAGTACCTACATAAAGCCAGATGCACAAAGTGGCACATGTGTCTGGAGTTCATTTACAGTGGCTAGAGGTCCGGGTGCGCCCATTCTCTCTTTCTCTTTCCCTCCTTTCCTCACTCCCTCCCTCTCTCCTTGCAAATCAATCAATCAATCAATCAATCAATAAATGAAGTATTTCAAAAACAAGCACCACAGTGGGCCCTGGTGAGACTCCCACTCTGTGCTCACCTCTGCACAGGGGTTCTGTGTCGTTCCAGTACGGGTCACGCACATTGACACACTCGATGACAGCTGGGCCCTGTTCCAAAGAGTGGCCGGGGTCACAGGTGAACTCCACAATGGTGCCGATGTTGTAGGTAGGGTCCGACGTGGTGAAATTCCCATTCTGGAGGTAGGGCTCGTAACAGTGACCTTTCTCAAAAGCTGAGCGGGGACGGAAGAGGTGGACAGCAGTCGGGTGAGTCAGGGAACTCCCTCAGAAAGCTGGCTCCCCCTCACTGCTTAGATCTATCAGGAACCTGGGGTTGGGCGCTTGGACTCTGGGGACCTCAGTTTTGTTTTTCTTTCTCTCTTTTTTTTGAGGCTGGGTCTCGCTCTAGCCCAGGCTGACCCAGAGTTCGCTATGTAGTCTCAAGGGGGCCTCGAACTCACGGCGATCCTCCTACCTCTGCCTCCCGAGTGCTGGGATTAAAGGCGTGCGCCACCATACCTGGCTCTTCATTTTTCTTATATGTAACATGCAGATAAGAATGTCTACCTCCTGAGGCTGGAGAGATGGCTTAGTGGTTAAGGCACTTGCCTGTGAAGCCTAAGGACCACGGTTCAATTCCCCAGTACCCATGTAAGCCAGATGCACAAAGTAGCACATGTGTCTGGAGTTCTTTTGCAGTGGCTGGAGGCCCTGTTGTGCCCATACTTTCTCTCTCTCTCTCTCTCTCTGTATCTCTCTGCTTGCAAATAAATAAGTAAAATATTTTAAAAAGTGAATTTCTACCTCCTTACCCCGGGGATTCTATGTTTCAATCTCTTTCCATGCCCTAGCACTTTAAAGCCTTGCCTGCCGCAGGACACATGGTGTCTCTAGGGAACCAAGAACAGACGTTCCCAGAGTACACAGACTATCCATGGCTGGAGCAGGAGTGGCCTCAGCCAGTTGTTCCTGGAGGAAGAGGAGGCTGGGTTGCCAGAGGTCCACAGGCAGAGCAGAGCAGGGGCGAGGGCCCCGGGGGAGAGCTGGCAGAAATCTCAGTTACGACCTTAAGTGGTGGTCCCCTGGGGTCCCTTGTCCTCTTCCTGTAACACTGAAGACAGTGACGGTTCTGCAACTCTGGTGTGGTGGGGGTCACCCAGGAAATGCACCCAAAAGCTTGGTGTGGGCACGCACCCCTGTGATTCTAGCCCTGGGGAAGCTGAGACAGGAGGATTGTAAGTTCAAGGCCAGCCTGGGCTTTTAGATCTTGTCTCATAAAGCCAAAATGAAAGCGAGCAAGTGAGAGAACATGTGAGAGAGAATAGAGAGTAGACAATGGGGCATAGTAAACCCTTAGTAGCTGGCACGTGTTGTTAATACAGCCCCAAAGTGTGCCTTGGAAATTAATGGTTCAACCTGGCCTCTGGGTCACTGGGTCCTCACATCCTTAGCCTTGCATATTTCCCCTCCTGGGTTCTAGGCTTAGTTCTACATGCTTCCCGAGCTCCCAGGCCCCCACCCCACAAGGAGGGGGAGCCCCTCACCCTCAAAGCGGATGTTGAAAGCCGAGGCCGCTTGGCCCTGGTCGGACGCGAACTCGATGCGTATGCTGTTGCTGTCACTCAGCAGGCCCTCGAAGGGCACGCTCTCCGTTTGAAGAGAATCGTACAGCAGCGCTGACTTGTTCGTTAGGCCACTGTACACGGTCATCCTGGTCGTGAGAAAGAACAGAGGGGCTCTGACAGGTCTTCCTGGGTCCCTGACACGGAGGTGGATGGGGGAGAGGAGTGTACAATGACTCCCACTCTCGGGGTGGGTGGGGTCTCAGCTGAACTCATAGCCTGTCTTCCCTCTTCCTTGCCCCTTAGCAAACCTGGATTTTGCACTCCTCATGGGTAGGAAGAGCAGGCGTGCTCTGTGTTCTCTGCATCCCTCGACCAGTGGGTGTGGGTTCTGATGGACAGGGAAGGGGCTGAGTGAGGCTGAGGTAGCCGGGTGTGTGCTTCCACTCTGTGACTGCCCAGCTGTGTGACACAGGACAAGAGCCACACTCCCCACTGAGCCCATTTCCTCAGCTGTAGCTGAGTGCCTGGAGCTCCAAGCAGCATGTGGGCACCAGAGTCATGGCAGCAGGAGGCCCCTGTCACATTCTGTCATCAGCTGCATTTCCTGACAGTGCTGTGCAGGTTGGGAGTCTGGATCCCCAGGCCTCAGTCTCCCCAGCTGGGACACAAGACTAGAGAGTCTTCCTGTTTTATTGTATATGGGTGGGCATTGAGAATTGTCAGACTGAAGCTCCCCGAAGGCTAGAACGGGTGAGACGAGGAAGCAGAGATATAATTGTATTTTTCATTAGACAACCGGATATGTGGCTCCAAGTATTTTTAGTGCAGGCATTAAAACAACAACAACAACAAAATTACAGAAAGGTGGACGCCATGGCAGGACCCCCTGCTCAACCATGAGCTTTGCACTCCCCCTTTCCCATGATCCTGGCAGCATTTATCACCCGGATTTCCAATGGCACCCAGCCTGAGACAGAAGGTACAAGCATATGAAACTCGAGTTTTCTAGAACGTTCTAGAATGCTAAAGTTTTATGTCTGGATGATGCGCATTTACTTACAGTCTGCACACACAGGCTTGGCTAGAGGTATTCCCTGGCCTGTCTGAGCTTGGAGATGTTCCATTTCTACCGCTTGCCTTCCCAGGAGCCAATGCCATCTACTCTGTCTGTTTTCAGTGGAGCATACTCTATGGGTGTGCACACAGCAGGCACTCAATACATGCTACCCCTTGCTTGACTTCAGAAAGGGGCATGCAAGAGGAAGCATGGGGAGGCGAAGTGTCTGGACTTTGATTCCTGCCCCATGTCTCCCCTCACTTCTGGCAAGGCCCAGGCAAATTCCTGTGTATGCCTCGGTTTCCTTGTGGGAGAAAGTTGCAAGCTGCAGGCTTCTAAGTGCTCTGATATCTCCCCAGCATTTTCTTCCGGAGATTCCGTGAGCCCAACTTTCAGCCATCCCCAGACTCTGAATCCTGGGCCCCCTCCCTAACACTTGTGCCACCTCAGCGGCTCACCTGTCCTTCTCATGCAGTGACAGTCTCTCCAGGTGCAAATGCAGTTTCTGGCCCTGCGGAGCCTCGATGGTCCATATGCAGAGCTGGCTGCTGTTGGCGTTTCCAGGGTAACTGGGCGAGAGGACTCGGCCTATGGTGGCATTGTGCACTGTTCCTCCACAGGGGGCTGCATGGAGACAGAGGGGTGGGGGATGACGGGAGCAGAGGAGAAGCGAAAGTGGCAGGATGGGGGCAGGGACCACTCTCCCGAGCTGGAAGGGGTTTAACAGGAGAGCCCACTTCCTGCCGGGAGCCTCAGTGTATGTATGACAGGATAGGGAGGACCAGCATTTAAGGACTGCTCCATGGCCCTGGCTGTGCTGGGCTCTCACTTATAAAATGGTCGTGAAGGAGGGCAGAAATGAACTGGGCACAAAGGAGAAATATGTATTTAATACTTAGCAGGCCCTAAGATAGTGCAGCCTTCATATTCATAAAAGATACACCCACTGGGGGCTGGAGAGATGGCTTAGTGGTTAAGGCGCTTGCCTGTGAAGCCTAAGGACTCATGTTTGATCCCCCAGATCCCACATAAGCCAGATGCACAAGGTGACAAAAGCACAAGGTTGCACATATGTCTGCAGTACATTGGCAGTGGATGAGGCCCTGGTGTACAATTCTCTCTCTCTCTTAAAAAACATAAAAACATAACTCACTGGACTGTTTTTTGTCCACCTAATGGTCAGGATGAAAGTAGCAGTAAAATCCAGAGCCGATGACGGTGACGAGGGGGGTCACACTTATCCATGACTGAGTTTGAAGCAAACTGTGGTGGTCTTTCAGTGGGGCAGTTTGGCAAAAACTTTGGAGAATCTGTTACAATTCTAGGAATTTATTCCACAGAAGGGCTTAGAGAATTGCACAAAGGCTCATGATGAGGCTGGCCACCACCACCTCATGTCTCAGATCAAATCCCCAGAACTGGGCTAGAAAGATGGCTTAGCGGTTAAGGCTCTTGCCTGTGAAGCTTAAGGACCTATGCTGTACTCTCTAGATCCCACCTAAGCCAGACACACAGACACACTTATCTAGTGGCTGAGGCCCTGGCATGCCAATTCTCTCTCTCTTTCTCACTCTGTTTCTTTCTCTAAAATAAAGATTTAAAACAAAACAACAAAATACCAAACAAACCCCCGAAACCAGCACAATATCCTCTCACATACCTGGTGGAATGCACACTCTATCCATAGGGTGATGCTAATTATCTTTAAGTTGAAGACATAAACCAAAATATTTTCAGAAAATTAAAAATAAATAAAATGGTCTGCCATGCTCATTTTCATCAGCTATGGGCAAGAATTGCTCAGACCACTGACTACAAATGCAATTTGTTCCTCTCTTCTATACATTTTGTTTCTTGAAATGTTTTTAACTAGGACCATATATCACCTTAATGTTCAAAAATCTAGTCAAGAAATGTTATGAAGTGATTTGTGGCTTGTTGGGTTCTGGTTCACAGGCGAGGATAGATCTTGACTCTCAGCCAACCAGTGGTCATCCTAGGAAATTATCTTTTCCTAAACTGGGGGAGCTTTTGGAATTTTTCTAGCTAGAGGGGATTTTTCTTTTTCTTGTTTTTTTTTTTTTTTTTCCAGGTAGGGTCTCACTCTAGCTCAGACTGACCTAATCTCAGTGGCCTTGAACTCTCTTTTCCTCCTACCTCCGCCTGTTTTAAAGGCGTGAGTCATCTTCCCTCAGTGAAAATGAGTGCAGCCCAGGTGGTTAGAAGTCATCTCCATCTTTTAGGAGGACTGAGGATTTCTTCCCTGAGTCCTGGCTTTATGTGGGTACTGGGGATGACTCCCCAAACAAGTGGTGACCTCTCTCCAGCCCTCTGGAGCCCCATCCTGGTCCATGACTCCCCCCAGTGGTGACCTGCCCTCTGGAGCCCCATGCGGTGCGATTATTATAGACTGGCAGCTGCCTTGGTGGGCAGCCTGGATTCACGCTCAGGCTTCCTTCCTTCCTCCTCTGCTCCTGAGAGTCTCCACCCCCGAGTGTTCCTTCCTGTCACCTGCCTTCTGTTTTCTGTTCCATCTTTCTTCATGATTCGCATCACCAGTTAGATTGTAAGTTTCTGCTCAATGGCTTCATTGTGTATTTCTCTATAAAATGTAAGTTTCACAACAGATGGAATGTTTGTTGTTTATTACAATGATTGTGGTTTTCATCGCACCAGCTCCCAGAGTAGCTTTTTTTTTTTTTTTTTTTTTTTTTTTTTTTTGGTTTTTCGAGGTAGGTTCTCACTCTGGTCCAGCCTGACCTGGAATTCACTATGTAGTCTCAGGGTGGCCTCGAACTTTCAGTGATCCTCCTACCTTTGCCTCCTTAGTGCTGGGATTAAAGGCATGCGCCACCATGCCTGGCTTCATTATTATTTTTTTTTAACAACTCTCACTTGCTGTCTGGATGTGGCTGTGTGGATGGCAAGAAGTCATCCTTGGCTGGGAGCTTGGCACATAGTAAATGTTATTAATAATATGCATGGCCCACTTTCCTGGCCACAACCAGGACTTATGAATATATATGTACATATTATATATATTATATATATTCATAAGTATAATATATGTATATATATATATATATATTTTTTTTTTTTCTGGTGCTGAAGATCAAATCCAGGCTCTGATCCATGTCAGGGAAGCACTCTGCCACTGACCCAGATCCACCACAAGGCTCTGAGTATTTAGGTACAATAAGGCTATGTTAATAGCTGCCAATGGCCACGGGTGCAGGGATGGGGTAGCCAGCAGTGCCTCAAATCACTATGTGTCTGCAGACCATACAAGGGGTGTGTTCGATGCAGGCTCTGCTCCCACTTGCTTGGCCAGGGGCCCAGGACTGTGAGTTCCTATTAATCTCGCTGGTCTGCAGAGGGGAGGAGCATAGGAGACAAGGTGCTGGCTTGGTTCGCCCAGATCACATGAGTCTTTTCTTTTCTCTAAGCACTTTCTCTCCACTTGAGCTCCCATGAAGTACAGGGCGTTATCCTGATGTCCACGTATTGTAGTCACCTTCTCTTTGCAGGGACAGAGCCCCCAACCAAAAGCAGCTCATGGGAGGAAAGGGTTTATTTTGCCTTAGAGTCTCAAGGGGAAGCTCCATGATGGCAGGGAAGCGTGGCATCAGCAGAGGCTGGACATCACCTCTGCCACGGCAGCAGCAGGAGAGTGAGCTGAGCTAACACTGGGTAAGTTAGGGGCCAATAAACTAAAAGGTCCACCCCCAGCGACACACCTCCTCCAGCAAGGCTCCCCCTCCCAAACTGCCACCAGCTGGGGTGGGGGCGGGGTCAAGCATTCAGGACACAGCACAGATCCACTCTGATCACCTCTGAAGCCCTGCCAGCCACTTTCCTGTGTGTAAATCCTCACACTCGTCCAGCCCCGTCCATGAACTTGACTGGAAAACTCACAGAAGGGGAGGAAGTATTTACCAGTTCCACGTCTGGCAAAGGTTTAGGATTCAGACTCTGTAAAGAGCACTTACCACAGAACATAACAAAAAACCAAACAGCCTAATTCAAGTACCGGCAAAAGACTTGACTAGACCTTTCATGGAAGAAAATGCACCCATGGCTGGGAAGAGTGTGGAAGCATGTGGGAAGGTGGTTGACACTGGCAGTTAGGTGGGGGAGGCAAAACCACATCAAGGTGCCTTCAAACCCACTCTGCTGGAAAATAATCAGTGTGCTGCAGACTGACCATTAGACTGTGCAAGGAAAATTGTGCAGGTGCTGCAGGAAACAGCTTGATGGTTCTTTTTTTTTTTTTTTTTTTTTTTGAGGTAGGGTCTCACTCTAGCCCAGGCTGACCTGGAATTCACTCTGTAGTCTCAGGGTGGCCTTGAACTCTTGAGGTCCTCCTACCTCTGCCTCCCTAGTGCTGGGATTAAAGGTGTGCGCCACCATGCCCGGCTTAGTTTGACGATTCTTTAGGAGGTAACTACACCGCCCAGCAATTCTACTCTGGGAGTATATCTACGAGAAATGAAAACTTACGCCCCACAAGACCTTGCCTAGCAAGTGTTCCTGGCAGTATTATTTTTTTATTTTATCATATTTTATTTTCATTTATTTATTTGAGAGAGAGTCAGACAGAGGGAGAAAGAGAGAGAGAGAAAGAGAGAGGGAATGGGCACTAGGACACCCAGCCACTGCAAACAAACTCCAGATGCATTTGCCATCTTGTGCATCTGGCTTACGTGGGTCCTGGGGAATCTAAACTAGGTCCTTTGGCTTTGCAGGCAAGCTGCTTAACCGCTAAGCCATCTCTCCAGCCCCTTAGCAGTATTATTATTATTATTACAGATAAAAAGAGGAAACAGGGTGCTGGAGAGATAGTTTCTTAGTTGAGACGCTTGCCTATAAAGCTAAGGACCTGGGTTCAATTCCCCAGGACCCACGTGAGCCAGATGCACAAGGCGGCACATGCATCTGGCTGGAGGTCCTGGCATGCCCATTCTCTCTCTCTCTATCTGCCTCCTTCTCTCCCTCCCTTTCTCTCTTAACTAATTAACTAACTGACTGACGAAAAGGAGAAACGACCCAAGCTTTTACTGATGGGTGACTAGATGGGCAGAATGTGGTAGGTCCATGCAATGAGACACTCCTTACCCACAGAAAGGAATGATACATGCCACAACATGCATGGATCTTGAAAACATTAGTGTATGCAAGAGGGGTCAGTCACAGAAACAGCACATGTGTGATCCGCTTGCATGAGATGGAAATGGGCTTGTGCGCAAGGACAGAAGGGAGACTGGAGGTTGCTAGGCGCTTGGCAGGGGAGGGAGACTGGGGAGACCTTGTTTCCATGTGGCACCAGAGACATTTGCACAGCAGGTACCGAGCATTTCAGGGGTAAAGCGCACTGCATCTGCATTTTACTTTGATAATTAATTTGCTATAGTAGCACTGAATCTGGAAGTGACTCCTGACCGAGAGACTGAAGTCATTCAGATGACCCCCGGGGGTGCGGTGGGGAGGACTGATTGGTCGCTCCCGGCCTCAGTGGTCCCTCCAGACTGCAATGTACCTGAGCAGACGGGCTCCTGGCTGCTCCAGTGGGGCTTGGAGGCATTGATGCAGGTCAGCATTTTGGCGCCCTGCAGTTCGTAGCCCAAGTGGCAGTGGAAGTGGGCCACTCCGCCCGAGTGCAGATCCATCACTGTGACATCCCCGGATTCTGGCCGTCGGGGAAAGCTGCAACTCAGCATGAATGCTGGGGAGAGACACAGAAGCCCGCAATCACTCCACGGAAAGGGAGGCAGAGAGGGAGGGAGTGTGACCCACATCCGGGCAGCCGCTTTGTGCTGAAGAGGGAAGAGGAGGACTCCAGGGAAGGCAAGGGCGGAGGAGGGCATTTCTAGGATCCCGTCTGGGGGCCTGGTGCTGAAGCTGCCAGGTTAGCACTTTCTCAGGGCTCAAACTTCCCCACCATACCCAGCCAGGGACAGCAGTTTTGGGGTGAGAAACGAACTTGAATATCTCCCTAGAGCATCTCTCCATGTGGACGTGGAATATGGCCTTTTCTTGGGGCATGGTGGGAAGTTATTCCAGGCTGCATGCCTCAGCAAGTTTGTTTCGATGTTCAAGTGCAGACGCTCCAGCCTGGCTGTTCCAATGATGCTCTGAGATGCTGACTTACAAGCAACTGGCTGGGGCAGGAAGGGCGTAGGCTTTGGAGGGGAGCTGATGTGGTTGGTAATCTGACTCTGTCTCTTAGAGACTGTAAGACCTCGAAATCTCAAGGTGACTTCTCCCACCTTGACCTCATGGTCCTTATCCTTCCAGAGGAGTTAGCAACTGTCCCCACAGCTCTGTGGTTGTGAGGATGAGATGGGACAATGTTGGGCAGGGTCTCCTGAGTACATTGCCCAGTGTGGCTAGCCTCTGTGGCGGGGGCTGAAGAGGCACACGTGGTGTGGTGCCAACTTCATGCTGGCTGTCCAGCTTAAGTGCTCTCCTGTCTGGTACAATACAGGTCTAGCCCCTAGCCAGACCTCATGCTAAAAGCCATACCAGGCCTTACCCCTCGGGTTTTCTCACCAGAATGGCAGATAGCCCATGACAGGTAAGATTCCATGAGATGGGGCAACCTAAGACAGGCACCATCACATGTGATGATCCCTTGGGGCCTGGGTTCAACAATGGCTTTCAAAAAACCATACCAGGGGCTGGAGAGATGGCTTTGTGGTTAAGGCACCTGCCTGCTAAGCCTAAGGAGCCGGTTCCAATCTCCAGGTCCCACATTTAGCCAGATACAAAGTGACGCAAGGGCGCAATGCTGCACTTGACCACAAGGGGGCGCACGCACCTGGATTTTGTTCACAGCAGCTGAGAGACTGTTGGCGCGCCCATCTCTATCTGTCTCCCTCTCTGTCTGTCTCTCTCTGTGTCTCTCTCCAAAATAAATAAATAAATAAATACAACAAAAAAAAACACCATACCAGGCCATCCCCCTCGGGTTTTCTCACCAAGGTGGCGAGTAGCCAATGGCGGGTAAGACTCCATGAGATGGGACAACCTAAGACAGGCACCATCACGTATGATGATCCCTTGGGGCCTGGGTTCAACAATAGCTTGGCAAAAAACCATACCTCTCAGGGTTGCCAATAATAAAAACAAAAAGGAGGATATGTATGACACAATACAGGCCTGGTCCTAGCCAGACCACATGGCAGAAGAAACCAGGAAGTGGCTTGTGGAAATGGCGTTCTGCGCAGGCTTGGTGTGACAACAACTACAGTCCCATGCTCGGAGAAGTCTGCTACGAGATGTCCTATCCAGAGACAGGCTGAATTGGTCACAAAAAAAGGGGACCAACCCATACAAGGATTAGCCAGCCAAGCCCCTTAAAACCCACATGCATTTTCCTGAATAAACAAGTTTTGCAGAGGCTCGCTTCCCGCTTTCACCCAACTCCTGGAGTCTGTGTTGTGACTCTGCGCTGCTCACCCCAACTCGGCAGAGACCCTACCGTCCCTCCTGGGCTGGCCTTGGGGGGGGACCCCAACACTCTCCCAATATGCCAGTGAGAATTCAGTCAAGTTCAAGACCAACACATTCTCTCTCTCTCTCTCTCTCTTGCTTTTAAAATTTATTTATTTATTTATTTATTTATTTATTTATTTATTTATTTATTATTTATTTATTTAAGAGTGACAGAGAGAGAAAGAGGAAGGGAGAGAGAGAGAGAAAGAGAGAGAGAGAGAATGGGTGCATCAGGGCCTCCAGCCATTGCAAACAAACTCCAGATGCATGCTCTACCTTGTGCATCTGGCTTACATGGGTCCTGGGGAATTGTGCCTCAAACTGGGGTCCTTAGGCTTCACAGGCAAGTGCTTAACTGTTAAGCCATCTCTCTAGCCCCTCTCTTAATTTTTTAGATTCCCAGCAGCTATAAGGGGTAGACTTGATGTGGAAAAGATGTGATTAGGCAAACAGTGGCCTATATAGTGACCCACCAGGTTTTAGGGAAAAAAACAAGAAGTAAAGAAATAGGGAATAAAGAAACATGAATTTTTCTCGATGTCTGAACTGTCACAGAGGACAGCAAGCAGGATGACAAGGGACAGGGAAAGAAGAAGAGAAGAGGAAGGAGGGGAGAGAAGAGAAAGAATAGAGGGGGCGAGGGAGAAAAGGCTGGGAGAAAAGGAAGGAGAAAAGAGGGAAATGAAGAGAAGGAAGACAAGAGGCAAGAAAGGAAAAAAAAAACAAAAGCCAGCTGCTCTCTGACTGGACTTGAGGCTTACTCCACGGGAGAGAATTCTTGTCTGGTTCTGGAAACCTGATGTGAAGCACATGGCTAGGGAAGCCATATGCCCTGGAGGGGGAGGGGGAAACTGCTACTGTTGCCTGGCTAAATGGGTATATTATACCCACCAAACTGCCCTCTTAGTTCTTCTGTTTATGCCTATATATTAATGGTACTTTCATTTTTATTTATTTGATATATATCAAATATATATATTTCTTTCTATCTATCTATCTATCTATCTATCTATCTATCTATCTATCTACCTAGATATCTATCTACCTATCTATCTATCAAGAGAATGGGTGTGCCAGGGCCTCTAGCCACTGCAAATGAACTCCAAATGCATGCACCACCCTGTGCATCTGGCTTACGTGGGTACTAAGGAACTGAACCTTATACTTCACAGGCAAGCGCCTTAACCATTAAGCCATCTCTCCAGCCTCTACTTTCACTTTTGGTTAGAGAAGCTTCTCTTTGCAGATGGCGGTGACCACTGGGGTGACTCAAAACTCTGACCATGGTGTTGAGAAGAACAGACAGTGGGGTGTTCATCCCTGAGACATCTCTGTGACACCTTCCAAGGCTCAGGGAGCATTATGGAAGAGGCGGCAGAAAAAGGGTAAGAGCCAAAGGAAGGGGAGGGCTGTTTACTGTAGTGTCCAGTCCCAAAGTGGCCATGGCATTCATGACCTCACCACGGCTGACACTACCTACACAAGACCTGCATAGGAGGGGGGAAAATGTGACATCAAAATAGAAAAAGACCAGCTGGAAAGAAGGGATTTGGTGGAGGGGGGATTTGAGAGGGAGAAAAGGCAGGGTGAAGGGAGGGGATTATGATCATGGCAGATTGTCTTGACTTATGGAAGTTGTTAATAAAAAGTTGAAAGAAAAAAAAAAAGCCGGGAGTGGTGGCACATGCCTTTAATCCCAGCACTCAGGAGGCAGAGGTAGGAGGATCACTGTGAGTATGAGGCCACCCTGAGACTACAGAGTGAATTCCGAGACCCTACCTCAAAAAAAAAAAAAAAAAAAAAAAAAAAAAAAGAGAGGGATGATCAGGAGGTAAAAAGAGGGCCTGCAGAGCCACAGAGGAAGAACCCTGAGAGGAGGGGGCTGACACAGCCTCTCCTGGCCAGTCCGCCACGTGCAGAAGTGCCAGCACTAGAATGCACCCTCCATGGACGTGCCAGGAGACGCGGCTGGCTTATTTTCATTCATCATTTTGGAGCTCTGGTGTTTCCCCCTTTATGAAACCCATCAACAAGTGTGATGGACGTAGTCTTAGAACCTGTGTCTTTCTCACCCAGAGCACTTACACCTGACTTCACATCTGATGTTCATCTGCCACACTCCTTATAACCTTGACATTGCCCTTACTGCCTGCAATGGCCAGCAGACGCTACTTCACGCCCAATGTTAGGAAATCCACAGTTAGAACATTATTTTGGCTACCACAACTCGACATGACCAGCTTCTTCATAAACTTGTGTATGTCACAGTCTTTACTTCTGAGCACATTACCCTCAGAAGGGGGTCTGTCAAATTGTCGGGGGGGGGAGGTCCCTGGCACAATATTCTGAGAGTCTTTGGGTATCAAAGGAAACCAAGGCCAGCAACTCCATCTGGTGAACCCAGGCCCGACCCTACCCTGGTAATGCAGCTGGAAGGTCCCGAGGCCATCGTCCTGGAAGGTCCGGAAATAGACGGAGATGGTGTTGGTGGGGCTCCGGATTACCTGGCCCTCCACCAGGAGTGTCTGGTTGGCCAGGACGGTGAGGGAGGGACCGTCCACGCCTCGGATGGACAGCAGCTCCCCCTCGGACAGATTCACGCTCTTCACCTAGACAGGAAGTCGGAAAGGGACACCTGGTGTTTGAGCAGAGAGGTGAGGATGGCTCTGGGCTGGATGGAGCCCTGGTTCCTGGACCAGTGCAGGGCAGGTCAAGGAGCAGCTACTGAGCAAACACATACAGTCACAGAGGACTCTATGTACTACACATGACCAGCGAGGGGTGTCCTCCCTAGGGTACCCGCTCTCTCCTACACGGTGGCTGTACAGCAGGAAAACACACCCCCTTCTCCAAGGAGCCGATTGCTTCTCTTTCTAGGGCTGGAAAGAAGGGACGCTGGGCACCTCCTACTCACGTGCCAAATCCCAACTAAAATAGCTCTGGCTAGAGCAAAGAGAAAGATGGTGACAGTGAGGGGACCGACATGGTCCTTGGAGCATTCCTGCTAGGTGTGTGGGGACGCAGCTACCTGCAGCTCCACCCCGTAGCCGGTGTAGACCGTCACGTTGTACGTGCACTCCAGGAAGTTGCTGGATGGCAGCGGTGGGAAGTCGCTGGAATCGATGTAGCCCTCAGGGTCGGAGAAGCTCACGCTGCAGAGAGCTGGAGAGAAACACGCTCGTTAAGACCTGAGGAGCACACAGACCCCAGCCTGCACCATCAACGCGCAGATGGACTGCAGGGTGGGACCAGGCCTTAGGGGGACCTGTCCTGCCTGCTGTACCATTCTAGCCAGTAGATAGGGCCAGCCCCACTCAGCTTCATGCGGAAGAAATTTCATACCTGTCTTAAAGAAAGGTAAACAGGGCTGGACATGGTGGAGCATGCCTTTAATCCCAGCACTCTGGGAGGCAGAGGTAGGAGGATCGCTGTGAGTTTGAGGCCACCCTGAGACTACATAGTGAATTCCAGGTCAGCCATGGCTAGAGTGAGACCCTACTTGCAAAAATAAAATAAAATAAAATAAAATAAAATAAAAAAATAAAAATAAAAAATAAAAATAAAAATAAAAAAAAAAAAAATAAAATAAAAACAAATTGAGAGGGGCTTTGTCTGGGCTAATAAAACAAACCAAAGCTCTTTTTTTTTTTTTTTTTTTTTTGGTTTTTCGAGGCAGGGTCTCCCTTTGGCCCAGGTTGACCTGGAATTCACTCTGTAGTCTCAGGGTGGCCTCGAACTCTTGGCGAAAAATTCAAGGCCACCACGCCCGGCTCAAAGCTGACTCTTTAACCACACTACCTTTTGTCTAGAGCAGTGCAAACAGATGCAGCTTGGATGTCAAAATCCACAGAGGCTCAGGCCTCACAGGAAATGGTGTAGTGTTTGCGTGGCCTTCACAGCATCCTCCCAGCACTCAAAGCATGTCTAAGGTGACTTGCGATCCCTGGCGCCCAGCTGTGATTTAAACCAAAGCATGAGCATGTCTTTTTTTTTTTTTTTTGCTGTGAGGTTTTGAGGCAGAGTGGCTCGACTTGCGATCCCTGGCCCAGGCTGACCTTAATAGATTCACTGCAAGTGCTGGTCACAAATGCAACTAGTCTCAGGGTGGCCTGTCCACGAACTCACACGGGAAGAGCCCATCCTCCTACAGGCTTTGCCTGCCTCAGGGTAGAGTGCTGGGATTCAAGGCCACACACACAATATACACACAGAACACATACACACACTCAAAGCTGACTCTTTAACCACGAACTACCTTTTGTCTAGAGCAGTGCATGCTAGACACACAATAAAGACACAGTCACACAACACACACACACGGTCTTCTCATAGTCCCACAGCTCCTTGGATGTCAAAATCCACAGAGGCTCAGGCCTCACAGGAAATGGTGCAGTGTTTGCGTGGCCTTCACAGCATCCTCCCAGCATATGGCTAATGTGGGTCCTGGGGAATCGAACCTGGGTCCTCTGGCACACACACACACACACACAGACAAAAGGAAGGTGCAGGCAAAGGCCTGTGTCTCAACAGATTGAAGCTGTTTTAATCCTCCAGCTGTGTGGCCTCTGATTTTTAAAAAAATATTTATTTTTATTTATTTATCTATTTGAGAGACATAAAAAGAAGAGAATGGACATGCTAGGCTTCCAGCCACTGGGCCTCTAGCCACTTTGCATATGGCTAATGCTCCTGGGGAGAACATGCAAAGGCCTTAACCATGTGCATATGGATACTAAAAAGTAATCAATCAGACCTGGGCCTCCTTGCAAACGGCTCCAGACACAGGCAGGGATACGAGTAATCAATCAACTGCTCAGCCATCTCTCCAGCCCTGGTTATCTGACTTTTAGGATGGGGAGGTTATTTTGGGGTTGTGGATGCCCATAATCTTAACACTCAGAGGGCTGAGTTCCAGGTTAGTCTGGCCTACATAGCCAGAGCCAGAGCCAGTCTAAAAAACAAACAAAAAGGGTGCAATGTCACACTTGCACTCAAGGGGGCACATGCATCTGGAGTTCGTTCACAGCAGCTGAGAGGCCGCTGGTGTGCCCATTCTCTCTCTGTTTGTTTCTCCTTCACCGCCCGCCCCCCCCCCCAAATTAAAAAGCGGGCAGGGAACATAGCTCAGCGGTAGCCTGTGTGAGACCCTGGCTTAGTCCCCAGCTCTGCAGAAATAACGATCAGACTGTGGTGATGGGCTGCCTGGCCAGTGTGTGTGTGTTCACCTGGGGCCTGCTCGGTGGTGATGACTGTGGTGGTGATGATGGTGGACGTGGTCGTCTCCTGGCTCTCCTCCGAGGCTGACCCTGTCAGCTCATTGTCACCTTTGTCCCCCAGGCTCATGGGGCTCGTGTCCTCGGGGGCCTCCTGGGCCTCTGCGGGCTGTAGGGGCTCTGGCCGCTCTGGGATCGTGTGCGTCAGGACAGGCTGCGTGGTGAAGGGCGAGATCTGCAGTGGTGCGGGTGTGGTGGGCCCAGTGGGGGCAAGGTAGGGGTCCTCTGGGGGATGGGGTTCCTCAGTGGCCGAGGCAGGGGACCCCAGGCTCTGTAGTTCCGTGGGTGTGGCCTGGGGCCTCATCTGCTCCACAGAGTTCGGTCTCTTCCTGGGGACCGGGGTGTTCTCCGGGAGCAGAAGTGATAGGTCTCGGGAGTTGTGATGTGCGGAGGATTCGGTCCCTCCCAGCCCCAGCTCGCTCATCTCTTCCCCTGACTGTGAGGGACTCAGAGGGGCCACGGTCACCCCCTCTTCCTGGCTCTCCAGCACTTCAGAGGGCAGGAGGTAGGTGGCAGAAGGGTCAGCGTCCCACTGTGGGCCAGCATCTGTGGAAGAGAGAAATGACAGCGGTTAGCTTCGGGCGACAATGAGATGACCAGATCAGCCTCGGAGGAGAGCCAGGAAACCACCACGTTGACCGTCCTCAGCACCACGGGCCTCTGTTCTGCCAGCCGTGAGGGTGGCCTTCCAAGGGTCATACCCCAGACCCAGCAGCCAGCTTCTAGACCATCCTCTTCCCTTCCCCTCCTTCCTCCACTGTCTTCCCTTTTCCTGAAGACCGGGGGTCGGAGCTGGTGCTAAACATGATGACTGGAGAAGCCACGACACCAGCCTTCTGTGCAGCAGTCACTGGACGGTCAGGAAAGTGGAAACAGTCACATTGATGGTGATAATTGCTTAGAAAGAGAGATTTAAAATTTTTTTTTTGGTGAGCAGAGAGGCTAGATTCCTAACATAGTCTGCCAGGTACCATTGGGAAGGTTGTCCTTTGCACAAGGCCAACTAGCTGAAAGCTACAAGGGTGTGCCCAGGCACTCACATCTTCCCTAAGCTCGGCGCTCAGGGTCCTGGACATGGGACACTCTTTCTTTCTTTCTTTCCTTCTTCTTTTTAAATATAGAATTATTTTTATTTATTTATTTGAGAGAAAAAGGCAGAGAGAGAGAGAGAGAGAGAGTTAGAGAGAAAGAGAATGGGGGCACCAGGGCCTCCAGCAACTGCAAACAAACTCCAGATGCATGCACCCCCTTGTGCATCTGGCTTACATGGGTGCTGGGGAATCGAACCGAGGTCCTTTGGCTTTGCAGGCAAGTGCCTTAACCGCTAAGCCAACTGTCCAGCCCAGGAGACACTTTCTTAATGATGTCCTATAGAAGTGACCTCATGGAAGACGCCAATATTTGACAGCGATTCCAGGTAGACTCAGAAGAGAGGGATGTGTGGAGACCCAGGAAGGCCTGCTGTGCTGGCTAAAGTCAGCACAGAAGAGGGGTTGTGAGTGAGCAGAGAACAAAGGGGAAGGGACTGGGAACGGAGCGGGTGAGGGAGGAAAGGAGAGGTGAGGCCCTGGTCGGCCTTGCTGTTCTAAGGCTGATGTCTGTTTAGAAAGCAAAGCCAACTCCACGTGGGCCTTGAATTGCCATGGGATTACATCACAGCACATCCAGCTCAACTGGAGGACATCATAAATTGAAAACACGTGAAGCGTGAGATCCCATCCTGTCCACCTCATGGTTGCTGAGTGGCACAGAAGAAAATACGACACACCGTCAGCCTGGGAAAAGAGCCAACATTCCAGGGTGATTTCCCCCAGTGCATATGGCTTTTGCACCCTCTTTGGGGTTTGAAATTAAAGCTTAGTTAGTTAGTTGCAGGCAGAGAGAGATAGTGAGAAGAGAGACAGAGGGCATGGGCATGCCCGGGCCTCCAGCTACTGCAAATGAACTCCAGATGCACGTACCACTTTGTGCATCTGGCTTTACATGGTTACTGGAGAATTGAACCCAGGTTTTTAGGCTTCGGAGGCAAGTGCCTTAACCACTGAGCAATCTCTCCAGCCTATTTATTTTAAATATTTTAGTTTTATTTATTTATATGAGAGACAAAGAGGGAGGGAGAGAGAGAGACAGAGAGAGCGAGAGAGAATGTGTGTTCCAGGGCCTCCAGTCACTGCAAATAAACTCCAGACACATGCGCCACCCTGTGCATCTGGTTTAAGTGAGTCCTGGAGAATTGAACCTGAGTCCTTTAGCTTTGTAGGTAAGTGCTTTCATGGCTAAGCCACCTCTCCAGCCCTATTTTCTAAATCTTTCTCTCTCTCTCTCTCTCTCTCTCTCTGTGTGTGTGTGTGTGTGTGTGTGTGTGTGTGCATGTACATGCCATGGCACAGGTGTGGGAAGGTTGAGGACAAACTTAGGTGTTTGTCCTTCCTTGTGCCTCATTCGAGACAGGGTTTCTGGATCAGTTAGTTTCTAGATTCTTCTGGCTCCTTCTCCATTTGCTGAAGGCACATTGGGACCACAGATGTATGCACCACTTTGCATCCAGCTTTACATGGGTGCTGGGGAATGGAGCTCGAGCCAGCAGGCTCAGGCTTCAAACTAGCACTTATATCTGATAAGCCATCTCCCCGGCTGTCTTTGGTTTAAGATTTTTTTTTAAAGCATTTATTTCTACATCTGTCAACATAGGATTAAAGTCTCCATACCTCCTATACTGAACGGGTTGCCAGTGTGAAGGAAGAAGATAGCTTTGTGTATTTGTAGAAAGAGCTTAGACTTAAAAGCACTGTTTTCAGAATATGAGCTTTGGAGTCAGCTTCAAATGACCTTGTGCACTGAGCAACTGAATGCCCAGAACTCCAAGTGTGTTTTCTGTCACAGGGGTTAGTTTCCAAGTCGTATTATACATATATTAAGCAGAATAGCCCATTAAGTGTGCCTACCGATGGATTCCTGGCAAATAAAGGCAGAATTAGGCAGGAGAGCAGGAAGGAAAAGAGAAAATAGGAGGGGTAGTGAAAGAGAGAGGGGAAACCTGTTTCCACAGAGAAATAAATAAAATTAAGTGCATCAGTGTTAGGGCTAAATACCCGACAAGAAGCAGCTTAGTGGAGGAAGGGTTTCTTGTGCTCATGGTTAGAAGTGTATAGTGGGATTGGCTCTTGGCTGTGGTGGGAGCTTGCAAATCTTGCTTGCTCAAATCTAAACAGGAGAGAGAGAGAGAGAGAGAGAGAGAGGGAGGGAGGGAGAGAGAGAGACTGGTATTCAGCACGTTTTATTCTTTTTCCTTTTTACTGATTCAGTTCAACACCCCAGCCAATTTGAGATGGTGCTGTCCAGATTCAGGATGGGTCTTCCCACCTCACCTCAGTTCATTCTCTCTGGGAAAATTCTGCAGCATTTTCTTTATAAATAAAAAAATTTTTTCAAGGTAGGGTCTCACTCTGGTCCAGGCTGACTTGGAATTAGCTATGTAGTCTCAGGGTGGCCTTGAACACATGGCGATCCTCCTACCTCTGCCTCCCGAGTGCTGGGATTAAAGGCGTGCACCATCATGCCCGGCTATCACTAAAATTTTTAAAAATTATTTTATTTAAGAGTGAGAAAGAGGCAGATAGAGAAAGAGAGAGAAAGGGAGAGAGAGAGAGAGAGAAAGAATGGGTGCACCAGGGCCTCCAGCCACTGCTAAGTCCAGATGCATACGCCACCTTGTGCATGTAGCTTATGTGGGTACTGGGGAATTGAACTTGGGTCCTTAGGCTTTGCAAGCAAGCGCCTTAATTGCTAAACCATCTTTCCATCCATTTATTTATTTATTTATTTGAGAGAGAGAGAAAGATAGAGAATGAGCACACCAGGCCCTCTAGCCACTGCAAACGACCTCCAGATGCATGCACCACCTTACTCATCTGGTCCCATGTGGGTACTGGAGACTTGAACCAGGGTCCTTTGGCATTGCAGGAAAGCACCTCCACTGCTGAGCCACCTCTCCAGCCCCTGCAGCATCTTAAATCAGAACAATCCCATGTTGAATCGTGTTGAGTCTGGGGGCCATCCATAGCTACTTTAAGGAGCTGGGGACTGGCTGGCAGAATTGTGCTGGACACTAGCATGGCTGGAGTTTGGAGGTAAAGTTCTCCTGGCTGTGGCTTCCCCTTGGGGGTCTCATGCTCGGCTGTGCAGTGGAATCACTCATCGTTGCTTCCTGGGGTGGGGGTGGAGGGGTTGCCATCATGCAGCCAGCTGCTCTGTGCGGGGGCACTCAGGACTGTGTCCCCTGCCTTGTGAACACTGAAGCTGGGAACAAGTGAAGCTGGGAACAAGTGCTGGCATCATGTTTGCCCTCATTATCATAATCACAGCCCCTCCCTCTGAGAAGAAGGCGTGGTCAGAGTACCCCTGGCTATGAGGGAGAGAGAGCCGCGAGAGAGAAATACTCCATCTGGTGACGATACCCCTCAGACTGACCACTGTCCTCCATTTCCTGAGGACGGTTTTCCAGGGCAGTTAGCACTGTCACTTAAGTTTATTTGCACAGCAGTTGGAAAGGCTCATGGGGTTTTGGTGGGGAGCCATCATCCGTGCAGGCTGCAACAGTTTGCAGGTGGCAGCCACGACACACCTGTTGTGTGACACGCTGATTACCATCCACCTTCACTCTGGGACCACAGGGAGCGCGTATCATGGAGGCTAGAAGGTATGGTGACAAGAGCGAGGGCCAAGGACATTCGGGGTCGAATAAGGTTTCCTACTCCAAGGTGGGAACGCCAAGGCTTAGACCTGGGTTCAAGCCCTGCCAGCTGCTGTCAGCCGTGAGGGAGCTGGCACAAGCCTGACAACCTTTCTGAGGCTCAGCGCCCTCTTTGAAGATCCGATGTGGGTTTGTGTAAAAACCCACAGCTTTTTTGGTTTGCTGGGGCTTTTCTCTTGTGATTGATGGGGACTGTCTTTGTAGATTGGTGGAACCAGAAGAAAGGCATGGCACTAAAATAGCGGAGGGGGCCGAGTCAGGGCAGCCAGCACTGGGTGCTTGTGTGTGACCGGGGCTGAGGACCTGAACAGGTGTCCTGTGTGGACCACTGGCCATCAGTATCATTGCACGGTCTTCCTGCCCTCTCTCTGTGTGGGTTGGGTTGAGCGGACAGCCAGGCTAGACATGACATCAGAGCTCTCCTGCTCTGACACACTGTGGGGGCGAGAACAAGCATGCCATTGACAGTCGGTCATAGTAACTCTACTAAGTCAGGCAAGATGATGGCTAATCAGATGTCCTCTGATCGCAGGGGACATAGGAGGGAGCTGGGGAGGGAGGAAGAAGTGGGGGAGGAGGAAGCAGGAGAAGACAAAAGGAGGAGATACGAGGAGGAGGAGGGGGAGGAGGTGAAGAAATATCACTTCAAGAGCTTCCCTGGGAGGATGAGTGGTCATTTGCAGGACAGTGCACCTTGACCATGACAACAGTGGCAGGCTTAGTGCTTTGTTCTGGCTGCTGCACGGGCACCTGGAAGTGCGAGCAAAATGCTTGGCATCCATTACCTCATTTAACTCTTTTTCAATCTTTATTAGGGAGAAAATAATGTTCTTACTTGGCACAGAAGCAAATGGAGGTTTAGAGGTGCAGTGTGAATTTTTTTTTTTTTTTAATTAGGGCTGGAGAGATGGTTTAGCAGTTAAGGCGCTTTGCCTGCCAAGCCTGAGGACCCATGTTCTATTCTCCAGATCCCACGTAAGGCAGACGTACAAAGGTGAGGAAAGTGCAATGTTGCACATGCCCACTAGGTGGCTGAAGCATCTGGAGTTCAATTGCAGTGGCTGAGGCCCTGGCATGCCAATTCTCTCTCTAAAATAAAAAAAAAAGGTTTAAAAAGTTAGCTTAAAAATTTTTCATTTATTTGAGAGAAAGAGTGAGAGAGAAAGAGGCAGATAGAAAGAGAGAATGGGTGCACCAGGGCCTCTAACCACTGCCAACGAACTCCAGACTCATGAACCACCTTGTGGTTTAGTGGGTATTGGGCAATTGAATCTGGGTCCTTAGGCTTCACAGGCAAGTGCCTTAACCACTTAGCCATCTCTCCAGCCCTGGCAGTGTGATTTTTAAGAACACAGCCAAGCTGGGGTATCAGCTTAAATTTTTCTGGCCTCAAAGATGGTGCTACTATCTATCCATCTTCTATCTATCTATCTATCTATCTATCTATCTATCTATCTATCTATCTATCTATCATCTATATCATCTCTCTATCTTTTTCTCTCAGATATGGTCACCCAAGCTGTCCCAGAAATTCATTTAGTGGCCCAGGCTGGTTTTGAACTTAAAGCAGCAACTCTCCTGCCTCCGCCTCCTGAGCTCATGGATTCCAAGCATGCGTCTCCACACCCTGCCCAACATTTACTTTAGGAGCTGTTGCCACTTGCCACATCCTCCAGGTGGCAGGACGTAATGGGCTTGTGGGGCTGCAACAGCTCTGGGTCTTTCCAAGGCCAGTGACCTCCCTGGGCAACCCCAGCCCCTTAGGGCTCGGAGCCCACCAATCGGAGCAGAACGAAATTCAGGAGGGAAGATGGGTTCCACGATTTCCCTTTTCCTCCACCATCATATCCACGCTTTGTGGCCCCAGGGTGACTGGGTTGCACTCAGCAGAGCCACAGAACCCTGCAGGAGGCAGGTCTAGCTGGTGGAGAGCTGTCACAAATCCCTCACCATGAAAAGGGCTGTCTGATCCAACCCCGTGGTGCACATCGGCCTCCCCACCCCGACTTCCTCCTCTGCACACACAAGCCTCAGGCCATGCTCAAGGCGGAGGAGATGAGAGTCTGTGGTCTGTGGTTCTTGTTCAGCTCGCGCAGCCCACGGCTCGGCCAGTCGAGCGCCATGCTAAATACGCTCCCACTGGGAATTAGTGCAGGCGGGATTCCGGGGCTTTCAGAACTCCAGCAAGTTAATAATTTGCTCATAATGGGCTGTCTTCTCCCTGGGTTCCCAGTGGCCATTGAGTTGAATGCTCTCCTTTGCAGGGCACTTAAAAATCTCCATCGCAGTCATTCCATTCAGCCGATCCTTTCTTTATCGTGTCCATTCAGTGCTGTGGTCAGATGCTGTCCATCAAACCACACATCCAACCACCCACACGCGCACCAACCCATCAATGAAGGTATAGGTACCAATTTTCCCCTCCAGCTGACCTCAGCAGTGCAATGGTCCCTGCCTTTAACGATTTGAGGACACAGACAAACGAGTGACCACACAGAGGGGAAGGAGTTTCAATTAAACACATCATCACATGGCTCTTCTCTCCAGGCATAAACCCGAGCAACACAGAAGTCCACTCCAAGTCAGGAGAGTGTCTCTCTGTCTCTCCCTCATTTCTAAGTTTGACACAGAGATGGTCAGTTGGTTCAGGAAGCTCCCATTAATATATTTATTTATTTGAGAGGGAGGGAGGGAGAGAGAGAGAGAGAGAGAGAGAGAAGAGAGAAAGGGTGTGCCAAGGCCTCTAGCCACTTCAAATGAACTCCATATGCATGTGCCACCATGTGCATCTGGCTTACATGGGTTCTAGGGAATTGAGCCTGGGTCCTTAGGCTTCACAGGCAAGTGCCTTAACCTGACCCTTGCTGGACCATCATCTCCCTTCTTTATATATCTCATGGTTCTTGTCACACTAGCTCTATGGCTTCCAGTCCAGAAGGTGGTCCCACACCTTCCTTCATTTGTAGGTAGGACGTCAGCTGCTGCAGACGTCCCACCACGTCTCACAGACCAACCCCGGATCAGGATCTCTACCAGATGACACCCCCAGAAGTGGTCACATGATCTGATTTTGTGTTTTAAGTTGGAAAAAGGAACCCTCAGTAGTCAGTGGGTAGTCCTTTCATGACATCAAATCAGATCAGGCACAGCTTCGCTTAAACCTACCTGGGACTTCCCATCACGGTGATAACATGACTCAAATCTCTTTTAATGGGCTATAAAGCCTTTTTGCTCCTGGCTCCGGATGGTCCTGTCCAACATCCGTTATCATTTCTTCCCTCACTACAGTGTGACCGCACACATTATTTCCTGCCCGCTGCCTCTGAAACATTCCAAATTCACTCTTGCCTTTGTACATTCTCTGCCGGGGGGCTGTGGTTATCTGTGGCTTCGCCTGGCTTGGTGGCATCAGCTCACCTGTTCCAGGATGCCCCCGCCCCCACTTCCCACCCCTTCTCTTCGTAGATCTTATTGCAATCTGAATTAATCCTGGTGAGTTTCCCTGCTCATTGTCAGTCCACACCTTTTCCCCTTTGACTACATACATCCCAAATGCTGAATAACTGGGATGCCCGAAACTGGGGGGGGACCCGCCCTGCTCCCTGCGTGCCATTGTCATACACACGGAGCTGTGATCTGTCCCCACCCCCGGCGCTCAGTGAATGAAACGTGGAGAGCAGAAGTGTGCAAGCTTGGTTTTGTCCTGTGAACTGCTATACTGTTTGTCAACCACTCCAGTCTCTTCCCTGGTAGGGGAAACCCAGCTCGTGTCTGCTGGGTTCATCAGAGGACGAAAGGAGGGGAGAGGCGGAGAAAGGAGGGGATGACGGAGGAGGGAGGAAGGGGAGTTGGGATAGGAAGACATCTTTGAATGCCTGCCATGCCTGGTGCTCAGTGAATTCCTGGCAAACATTGAGGGAAAGCCAGGAGGGAGGATTGAGGGGCGTTGAGCAAGTGCTCAGGAGGTGATGGCTCCTTTAACTCCATAAATTCCACAATTCTGAATGGCAGAGAGAGGGTTTAGGCGTGACCTGCCCCGGATGTGGATAGCAGCATTCCACGGCAGGGCCTGCGGGGAACCAAAGGGGAAGGAGGAGAAAGCCTGCAGGCCGCGATTCTCTGCCTTACCCTGCCTCTACTCACAGCGGAGCCAGCTGATCATGAACGGGAGCCTCTGGGACCTTGAGCTGGAACAGATCCTTCCTCCTTTAACGGTTCCTCTCTGGGACCTGTCACGCCATCAAAGCGTCTCACATAGCCAGTGAGTGGACAGGAAGGTGAGGCTTGGAAGCGGGCCTATCCCTGTGTGGTAGTTTGAATATATGTCCCCCAATATATTCAGTATTTTATTTAGTTATAGTTTGCATCTGCAATCACCTTGCTAGAGGCAATGTCACTGGGGGCCAGTCTTAAGGTGTTGGTGGTGGGTTTGAGATTCCATTGTAAAGATATGCAAAGTGTGTCTAGCAGGAGTTCCTGAAGTGTGCTGTGTAACTTTTGGCTGTAGTTTTGCTCTGTGTGCTGTGGTGGCTGGTTGGATTTTTTTCTGTCTCTTGCCATTATGGAACTTCCCCTGGATCTGTGAGCTTTAATAAATAATATCCCTTCCTCCATAACTGTGCCTGGTCTGGAAGTTCATCTCAGCAAACCTGAAGCTGTCTGCTACACCCCGACTGCACAATGGTGTGTGTAAGTTATCTATGCGTGAGAAATGACGAGCTCTGGGGTCTCAGCTCATCTCTGAAATAACTTAGGGAGTCTTTTTCCATTCTGGGAGCTCACAGATAAAGCAAAGGAAATGCCCAAGGCAGGGCATTGAAGCCCTAAGGGGTTCCATCCGCCGCATTTGCATAGGGAAGTTCTATAAGGCTGTGTTGACATCATTCCAAGCAGCTGGAGGGCCTGTTTCCACCACAAACGCGTGGAGGGGGGGCAAGCCTGTCAGACACCCACTCCCTTTCGCAGTGTCATGAAGGCCTGCCTCTGCCCTGGGCCTCCTCATCTATCTCCTGAGACTTCCCAAGCTACGCTCTTCAGTTCATTGCTTTGTGAACCTCATTCCTTCCTCTAAAACGTTCTGGGACCTGTCAGGCAGGCTCCCGCATCTTTATGTCTCACTGCCTGGCACGCAATGACCCAGAGATGTCAGGTCCGAGTCCCATCCATCAAGGCGTCCCTGCTGTCTCCCTCTCTAATACAGATGGCCCTTGACTGACAAGGGTGGCTCCTCTCGGGGGTTTGCACTTTGAAGGGGAGTGAAAGGGACTATGTGTTGAATTTAGAACTTTGTTTTTTTTTTTTTTTGGTTTTGCGAGGTAGGGTCTCACTCTGGTCCAGGCTGACCTGGAATTAACTATGTAGTCTCAGGGTGGCCTCGAACTCTCGGCGATCCTCCTACCTCTGCCTCCCGAGTGCTGGGATTAAAGGCGTGCGCCACCACGCCCGGCTGAATTTAGAACTTTGATATTTCTGGGCCAGCCACACATTCTGGAGATGGGGCTTCCCATGAGCCACGAGGCCCTGAGGACAAACATCCCGTGGTCTATTGTGGTGATGTGAATCAGGTGTCTCCTGCCCCCCAGTGCCCTGAATGCTTGGTTCCCAGCTGCTGGAAATTTTGGGATTAGAGCCTTGCTGGAGGAGATGTGTTCTTGGGGATAAGCTGAGGGGTGTGTTGGCGGTTCCCCTTGGCTAGAGTTCTGCTCATTATCTCACTGCTGTTTTCCACCTGCTGTGGCAGAAGTGATGTCCAGCCTCTGCTCATGACACGCTCCCTGCCATCATGGAGCTCACCATGGAGACTCTAAGCCAAACTTTCCATCAGCTGCTTTTGGTCAGGCACTTTTCCCCAGCAACAAGAAGGAAACTACAATAGAAAATATGTATACAACATCTGTGTTTCCTGTATCAAGCGATTGAAAAAAATTTTCTTGAGAGAGAGAGAGAGAGAGACAGAGAGAAAGAGAGAGAGAAGGGGTGCTCCAGGGCCTTTCGGCCACTGTGAATGAACTCCAGACACATGCACCTCCTTGTGGGCAAACGTGGCATTGCATGCTTGCATCACTGTTGCCTCTGGTTTACATGAGATCTGAAGGATTTGAACAGGAGTTCTTAGGCTTTGCAGGCAAGCGCCTTATCTGCTAAGCCATCTCTCCAGCCCTCAAGAGATTTTTATTTTATTTTATTTTATTTTATTTTATTTTATTTTATTTTATTTTATTTTATTTTATTTTATTTTATTTTATTTTTGAGGTAAGGTCTCGCTCTAGCCCAGGCTGAACTGGAAGTCATGATGTAGTCTCAGGGTGGCCTCAAAATTCATGGCAATCCTCCTACCTCTGCCTCTGGAGTGCTGGGATTAGAGGTGTGTGCCACCATGCCTGGCTTCAAGTGAGTTTTAATTTCTTTTTGTTTATTTATTAGCAACAGACAGAGAGAGAAAGAGGTGGGGAGGGGGAAGAGAATGGGCACACCAGGGCCTCCAGCCACTGCAAACGAACTCCGGATGCATGTGCCACCTTGTGCATCTGGCTTACGTGGGTCCTGGGAAATGAGCCTCAAACTGGAGTCCTTAGACTTCACAGGCAAGCGCTTAACCGCTAAGCTATCTCTCCAGCCCTCAAGGGAATTTTGAGTGAAGGTGGTACAGTGGACAACAGAGTTCTCATCATGTCTCCACATCTTATGTCGAGGAGTATTGGCATCTCCACCCCTTCGCATAAGCCTTGTTTCCTCCTGGGTTGGTTCTCTGTCTCTTAACTCACAACACCGCCAAAGACATCAATCAATGCCTTGAGCGTCCCGTCAGCGTCGGCTCCTTCCTGTCTCCCCAGGAGTGATTGTGTCGAAGGCAGAGGTCACGGTCTGCTTTGTCCATCGCCATCTCCCGGCACCAGTTCCGGGTCCACAGACCTGACCCACAGGGGGCCTCTCATAAATATTTATTTCAGACATCCTGTGTCTACCTGCAGCATGGCTGGTGAGAATTGGCGTTTCAATCCGCACTGTTCCCAATCAGAAACTTCTTCACCACAAATGCGACACCGCTAGTGGAAAATCCCACACCGTGAAACTTGGTTCCTTGCACAAAGTAATTAAAAATATTGTATGAAGTTACCTTCAGGCTGTGCGTGGGAGGTATGGTTATGAAACATACATGAATCCCGTTTTCAGACTGGGGTTTCATCTTTCATTTTATATGTACGGAAACTTTCCAAAATCTGAAAAAAAGAATTGTGAAACCTGAACTACTGGGACCAAGCATTTCAGTGGGGGCACTACTCCACCTGGCCCTGGGATCCTGACATTGGTAAATTTAGTAGAAAGCATGGCTCAGTTTACGTGCTGAGAGCAAGAGGTGGCTGAGCCACATGTTACATGACTCACTGTCACATCAAGAGGACAAGCAGAGGGCTGGAGAGATGGCTTGGTGATTAAGGTGCTTGCCTGTGAAGCTTAAGGACCCAGGTTCAACAACTCAGTACCCAGAAGCCATATGCCCAGGGTGGTGCATGCATCTGGAGTTCCTTTGCAGTGGCTGGAGGCCCTGGTCTGCCCATTTTCTCTTTCTCTCTCTCTATCTGCCCCCTCTCTCAAATAAATAAATAAATAAATAAATAAATAAATAAATAAATAAATAAATATTTTAAAAAGAGGACCAGCAGATGCCCAGCTGGTGACATTGTTATGGTACTGTTCAATGTACCATGGCCACACAGATGGAGGTAGGATTTTAAAAATAATATATTTTATTTATTTATTTATTTATTTATTTATTTATTTATTTGAGAGAAAGAGGGAGAGAGAGAGAGAGAGAGAGAGAACGGGCACGCCAGGGCCTCCAGCCACTGCAAACAAACTCCAGATGCATGCACCCCTTGTGCATCTAGCTTACGTGGATCCTGGAGTGTTGAACTGGGATCCTCTGGCTTTGCAGGCGAATGCCTTAACTGCTAAGCCATCTGTCCAGCCTGAGGTGGGCTTTTGGTTCCAGGCATACGCCACATGAACAGAACTGAAAAGTGCATGTGTGAGCTGACCCTCAGGTACCCAAGTCTGTGCAGAAGCCCAGGGGCTTCAGGGGTCACAAGGGTCGCATAGCAGGTGCTAAGGGGACAAGTGTGTATGTAAGCTGACCCCCAAGCCTGTGCAGACATGCAGGGGCTGCAGGGCCCACATACAGGTCAAGCTTGTTCAGAGGAAAATGACTTCTACTGTTGCAGCTAGGAGAGTAATTACCTGCTAATTGTCCTCAGCTCTGGCTGCTCCCTAGCTGTTAGCCTCCTTTGTAATTCCTGGTGGATTCAGAAAACTTTAAGCCCCCCCTTTTTATGCCCATGTGCCCCTTACCAGCTCATCAGCACAAAGAGCTGGTGGCATGGGTGCCACCCTGCCCCATGTCTTTATAACATGGTGATTAACCAGGGCTGGCTCATTAGCATTCAAGCCCTCCTTTACCTTTCCACCCTCCTCCCACATCCCTGCACCCTTCATGAGGCACGTTGGAACTCGGTGTCGTGATGAGGAGAGGGCGCAGTGTGATTTATGCGCGTACATGGGAGTCGATGAGTCATTGAGGGAGGGAGACAGATACATCCGACAGCTACAGACTAAGTCCAGGGTGGGAAATCTATCTAAATTCCATTACCTGTGTTCTCAGGTGGATAGGTGTAACACGTGGGAACAAACCTGGGTGGTTTGCAATGCACTTTGAGAGACTCGAGTCAGTGGGCAATCTCTCTCCACCAGAGGTCAGCCCAGGTCCAGACATGTGAAAGAATGGTCATGAGGAGGTGCTTGGGAGTGGAAGAGATCCAGGGTGTCATGACACCTGGCTTCTGTGGCTGGTTTTGCCTCCAAATTGCTATGTGACCTTGAGCAAATTCCAACTCCCAAAGCCTCAGTTTCTCATTTTGTAAAGTTAGGATAGTAATCTTTGCTTTTTTAGCCTTAAAGAAACAAAAATTAGGGCTGGAGAGATGGCTTGGTGCTTAAGGCACTTGCCTGCAAAGCCTAAGGACCCATATTCCATCTTTCTCCAGATCCATGTAAGCCAGATGCACAAAGGTGAAGCCATCGCAAGGCTGCACATGCCCACTAGGTGGCGCAAGCGTCTGGAGTTCGATTACAGTGGCTGAGGCCCTGCCGTGCCAATTCTCTCTCTCTAAAAAAAAAAAAAACAATTAAAAAAAAAGAAACAAAAATTAGGGGCTGAGGGTATAGCTTAGCTGGTAAAGTGTTTGTTGCACAAGCTCAGTGCCCTGAGTTCAATCTCTTAACTGTGGACCCTATAAAATCAAGACACAAGTCATACACTCCCAACATATAATGGCACAAGGCAAGGCTGGAGAGATGGCTCAGTGGTTAAAGTGCTTGCCTGCAAAGTCTAAGGATCCAAGTTCGATTCCCCAGTACCTATGTAAGCCAGATGCACATAGTAGCTCATGGGTCTGGAGTTGGTTTGCAGTGGCTGGAGGACCTGGCATGCCCATTCTCTCTCTTTCATAAATAAAAATAAAGATATTTTTAAAATGGCACAGAGCAAACATTCCCATTCCAAAAGGGAGAAACAGGGACATAATGAGGAAAGCTTGGATCAATACAAGACTGAAAACCAGCAGAGGGCTGGAGAAATGGCTTAGTGGTTAAAGTGCTTGCCGGTGAAACCTAAGGACTCATGTCTGACTCTCCAGATCCCATGTAAGCCAGATGCACAAAGATGAGGCAAATGCAAGATTGCACATGCCCAGTAGGTGGCACAAGCATCTGGAATTTGATTTTAGTGGCTGAGGCCCTGGTGTGCCAATTCTCTCTCTCTTGCTCTTTCTAAAAATAAAAATAAGGGCTGGAGAGATGGCTTAGTGGATAAGGCACTTGCCTGTGAAGCCTAAGGATCCAGGTTCAATTCTCCAAGTCCCACATAAGCCAGATGCACAAGGTGCACATACATCTGGAGTTCATTTGCAATGGCTAGAGGCCCTGGCATGCCCATTCTCTTTTTCTTCTCTCTCTCTCTCTCATAAATTAATAAATATAAGTAATAAGTAATAAGTATAAGTAATAAATAAAAATGAATAAAAATAAAATAAAATAAATCATAAAAAAGAAAACCAGCAGGGCAAATGTGGTATCTGGGAACCATGATGAAATTATCTGGTCCCCCCAAACCTTGGGTGGTTCTACCCCTTCAACACTGATGTCTGTAGCTGCTCTCCTGGGCCATGGACAGATCCACTCCAGCCTGTAGCTCTTCCAGGCAGATGTCCCATGATCCTGGCATCCTCAACATCCTGGGATCTCCATTGTAACCTAGAGCTCATCTTCACATGATGGCATCATAGAGTCTCACACTGTCCAGTCTCAGTGGCTCCCTGGAACCTTGGTGCAACCCATATTCCTCTATTTTCTGAATTTTTCTTGCATCCAAGAACAGAACCCTGTGAATGATGCTGCCAAGTCATCCTTCCTTTCTTCCTTCCTTCCTTCCTTCCTTCCTTCCTTCCTTCCTTCCTCTCCCCCTCTCTCTCTTTCTTTCTTTCTTTCTTTCTTTCTTTCTTTCTTTCTTTCTTTCTTTCTTTCTTTCTTTCTTTCTTTCTTTTGTGACCAGGTGGGGATGAAGCCTGACACTGAGAGCAGGGAACTCCTTCAGGCTCCTTCTTTTCAAAAGAATTAGCATTCTCATTAGCTTGACACTTCATTGGGTCTTGTCCTCAGGGACTCCACCCCCCCCACTGTCCCAATGCAAAGCAGCTGGCCCATCCTTGATGGGGGTAATCTCTTAAAAATTTTTTTTGTTTATTTTTATTTATTATCAACAGACAGACAGAGAAAGAGGCAGTGAGAGAGAGACAGAAAATGGGTGTGCCAGGGCCTCCAGCCACTGCAAGCAAACTCCAGGTGCATGAGCCACCTTGTGCATCTGGATTACGTGGGTACTGGGGAATTGAGCCTAGAACTGGGGTCTTTAGGCTTCACAAGCAAGTGCTTAACTGCTAAGCCAATGGGGGTAATCTCTTTACTGAACTGAAGCAACTGCTCTCAGCCTGGGACTTGAACTTGTTTATGTTCCTTTCTGACTCAAACTTTAATTTTTTCATATTCTTCTACTCTATACTTTGTTCTCTTTCATTGTACATCTGATCGAGAGAAACAAAACCACACACTGGATGATTTTCTGCCTTGGAATCTACTCTGCCAAATACACCCCCAGGCCACTTTTTTTTTTTTTGGAGGTAGGATCTCACTATGGTCCAAGGCTGATTTGGAATTCATCTGTAGTCTCAGGCTGGCCTTGAACTCACCTTGAACTCACCTCCTACCTTGGCCTCCCAACTGTTGGGATTAAAGGCATGTGCCACCACGTTTGGCAGACATTACTTTTCTTAAAAATTTATTTTATTTATTTTATTTTTTTGGGAGAGAAACACAGAGAGAGACAGACACAGAGAAAGAGGGAGTGGGAGACAGATAGAGATGGGCGCGCCAGAAGTTTCTCAGCTGCTGTGAATAAAATCCAGATGTGTGCGCCCCCTTGTGGTCAAGTGCAGCATTGTGCCTTTGCGTCACTTTGCATCTGGCTAAACGTGGGACCTGGAGATTGGAACCGGGTTCTTAGGCTTAGCAGGCAGGCGCTTTGACCGCTAAGCCATCTCTCCAGCCCAGCCATTACTTTTAAATTCAACTTGGCTCAGGTTTTTGGGACATGGGCAGAATGCAACCATTTTCTTTGCCAGAATATCATACCAACTGCCTCTAGGCTCAGTTCCCAATAAAATCATTTTTTTCTTCTGATCCTATCAGCCAAGCCTTCATTGTCTGTATGTCTCTTTGCACTCTGGTCTGCCAAGCTCTCACCAGGATAGCCCATTCATTTCTGCCTATAGCATTGTAAGACTTCCATGGTGCAAAGTTCCAAATCATTTGATAGTTCTCCCAAAAACCAGCTCCAAAAGCTTAGGAACCTCACAGTCAGGTTTACTGTAGCAAGAGGCTCACTTCTTGGAACCAATTTTCCATATAGGTTACAGAAAACGCCATTGCTGGGACAAAATTCCCTGACCAGAATAGGCTTACAGAAGGAAATGGTTTATTTTGGGCTTACAGTTTTAGGGGAGGCCTATCATGGCTGGAAAAGTCTGTCATGGAGAGAGCATGGCAGGAGCAGACTGCTGGCATCACATGTTCACATCCACAGGGAGGAAGTAGCAAGTGTGCCAGTACCAAGAGGGGATGGATGAGAACACCTTCGGGCCTGTCTCCAGTGGCACACTTCCTCCAGCAAGGCCCCACCTCCTAAAGATTCCACAAACCTCCCAAATGGAGCCACCAACGGGGGACCCTCCATATCCAACCCACCACGGCCTGCCAACCCAGTGCAGGGAAGGCAGCGGCATGAATCTAATTGTTGGGCTCTATGACAGCGAGAGGCCTTGTCTGAACACAAGCGGATGGTGCCTGAGAAAGGACATCTGAGATTGTCCTCTGACTTCCATACCCATCTGCCCGTGTGTGTAGACACACCTCCTGCACATCCATGTACACACACACACACACACACATGAAGAAAAATGGGGGCATCTGTCCTTGGATGGGGTTGCCCCTCTAACTGAACCCAGGGGCTAAGCTGCTGCGGATGCAGGATACGCTGTCCACATGTGGGGTAGGAGGAAGTTACAGATGCCCAGGGAGTCTCAGGAAAGCCTTGCTGCAGGATCCTCCCCCGCTGAACCCTGACCTGTGAGAAGAGATGAGTGCAAGGGAGAAAAAAATGAAGCCAGGCAACTCTACAATGGTCAAAGGTTGATGTCTCTGAAGGGTCCAAATGCTGACCTCTCTCTGCAGCACAGGGAAGGCACCCATCCATCCAGAGCTCCTCTTGTGCAAATTTATCTCTCACATGTTGCCAATGTGGTGGTTTGAGTCAGGTGTCCCCCATAAACTTAGGTGTTCTGAATGCTAGGTTCCCAGCTGATGGAGATTTGGGGATTAACATCTCCTGGAGGCAATGTATTGGTGGGGATGGGCTTATGGATATTATAGCCAGTGTCCCCTTGCCAGTGTTTGGCACACTCTCCTGTTCCTGTTGTCCACCTTATGTTGGCCAGGGGGTGATGTCCACCCTGTACTCATGCCATCGTTTCCCCTTGCCATTGTGGAGCTTCCTCTCGAGTCTGTAAGCCAAAATAAACCTCTTTTCCCCCACAAGCTGCTCTTGGTTGGGTGATTTCTGCCAGCAATGCGAACTTGACTGTGACAGCCACTCTGTCGTTAAGCCAGCTCTTCCCCAGGAGTGTTTAATTGTCTAACACACACACACACACACACACACACACACACACACACACACACACACACACACACACACACACACACACCATCAGCACCATCCTGGCCTTAAGTCCTCACATGTGGTAAACCAAGCAATTGCCATTTCTTCCCTCACTCTCTCTGAAATGCTTTGTGGCTTCTAGAACTTTCTTCAGGCCAGTGGTTTAAAGCTGGGGTGATTTTGAGTTTGCCAATGCCTGATGCCATTTTTTTTTACCTGTTATGGCTGGGTTAGGGGGCTCCTGGCATTACAGCACTTGAGACCAGGGATGTTGCTAAACTCCCTTCAAAGCACGGGACGAGGCTCTCTTCCCCCTATGGTCAAGCAAACCAGTCTAGGAACCTGGGCACCAAGCACTCTGCTCCTTCCCTTGTAGATTTCATGTCAAGTTCACTGGCATGCGGCAGGGGAGGTTTATGCAAGGATGGACTGTGGTCCCACGATGACGCCGGGCCCCTGGCTGCCAAGGTGGCATTTGCTTGTCAAGGAGAAAGGCAGGAAGCCAGGGGGCAGAGAGGACCCTGCTGACCTGGACCCACCACTCACAGTGGCTGAAACCCAGCTTCCTCCTGGCTCACACAGCAACACAGGGGGGTGGGCCTAGGCCACACTGGCCTCCTCCCATCACTTTTTTTTTTTTTGGTTTTTCGAGGTAGGGTCTCACTCTGGTCCAGGTTGACTTGGAATTAACTATGTAGTCTCAGGGTGGCCTTGAACTCTCAGCAATCCTCCTACGTCTGCCTCCCAAGTGCTGGGATTCAAGGCGTGCGCCACCACACCCGGCTCTCCCATCACTTTCAAACCGTGCCATGATCTGATTTTCCTGCTAACGATCTGCCTCAAGTGGGTGACCCCTGTGGAAAGGGGAGACAGTCGCTAAGGGGTTGGCTCTGTTTCAGACAAAGTCATCATGTGTTTTGTTCACCCCATCTCTTGTCCTCAGCAGTGGGATCTGCTCCAGGTTTGTTGGGGAGGGGGAAGGAGTCCCAAGGCAGCGCGTGCTTTGGAAGGAAACTGGAGTGGCATTTAATTGATGGTCAGGGCAATATGCCATAGCCATTAAATGGTTCCGAGAAGCCAGCTACTGTCCTGAGCAGAGGCTCCGAGCTTTGTTTGGATAATGCGCACGCGCACAAGATCACGTTCTTCCTCATTGGCTCCACTGTGAGCAGAAGCCAGTCTGGGAAGCCAGTGGCCCTGAGGCTGGCCTGCTGCGATGGCTTCCTTCACGCCTCACTGAGAGAGAGACACGACCTCTCTCTGTGCATCTGTTTACATAGCTTTTTCTTTCTTTCTTTCGAGGTATGGTATCACTTTAGCCCAGGCTGACCTGGAATTCACTATGTAGTCCCAGGCTGGCCTCGAACTCACAAGGGATTTTCCTACCTCTGCTTCTGGAGTGCTGGGATAAAAGGCGTGCGCCACCACACCCATCTAAATTATTATTATTTTGTTTGTTTTCTTTTATCTTTTCTAGATTTTCTGTTCATTTAGACACAGGATCTCACTCTAGCCCAGGCTGACTTGGAACTCATTCTATAGTCCCAGGCTGGCCTTCGAATTCACAGCGATCCTGCTATCTCTGCCTCCCGAGTGCTGGGATTAAACCATGAGCCACCATTCGTGGCTCAACTCCTCACTTTATTTATTTATTTTAAAAAATATTATTTATTTATTTATTTGAGAGAGAGAGAGGGGGGAAGAGGCAGAGAGAAAGAGAGAATGGGCATGCCAGGGCCTTCAGCCACTGCAAACGAACTCCAGATGCATGTGCCCCCTTGTGCATCTGGCTTACATGGGTCATGGGGAATTGAACTGGGGTCCTTAGGCTTTGCAGGCAAAATGCCTTAACTGCTAAGCCATTTCCCCAGCCCTTAACTCCTCACTTTAAATCTGCGCCCCCACCCCTACTCTGACGGATTTTTCTCATCTAGGCCAGCAAGCCGCACATGGTCTGCAATGGCTACCTTCCTGGTCCTCATTTGCAGATGGATTCTCCTTCCACTCCCCTCTTTATGCACCCCTCTGGTATTGACGTCTGTAAGATGCATTCCCAGACTTCCAGTGTGGGAAGGAAAACACCTTTTGGCTGGATTTCAAAGTTTTCCACGTGAGGTCTTGGCTGCATGCCCAACCTCACATCCTACGTTGCAGCACGCACTTTACAACCTCGCCAAGACCCCAGCATTTTCCAAGCGTCACGTTTTGGAAAGGCAGATAAGAGAGCCAAATGGTTACAGCTAAGCCCCAGAGATGCAGAAATCACGAAGCCCACTGGAAAACACCCTTTCACTGCCTCAGAGGGGGGACATGAAAGTGACCCTTCGTGGCCTTGGTCTCCTCATCTGTGAAATGGGCACAGGGATAATCTTGAGATTTAAGGGAGCAGAGCCACGGACAGAGCCTGGGAAGCAGGGAGCCAGAAGTCAGTGTTAGTTCAGGTTAGTTCCCTCTGCAGGCAAGACCCTCCCTTGTACCTGCTTGCTCCTGAGCCGCTGGCTCATTCTAAATGCCACATCCTTTTGAAAGAGTGGTGCTCTCTTCCCAGAACTCCCGCAGCACCTCAGCTTCACTGACTGACTGACTGACTCACTCACTCACTCATTCACCCACCCATTGCTTTCTTCACCTGACTTGGATCTCGCCCCCTCCCCTGCTTCTGTTGTTTTAGGCATTGATAGCCCAGGGGAGGCTGAACAGGTCTCTGTCCTGAGCTGAGAAGGAAAGCCAGACAAAAATGACACCAGGGCTGGAGAGGTGGCACAGTGGCCTGTGAAGCCCCAGGACCCAGGTTCCATTCACCAGGACCTACATATGGCAGATGTACAAGGTGGTGCACACATCTAGAGTTCATTTGCAGTGGCTGGAGCCCCTGACACGCCCATTCTCTCTCCACGTTTTTTCTCTCAAATAAATAAATAGATAAATAAATAAATGTTTTTTTTTTTAAAAGATGACACCAAGAATGACCCTCATGGGACAACAGGGATGAGGACACTGCCAGGTGTGCTGACTGTTTCTCTCAGGGACACCCCCTCCCTGCCCCTTTCAGGGAGCTGGGATAAAGCGCTTGGACTATGGGGGTGGTGCTGACATATGTACTGGACAGGGAGTGTCCCCAGAGCAGCCCAGGGTTAACAGGCAGGTTCGTCAGCTGCAGGGACATTAAAGACATGCTGACCACATGTAGTCCACAGCTAAGCTGGGCCTGCTAGAGGACAGAGTGACCCGACTCAGAGCTTCATTTCCATTTCTTAAAGAAAATAATAAATCAGGCTGCTTCTCAAGATGAACCGGAACCCGGCGGCCTGCTTCTCTCCAATGCACCCTCCTTGGGGTTCCAGCAAGAGGGAGAGAGAAAGAGAGAGAGAGAGAGAGAGAGAGAGAGACGTGATGCTTCAAATAGCTCTTTTCTTTTTAGGGAGCATGCGATCGTCTCAATTAAAACACAGACCGGAATATTTAATGCATCGAAATTGATTTTGATGCTATTTAAATAATTTCCCCCTGGAGTAGATGGGGATTACTTAGCCTAATTTTTTTTTTTTTTTTTTTTTTTTTGCATATATTCATTTCCTCCCAGCTCAGACCTTCCAAGCTAGAGATGCACACAGCATGGACGGGAATGTGTCCTGGCCTCAGAGAACCTTCCAGGCTCTGGGAGGGGAGCAGAGTGTCAGCACCCACCACATGGGTCAACAAGAGAGAGCAAGGTATTTAGGGAGAGTCTGATTGGTCCGTTCCCTGGAGATCCTGCCACAGGCAGGTGCTTCCCGGGGGTGGAGTTGTGAAAAGAAGGGAAAGTGGGCGTGATTGATCCAAATAGAGAACTAACGATAACTTATGTGCTCAAACCATTCCCTCCCCTCTGGACAAGCGCTGTCTCTGTGAGTTCTGTCTTGACCTCCTCCACACCTACATCGCTCCTTCCCACGAGAAAGGACGCCAAGAGAGCGAATGCTACCTGTTTTCACAGCGGCTGTAATCCGGGCACTTGAATCTGCGAGTGAGCAAATGGATGAATGAATGAGTTTTTGCAATGAGTCCTGGTTTCTGGCCCATCCGCCCCCCCCCCCCCGCTGAACATCTCTGCAGGGACAGTAGGGTATGGTTGGGTGTCCTGACCACTGCCCATATCCTCCTCCGGAGATGGCCGTGGGCTTCTATTTTAATCAGCCCCCATTCCGCTCCTGGACACCAGCTGAATGTCCCCAGAATTCCTCTTCTGTGTCGTGAATTCAGCTAGCACCCACGAGGCAAGTGGGGGTTTAGAGGATTGGAGCCGGCTTTCAAACCCTTCCAGGGCTGAGCTAGAGACTCTGCAGTCTTATTTCTCCCTGATTTCCGGTCATCCCTCTGTTGACTTCCTCACCCTTTGATAAATCACATGACCCAAGCTGCTGTATTTCAACCCTGACCAATCCCACTTCCTCCTTAAAGTCACTGTGGTTCAGTCTGACCTTTCTGAAAGCCCTGTGTCATTTGCTCAGAGCCATTTCCCCCCATTACTTTCTCCCCGG
The DNA here is from genome assembly GCA_036365145.1 of Orientallactaga sibirica. Lineage (NCBI taxonomy): Eukaryota > Metazoa > Chordata > Mammalia > Rodentia > Dipodidae > Orientallactaga > Orientallactaga sibirica. Next base: position 2,966,427 of record JAEOAD010000026.1, on the reverse strand, counting down.
TGTATGTGGCGGCTCCCGCCTTCCCAGCTGCAGAGAGCCCTTGTCTTGGCCATCTTTGCATGCTGCCAACACTTAAATCTCATGCATCATAAACACATACGGTTAGGCTTTAGGGGTTGAGGCTGGGGAGAGGGGAGGGAGACAAAGACAGACAGACAGAGAGGCACGGGGAGAATAGAGCCTGGTCTTTTAGGACCCTTGTGAGGAGGGTGTCATGCAAAGGGGACATGGCCCTAACTGGACTTAGCTTGTATTTATGATTGAAGCACTTGTTTGAAAAAAACAAACAAAACCCAAGGATGGGGCTGGAGGGATGGCTTAGCGGTTAGGGTGCCTGCCTGCCAAGCCTAAGAACTCATGTTCAAATCTCCAGGTCCCACGTTTCGCCAGACGCAAAAAGTGATGCATGCACGCAATGTCGTACACGCGCACGAGGGGGGGCATGCGTCTGGAGTTTGTTCACAGTGGCTGAGAGGCCACTGGCATGCCCATTATCTCTCTCTCTCTCTCTCTGCCTCTTCCTCTCTGTGTCTCTCTCTAATAATAATAATAATAATAATAATAATAATAATAATAATAAATAATAATAATAAACCCAAGGATGTTCCTGGATAAGGGGGTGTCGTGCTTGTAGCCTTCTGGCTTTGCTATTTGGAATGGCTGTTCTCAGGAGGGGACGGACTGAGTTCTTGGTAATAGCTGCGAGGGGAGAAAGCCTAAAGCTGAGAGAAAGAGAGAGAGAGAGAGAGAGAGAGAACCTGGAGGGTCTGAGCTCTAGCACATACTATTTGCTCAGTGGGCATCAACCATGTCTCCAGTAGCCCCTCGTTCAGGGGTGCCTTCCCACTTCCTCTGCAATATTCATGAGGCCTTAGACCTTGGCCCATCTCTGTTCCCTTGTGGCCCGATCCCCCGATCCCCTACTGCGCAGAAAGAGCTCAGGAAGTGGGTGTTGGAGCATACACCAGGTGCCGGCCTCCGGCGGATGTTTATCTCAAACCGTGTATGATTTATTTCTTCATTAGGTCTGTAATGGCCTTAAACATGTCACATCGGGATATGGGGAAAGATTTTTCCCACTCAAGTTGCTCCAGGGAAAATCAGCCTCTAATTGTTGGGAACATAATCAAACGTTGATAAACGTCAATGCCTGCCTAATCATACCTAAGTCATGCCTCAGGGTTTTTTTCTTCAATAGTGCATAAATCATGACTTTTTTTTAAAAACAACTCAAAGCTGAGATCTCCGCAGCTTTCTTTTTCCATATTTTTTTTATTTGAGAGAGAGAAATAGAGAGAGGGAGAGAGAGAGAAAGAGAGAGAAAGAGAGAGAGAGAATGGGCATGCCAAGGCCTCTAGCCATTGCAAATGAACTCCAGATGCATGTATGCACATACCACCTTGTGCATCTGGCTTTACATGAGTACTGGGGGACTGAACCCAGGTCCTTAGGCTTTCTAGGCAGGTGCCTTAACCACTGAGCTATCTCTCCAGCCCATGACTTCAAAAAAATTTGTTTTGGAGAGAGAGAGATTGAGAGAGAGAGAGAATTGACATGCCAGGGCCTCAGCCACTGAAATCGAGCTCCAGATGCTTGCGCCACCTAGTGGGCATGTGTGACCTTGAGCTTGCCTCACCTTTGTGCGTTTGGCTTACATGGGATCTACAGAGTGGAATGTGGGTCCTTAAGGCTTCACAGGCAAGTGCCTTAACTGCTGAGCCATCTCTCCAGCCTATGACTTTTTAATAAAAAAAGACAAACAAACTGTGAACCTTGGGAGAGGGATGTTAGAGAGGACCGGCATTCTGGGAGCAGAAGAGATGCCGTGAGCAGCCTGGGTCACAGTGGCATTTTGGGACGATGGACAGCACCTCACATCATGTGCTCCCTAATTTCAGTGCCAGGAGTAGCCTTGGGTTGGGCTGAGCCCAGAGGGATGTGGGTGTGAAAGCCCCTGGAGCTGTGCTGGAGTCCTTAGGGCATGGCCCAGTCTAGCCTCCTTTGCCCCTGTGACATCTGCCCCATGACCCTGACAAACTCCTTGATTTTTTCATTATTTGTACTCTGTTTTTTTTTTAAATCTTCTGTGGGGATGTATGTGTGTGTGCATGTGTGTGCACACGTATGCACATACACATGTGAAGGACAAAGATGAACATTGGACATCTTCCTCATTTTCTCTCCACCTTATTTTTTAAAATTTTTATTTATTTGAGAGACAGGCACAGAGAGAGAGAGAGAGAGAGAGATTGAGAGAGAGTGAGTGAGAAAGAGAGAATGGGCGCATCAGGGCCTCCAGCCACTGCAAACAAACTCCAGATGCATGTGCCACCTTGTGCATCTGGCTTATGTGGGTCCCGGGGAATCAAACCTGGGTCCTTTAGCTTTGCAGGCAAACGCCTTAACCACTAAGCCATCTCCCCAGCCCTCCACCTTATTTTTTGAGACAGGTTCTCTCATTGAATCTGGAGCTCACTAATTTGGTTACACTAGTTTGCCAGCAAGCCCCAGGGATCCTCCTGTCTCCACCCCCCCAATACTAGAATTACAGGCTCACATCATCACATATGACTTTTTTTTTTTTTTTTTTTTTTTTGGTTTTTCAAGGTTGGGTTTCACTCTAGCCCAGGCTGACCTAGTCTCAGGGTGGCCTTGAACTCATGGCGATCCTACTACCTCTGCCTCCCAAGGGTTGGGATTAAAGGCATGCGCCATCACGCCCAGCACATCTGACTTTTATTTACTTATTTATTTGAGAGAGAAAAAAAGAATGGACATGCCAGGGCCTCCAGCCACCGCAAATGACGCATGCACCACTGTGTGCATTTGGCTTACATGGGTATTGGGTAATCAACCCTAGGTCCTTAGGCTTTGCAGGGAAGCACCTTAACTGCTAAGCCATCTCTCCAGCCTGCACCTGACTTTTTTAAAAAACAATTTAAAAATTATTTTTATTATTTATTTTTGGAGAGATACACAGAGAGAGAGAGACAGACAGACAGAGAGGGAGAGGGAGACAGGTAGAGATGGGTGCGCCAACAGTCTCTCAGCTGCTGTGAATGAAATCCAGATGTGTGCGCCCCCTTGTGGTCAAGTGCAGCATTGTGCCCTTGCCTCACTTTGCATCTGGCTAAACGTGGAACCTGGAGATTGGAACCGCTGGACATTGGAACCAGCGTTCTTAGGCTTAGCAGGCAGGCGCCTTAACCGCTAAGCCATCTCTCCAGCCCTACACCTGACTTTTAATGTGGGTGCTGGGGATCCAAATTCATGTCCTCATGCTTGTATGGCAATCACTGAGCCATTCCCTCAACAACCATGGTCAGTTTTTACTCAGGTTTTTTTTTTTTTTTGGAGGGGGCCCTATGACTCCTTTGGGTCTGTGTTTTTTTCTCTTTCTTAGTAGATTGAGCAAAGAAGGCGTTGCAGTTCCCTTCTTGTTGCTGAGACAAACACCCGACCAAAAGCGGCTGATGGGAGGCAAGGATTTATTTTGGTTCACGGTCTGGAGAAGATGCTTCATGACAGCAGGCACAGTATGGCACAAACAGAGGCTGGGCATCACCTCTGCCACAGCAGGTGGCCAACAGCAGCAGGAGAGTGAGCTGAACGAACACTGGCAAGCTAGGGGCCAATGAAGCTCAAGGTCCATCTCCCCCAGCGACACACCTCCTCCAGCAAGGCTCCACCTGGGAGCAAGCATTCAGAACCCCTGAGTTTATGAGGCACACCTGGTTCAAACCATCCCAGAAGGAAGGAGAGCCAGTTCAAGTGGAAAAGTCCATCCCTGATGCCAGTGACCTCTCACCTTTTCTGGGTCCTCAAGTTCTTCAAGGCCAAACTCTATTTTCACATCACCCCCTAGCCCCCCAGTACGTAATATTTTCCTCAATCCTCCCCAAACTGCAAAGTTTTATTTACTCTCTTATTTACTTATTATATTTGTATGCAGAGAGAAATAGGAGAGGGAGAGAGAGAGAGAGAGAAGGAGGGAGAGAGAGGTGCGCCAGAGCCTCCAGCCACTGCATATGAACTCTGATTCACACACCACTTTGTATCTCTGGCTTTACGTGTACTGGGTAATTGAACTCAGGCTGTCAGGCTTTGCAGGCCAGCACTTTAGCTGCTGAGCCCTCTCTCCAGCCCTTTGCTCATTCTATTAATGTGGTCACCTGCTTCATCTCTATTCCTTTCTTTGGATGGGGTCTCCAAGGAGCCCAGGCTGGGCTTGAATGCACCACCCTCCTGCCTCAGCTTCCCAAGAAGCTGGGCTCACAGGCATGTGCCACCATGCCTAACCCTTCACGTTTGTCCCAAGCTTTCATCACTTGTTAACCAAAGCTTTACAGTAGCTGCTGGCGGGCTTCCCCAAGTACAATCTCTCTTCAAAGACCCTCCTTCTGGGCTGGAGAGATGGCTCAGTGGTTAAGAGCATGTCCTGTACAAACACTGGACCGAAAGTCCACTGAAGCTTGACCCACATAGAGAGTCCACTGGAGTTTGACCCATATAAACAGCTCAGTGTGACCATGTGTGACTGTAACCCCAGTCCTGGAGGGGAGCAGAGACCCAAGAGTTGCTGGAGCTTGAGAAAAATGGCAAGCTCTGGGATCACTAAGAGACTTTAGATCAAATAAGAATACATAGAAGAGGGGCTGGAGAGATGGCTTAGTGGTTAAGGCATTTGCCTGCAAAGCCAAAGGCACCCGGTTCAATTCTCCAGGACCCACGTAAACCAGATTCACAAGGGGGCATGCATCTGGAGTTTGTTGCAATGGCTGGAGACCCTGCCGCACCCATTCTTTCCCTCTCTGCCTCTTCTCTTTCATAAATAAATAAAATATATTTTTAAAAAGAATATATAGGAGAGCAGTGGAGCTGGACACCCAGTGTTCTTGCTCTGGCCACCACAGGCGAGTGCATGGGGCCCTTGCATGGTCACATACATATGCACATACCACATCACCACGCGTGCATGCGAAAAATAAGAGGCCCCTCCTTCCTGAGTGGTTTTCCCCTAGTGCTTCAGCGTTTACAATAAGATCTGACTGAAGGGCTGGAGAGATGGATCAGCCGATAAGGCGCTTGCCGGCAAAGCCTAATGACCCGGGTTCCATTCCCCAGGAGCCACATAAAGCCAGATGCACAAGGTGGCGCAGGTGTCTGGAGTTCATTTGCAGTGGCACAGGGCCCTGGTGCACCCATATTTTCTTTCTGATAAACAAATATTATGTTTAAAAAGAGAAAGAAAATAACGTGTGCACGTGCATGCGTGTGTGCAAGTGTGTGTGTGTATGTGTGGGCATGTAGGCCAGAGAACACCACCAAGTATCATTTCTTAAGGACTTTGTCTACTTTTTTTTTTTTTTTTTTTTTGCAACCGGGTGTCTCATTGCTCCAGAGCTCATCAGTTAGGCTAGACTGAGAGGCCACTGAGCCCGAGGGGTGCTCCTAGCTCCACCTCCCTTTTGTGTGATAGCAAATGTGCCCCCCCCACCCAGCATTTTTACAGGGCTACTGGAGATGGGACTCGGTCCTTGAGTTTGCGTGGCAAGTGCTTTCTTTACTCACTGAGCTATCTTCCCAGTCCTGCACACTTTTTAAGAAAAATATTTTATTTATTTATTTATTTATTTGAGAGAGAGGGAGAGGAAGAGGCAGAGAGAACGAGAGAGAATGGGCATGCCAGGGCCTCCAGCCCCTGCAAATGAACTCCAGACACATGCGCCACCTTGTGCATCTGGTTTACCTGGGTCCTGAGGAATCGAACCGGGATCCTTAGACTTCACAGGCAAATGTCTTAACTGCTAAGCCATTTCCCCAGCCTTTTTTTTTTTTTTTTTTTTTTTTGGAAGTAGGGTCTCACTGTAGCTCAGGCTGACCTGGAATTCATTATGTAGTCTCAGGGTGGCCTCAAACTCACAGCGATCCTCCTACTGCTGCCTCCCGAGTGCTGGGATTAAAGGCATGCACCACCACGCCCTGCACACCTTTTGAAACCCCAGCAGTCAATGAGTGTGATCTGTGCCTGTCTCTGGGGGTGTCTTTGTCCTCCATGACACCTGTCTTGATATTGAGTCAGGTGTCACCTCTTTCAGAAGGCTCTTGAGATTCTTGGACTGGACTTAAGGTTAATAACTTGCTTCTCAGGCTGTGCAGTAGCCGTGGGCACCATTGGACACACGCCAGGAGAGTCAGCGAGGTCTTTATGTCTCCCTGGGAGCCCGGCGCCATCTGATGTATGGAAAGGAACAAGGCCTGTTCTGACCTAGAGGCTGTGCCTTCTCCTGCCCTTGCCCACCACAACTCTCCACCGCCGCCTGGGCAGGGTAGAGGCTCACAAAAGGCTTTTAGCTGAAATGAATTGAAAATGACAGGCTCATTCCTGGAGTCCTCGCCTGGCCATCTTGATGGAGGGAAAGGGCGGCTGGCTGGCTGGCGGGAGCATGCCGATAAAGCAGGGCGGAGTTGGTAGAAGCCATTTATCCTCCTGGAAGGACTAACGGTAATCTTTCAGGAGCAGTCTGGTCGGATTCTTGTTCCTAATACAGATGATATCAGGGTCTTAGATGTGATAAGCTCCCCCGGGCTTTCTCTAAGACGCTGGATGCCGGCTGGAGTTAAATGCCTGTTTTTTTTTTTTTTTACTGCAGCTCCAGCGATTCCCCCACCCCACATCACTGAGCAGCAGGTGCGCAGGGCAGGGAGCAAACAGGTACGGGGGGGGGAGCTGGCTAAGCACCCCTAAGCCCACCCCTAGCAACACATCTCCTCCATCGAGGCTCCCCCCTGTTCCCCCAAATTGTCACCAGTTGGAAACCCAGCATTCAAAACACGTGAATTCACACCGCCGCAACAACCTCTGTTCTACTGTCCTTCCCCCTGCCATCATGAAGCTTCCCCTCGAGACTGTGAGCCCCAATAAAAAGCTTTCCTCCCACCAGTTGCTTTTGGCCAGGCGCTTTGTCCCAGCAATGAGAAGGTGACCGTGCCATTTGCTCTCTTGCACAAGCTCTGGCCTTTCTGCCTTCCATAGTGGGCTGGTTCAGCAAGAAGACTTTTCAGATGTGGTCTCTCTCTTTCTCGGACCTACCACCCTTCAGCATTATGAGCCAAATCAATTCCTGTTCATTATAAACTTCCCAGCCTCCGGCATGCTGTTACAGTAGCAGAAAGCAGAGGGAGGCACCAGTTCTGAGAAGGGCTTGAGTCTGCATTTCTGACCAGGGAGAGATCAGGGAGATGCTGTTATCCCCAGTCCAGGCAGGGACAAGGTGATGGAACCAGTGTCTGTGGCAGTAGTTCCCAGTCTTGTTAACCACATGAGAGCCCCTGGACCTTTAGCCACCGTGTCGGGGTCTGGAGGTGGAGTGTCCCTCACAGACTCATGTGCTTGAACACTTGGTTCCCAGCCGGTGATGATGTTTGGGAATTTTGGAGAGCCTTTCTGGAAGAAGTGGGTCCCTCTGATACCGGAATTTTGGGGTTCCTCACCAGTGCACTAATATATGCATCGATAGCTTTGGGGTGTCCTTGGATTCTTGTCTTAAGATTTCAAAGAATTGAAATCTTAAGAGAGACTTTATCAGATTAAGAGAAGGAGGAGAAGTGATTTTTTTTTTTTGAGGCAAGCCCAACAGACTGGCCTTTTTTTTTTTTTTTTTTTTTTTTTTTGGAGAGAGACAGAGAGTGAGGGAGAGGAAGACAGAGAATGGGTGTGCTAGCAGCCTCTCAGCTACTTTGAAAAAACTCCAGACGTGTGCACCCCCTTGTGGGCAAGTGTAGCATTGCACCCTTGCGTCACTTTGCATCTGCAGACTGGCCTTTTTTAATGTGAGAGAGCTAGAGTGAAAGAGAGAGAGAGAGAGAGAGAGAGAGAGAGAGAGAGAGAGAATGGGTGTGCCAGGGCTTCAATCAAACCCCAGATGAGTGTGCCCTCTTGTGTGCATGTGCGACCTTGTGCATATATCACTTTGTGCATCTGGCTTATGTGGGACCTGGCGAGTTGATCATGAGTCCTTAGGTTTTTCAGTCAAGAGCCTTAACCAGGAAACCATCTCTCCAGCCCAAGAAGGAAGAAATTTTGAAAAGTTTCTGCCTATGAGAAGGCGGGGGGGGGGGGGTAAAGCCCATCTAGAGACCCAAACTGGTGCCACTTACAGATTCTGGATGGGTGCTGATCTAACCAGCTTTGATGCTTTGGGGAATGAGCTTAACTAACCACAGCCAGGTTCAGGCTTAATATTTCCAGAAATCTTTATTCTAGGAAAGGGGAACTCCTGCCTAGGGAGGGACTCAGGTTGTTTATGGAAAAACAGATCTAGGGAACTCCTCTAGGCCAGAGATGAGGGGAAGCCAGATTCTCCTCTGACCTCTAGCAAAGGGAAGACTGCCGAGGGCAGGCTCAAGCGCATTTCCCACTTTTACTGTTGGGAACCCAGTCACCCTAAAGTGCCTCGCCTGGGAGTAGACTTTGAGTTTTTTTTTTTTTTTTTTTTTTTTGAGGTAAGGTCTCACTCTGGCCCAGGCTGACCCGGAATTCACTATGTAGTCTCAAGGTGGCCTTGAACTCATGGCGATCCTCCTACCTCTGCCTCCCGAGTGCTGGGATTAAAGGCGTGCGCCACCACGCCCGGCAGGTTTTTTAAAAATTTATTTTATTTATTTATTTATTTATTTATTTATTTATTTATTTGAGAGAGAGAAAGAGGTAGAGAGAGAGAAAGGGGGGTGGTGGTGGAGAGAATAGGCATGCCAGGGCCTCCAGCCATTGCAAACGGACTTCAGCCACGTGCGCCCCTTGTGCATCTGGCTTACGTGGGTCCTGGGGAATCAAACTGGGATACTTTGGCTTTGAAGGCAAATGCCTTAACCTCTAAGCCATCTCTCCAGCCCCGACTTTGAGGTTTTATAGGCTGATCCCACTTCCTGTCCACTCTGCTTTCTGACTACGGATGCAATGTGACCAGCTGCCTCACACTCTGGCCACCATGCCTTCCCCGCCATCATGGGCTGTATCCCTTTGCAAACTGGTAGCTGGAAAAAAAAAAAAAAAAGCCTTCCTCCAGAAAGTGGCTTCTTGTTGGGTATCTATTGACAACAATGAGAAAAGGAACTAATACAAGCTTGTTCTGCCTGGGGTCAGACCCAGCCCAGCCTCCAGGAGGTGATTCCACCCTTGCAGACGGGCTGAGAGTCTCTGCCCCCACCCCGGGTACAGACCTAGCCACTCGTGGCTCTTGCACAGTCCTGTGTTCTGTTCACATAGAAAGAATCCTCGGGTCATTCTGACCTGTGAAGATTCTGGAAGGAAGGCTGCTTTCCACTCAGGCTGGGCTCTTTCTCCTCCTGCAGTCCGCCTCTTGTCATCGGCCTTTGCTGGCTGGGTAGCTTATCTGCAGGTCCCCAGGTGTCTTGTGAGCACCCCTTTTCATGCACACTGCTCCCTTCTTGCCCCGAATGCTGCATTTGCTTATCTGCGTCTCCTTCACCTGTCTCTGATTTCTTTTCTCATTTCCCCACCTCCTCGCTCATCCTCTCCTGCCCTCAGCTTTATCTTTGCTCGTTCATTTCCCTGTCTCCTTTTGTGAGCTGGCAGGGCAGGGGCAGGGCCGCTAAGACAATGGGCTTTTCTTTGGGCCTGGACAGCTCTCCTCTTCCCTTCCCTCCTCTCCCAAGCTTCCTGAGAGGATGCACTCTCTGCCCAGATTCCCTACACCAGCATCCCCATCCCCCGTGCAACACTGCAAATCTACAGTTTTATTTATATTTATTTGACAGAGAGAAAGAGGAAGAAAGAGAGAGAGAGAGAGAGAGAGAGAGAGAGAGAGGGAGAGAGAATGGGCATGCCAGGGCCTGTAGCCCTGCAAACGAACTCCAGACGCATGCGCTACCTTGTGAGTCAGGCTTATGTGGGTCCTGAGGAATCGAACCTAGATCCTTTGGCTTTGCAGGGAAGCACCTGAACCACTAAGCCATCCCTCCAGCCCCAGATCTAGAATTTTAAAATTCTGATTGCTACCTGTCTGGCCCCTGTGACTACGTGGAGGCTGGCTTCCATGTCTCTTGACTCCTCAGTTCCTGGGGCCTGATTGGATTGTGGTTGCCAGAGTACACTGTGATGCACAGATGCCCGCTGCAGGTCACCCTCGCCTGTCTGCTTCTGGTGATGTCCTGTGTTGTTATGGATGGAGCCCCGTGGACACACGTTGTCCCCGGCATTTCTGGGGGACATGTGTTCTCTGTCGGTCATTCCTCCTAGGATGAGAATTCAAGTTCCTGCCTGGAGAGATACAAACCCCATGGACACGAGAAGTACAAGGGTGCCCTTCTGCGCCGTCCACTCTCTCAGCTTGCGCTGACACTCACGCTCCTCCACGAAGCCCTCTCTCGGACACTCGTGTCTGACCTCGCTGTTTGCAGGCAGGGGGACTCTTGGGAGCGCTCCGTCTTTGGGCCATTCACATGTGCTCAGGGACAACTTCACTTTCTGTCTTTCCCTCTCTTCTTCCTTTTCCCTCCTCAGCCCCTCCCTCACGGAAGCTAATAAGCATCTTCGTGCATACAGCTCTCCTTGTACCAGGGTCCACGTCCAAGTTCAAGCTCCCCGAAATGAAAGCCTTCCACTGAAGGACGTCCCCTTGCTGAACAGCACTGTGGGTTGCTTTCTGAAGGGACTCACCAAAGCTACTGGAACCTTGCTGGCACCTCCTGATATCCCTTTAAGTGTTTCAAGCTAATTTTGTTTAAATGTCTTAAGCTAATTTTGTTTTAAGCTAATAAGTGTAATGTGGTCTCTCCAGGGCACTTCCAGGTGCATTTTCTTGACCTCTACGAAGGACAAACATTTCCCACAAGTTTCCCGCTCCTGTTGCAACCTTGAGGAGCTAGGTCATTTGTGCTGTGTGTGGAGTTGAAAACCTATGACTTTGAATGAATCATAAGCCCATGTTTATCACATCTTTTTTCTTTTTGAAAATATTTTATTTTTATTTATTTATTTATTTATTAAGAAAGAAAGAGAGAGAAAGAGAGAAAAGAGAGAAGAGAGAATGGGTGCACCAGGGCTTCTAGCCACTGCAAATCAGCTCCAGATGCATGTGTCACCATGTGCATCTGGCTTAGGACGTGGGTTCTGGGAAATCGAACCTGGGTCTTTAGGCTTCACAGGCAAGCACCTTAACTGCTAGTCCATCTCTCTAACCCTCAAATATTTTTTTCAATATTTTATTTGTTTATTTATCTGGGAGAGATTGAGAGAGAGAGAGAGAGAGAGAGAGAGAGAGAGAGAGATATATAGAGAGAAAGAATGGCCATGCCAGGGCCTCCAGTCACTGCAAACAAACTCCAGACACATGCGCCACCTTGTGCATCTGGCATCTGGCTTATGTGGGTCCTGGGGAATCAAACCTGTGTTCTTGGCTTCTCAGGCAAGCACCTTAACCACCAAGCCATCTCTCCAGCCCTCAAATCTGTTTTTTCAAAAATGATCATTTATCCCAAGTATACTCTTAGATAATTTTCTATGAAAATTGAATGCTGCAGAATATGCTACTGATGCACCGCATATAGATCTAAGCTTTACACACACACACACACACACACACACACACACACACACACGGAGGAACTCGAAGAACAACTGTCTCCCCGAGGGGCAATAGTGCCACACTGAGGATGTATGTAACATATTAAATTCAACTGAACAGTTCAGCTAAGTCACGATGATGATAGCGATAGATTAAAGAGAGACCCAACTGCATAAACCAAACCAAGCAAATGCTTTCTGGGCACCTGTCGCACCAATAATGGGCTACTGCTTGAAGATTCAAGAATGGAAAGTCAGGGCTGGAGAGACAGCTCAGCGGTTAAGGTAGCTGCATTCTCCAGTACCCATATAGAGGCAGACACACAAAGTGGTGCATGGATTTGGACTTGGTTTACAGCAGTAAGAGACCCTACCATACCTAGACTTCCTCTCTCCTCTCTCTCTTCTTCCCCCACAAATAAGTAAGTAAGGAAAGAAAGAAAGAAAGAAAGAAAGAAAGAAAGAAAGAAAGAAAGAAAGGAAGGAAGGAAGGAAGGAAGGAAGAAGTCAAGTCCTGAGTGCTTCTGGCATTTTTTTCTGAATTCATAGGAGAGATTTATTTGAAGAAATATTAAATGCTTAAAGACTACATAGTTTTAATTTTTTTTTACTCGTACAGTGGTTGGCTTGATACAATGCATTAAAAACAAACAAACAAAAAAACACCTTGGGCTGGAGAGATGGCTTAGCCGTTAAGGCGCCTGCCTCCTAAGCCTAAGAACCCGGTTCCAATCTCCAGGTCCCACGTTTAGCCAGATGCAAAATGATGCAAGGGCTCAATGCCGCACTTGACCACAAGGGGGCGCACACATCTGGATTTCGTTCACAGCAGCTGAGAGGCTGCTGGCGTGCCCATCTCTGTCTGTCTCCCTCTCTGTCTGTCTCTCTCTGTGTCTCTCTTCAAAAATAAATAAATTTTTTTAAAAAATTAAAAAATAAAAACAAACAACAACAACAAAAAAACCTTAAAAGCCAGAATGCTAGCTGGGTGTGGTGGCGCGCTCCTTTATTCCCAGCACTCGGGAGGATCACTGTGAGTTCGAGGCCAGCCTGAGACTACATAGTGAAGTCCAGATCAGCCTAGAGTGAAACCTTACCTTGACAAAAACAAAAAGCAAACAAACAAACAAGCAAACAAACTTCCAGAAGGCATGAAATAGAGCACCTCTTGCTCACAAAGCAGACATGGCAGAAATGACTTCCTGTCGGCTGAGACCAGAAAGACCTTGTACGCCACATCCGAACAGACAGGTTTTTAGGGCTAAGGATGCCGCATCAATGCATGTGGAGACAAGGGTGACAGGAGGGTAAAATTAGCCTTTCCCATCTGCCTCCACCTCCTTGATTTTAAGCTGAGACACTCTGGGTGCAAAGCCCAATTTCCAAGCCAAATGGCTCTGGCCAGCCGATGCAGGATAGCATTGATGAAGCTAGAGGAGAAGGCAGGAGCGACAGCCCGGAGAAGCGTCTGGGAACAGACAAAGACAAAGCCAAATGGAGGGGCAGGACGGGGTGGCCAAGAGAGGCTGAGCCCATGGCTTTTGCAGGAGCAGAAGGAAGTGCAGCCTGGTGGTCGCACACCCACTCCAAAGCCCAGCCTGAAACTCACACACTCCATGCCTCCCGTCCAGAGGTATCTCGGCTCGTTAAAGGAATCACAGCACTATAGTCGTGTCTCCATGTGGGAATGGCGGGGGTCAAAGCTGAAGCTCCTGGAGCTGTAGGCGCCTAGCTTGGCTCAGACCCAGGACTGTTCCACTGCTCTCATCATAGGTGTCTGTGTGTGTTTGCAGAAGGGAGCTTGCATGCGGCCAGGGCTCTGGGACCGTGCTCTGGACCGTGCTCTAAGTCACAGCAATGAATCGCCTGGAGGCAATTCACTCCCTGTCAGCATACAGAACAACGGGCTTCATGATGGCCCTATGGCGGTTACTTTCTTGTCACTGGGATGAACACCCAGAAGCAGCTGACGGGAGGAAAGGGTTTATTTCAGGCTCACAGAATCCAGGGGAAACACCATCAATGGAGGCAGAAGCTGGCTTATTGCCACAGTAAGAGTAAAACCACCAACAGCCAGCAAACACGGATCAGCCAGAGCACCCAAACTAGCTCTGAACACACCTTGGGGCTGGACTTCAGGGAATTCTCCACACAGAAGAATCAAACAACCAACCTCAAGTGCCTACAAGAAGCAGATCACAGCAACCAAACTCAGAGAAGGCAAAAACAAACAAACAAAAACAACAAAAAACTACAAAGTCCAAGAAAACACCAGACCACATAAACCACCACAACATGGCAGGAATTAAATCAAACCTCACAGTTATTACCCTGAACATTAATGGCCTTAATTCACCCATCAAGAGATGTAAGCTAACAGGGTGTATCAGAAAATTAGACCCCTCAATCTGCTGTCTTCAAGAAACCCACCTCACCACTAAAGACAGACACCTCCTTAGGCAGGGTGAAAGGGTAGAAAATGATATTCCAAGCAAACGGAAATAAGAAACAAGCAGGCGTGGCTATACTGATATCAGATAAAATAGACTTCAAACCAAAAGTAATCAAAAAAGACAAAGAAGGCCACTTCTTACTCATCAAGGGACTGATCTAACAAGAGGATATCACAATCATCAATCTTTATGTACAAAACACAGGTGCACCACAATTCATCAAACAAAATCTACTTGACAACAAAACGGAACTAAGCACCAACACCATCATAGTCGGGGACTTCAATACTCCACGATCGGCAATAGACAGATCATCCAAACAGAAAATTAACAGGGAAGTAAGAGAGCTCAACAACACCATAGGACATCTATAGAACATTCTACCCCAAATCCACAGATTACACACTCTTCTTAGCAGCCCATGGAACCTTCTCTAAAATAGATCACAAACTGGGTCACAAAGTCTGCCTCCATATATTTAGGAAGATTGACATAATCTCTTGCATGATATCAGATCACAATGCTGTATCACTAGAAATTAACAACAAAAGATATGTCAGGCCTCCAACTCCAGATGCATGCACCACCCTGTGCATCAGGCTTACGTGGGCACTGGGGAGTCGAGCCTTGAACTCTGATCCTTAGGCTTCATAGGCAAGTGCTTAACTACTAAGCCATCTCTGTAGCCCCTGCAGTTGGCTTTCTTGTCAATGTATTCCATTACCCTCTCTTCCCCTCAACAGCTCTTCTTCCCTCTCATGGGGTCCTTTCCAGTTTCATGATTCCACCCCCACCCCGCCAATTTAAAATCTAGGTTCTTTTCTTTTTCTTCCTTCCTCCCTCCTTCCTTCCTTCCTTCCTTCCTTCCTTCCTTCCTTCCTTCCTTCCTTCCTTCCCTCCCTCCCTCCCTCCTTCCTTCCTTCCCTCCTTCCTTCCTTTCTTTCTTTTTTGTTTTTGGTTTTTTGAGGTAGGGTCTCCCTATGGCCCAGACTGACCTGGAATTCACTATGTAGTCTCAGGGTAGCCTCGAACTCATGGCGCTCCTCCTACCTCTGCCTCCTGAGTGCTGGGATTAAAGGCGTGCGCCACTATGCCCAGCAAAATCTAGGTTCTTGATGTGAGAGAAAACAGGAGGCATTTGTGTTCCTGAGCCTGGTTATCTCCTTTCAAGTAATGATCTCCAGTTCCATCCATTTCCCTACAAGTGTCTTCATTTTGTTTTCCTCTATGGCTGAATTAAAAAGTCCACTGATCCGGATGTGATGGCGCACACCTTTAATCCCAGCACTCGGGAGGCTGAGGTAGGAGGATCGCCGTGAGTTCCAGGCTATCCTGAGACTACATAGTGAATTCCAGGTCAGCCTGGGCTAGAGCAAGCAAGACCTTACCTCGAAAAACAAAAACAAAACAAACAAAAAACAAAAACAAGTTCACTGTGTCTAGGTACCCGATTCTCTTGACAACCATCTAGGCTGGTTCTGTTCTTGGCTGTTGGGAACGCTGCAGCAGTAAACATGGATGGACGGGTATTGATTCATAAAGGGAAAAGGGTTATTTTGGCTCAGAGATCTGGCGATTCCAGTCCAAGTTCAAGCGTTGGGTTATCCGAAAGGCATGCAGATGGTGATGCTCTGCAGTGTGTGGAGGGGAATACTGCTCACTTCCTTAGCCAGGAGGAAGAGGAACAGTCTGGGGCTCCATGCCTTCAGTGACCAGAAGGTCCCCCACCAAGCCTCCGAAGGCTCCTGTTCCTGCGCCACCTTGAGGCCAAACCGTTAACGTGGTTCTTTGGAACCCTTGCAGCATCCAGATTGGCAGGGATGGTCTGGTAAAAAAAAAAAAAATTCTCCACAGGCTGGAGAGATGGGTCAGCGGTTAAGGCGCTTGCCTGCAAAGCCTAATGACCCAGGTTCGATTCCTTAGTATCCCCATAAAGCCAGATGCACAAGGTGGCACATGTGTCTGGAGTTCGTTTGCAGTGGCTGGAGGCCCTGATGTACCTATTCTGTCTCTCTCGGCTTGCAAATAAATAAATAGACTATTAAATAAATAAATAAATAAATAAAGCCCGTGGGCTGGAGAAATAGCTTAATGGTTAAGGCACTTGCTTGCAAGGCCAAATGACCCATGTTTGATTCTCCAGGACCCATGTAAGCCGGATGCACAAGGTGGTGCATGTGTCTGGAGTTTGTTTGCAGCAGTTGAAGGCCCTGATGGGCCCATTCTCTCTCTCCCTCTCTCCCTCTCTCTGCCTCTTTCTCTCTCTCAAAAACAAACAAACAACAACAACAACAAAGCTTGGTGTGGTGGCGCAAGCCTTTAATCCCAACACTTGGGAGGCAGAGGTAGGAGGATCGCCGTGAGTTCGAGGCCACCCTGAGACTACATAGTAAATTCCAGGTCAGCCTGGGCTAGAGCAAGACCCTACCTCGAAAAAACGAAATGAAACAAAACAAAACAAAAACCCCCAACAAAAAAAGATTTTCCAAAGATCTCAAGTGGAGTGTGTGACCTTCAGATGTGAAACCAAAAACAAGTACGGAAATCACAGGAAGTTAGGGTGACTCCCACCCCGGAATTCTTTTCTCCTTACACCTTCTTCTTCTTATTCTCCAGGTCAGCACCCCCTAAACTTGAGTGCACATGAGGCACCCACGGAACTGGGTGCCATTTGGGATCTAGGGTTCAGTAAGTTCAATAAGATCCCGGGTCAACCTGCTGTTCTTGGTGGGCAGATGGGCCTTGGCCTCGTGCTGGTTCGGTGTGCCCAGAGGCGGGTGGAGGCGGCCATCTGTGGTCATCTTGGGACTGGGTGGAGCAGACAGCGGGTCCTCACCAGCCGCCTGCAAGATGCCTGCTGCACACGGGTCTACCCTGGCTCAAAGGCAAGACTGACCGTGTGTTTGGAGACCAGTGGGCGCCCTCCACAGCTGGTCGATAGCCCTCAGGCACTTGCTTGATGCAGACAAAAAGGAGTGGCAGCGGGTAGGTGGTTCCAATGTGGGATGATGGTCTGTGGGGCGGGACGGTGGGGGGGGTGGTCCTTAGCGGGATGACAGAGCTGTCACTACGTGTCAACTCAGATGACGGTAACATAGTCACATTTGATCTTGGCAAAGCCTTCCAGCACCTTCATCCCCAGCACCACGCAAATGATCTCCTGGGGCCTCATGGTTCACAAGGTCACCCTCATTCATCCGATGGGGAATTTGAGACCCAGAGGTGTCACAGAGAAATGCATTAGAACGTGGTTTATTGTGCTGATAAGGGGTGATTAACAACCACAATTAGGAGAGTCCCAACAATACGTGTACTCATGACAGCACCAATTCTAGGCAGTAAACATTTTTAGATGCCACAGGTATTCGACAAATATTGCATTTAATTCAATGAATGATCATAGCCCCGGAGAAAGGTTGTGGGATTAATTGACTCTCTTGTAAGAAAAAGTACTAGTGGGTTGAAAGCTCTGATACTCATGTTGCTGAGAAATATTATCTTTTCTTCCTTCCAGCACTGCTCAGTAAAAGAAAGAAAGGGAAAGAAAAAAAATGAGCTTTTTTTTTTTTTTTTTTTTATTAACTGATGGAGTGATGAGAATCTGCTGTTGCATTAACCATGTAGGGCTCTATTTTAACTGTACTAAGAAAAGCAGGACATTCATGATTATGACCAGGGTAGGAGCTTGAATGCAGTCAGGACTAGCATTCAGAACACTGAAGTTTATGGGGGACACCTGAATCAAACCACCACAGAGCTCCCTGTGCATGGATGGGAGGTGTGGCTGGTCTAGCTCATGGTGAGTTTCAAATGGATTCACTTTTCCCTGGCAGCAAGGTTTGGGTCTCATAACAGTCTAAATTGGGGAATCGTGATCAAATTTAGGGTCACGTGGGACAGAAGTGGCTTTCCAGCCCAGACATGGTACAGAAAATGAGAGAGAGAGAGAGAGAGAGAGAGAGAGGGAGAGAGATTTGGGCACTCATAGACAGTGAAGGATGGACTTGCCTAATCTCTCTCTGGCCAGACGTGATCCTGTCTTGGTGAATGTGTGATGCTGACTCCATTTCCACTGACCCTGCTCTTGTAACTGTCTCCCACAGGGGAGGGCAAGGAGTTTGCTTCATCTTCTTCACATGGTAGTTTCTCAACAAAACAGACTATTTATTTATTTATTAGATACAGAGGGACAGAGGCAGAGAGAGAGAGAGAGAATGGGTGCGCCAGGGCCTCTAGCCCGCTGCAAATAAACTCCAGATGCATCTGGCTAACGTGGGACATGGAGAATCGAACCTGGGTCCTTGGGCTTCGCAGGCAAGCGCCTTAACTGCTAAGTCATCTCTTCAGCCCGAAACAGATCATCTCAAGACAGGCATGTTGCACATGTCACCCCAGTACTCAGGAAGCTGAGGCCAGAGGACTGTGAGTCCCAGGTCAGCCTGAGCTACACCGCGAGACCCTGTTAAAATTTTAAAAATATTTTTCTAAGGTCTTTTTAAAACTTTTATTTTATTTATTTATTTGAGAGAGAGAGAGAGAATGGACACACCAGGGCCACCAGCCATTGAAAACAAACTCCAGATGCATGTGCACCTTTGTGCATCTGGCTTACGTGGGTCATGGGGAATTGAACCTGGGTCCTTTGGCTTTACATGCAAACTCTTCAATTAGTAAGCCATCACTCTAGTCCTGTTTTTTTTTTTTTTTTTTTTTTTAATACAGGGCTCACTCTCTTTGCTCTTTGCATCAGGGGCCCGTGGCAGAGAGGTTATAATCTTAATGATACTAGCAGCAATAATGCCAGTAATACCATAACAGCAGTGACAACATGAACCATAATAACAGCCGGGTGCTCAGGAAGGGACGCCTAGGGACAAGCTATGGTACAGAAGGGAACTGACTCTGTCAAGGTCACACGCCAGTGCACGGCCAGTCTGAGAAGTAGCCCGTGCCGGTGTCATGAGAAGCAGGCTGGCATTCCTTAATAACAATGCCAGAGAGCAGAATAGCTCCTGGCACATTGTGCTGCTTATCCCGAGCCAGGCATTGCCTAGGGAGCCAGAAACCAGCATCTCAGCCTTCCCAGTGGCCTTGAAAGTGGCCATCAGGTCTGCCCAAATCCTGAGCCCTGATGGCCTAGGGCATCTGCCAGCAGGAGAAGTGTAGGCCTTAGAGAGTTCCTTCCTGGAGGGGAGAGAGATAGCGAGCACCGAAGACCAGGGATAGGGACTTCCAAGTGCTACCTGGCACCCCACCCGACTCCAGAAGAACACAGCTTTATGTCCACACTCCCGACCTCCCCTCCAATTCTGAAGAGTCCCAGTCTCGCTAAAATCAGGCTCTGGGCTGCCTGGGGTGCAGGCTTCAAGGTCCCTGGGAATGATGCCTGAGGAATTTGCATAGCTACCTTGGCTAAGGGTGAGCAAAGGTTGCCATGGAAACCCTTTGTCCATTCCCAGACCTGCAGCCTGTTCTCCCTCCCCCCATCTCCTGACCACACAGGGACAGAGGGACTAGGGAGCCCAGCAAAGGCTGGGACAGCTCTTCGTTTCCAAGTGAAGTCACCTCTTGGCGCTGACATCATTCAAATCTATGGTTGTCACCTGCCAGGTTCAAACCAAGGCATGTGCCTGCTCAGGACCCTCTGTGGCTCCACATCGCCCCTGAGAAGCCAGCAACGCTCCTCGCCCTGGCATACAACCCTGCTTCTGTTCCTGACAGAGCTCACGCGGGCGCTGGAGCCCACCATGGCTGCCCGTGAGCTCCCCACCTCCTCCTCGCTCATGGGCTGCTTCCCTGGTGCAGAGCCCCAGAGAAGACACTTGGGAGAAAAGCAACAAGATAGAAGGGGAAAGGGGGGCTGGAGGGATGGCTTAGTGGTTAAGGCACTTGCCTGTGAAACCTAAGGATCCAGGTTCGATTCTCCAGATCCCACGAAAGCCAGATGCACATGATGGCGCATGCATCTGGAGTTTGTTTGCAGTGGCTAGAGGCCCTGGTGTGCCTATTCTCTCTCTTTCATTCTCTCTCTCTCTGATAAATAAATAAATAATAAAATATTTTTTTTTAAAACAGAAGGGGATGCCAAGCCTGCCATCACCATAGAGATGGTTTCGGTTAGTCCAATTGGATCCAAGAACCGGCAGATGCGTACAAACAACTGCCAGAGCCTGCTGACGGACCCCCAGCTCAGATGCCACCTCCTCCAGGAAGGCTTCCCAGAGGCTCCATTCAAATGAGTGCCTCTGTGTTCTAGCGCTCACAGGCCCCTCTCCCCCGAATGTGCAAAACTTTTCCTACCCCTCCTCCCATAAGCCCTTGTGAATAGAGCATCTTATTCTGGGCCCCAGAGTGGCCGGGACTTCCTGCTATGGTGCTCAGAGTACAGCTAAGGCTGAATGGATTTTCACCTAATGCAGCGGCGATTTCTGATCATTCTAGGGTTTCTTTTTACTCAGGAGGCAGAGATAGGAGGATCGTCATGGGTTTGAGGCCACCCTGAGAGTACATAGTGAATTCCAGGTCAGCCTGAACTAGACTGAGACCCCACCTCGAAACCCCGCCACCTTCCCTCCCCCAAATATTTATTTACAAGGAGAGAGAGAGGGAGGAGGGAGGAGGGAGGAGAGAGAATAAGCACACCAGGGCCTCCAGCCAGTGCAAACAAATTCCATTATGTATGCGCCACTTTGTACATCTGGCTTTACATGGGTACTGGGAAATCGATCCCAGGTCCTTAGGCTTTGCAGGCAAGCATCTTAACTGCTGAGCCATTTCTCCAACTCCATTCTAGGGTTTCTTAACCAGGCTCTGCATTTAGCAAAGTTCACAGCTTGTGCATGAAGGAGCATGCGTGGGTGTGTACACACACATACACACTCTTGGGTGACATGTCATTTTCTCCTTTTGGAGTTTAGTGAGCCACAGTCCAGACCAAAAGCCCTGGGTGAGCTTAATTGAACAGCTTCCTTCCTTAGCTGACCTCTGCCCTGGCTTCTTTAGGGAGTGCTCTCACACATGACCCGCACACAGTGTACTGCCCACCGTGGCCATCTCGCAGCTCACAGCCCTGCAGTGGCTGCCCCTCTCATTCAGCCACGCGTCTTCACCTCCAGGCTCTCTCCTCACTGATTCAGCCCCGGCACAACCCAAGCACGGCCCTGCCCCAGGACCTCTGCACCTGCTCTTCTCGCAGTGAGTTGCTCTCTCCATCCTTATCTGCGTGACTGTGCCTTCGTTCATTCAGCTCTCTCCCCACGTCGGCTTCTCAGAGAACACTTCTCTACTCTCCGTGTGTCATTTGAAACCCCTCTTAGCCCCACGTGGCCCCCTGAAGTCATCACGCATGTTTGCACCCATCTGCTTCTTGTGGCTCAATTCGTTTCCCCTCAAACGATGATGTTGGCCTCCTCACCCTTGCCCCTTTGCATGTGACCCTTTGAGAAATGGACGCAGGTTCACACCCCCGATTACAGCATCTCCCAACCCAGTGACTGATGTCCCCATAGAAACAAAGTAGCTACCGTGTGTGTGGTCGTCGGCTGTGTGGGGTGTCCTGAAACAGATGTGGGAGATCGCAGCAGCCAGGGTGGGCCGCATGTCTGGGTGCTGGCATGAAGATGCACTGCCTACCTTGACCAAGTGACCTCTGGTAGCTAAGGTTTTTTTTTTTTTTTTTCCTGAGGTAGGGTCTCACTCTAGCCCAGGCTGACCTGGAATTCACTCTGTAATCGCAGGCTGGCCTTGAACTCACTGTGATTCTCCTACCTTTGCCTTTTTTTAAAAAAAAGATTTTATTTTTATTTATTTATTTATTTATTAGAGACAGAGAGAGGGAGAGACACACAGAGAGAGAATGGGCATGCCAGGGCCTCGAGCTACAGCAAACGAAGTCCATACACGTGCACCATCATGTGCATCTGGCTTACGTGGGACCTGGAGATCGAACCTGAGTTCTTAGGCTTCACAGGCATATACCTTAACTGCTAAGCCATCTCTCCAGCCCCCTACCTTTGCCTCTTAAGAGCTGGGATTAAAGGTGTGCTCCACCACGCCAGGTTTTGTCTCTAAGTTTTGGGGACCCCTTTGGCCCTCTACAGAGGTCAGCTCTCCATGAGTCTCTCAGGGCTGACGGTTCTCACCAACACACACCGTGCCCCTCTCCACCATGGCACGAGGCTCAGGTTGTCCGCCAGGCACCTCGAGACATGGCGACATTGATGGAGCATTCCAGCAGCCTGAGGCGAAGGGGAGTCTCTGCACATGAGGCGGGGTGCCCAAGAGTCCAGCTGCTAATTTTTTTTTGGCGGGGTGTGGGGCTTCTAAAAGTGTTTGTTAAAAAAAACTTCTGATTTTTTTTTTCCCCCAGAATGGTTATTGCAGACTTTGTTTTGTTTCTCCTGCTTTCTTGCCCAACAGGTGCAGGGAGCTCCGTGGAAATGTACAGAGCAGGATGCATCCGTGTCAATTTCCTGCTAATGAGCAGAACACACATCTTAATTGCTGTGCATGGAAGGAGTTGATAGTGAGGTTTGGTGGCGGCCTTTTGTTTAATGGGCGGTCTTTGATTCAGCAGATAGTCACAGACTGGCTTCCAAGATGTGGTAATGCAGCGTGCGTCCACCCGGGGACGGTTCCACAGAGGGCAGAGACACGGTTCTGGCAGTGAGTCTGAAGCCTGCTGGAGCAGCTGTTGGAAATGTCTCTTCTGCCATCCGCTGCCAGGACATCATTGCCCCTGGGATCATGTTCGGGCCAGAGAGATGGCTTAGAGGGTCAGGTGCTTGCCTCCCAAGCCCAAGGACCCAGGTTCGATTGCCCAGTACTCATATAAGCCAGATGCACATGGTGGCACGTGCATCTGGAATTCATCTTTGCAGTGGCCAGAGGCCCTGGTGCGCCCATTCTGTCTCTCTTGCTCTCTCTTGAAATAAATAAATAAGTAAATGATAAAATATTTAATATAAAGGTCTGTTTTTGTCCCCTGAGGTTTCCAGGCCTCTGCACTCTATAGAACACATCCGGGATGATTCGCTCCTTCATGTGGGTGCATGGAACCTGCCACAGGTGGGACTCTGTGTCACCTTTCCCTGAGTGCCTGGTCCTCCCAGTGGGGCTATAGCCCTGCTGACCTGTGCATGAAGGAGGCCCAGGGCTGAGCCTTGGCTGAAAGGTATCAAACCTAAGAGAAGGATAGAGGGCATGGCGGGCAGAGGGAACGGTGTGGGCAAAAGTATGGGGTCAACCTGGCGCACTTCCTGTGTGCCCACCCCATGTAGCATTCCAGGGGCTGGAAGGGTCAGGGGTCAGTGACTTGAATCTGTCCTCAAGGAGGTTCCAAGGTCAAGGGGATGCATTTGGCCTCTGAGTCCTTGGGACTGGGTTTGGATGGGTTTCTGTTCCTCACTAGCCTCAGTTTCCCCTTCTAGAGAGAGAGAAAAAGAGACAGAAAGGAAGAGTCAGATAGAGAGAGAGAGAATGGGCACACCAGGGCCTCCAGCCACTGCAAACGAACTCCAGACGCATGCGCCACCTTGTGCATCTGGATTACTTGGGACCCGGGGAATTGAACCGGGGCCCTTAGGCGTCACAGGCAAACGCCTTAACGGGCTAAGCCATTTCCCCAGCCCAGGAACAGTTTCTTGCTTCTGGTTGGCGTGTATGAGGGCTCACAGCCATGCCTGGCTCATCCTAGATGCTAACAGACAGCTTTCAAGTTAATGAAGGCGTGGCTGAGTGAATGCCATCTTGTCACGGGGCCATCGTTATAAACACGCTTCCCCAACTCTTAGCGTCGTCCAGATGGAAAGCCTATTTTTAGCTCCTACGAGGCCTTCTGTGTTTCCCTTCCTGGGGGCTCCGCTCTAGGGCGGCTTTTTGTAGAAGCTGATGAAATGCCAAAGAGCACGCCTCACAGCACCCCCTGCAGACTGCACCCACTCTGGGGTGTGATCATGCCTTCTACCTCCTTTAGCCAAGACCTTGCCCTGGTCCTGCCTCTGTCACCTACTGTTCTGTCCCAGATCTTGGGCAGTGCCCCATTCAGCCACCCTCTCTGGAAGATGTGGGTCCAGCAGCTCCTCCATCACGAGCCATCCCGGGCTGCAGGCTCGATGCTGCAAGATGAACAATTTGGCTGGTTTACAGTTTGCGCATTGATTGGGGACAAATGGGAGCTCACCCCCTTAACCAATCATTGGAGGCAGTCAGCCGTAACTAGGTATAAACTTAAACAGCCACCCTGTGAAATAGCGTGTCTACCCTCTGCTGATTAAAAAAAACCCACAAGAACAAAAACAAAAACCAAAGCACCTCAGTCATTATTGTCCCTGGTCACAGGCCTGGAGGTCTAGAATCAGGTGGTGGTTGCTGGGACAGCCATGGTAGCCGTGCCACTTTGTCCGGGAGGCCCCATCCTCCTGACCTTCACGTGCTAGAAGACAGGGCACCAGCAAACTAATAAATTATGTAACTCCGTCCTTTTCTTTCTGTCTTTCATTGTTTCTTTTCTTCTTTTTTTTTGTTTCTTTGTTTTTTTTTCAAGGTAGGGTCTCACTCTAGCCCAGGTTGACTTGGAAATCACTACGTAGTCTCAGGATGGTCTCGAACTCATGGCGATCCTCCTACCTCTACCTCCCAAGTGCTGGGATTAAAGACGTGCGCCACCATACCCAGCCTTTTCTTTCTTTTTTAAAAATATTTTTATTTTTATCTACTTATTTGCAAGACACACATACACACACAGAGAGAGAGATAGAGAGAGAGAGATAGTGAGAATGGGCGTGTCAGCTGCTGCAAACGAACTTCAGATGCATGTGCCCCCTTGTGCATCTGGCTTACATGGGTCCTGGGGAATCTAACCTGGGTCCTTTGGCTTTGCAGGCAAGTGTCTTAACTGCTAATCCATTTCTCCAGCCCTCCATCTTTCTTTCATTTTTTTTTTTTAGAGAGAGACACAGAGAGAGATAAAGAGAGAGGGAGACAGAGAGAGATGGGCATGCCAGCAGCTGCTGCACACAAAATCCATATGCGTGTGCCCCCTTGTGGTCAAGTGTGGCATTGTGCCCTTGCGTCACTTTGCATCTGGCTAAACGTGGGACCTGGAGATTGGAACCAGCGTTCTTAGGCTTAGGAGGCAGGCGCCTTAACTGCTAAGCCATCTCTCCAGCCCCCTCCATCCTTTTCTTAATGAACTACCATGAGGAACACAATGCACTGTTTACTTTGTGTAGGTGCTTTACAAGTGTGACCGCCTCCATCCTCCCCAGATCCTCCTGGAGGCGCCATCACAACACTCAGGACGGACATGAACAAAATGAGGCACAGAGAGGTGCAGGAGCTCACCCAAGCTGGCCCAGCGTCTGTGTGCTCTGACTTCACACACCTCTCTGTGAATATTTCTTTATTTTAGGCAAGCCCAAAAGACTGCCTTTTTTGTTGTTTGTTTGTTTGTTTTTCAAGGTAGGGTCTCACTCTAGCTCAGGCTGACCTGGAATTCACTCTGTAGTCTCAGGGTGGCCTTGACTCACGGTGATCCTCCTACCTCTGCCTCCTGAGTGCTGGGATTAAAGGCGTGTGCCACCACACCCAGCTTCAGAATGCCTTTTTATGTGAGAGTGAGAGAGAGAGACAGTGAGAGAGAGAACTGGTGTGCTAGGGTCTTGTGGTGGTTTGATTCAGGTGTCCCCCATAAACTTCAAGTGTTCTGAATGCTAGGTTCCCAGCTGATGGCAACTTGGGAATTAACACCTCCTGGAGGCAGAGTATTGTTGGGGGCGGGCTTATGGGTATTATAGCCAGCTTCCCCTTGCCAGTGTTTGGCACACTCTCCTGTTGCTGTTGTCCACCTTATGTTGACCAGAGTGATGTCCACCCTCTGCTCATGCCATCGTTTTTCCTGCCATCATGGAGCTTCCCCCTCGAGCCTGTAAGCCAAAATAAACCTCTTTTTTCCCACAAGCTGCTCTTAGTCGGGTTATTTCTGCCAGCAATGCGAACCTGACTGCAACAGGTCTCCAGCCACTGCAATTGAACTCCAGATGCGTGAGCCCCCTTGTGCACGCGTGTGACCTTGTGTGCCTGGGTCACTGTGCTTCTGGCTTATGTGGGACCTGGAGAGTCAAACATGAATCCCCAGGCTGCGCAGGCAAGTGCCTTAACCACTAAACCATCTCTCCAGCCCCATTTATTTATTTTTAAAGTATTTTCATTTTCATTTATTTATTTGAGAGAGAAAGATGGAGAGAGAGAGAGAGAGAGAGAGAGAGATGGGCATACCAGGGCCTCTAGCGACTGCAAACAAACTTCAGACGCATGTGCCACCATGTACATCTGGCTTACGTGGGTACTGGGGAATCGAACTTGGGGCCTTTGATTTTGCAGGCAAGCACCTTAACTGTTGAGAAATATCTCTACCTCCTAGTTATTCATTTGTGAACTGCTTGCTGTCAAACCCAGAGCCTTGTCTGTGCTAGGCAAGTGCTCTACTATTGAGCCAAACCCCTAAGCCCTCCTTGTAAATATAATTGAGGGGTCTTCTATTTTTTTAGGTGCAGCCCCAAATTCCGAGGTTAAGAGATGAGGACTTTGCGAGCCTGCAGGAGAAGACTTATGAAGAAGGACTCTGTGGCTAAGGCTCAGCAGCCAGTCAGCCCTCAGGGGCCATAGCCATCGTCACAGTTCCCTGCAGACACTTGGTGGCCATGGTCTTGTTGACACTTGGGGAAAATGAAAATTATAGGTGAAGTAAGGCCTGCAGTCAGGTGGCTGAGCATGGATTTGAACCCAGGCCATAATACCTAGGGCTCCCCAGTGCCAGCTTCTGGAAAAGGAAATGAACAAAAGGTTTCTGGGTGTTGTAGTCTCCTCCTCGTTGCTGGGAAAAAAACACCTAAAAGCAGCTGATGGGAGGAAAGGATTTATTTTGGTTTACAGCCTCAAGGGGAAGCTCCATGATGGCAGGGGAAAGCATGGCATGAGCAGAGGCTGGGCATCACCTCTGCCACAGCAGGTGGAAAACAGCAGTAAGAGAGTGAGCTGGTCTCTGGCAAGGGGGAGCTGGCTCTAAGCCCTGCCCCAACCACACACCTCCTCCAGCAAGGCTCCACCTCCCAAATTGCCACCAGCTGGGGACCAAGCATTCAGAACACATGAGCATTCAAACCACCACACTGGGTGAGATAGGGGATGGAAGGGGATCAGAGGAGGTCTGGGAGAAGGTTCTAGAAGTACAAGAGGCTGGTGAGCTTGGAGGCTGAGTGCTATTGGCAGTGGCCATATCCAGCTGGGCTCAGGATGCCAGGGTTTGGAACATACGCATGAACTTAAAGCCGGAAGGACATGAACCTTCAGCGGCAGACTTGGCCTGAGTTTTACTAAGTTCAGAGCTCGCGTCAGGGTCTTCCCAAACTCTCAGCTTCCCTCAGCCCCACCACCTTGGAGGGCTTCAGGGTGGGTGATCCCAAGTTCGTCACAGTTGTTTTTGTTTCTAGTTGCCTTTTAAAAATATATATACTTTTATTTATTTGCAAGAAGACAGAGAGAGAGAGAGAGAGAGAGAATGGGTGCACCAGGGCTTTTAGTCCCTGAAAACACAAACTCCAGATGCATGTGTCACTTTGTACATCTGGCTTTACATGGGTACTGGGGAATCAACCCTGGGTCATCGGGCTTTGCAGGCGAGTGCCTTAACTTTTGAGTCATATCTTTAGCCCCCCCACCTTTTTTTTTTTTTTTGAGGTACGGTCTTGCTCTAGCCCAGGCTGACCTGGAATTCACTCTGTAGTCTCTCAGAATGGCCTTGGGAACTCACAGCAATCCTCCTACCTCGGCCTCCCAAGTGCTGAGATTAAAGGCGTGCACACGTCACGCCTGCCCCTAGTTGTCTTTATTTGGAAATAAATGTCACCACTGAACTATGGAGGCTCAAGGCACGTGGCCATCTCTGGTTCATTCTCGTGAAAGACAAAAGTGACGGAGGTCTGCTCTGGAGAGCCACACCACCAGCTACAGGTCACTGCGTCACCAGGGGGGTCAGCACCCAAGTCCCCGAGTGACTAGACGCTCTCTCTGGGCACACCCTGCCCAACCCGTCTCTAATACCAAACGCCACTGGGACTCCCAGCAGATGCAATGGCACAGCTGGATAACACGTTTTCCCACCTCTACCTGGATGGGCCAGGAAGGTGAGGAAAGGAAAATGCTTTTGTGGACATGGAAGGGATAAAATGCAGACCTAGGGCTGGGGAGATGGCTCAGCGGCTAAGGTGCTTGCCTGTAAAGTGAAAGGACCCAGGTTCAATTCCCCAGGGCCCAACCCAAAGCAGTATGCCCAACATGGCGTGTGTGTCGGGAGTTCATTTGCAGCGGCCGGAAGCCCTGGTGTATCCATTTTTTTCTCTCTCTGTCTCTCTTGTTTTCTCTCTCAAATAAATAAAGTTAAAAAAGTGTAGACTTAGTGTCCCAAGATGGGGGACAAGATACATGCCAGGAGGGGCCTCTTAAAAAAGTGTAGACTTAGTGTCCCAAGATGGGGGACAAGATACATGCCAGGAGGGGCCTCTGACGTCCCCTGGACCCTTTCCCAGGCCACAAGCCCAAGGACTTAGCAGCTCCAGGGGGCTTCTCTTGTGTAACTGGCTTCTGTTCCCCTTTTCTGCTTTGATCCTGCCAGCAGCTCCCCTAAGAACCCCTGGGACAAAGCGTCAGGCTAGCCTAACTGTCTCAAAGGAGCTGAGTGGAGTTTTTGAAGATAACACTCAAGTTTGTCCTCTGGCCCCCACGTGCACCCGCACACACATGTGTGCCCAAATACATTTGAATACTCGTGCACATGTGTGTGCACACACACACACACTCACACTAAAGAATGTATAGGCTGTTCTCAAAACCCAACAGTGGGGCTGATGAGATGACCCAGTCAAGGCACTGGTTAGCAAAGCCTGATGGCCTGGGTTTGATTTCCCAGTACCCTCATGAAGCCAGATGCACAAAATGACACATGTGTCTGGAGTTTGTCTGCAGTGGCAAGAAGCCCTGGTGTGCCTATTCTCTCTCTCTTTCTCCCCCCCTCTCTCCTTGCAGATAAATAAATAAATAAAAATATTTAAAAACAAACCAAAGCAACAACAAAAACCCAACAGTGAAGCCAGCCACCTGCCATGGTGGGCAAGGTGTTTAAAGACACAGCCCAGTAAAAAAGACTGCTGGGGTCCTTAGTCACCAGGAAGTGAACTTTACTGTCACGAGGGTCACTCTAGCTCCCCTCTCAGAATGCCTAAAGAAAGGCAAGTTGCTTGCAAAGCCAAAGGGCCCAGGTTCAATTCCCCAGGATCCACGTAAGCCAGATGTACAAGGTGACACATATGTCTGGAGTTTGTTCGCAGTGGATGGAGACCCTGGTGTGCCCAATCTCTCTCTCTCTCATAAATAAATAAATACATAAAATAAAATATTAAAAAAAGAAAGGCAAGTGAGGGGTGGGGATGTGGCTCGGTGGTACGGTGCTTGCACAAGGCCCTGATTCCATCTCCAGCATTGGAAAAAAGATAGAAAAAAAGGATGCTGCCAACGTGGAGCTCTCCTCCCCAAAATGTTGCTTGTTACAGGAAGGTCACACCTGCCAGAAAATTCCATTCCGTGGTATTTCCCTGGGAGAAATGAAAGTGTTTGCCCACGCAGAGCCTGCACGGAAGCTAGGAGTGCTCTGCTCATCCCAGCCGTGCACAGCGGGGGCGCCCAGATCCCCCTCAGTGGAAGTATGGTGATAAGATCCCGGTGCAGCCACGGTGGGATCCAAGATGGTGGGTGGGTTGCCGTGAAAGAGTCCCCAGAGGCAGAGCAGCCCCAGACAGGGCTCATTCTACCTGCATTCAGTTGCTACAGAACTCTGAACAATACGCGTTATTCTATGGTGACGGGAGGAGGATGTGAGGGAGACAGAGGAAGGAAGGGTGAGAAGACGTGGAGAGGGGGGATCGTGAGAGGCTCGGAGATCTTGACTGTGGTGACAATCTCATAGGTATCTGTCCATCTGTCCTGGAATGCATCACATAGTGCATTTTAAGAACGCTATTGAATACTATAAGGAAAAGGCCATCGGAAGTCCTGTGTGGGGCTGGAGAGGTGGCTTAGTGGTTAAGGCATTTGCCTGCAAAGCCAAAGGACCCAGGTTTAATTCCCCAGCACCCATGGAAGACATATACACAAGGTGGTGCGTGTGTCTGGAGTTCATTTGCAGAGCTAGAGACCCCGGTATGCCCATTCTCTCTCTCTCATAAATAAACAAACAAACAAACAAACAAATAAAATATATATTTTTAAAAAAGTCCTATGTGGCAAATGCTGTATTATTTTACTACCATTTTAGAAAAGAATAGATATAGATTCAAAGACGTCAGGTTACTTCCACAAGGCTGCCTGGCTACTAAGTGCTACAGCTGGAATTCAAATCCAGGAGCTTAGGACTGATAAACCTGGGCTACTCTGTCCCAGATTCCACTGGGGTGTTGTTACATGTCAAAGAGAGGGTGGGGGAAAGAGGGAAAGAGGAGAGAGAGAGAGAAGGGGAGAGAGAGAGAAAGCAGGCAGAGCCATCAATTTTCTGACGTCCACACGCCCCTCACAACAGCCCTGACCCAGACTCCACTGTGCAGAGATCCAGGCTTGCACAGTCTCCAAGGCGACCTCGTGTGTGCTCGGCTCTCTGCCTCCCAGGGGACGGAGACGTGCAGTTGTCTGGCATCTGCGCTGACCAACGGCAAGCTGGCCTCTTTGAAGCTTCTCATTGAGAATGCAGGGCAAACGCCTCACATGGTGACCAGTGCCTGGTGGCTCTGCCATCGCCCTTTATGTCCTTGGCACCTATCTTAGCTCCTTCTTTCCTCCAATCCCTCCTTCTCTCCCTCCAGCGCCTGTCTTTCCCAAGAGCTTCCTAAGGCACCGTGGTGGTTTGAGTCAGATGTCCCCCATAAACTCTGGTGTTCTTAGTGCTTGGTCCCCAGCTGGTGGCAATTTGGGAGGTGGAGCCTCGCTGGAGGAGGTGTGTTGTTGTGGGCGTGGCTTAGGGGGGTTATAGTCCAGCTCCCTCTTGCCAGAGATTGACTCACTCTCCCGCTGCTATGGCAGAGGTGGTGTCCAGCTTCTGCTCGTGCCATGCTGTCCTCTGACATCATGGAGCTTCCCCTCGAGATTGTAAGCCAGAATAAACACTGATGGGAGGACACTGGATTAAAATCCCCAAAGTCAGAGACTGGATAAAGGCTGTGTGACCTTGGTGCTTGACTTCTCTGATCACTGAGTTCTCATTTATTTGCAAAACGGGTATACTGGCCCTACCGACCTCACCGTGGCGATGCTGGTGGGCTGTGAATATGTGTCAGCCTTCCTCATGAGCTGTGATTTTTCCCCATTGCCAGGATGGGGACTTGGAGGAACCCCAAGACACTCTTTCATCCCTAACCCCTCATGAACACCCCTGATACATTGGCAAGGGTGTACTGGTAGAGTCGCTCCTCATGTGACTAGGTGAGGAAGCTTTGAGAAGAACACCCCTCCCCCGTGCGCATGCGTATGTGCGTGCGTGCGTGCACAGGGAGACCTCAGACAATGTCTCGTTTGCATTCCCATCACAAGGCCAAAGAATGCCACATGTCCCAAAAGGGACCCGTGAGAGATTAAGGATGACTGCTTGACTGCAAACCTTGTTTAAATCAATTACCGAACAAAAAACCATGCTCTGTGAGTGCTGAATGGAAAACCTGTGTTTGCTTCTTGGTGCGAGATTAACCCATGGCAGAGTGTAGCTGGGAGCACAGTGGCGCGAGGAGAATCTGATGGCTGGTGTGCCCACAGTGGTTGTGCTGGAGTACAGCTCAATGATAGGGTGGTGCTTGCCTGGCATGCACGAGACCCTGGCTTCTATGCCCCACATGGAAAAAGAAAGAAAAAAAAGGAGTTAAAATCCACCCACCCACCCTGTGCTTCCCTGCAGAGCCCCTCTGATGTGAGCATACCAGGGTCACCTTAACTACAGGGGAGCCTGAGGCTCAGAGTGGCTGTCTAGCTTATGCAATGTCACATGCTCATGAAAAATTAGGTTGAGAATTGGTTTGTATGTTTTTTTTTTTTTTTTGTTCTTTTTTGAGACAGAGTCTTGCTATGTAGTCCAGGCTGGCCTTAAACTCAAAATCCACCTCCCCTACCTTAGCCTCCTGAGTGTTGGGGTGACAGGCGTGTCACTAGTCAAGGCCCACAGAGGTTACGAAGAGAGCTAACGTCTGTTTGCAGAGCCTATGGATGTGCAGGTGTGTGTGTGCGCGCGCGCATGCGTGTGTGCGTGCACATGTGTGTGACTCTCATGGCAGGAAAGACCCTGAGGTCAGCTGACGTGGCCACTTCATTGCTCAGGGTGGTGGAGCGGTGCTTGGAACCCAGACCCTGTCACAATACCCCATGGAGGTGGGCACCCTCCTTCTCCATGGGTGTCCCTTGCATCATAGGACAAGCTGGTTCTCCAGGGTCTCCCCAGAGCTCGCATGATCCACAGTGTAAGGCATCGAGGCTACAGCTTGGCAAGGGGCTAGTTTAACCAGGGGAATTCTGCATGCCATGGGCAGGGTGGGGGAGCTCAGAATGGCTTCTTTTCTCTGTGGAGACCAGAGGGAGGTGGCAAAGTGAGGTGATGCAAGCCCTGTTGGTTAGGACTTGACGGAGAGCCGGGAGCTTTGAGGCTTCCCCACAGGCACTGGGCCTACAGAGCACGAGTCCACCTCTTACTGTTTAGCCCTTCTCTGTGGGGTCTCGTGCTATGGGGGTCTCGTTCCGTTCCCTTTCCCCGGGGTCATTGGCTCATTTCTGGCTGGGCGGGTGAGTGCGATGCGAACATATGAACACATGACGGGGCAGTGAGCACCCGGGAGACCGTCTGGTGGACAGCACTCGTTTATTCAAAGGGGGAGTGGGTTTATAAACACTTGGGGAAGGTTGAGATGGCACGTACAGACTATATGGCAATCGGATGCATAATTTATGGGCTGTTATCTAGATAGAGGAAGGACTAGTAACTTCAAAGCTATGGGGTAAGGATAAGGAAGGTAGAGGGAAGGGCAGAAGAGGAGATTAACAGGAGGCTGTGACTTCAAAACTGTGGGGGGTGGGAAGGCTACGTGACTTTAGCCACATGAGGGTCTCTTGGGCAGCTAGCCACAGGTCAGGAACTGTGGGGGGCAAAGTCTGACTTACGGAACGGTCAGAGCCTTTTGGGGTCTGGGGGAGCGCCTCGCCAGTTCTGCCCACTCTGGGCGATGCCAGCTCACTACACCCTACAACATAGGGAAGGCTATTACCGTAGCCAGGGACTCCTGACAGAGGGCCAGCTGCGACCCCGCAGCCCAGGGTCCCTGGCCATGTCCAATACTTCAGGCCAGCCTCCTCACAGGTCCAGCCTGTTACTAGCAAGGCCCAACACTTCTCTAGAGGAATAGTACCCACCTCTCACTGTGTACTAACCATAGGCTCCCATGGGGGTCAGTGGGAGAAGGGCCCCTAAGAGAGGGGGAGCCTCTGTCCGTTGTCTGGATTTTCCTTTAAGTCCTGTTCCCGTTGCATTTCCTCTTTCGGCGTGCGCCATGAATATATTTCCTACTGGGAAGCACAGACCATGAAGGAGGGACCTTGTGTCCAGATCATGGCCGCATTGCCAGCGCTTACCCCATGTGCGTGTGATGGGAGCCACAGGGAAACCTCAGACAACACGACTGGAGAAGTCAGCACCAAGGTCACAAGCCTTTTATCCAGTCACTGATTGTGGGGTTTGAATCACGTGTCCCCCATAAACTCATGCGCTCTGAGTGCGTGGGCCCATGACCGGTGCTACCTTAAGTTCTCCATAAACATTCACTGGAAAGCTGACCTCAGGCACATGGGAACTTGCACAGTCGGGGCAGACTGCGGAGGGGAGAGAGACTCTGACCCATCTCTTCTTCTTTCTGATCCAGGGCACAGGGGGTGACCTTTCTTCAGCCCCAGTTTTCCCTACAATGGCCAGGCCATGTTCATGATCCCACTAGCTCTCATGCTGGGCTCTAGGGACTGCCAGGTTCTGCTCGGCTCTGCCTCCTGGGAGGCCCGCATTAGAGGGCTGCTTATTCTGGGGGATGCTGGTGCCAGAGGCTGACTCAGGCTTACCACATGGCAGAGTCTGGATGGCTGCTGAGGGCCTTGTGCCTGGGCCCAGCAGATCACCGCCAACCTTGTGCAGTATGTGAAGAGCACTCGAAGGTAGCCGGCAGAGCTTATTTGAGGATGCCTGGTCCTCTGAAGCCCCAGACCTGACTTCCCAGACTCTGTGGGGCACTAAAGTCTGCATGTAGTTCTGCATGGCCCGGGGTGGGTGAGGACGAAACAGTGGCAGCTCCCCAGTCCTGACCATGTGTTTGTATCTCTTGGTGAGATGTTGAAAAAAAATTACCTCCTGCCAAGTCAGGTCCTGTTCCCGGACAAACTGTCTTCATGGGGCTGGGAGCAGTGCCGGCTTTGGACTTTTAAGATCTGACAAGTGATGCTAGGATGCAGATGGGGTTAAGGCCCACAGGCCACAGAGCAGGGGCAGGGGTCAGACCCACCCAGGAGATGCATGTTAAACCTCACCCAAGACCACTGTGGTCAAAATCTCCTCCTGGGAGGGGAGGGTGGGGGCCAAGTTCACAGCTTTCCGTCAGCTGCCTCTTATGATGGATGCTCAAATCTCTTTAGAAATATACTCACTGCTTTGTAGAAACGACCGTGTCACTGATTGTGTAAGAGAAAATAGAATGTTACATACCACTGGTGTGTAATAGACACTGTAACGTACAACTGTGTCATCCACATGCAATAATAAACATCACAGACAGGGGAAGCCTTGATAAGTTCTGACACGCGCATGCCCATCTGCAAAGCCATTCCCATAATGAAGATGGTGGGCATAGGTGGACCTGGTGATGTAGGCTTGTCCATCCTGCTGCCCCAGAGGCTGAGGCAAGAGGATGGCAAGTTCTAGGCCAGCCTGGGCTACAGAGTAAGTTCAAGACAAGCCCAGGCAACTTAACGTGACTCTGACTCGAAATGAAAAGTGAAATGGGGGAGGAGCTGTCTCGGGGTAGAGTACTTGTCTAACACTAGCATTTGAAGGGCAGGGTCCTCAGTTTCATGGAGAGGGGAGGATAGGAGGGGAGGAAGGGAGGAAGTGGAGGGGGAAGGGAGAGGAAGAGAGAGAGAGAGAGAATATGGGTATGGGCACGCCGTGGCCTCCAGCCACTGAAAACGAACTTCAGATACATGCGCCACTTTGTGGGTCCGGCTCTATGTAGGTCCTAGGGAATTGAACCCAGGCCATCAGGCTTTGCAATCCAGCACCTTTACCACTGAGCCATCTCTGCAGCCTGGCAGGACTGTTGCGGTGACCAGGTGACAGGCAAAAAAAAGAAAAAAAAAAAAAAACCCGGGGACCTTGAGAAATACATGGGGGAAAAAGGACTTGGAGATGGATGGCTGAGAGGAGTGAGGCAGAGCGGGGAGCCGTGGGTGAATTCCAAG
Organism: Orientallactaga sibirica; assembly: GCA_036365145.1. NCBI lineage: Eukaryota > Metazoa > Chordata > Mammalia > Rodentia > Dipodidae > Orientallactaga > Orientallactaga sibirica. The sequence goes on along the minus strand of JAEOAD010000026.1, from coordinate 2,930,814 downwards.
CCTTTGTCTTGTTTTACCAACACATATGGTGACACCAAACACCAAGCCAGAAAACCTGCGGAGACAGGACTGGGTCCGCAGCCCGGACGGGGTGTGTGTGAGCCGGCTGTGGGTGGAGGAGGGTCTCTGCTTCCTGTGGAGACTGCTTCCAACAGTCACAGGTCTGCTGCCGCTTTCTCCCTGAGTCCATTCACTTCCCCGTCCGGGTTGCAAATAAGACATCAGCGTGCCTCAAACGCACCCAGATTCACTTTGTCCACAGGACTCACGATGCCTTCTCCAGCCTGGACAAGAGCATCTTACTGGGTGTCGTTTTTCTGGGATCACCGAATGTCTCATTTTGCCCAGGCCAGTTTTTTTTTTTTGTTGTTGTTGTTGTTCTTCCTTGGGTTGGACTTGTCCTTGAAAAGATGCCCCGCCCCCAGCTAGCCAGTCTAACCCCATCAGCCCAGAGCTGGAGTCTAATGGCTGCTGACAGATGGAGTGATCCCACCGTTGGAAACCAGTCATGGAGGAGTTGGGCTGCCTTGGCAGACATTGTGATTCTTTCCGCCCACGTTGTGTGGTTGACATCGATTAGGGGAGGCAAGCCAATCTCTCCGACTGCGTTGGCTGTGTGACTAGTGACAAGCTCCATCCTGGGTTTGGCGTGACAAGCTATCTGCCCGATGAAGTCCCTGCTAGCTACACAAAGCGAATCAGAAAGCTGAAATGGCCCGAGTCCTGGATAAATTGAAGCAGACGCCTCTCTTCCCTCAAAGCTTCTGAGTGTGGATGGCTGGGACAGATCTTTGCTCACCTCACTTTCTTCAGCCATAGATTTCCCCCTGCATCCAGAGTGGCTTGTGTTAGTAACTTTTTTTCTTTTTCTTTTTCCCCAGATGCCGGAGTAAAACACATTCTTTGTAGAATTTTCTAACAACAGCAGGATCTCCCCATCTGAGCCCAGCTGATCAACAGGAGGTTGCGGCCTCATGGCTTGCAGCTCTGAGGTCCTGGGTTGGGGCTGCATGTCACACATTCTTGCAGCAATGGCTGACTGATGCAGGGGTCCTAGTAGCTTCAGCTCATTGTGGGAAAAGCGTCCCTGATTGGCCACCTTCCCTGGGACCTTCTGCACCCAACTCACCCTTTGTGGTTTGGAGTGAGTGGCTTGTCTCCTGAAGGTCTACGTGTCTGGTTCCTAAGGTAGCACTCTTGGGGGGTATCTTTAAAAGGAAGCCTGGGCTGGAGAGATGGCTTAGTGGTTAGGGTGCTTGCCTTGCCAAGCCTAAGGACCCAGGTTGACCAGATGCACAAAGTGGCACATGCATCTGGAGTTTATTTGCAGTGGCTAGAGACCCTGGCACATCCATTCTCTCTTTCTCTAATAAATAAATAAAAATAAAATATTTTTTTTAAGGTGAAGCCTTTGGACGTCAAGGGGAGCACTCTTGGAAGGAATTAATGTAGTTATCGTGGAACCCAGATGTTATACAAGAACAAGTCCGGCCTCTCCCTGCGTTCTGCCTCCCTCTGTCACTATGTAGTAATGGCAGCCAACTTCTTAATGCATCTATCTACATACCTACGGATCTATACATTACATATCCAGATCTATGTTGACTATCTGATTAATAGAGCATTTTTGATCTCCAGAGCATACACCGTGCTATGGTTTAAAATGTCACGTGCTAGTGATATTTGAGAGGTGGGAACTGGCCATGGAGGTTCTGGGCTCTCTGCTCAGGTGGATTCACGGAGCTGTGGAGGGAGTGTCTTGGCTAGAAGATGAGTTCTCTTGAGCAAACTTGCCTTGTCTCCTGCCACGTTACGACTCAGCCACAAGCTGAATATTTCCCAGCACCAGCCTCCAGAACCAGACCGGACAAAAATACCCTGGGTCGCTTGGATTTTCTCCTCTACCATCACCGTGATCCCCACGCGATGTCAGCTGTCCCCCAGGCTGTTATTATGAGGACTGTGGCCCCTCCCACACTCAAGCCCACCCTGACCTTTTGCAGCCCGTCTCCAGCCAGTAGGGGTCTGGTCAAAGCTTGAATCCCAGTAGGGACTTCATCCCATCCCATCTGGAGCCAGGCACAAACTCTTGACCATCACCTGCAAGGCCCCCAGGGTGGGGAATCTGTGGGCCTGCTTCCCTCACACAGCATTTCTGTCTTCCTCTGCACCACAGCTGATCAGACAGAGGGAACTTCCTGAGTTTTGCTGTTCTGAACCCCCCACACAGCTGCTCCGTTGTCCCACAGCACAGCCCCTCCTCAAGCCTCCTGGGTTGCCTTGGTTACAATACCACTGACGCTTTCAGGAGAACCAGGCCAAGTTGAATTCTTCCTCATTCCCCTTTCCTCACTTTCAGTCTCTAAAGCCTTGTGTAATTCATGCCCTCCTTGGAATACACGCCAACAGCAGCTAGTGTTATTAGGCATTTTTCAATTGCATCTGGGATGGCATATTAACTCAGCGTTCTTCCCCCTGCAGACATTTTGCACAGCGAGGGTAAACACGTTGACTGCCACAGACCCCCCCCCCATGCTTTGTAGCAAGAACTCCTCCCCTCTCTTTTTTTTTTTTTTTGGTTTTTCGAAGTTGGGTCTCGCTCTAGCTGAGGCCGACCTAGAATTCACTATGTAGTCTCAGGCTGGCCTTGAACTCAAGGCGATCCTCCTACCTCTGCTGCCCAAGTACTGGGATTAAAGGAATACTCCTCCACGTCTGGCGGGATGCCTCTTTAATAGCAATTAATTTCCATACTAAGTATATTTTCATTCAAAGCAGGAACATCAAGTTGGATTTAGTGAGCTGTGAGTTAGCAAACCCTCCAACCCAGAGGGCACCGGCTCGTACATACACACGCACCGAGTGCGTGTTCAGACCCTTGGTTTCCACCTTGCCCCTCTCCTGGGGCCTTAATTACCACAGTGTGGCCGTGGTCATGACAGTACTTATCCTGGCCAGCAGTTCTTGTGAATATCTCACACCATAGTGCACGCATTACACACGTTGCCACAGTTAGAACACACAACGTTCACATCAACCGGGTTCTATGATGTCCCCATGTTACAGGTGAGGAAACGGGGCCCTGGCGAAATTGGAAGGGCTTTCCTGAGGTTAAATAACCACACCATAGTGCACGCATTACACATGTTGCCACAGTTAGAACACACAACGTTCACATCAACCGGGTTCTATGATGTCCCCATGTTACAGGTGAGGAAACGGGGCCCTGGCGAAATTGGAAGGGCTTTCCCGAGGTCACATAACCACAAGATCCCAGAACCACAAAATCTTCTGCCTTAGCTCCTGCGCGATACTTCTTCCCACGGGAGGGGAGGGTGCCAGTGGGCCACAGGGTATGGCTGAGGCTGAACTTGGGAAGTTAATATCCTCTACGATACTATTAGCTGTGGGTTGTGTTGGATGCCAAGGGATCCACTTGCATGATCACAGAGCATGGGGGTTTCACGTACGTGGCAAGAAAGAATCAGATTACCAGGGTGGGTCGCCACGCTTCTTAGTTGCACGATCGAAGACAGATTTCGTTCAAGGAGGGCCTCTTTCCAACCCCCACTCCATGCACTTCAGCTAACCCCGCTCTAGCACGCCCATTCTGTGGATGGAGGACCCCCAAACCCACGGGAGGAGGCTGTGACCACGTGGCCTGTGGGAGCTGCAGGGATGAGTAGCAACACCACCCCCTGGTGGTGGAGGTGGTTACCAACAACCACTCTGAAAGAGTCAGGGTGACTTTGGCCCCGCTGGCATTCGGAGCCAGTTAATTCTTTGCTGTGTGGGTGTCGTGGGTCCTGTAGGGGTGGTGACAGTCATTCCTAGCTCCAAGCCAGTAGAAGCCAGGTGCGACAACCAGAAATGACTCCAGACTTCTCCAGTCCCCACCCCCCCACACACCCTCCCCACCCCCAGTTGAGAGCTACTGCTGCGGGTGCAATCCCAACTTCAATAATAAGCTGTGGCCTAACGGACGGCTTCCTGCGGGCTCCAGTTTAGAGCGCAGTATGTTTACATGAGTGAATAAACAGACATTAAGCCATTTTTAAATCATTTTCATCCCATGGCTGGCTAAAGGATCACTTCAGTTTTTCCCCACACCACTGAGGTAAGCTTTTTTCTGACTCCTTCCCCAGAATGAGGGACAGAATTGTATGTAGACTCGGAATGGTGGTGGGGAGGGGAGGGGGGTCCTTTGCAAAGTACCCAGCACGCAGAAGGAGCTCGGTACATCCTGCTTGGCTTCCTTCCTCACCTCGTAGAGACAGCAAGGTCACCTTCCGGGGGAAGAGGCGGGTGCACAACAGAGTGGACCAGCAGGGCAGCTGGGTCTTTGGTGTACGTCCCAAGCCCTGCTGCCACCTGGCTATGGGACCTTATGGGAGTCGCTCACCCTCTCCGAGCCTCGTTTGTCCTGTCTCTAGAGTGAGGGAGTTGGAGTCTAAATTCTCTAAGGCCCCCGAGGAGTGCTGTTTTCTGGCCTCTGCATAGCTGGGCGCGGCAATGATGACCTAACACAGCGTGCACTAAGATCTTCTAGGGCGCCGGTGCCTGTGGATGCCCCGTCTTCACCTCGCTTTTCTCCCAGGCTCCTGGTTTGGCCTATCCGGGCTGGGCCCCAGGATTCATTTTTGCTAAGCACCTCATCGCGCCATCCCTGCTGGGGCGAGTGATTCTGAAGCTCCGGTGAGCCCGGATCTCTCTCTCCTACTGACAATCCTCCTGCACGTGGCATCAGATACCTCACAGCCTGTTAGGAACAAGTGCTGGGCGCCTGTCTTCTCTGGTTTCTTGCGGGACATTTCTGGGGCATTCGATTGAACCAAACCATTGGCAACTTGAAATCTCAGTTAACATAGAGCTTCAGAAATGAAACTCCCAAGCATTGGTGTGTGTGTGTGTGGGGTGCGTGTAGAGACCACGGCACTGCCTCTGAGAATCTTACCATGCTGCTGGAAAACAGAGACAGTCACAGGTCAAAGGACAGTTCTACAAATGGTTGTGACAGGATCAGCGCGTACTTGGCCATGCCAGACTCGCCACGGGCTTTCGCGCAAGCGTTTCTTCCTAACACGTCTGCGAGGCAGTCACCTGGTCTCCCTGTCACCCACGGAATATGGAGGCTCAGGGCGTGGAATGTCCTGACGGTCTAGGAGCATCCCGGCCCACTGCAGCCCGCGATGCAGCTGCATGACCCTGTGAGAACTGAGCCTCCTGGTTGGCGACAGTTAGGAGGGTGAGAGTGTACAACACGGCGCTAACGGGCTGTCAGACAAGGAAGAGCCCGTCTCATGGGCCAAGGGCAGGAGCTGACAACAGGGGTCGGGGTTAATTGGGCCTTGAAGGCCGGAGGATCTTGCAGACAGGGCAGGGGGAACTGTGGGTAGGTCAGGAACCTTTCCATTATTTCTTTGTTTCATATCCCCTCATCTCTAAAGGCAGTTTGTGGGATCTTCCCTGTTTTCACCCAGACTCCTTCCCTCCCTCTGTCTGTCCCTCCCTGCATTTTTCCATCCCACATTTATTAGGTGAAATAAGCCAGGCACCCTCCCATCTGTCTTCCCTCTCTCTCCCTTCCTTCCTGCCTTCTTTACGACATGTGCTCCCCAAGCACTTGCTGGTGGCTGGACCGCATGGGAGGTCTGGGGGGTTCCCCAGTGGTAGGGACCACTGGGGACAGCCTAGAGCGACAGGCAGAGGGCTGAATATGGTAATTTACTGTGACAGCCCTCCAGCTGCACGTGTGACAACTTAAGGGTGACGTCAAGATGGAGCTGGCAGCCTGGCCGACACCTGTTCCCCGATCACCCCTGGAAATCAGGGCTCTGTCCCTAAGGCAACTGGTGGAGCAGAAATAGCCCTTAGTAGGTGTCACCTCATGCTGGCCGTGCTTCTGGGCCTCAGTCAGGCTCCACTTCTGTAGAGCTGGGACACAGCAAGGTATGTCAGCCTTACTGGGATGTGGGGGTGGGGGAGTGAGGCCAGCGGGAGGCTCATGATAGTCATTTCTGCAGACTCTATTGATCCCTGCTGGTGCCCCTCTGCCTGACCTGGCCTCCCAGCTCAGCCAGTGTCGGGATCCCAGCCAGGGCATGGTGGTTGCTCAGGTAATGTCTGTGCAATGACTCTATGATGCAGATCAACTCATGGTCCCCGCGATGGGTAGGTGTCTATCTAGAGTCCCAGACTTCAGGGTCATCTCTGCGAGCCTTGATCCCAAAGAGCGGAGCTCATGTTTTGCCTCCAATTGTCTGTTTAGCTCACCCCCTGGCACCCTGCTCTTTATTGTCAAAACTAGATCTGAAATCACCTATAAGATTCTGGACATGTCCATGAGGGCATTCAACAAAGCAGGGGAGACCCACCCAAAATAGGGCTGGCTCCATCCCATGGGCTGGGGCTACTGGACTCAATGAAAGGGAGAAGTGAGCTGATGGTCAGCATTCATCTCTGTCTCTGTGTCCTGAACGTGGCTGTCACGTGACCAGCTGCCTCCCGCCTTTCCTGCCGTGACAGACTGTATTCTTTCAAACCGAGAGTCAAAATAAACCCTTCCTCCCTTAATTTAAGCATTTTGTCACAGCAATGGGAGAAGTGACTCCCACACTGTTCTGACTGTCACTACAGTTACCAGGTACCATGTACCCCTCTTCATTGAGTGGCCATATCTGTGATGGGTGGGGGGCGGCAACAGGAAGTCCCCAGAGCCCAGAGCAGGTCATTTGGTCCAGAATAAGTTCCCAGTCCCTACTTCGGTTTGTCCTGTTTGTCTGTTTACTTTCAAAGCCTACCGGGTTGGGTTCGTTTCCCCGGGACCCACATCAAGCCATATGCACAAAGTGGTACATGTGTCTGGAGTTTATTCGCAGTGTTAAGAGATTCTGGCAGCCCATATTCTCTCTCTCTCTCTCGCTGTGTCTTGCAAATAAATGAATACAAATATTTTTTAGAAAAGAAAATGTTGAGGGGCTGGAGAGATGACTTAGCGGTTAAGGTGCGCGCCTGTGATGCCTACGGGCTCAGGTGCAGTTCCCCAGGACCCACGTAAGCCAGATGTACCAAGGTGCGAATGTATCTGGAGTTCATTTGCAGTGGCTAGAGGCCCTGACACCCTCATTCTCTTTCTCTCTCCTCTCTATCTCAAAAATAAATAAATAAATAAAATGGGTTTTGTAAAAGCCAGCACTAAGGGCTGGTCCTCAGCTCATCTCAGTGAGTACATATTCCCATCCTTGCAAAGGAAGCCTTCATTTCTGGAGCATGCTCTGTGAGGAGGACCTGGGAAGATGCCCAGAGTGTTTCAGTAAGACACGCAGAGCATCTCGTGAGGAAGGTGACGTCATCCTGACTTTGCCAACCAAGGAAACGGAGGTTTAGAGAAGCCAAGGGCCGTTTACTGACAAAGTCAGGTCTCTAGTCCAGGATGTTCCCATGTCACAACGACCGCATAGCTAGAGGCGTGGGAGACTTCTGGTGGTGATGAAGGACAGGTCTGTGACAAACAAGCACAGTCATGGCCCTGGGGACTTCCATCACCTCTGTATGCTTTTGGTGCCACATCTGTGAAATGTATGTGCAGCTGTTGCTCCTTATCTGTATTAATAACTTCTTGTTTTGTTTTGACCAAAATACCTGAAAGAAACACTTTTAAGGAGGAAATTTAAAAAAATATTTTATTTATTTATTTACTTGAGAGAGAGAGAAAGAGGGAAAGAAAGAGGGAGAAAGAGAGAGAGACAGAGAGAGAATGGGCACACCAGGACCTCCAGCTGCTGCAAACGAACTCCACATGCATGCACCATCTGGCTTCTGTGGGGCCTGAGGAATTGACCCCGGGTCCTTTGGCTTTGCAGCAAGCAACTTAACTGCTAAGCCGTCCCTCCAGCCCAAGAAGGAAAGTCTTATTTTAGGGGGTCACAGTTTCAGGGACTCGAGTCTGGTCCGTGTACTTGAGCAGAGTGCCTCACGGCCAGGAGCTGAGCTAGTCACAACAGCCAGAGTAGAAGCCGTGAGGAGTGGGCAGGGATCGCATATCCCTAAGGATCTGTTCACTGCGACCTTCGTCCAGCAAAGGCTCCCTTCTCAAAGTTCCACAGCCTCCCAGGGGTAGGTCCACCGCCTGGGGACCAGGTGTTGAAAGCACGAACTTGTGGGGGGACATTTCCGATTCAAGCCATGACAATATCACTCCCTCCCACTGCCCTGGAATGCTTCAGTTGAGGCCTCTGCCAGGAACAGCCAGGCCTCTGTGAGTTCACATCTCTCATCTGGGCAGGCTGCTTCCTTCCTGGGACCTCCTCTGAGCATGGGTCCCACAGACAGGCACCACATGGGGTTTGTAGTAGTTTGAATGGATGTGCCCAAATAGATTCAGGAGTTTTTTGTTTTTTTTCCTTTGAGGCAAGCCCAAGAGACTGGCCTTTTTTTTTTTTTTTTAAGATTTTATTTTTATTTATTTATTTATTTATTTACTTATGAGAGAGAGAGAGAGAGAGACAGAGAGAGAGAGAGAGAGAGAGGATAGGCACGCCAGGGACTGTAGCCACTGTAAACGAACTCCAGACCCATGTGGCACCTTGTGCATCTGGCTTACATGGGCCCTGGAGAATTGAACCTGGGTCCTCAGGCTTCGCAGGCAAGTGCCTTAACTGCTAAATCATCTCTCTAGCCCTGGCCTTTTTTCTTTTTTTATGCAAGAGAGCGAGAGAGAGAGAGAGAGAGAGAGAGAGAGAAAGAGAGTGTGTGTGTGTGAGAGAGAATTAGCATACCAGGGCCTCTGGTCACTGCAATCTAACTCCAGATGCGTGCGACCCCCTGTGCACATGTGCGACCTTGCGTAATTGCACTTCGTGTGTCTGGCTTATGTGGGACCTGGTGAGTTGAACATGAGTCCTTAGGCTTTGCAGGCAAGTGCCTTGCGAGACTCAGGAGTTTTGTTCAGGCTTGTCACTTGGTGTCACTGTGGGTGGATCCTGGGGTGCAGCCCTAAGTTTGCAGGGTGGATCTGAATTCCAGCCCGAAGATATGCAAAATGCTGGAGGCTCTACCTGGGGTTCCTGGGGTGTGCTTACTTTTGCTGGTGGTGGCTTTTCTTTCCGCATGGAGCTGTGGAAGGGGAGCCAGACTCTTCTGCCATTTTGGAACCTCCCCTGGCTCTGTAAGCTTTAATCAATCCATTCCTCCCATAAACTTTTGCATGGTTTGGAAGTTCATGCCAGCCACGTGAAGCTGACTCCTACAGGGTTGCGGCTTTTTTTGTGGCTCGTGGCTCCCTCAGGGCATAGTAGCTGGTATCCTCCCTTCCTCCCCACCAGGGACTCCATGGCCTGTGATGCAGAGCCTTGCCAAATGTTCTAGAACAGGAATGGCTAAGAATAGCTGATCCTTCTGGCTTCTTCTCTCTGTGGCAGACCCAGCACATGGATCGGGTCTGCAAATCCTAAGAATAGCTTTCTGAGGTAGGTGCCATTTTTGCTTTCAATTCTCCGATGAAGAAACTCAGCTCAGAGAGGTGAAGTGACCTGACCACAAGACACACAGGGAATCGTAGGGCGAGGCTGGCTCCATCGCCTCTTTCTTAGGCACCAAACTTCACAGCTCCCCTTTCCCACAGGTTAGAGGTCACCAACCTCAAACATGTCAGTTCCTCTCACAGGGGGGCGGGGCGGGGGTGGTGGACAGACCCCTCCTGGTCCCAAGGAGTCCCAGTGGAGTTACAAGAACCAGACCGAACAGGCCACCGTGTTGCAGCTCATTCCAACTCTGTGTCTGGCACAATGTCTGGCTGGTTCTGTCATGCCAACCACTGCCTGTTGCACGTGTTGTCCTTGAGGCACAGTGCCTGTGCCCAGCAGGGGACACAGGGAAGCCAAGCCTAGTGTCTGTTCTCAAAGAGAAAAAGAACAGGGCTGGAGAGATGGCTTAGTGGTTAAGGCGCCTGCCTGCTAAGCCTAAGAACCCGGTTCCAATCTCCAGGTCACATGTTTAGCCAGATGCTAAACGTCCACAAGGAGGCGCACGTATCCGGATTTCGTTCAGCAGCTGAGAGACTGGTGGCGCTCCCATCTCTGTCTCCCTCTCTATCTCTCTGTCTCTCTCTCCAAAAATAAATAAAAAAATAAAAAAAGAGAAAAAGAACAAAAGCAAGCAGTGTTTCCCAAACTGCGATGCAGGGCTTGGCCTTGGGGCGCGGTCTGTGAACCCACTGGAGTTAGATGCCAGTGGTGTTCCTTTGTAAGGTGACAATGTTCATAGCTCCGCCACCAGTCACAATCCTCTTAGTGGATAAAGGTGGCCATGACAGCACCTGTGACGGAGGTGAAGTTGAGGTATCCTTGTCCCCATCCTGTGGATTGCAGAACTAAGACCGACCCCATTGGCCAAAGGGACAAGGCCAAAGTCAGCTAGCCCGTGTCTGGAGCCACACTGAATTCTTTCTCCTACTGCCTTGGATCAATTTTGAATGAAGTTTGAATGAAAGGCGATGTTGCAGGAATATAGGGAAGACAACCCCCACCCCACCCCATGGCGAAGCAGGTGTCCTGCAGAGGGTGGCGAGCTGTGGACCAGTGAGGCCTGTGTCAGTGCCATGTGGTTCATGGTAAAGAAGTCCAGCTCTGGTGGAAGGGGTTTGAGGCATCTCCTGGGCACTCGGATGACTGGCATTGGGTTTGGCTGTGGTCACAGACTCCATGTGAGGCCTCAACATGTGTCTTACCAATTCTTCTTCATTCTTGCCAATCCCTGCCCCGGGGGACAGGACTGTGACCCCCGGCTGAGGTCATTTCTCATCCCCTCCATATGCAGTCCCACTGGCTAGTCGCTGTATCCCACCTTTCTGCTCACACCCACACCCTGGCTCTCCCCGCCTGCCGCCTCTGCGGGCACAGGGCCTACTTCCAGGCCCCTTGCTTTGAAGTCTTGCTGGGGGGGGCGAAATGTTTTCCAACCCTTTAAGCGTAGGATCTCATATTCCCATAAGATCGTATCGCAAATCTCAACTTGGAAGGAGGATAACAGTTTTTGAAGGGCTATGATGTTTTCTTACGATGAAAATCAGGGGCTGGGGAGATGGCTTAGCCGTTAAGGCATTTGCCTGCAAAGCCTAAGGACCCAGGTTCGATTCCCCATTACCCACATAAGCCAGCTGCACAAGGTGGTGCATGCGTCTGGAGTTTGTTTGTAGCAGCCCTGGCATGCCCATTTTGTCTCTCTCTCTAATTTAAAAAAAAAAATTAAAAATCAGGCTCTGTACCATGATCTGAAATGTGCCTTGGCCTCTGACCTCTCTGTTTCCTGCTGTCTTCTCAACCCACTGATTTACACCCAAGTCCTCAAACTCCCTGCTCCAGGACTCTTGCACCTGTCATCTCTTTTTCTGGAATGTTCTCTACCTGCTTCCCAATCAACTAGTTTACATCCTTTATAGTTTAGTCCTTTCCTGGAAGGCATTCCCACCCTGCAAGCTGAAGCTGGAGCCCCTTCTCCACACACAGGGCCTCAGACCCTCTCCCTTCACTTTTGGTTCCTCTCCCGAGGGATCCTGTCTGCATTTGCCCATCGGTGTTTGCGTGCATCTAACGGGCTCTTGGTTAATATCTGATGAATGTTAAATGAGGTGGGCATCGCAGAAGCTGCCTGGCCTGACCTTCCCCATCTCTGTTGCACCTCCATGGTAAAATGAGCAGAGCAGTTCATTTGTAAGGTGTCCTTTGAGCCTAACGTTCTACATAGAGCCCCATCATACCAACGCGGGGCCAGGGAGCCCCGGGTCCGCCTCCCTCTGAGATCTGGAGAGGGGGCAGATTGGAGCCCATTGCTGCCACTGCCTCACTTCCAGATGGTGGTGCTTCTCAGCGAAGTGGCCAAGATCTCACCAAGGTCATTAGCAACCCACTCTCATTCCAGCAGACACAGTCAATGAATGGGATGCCCCAGAGCCTCCATGGCACACTTGGCTCTGCCTTCCTTTTTCACGGGAAGGCAGATTCCATTGCTGCAGTGTGGGCCTGGCCTGCTCCCATGGTTCTCTGCTCCAAGCCAGGCAAGTCTGTGGATGAGACAAGGGAGCCCAGGGGCAGGACTGGCAGAAGGCAAGAAGGGCACTGAGTGTGGCCGTGGCATTTTAGAGAGCCTATGGCAAATGCAGGGATGTGTGGCTGAAACCCCCGCCTGGCTAATGTTGGGCAGCTGAAATGCGTGTCCCCTGTTTGCGCGCTTCTGATTTTTCTTTTTAAAGTTTACAGAGAATTTATTAGATTAAGAGAAGGAAAATGGAGAGAGTAGAAGAGCTCCTGATCTGGAAAAGGCAAGAGGGGGTAAAACCTTACCTTTCTTTTTTAAAAAAAAATTTGAAAATGGGCTGGAGAGATGGCTTAGCAGTTAAGGCACCTGCCTGCAAAGCCTAAGAATGCCCATTCGAGTCTCCAGGTCCCATGTTTAGCCAGACAAAAAGTGACACAAGTGCGCAATGTCGCACATGTGCACAAGGGGGCGTACGTGTCTGGAGTTCGTTCACAGCAGCTGAGAGGCCCTGGTGTGCCCATTTTCTCTCTGTCTCTCTCTCTCAAATTAAAAAAAAACAACCTTACTTATTTGAGGGGAGGGCAGATAGAGAGAGGAGAGAGAGGAGAGAGAGAGAGAGAGAGAGAGAGAGAGAGAGAGAGAAAGGGCACACCAGGGCCTCCAGCCACTGCAAACAAACTCCAGAGGCACGTGCCACCTTGTGCATCTGGCTTATGTAGGTACTGGGGAATCGAACCTGGGTCCTTAGGCTTTGCAAGCAAGTGCCTTAACCACTAAGAAATCACTCCAGCCCCTGAATGTTATTTTAAAAATATTTTACTTAGGAGAAAGAGAGAGAGAGAGAGAAAGTGAGTATGTGTGAACCATGACCTCCTGTTACTACAAACAAACTGTAGACACAAGTGCACTTTGTGCATCTGGCTTTATGTGGGTGCTAGGGACTGGAACCCAGGCATCAGGCTTTGCACATGAGCACCTTGAACCACTGAGCCATCTCTGCACCCCCTTCTGATTTTCCTCGGGATGACCGTGTGATTGGCATTGCCATGCAAAACTCTCAGGTTGGAATGACTTATCTTTAAATGCTGCAGGATAATGTCCAGGCCAAACTCTCATATGAATGTGGCAGGTTTAGCCTGTTCTCGTTAGGAAAATTTTTCATATTGTTTCATGTCCTCAGGAGTCCTTTGGGATGGAATCAGAAAGTCATGCTGAGAATGGAGAGGGGGAAAGAGGAAGTGTACATGGGGGTGCTGGGCCAGCATATGAGCTTGTGCACCCACACTCCTAGGCTGAGCACAAAAGAAACTGCCTGGGGTGTATGTGTGTGCGGGGGGGGAGCTGGCGAGGCTGCTGCGGGTGTGTCACTGACATCAGAATTACAGTAAATTATCACCACACGAGTGCCTTGCTGCCTTGCCTTCCGCTGTTGTTATTTGTGTTTCAAAAGGTCCCGATGAAAGGAGCCCTATGTTCTCTCAAAGAGGAAAAAAAAAACCCCTAATGTTCTGTCTTTTGTAAAAACCCACTCAGGAAAAACGAGGGTTCCCAGAGTGAGCCCTCCTCCTTCTCCCTGGGGGCTGAAGAGGAACAGAGACTTGATTGAAGTGTTTGATGAGTTTATTGCCAAGTTTTCCTTGGCTTTTTCTTCCCACTGGAAATTGTCCTGATGGGTTTTGGGAAGATGGAGTGTATGCCCTGGGTCGTGGCTGCCTGAAGGGAGATGTCCATTGAAGGAGCCGGAGAAGCTTCTAGGTGTTTGAGCTAAATCTCTCTCTCCATGTTCTCTCCCTGACTCACAAACACGCAGAATCTCTTGTTAACATAGGTATGTACTGCTGCTTCACGAGACCTGGTCTTTTACCCTCCCTTCCTCCATCCATTCCTTGATTCTGACAAGGCAGAATGTGAAAACAAAACAAAACAACAACAAAAATCCTTGCCCGGTGGAGTCACTTCTGATGCAAATATCTTAAGGAGCTTCCTGCCTTATAATGGGGTTACATTCCAATAAACCCCTTGCAAATTGAAAATCTTGTAAGTCAAAATGCATTTAATAATCCGACCTCCTGAATGCCATAGCTTAACCCAGCCTCCTTTAAGCACACACTGAATACTTAATAGCTTGTAGCTACACAATATCATCTGACCCAGTGCCTACCGTACGTAACACACTGTTGAATGTCTCCTGCGCTTATCAACCGTGAGAGCGTCAAAGAGAAGGGCTGTGTGGGGACATTGCCACACCTTGTAAAGCTGCAGAATTACAGGTGGAACCATTTTAAATCACAGGCCATCTACCAGTGGGTTCAACTAGCCCAGGGGAAAGACAGTCACACCGTTCTGGTGGCTTGACTTAGCAAGAGCTGGCAAGCCAGACACAGGGCATGCCTGCCACTCGCTCAGCAGGTCCTATCTTTTAGGGTACAACTCTGCTGAGTGACTTCCGATGACCACAGAAGACCAGCGTGATAGGGACTTCTCAGTTTCCATGGAAACCTACTCCCTTTTTCTCCTGGCCTCAAAGCTGGACTATATATCCCAGACTCCCTTGCAGCTGGGAACGGTCTGGGTTCTATGGCGGGAAGGACACACATGGAGGATGGTTGGGCTCAGCCCACTTGAAGCCCTTGTGTGACCCCCCAACCTTCCCTTGTCTCACAGATGGAGACTCAGGTCCATCAGGGAACCCCAAAGCCCAAGGACGGAAGTGGAACCTCAAGATGAGCAGTTTCCAGGCTTCCAAGGTCCCTACTTGAAATGTCCGCAAGTAGATACTCTGCTCAGAGGGAGGAGGACCTTCGAGAGTTGAGACTACATGGCGAATTCCAGGTCAGCCTGGGCTAGCTAGAGTGAGACCCTGCCTCGAAAAACCAAAAACAGAAAGCGCCCGTGTGTGTTCAGTCACGGAGGTGCTGGAATTCACTTGTTAACAGTTAGTTAGCAGCTGGCGTTACTGACTTCAAGGTTGCACCAAATGAAGAGAAGGCCATCTGCTTCAGGACTAGTTCTCAACCGATGAGTGGATAATGAAGATGTGGCACATTTACACAATGGAGTTCTACTCAGTGGTAAAGACAAATGAAGTTATGAAATTTTCTGGAAAATGGATGGATCTGGAAAGGATTATACTTAGTGAGGTAACCCAGGCCCAAACGTCACATGTTCTCTCTCATATGTGGATCCTAGCTACAAATGATTGGACTTCTATGTGAGTAGGAATAAAACTCAGTAGCAGAAGCCAGTAAGCTAGAAAGGGAATAGAAAGGGAATAGAAAGGGAGGGAGGGGGGACTTAATAGGATGGTATTGTATATATGTAAGTAGAAGAACAGATTAATGGGGGTGAAAAGGTCTAAGTGAGGTCAGGGGAAGAGATTGAGTAAAGGAAAGATGGAGGGAGGGCTAATCAAAATCTAAGAGGATATAAGTAAGTCATATGGAAACCTACTTTTCTGGACAATGGAGCACCCAGAAGCCATAGATTGTTACTAGAAAGTTTTCAATGCCAGGGATGGGATGCCTTCCAGTGAGTTGTTGGCTGGGGAGTTCACAGACACCCCCAAAACATTACAGGCCATTGCTGAGGCCCTTGGTTTCCCACCAGGAATAGATGGTAAGACCCTATTGCTGAAGACTCCACATGCTTGGGCTGCAAGGTACCTGAGAAATCCTGCTGGAGCTGGGCTGAAAGCCTCCTCCATGTGGACCAGCTGACAGAAAGCTGGAAAAAGCTACACTGCATGCAGTTCAATGGGAGAGAGAGAAATCACCAGTGAAGGTACTCAACAGTGAACACTGCAGGCTTTGAATCTGGCCAGCCAGGCCAAATGAGCCAACGGGTGCAATCGTGGCATGTCTGTTATGGGGGAAACCAACCACTCTCTAATTGGACTGGAGGCCCACTCCATGGGAGGGAACACATCCCTGATACTGAAGACCTACGACAGGGGTAGTCACGAGCCCTAACATCTGCTGGTGTCTGGCTAAATGTATATACTACACTCACCAAACTGCCCAGTAAGCACTTCTCTTAATGTCCACACCCATATGTTAATGCTACTCTCACTTTTGGTTAGAGAAGCTTCTCTTTTCAGATGGTGGTGACCTTGGGATGACTCAGAAGGCACCATGGTGCTGAGAAGAAGTGACAGAGGAGTACTCAGCACTGAAACATCTCAAACACACCTTCCAAGGCTCAGGGTCCATTGCGGAAGAGGTGGTGGAAAGAATGTAAGAGCCAAAGGAAGGGTAGGACTCCTTACAACGTGCTCCTCCAGACACAATGGCCTGGAGATCCATGACCTCACAGTGCCTGACACTACCTACACAAGACCATCATAATAGGAGGAAAAGATGATGACATCAAACTGAAAAGAGAGACTGATTGAGAGGGGGAGGGGATCTGATGGAGAGTGGAGTTTCAAAGGGGAAAGTCGGGGGAGAGAAGTACCATGGGACATTGTCTACAATTAAAGAAGTTGTCAATAGAAATCAATAATAATAATAAAAAAAGAATCAAGTCCAAGTGGATCAGGGACTTTAATATCAGACCTGAAACTCTGAAATTGCTAGAGGAAAAGGTAGGGGAAACCCTTCAACATATTGGCATAGGCAATGACTTTCTGAATATAACTCCAATTGCTCAGGAAATAAAACCACTGATCAATCAAAAAAAAAAAAAAAGACTAGTTTCAATTGTGGCCGCATGGGACTGATAGACAGGAGGTGTGGCCAGCATGGCCGCTTCCTATGGGACGTTTTGGCTACGAAGCTGACTTCAGAGCCTCACCTGTGGCTCTAAGGTGCCGGCTCCAGGGGGAACGCGCTCTGGGGTAGCTCACAGGCCAGAAGGCGAGGATTAGTAAGTGGAGAAAGTCAAGAGTCCCACGCCGGCCACCAGTATCAGTCACGCAAACCCTTTGTGCACAGACGGGAGACTCACCTGACCTCTGTGGTCGGGAGCTTAGAGTAAGGATAGCCTGGGCGTTCTTCCAGGATGGACCCAGTCGTGTCCTGGTGATCCGGGGAATGCCAAGTGTCAATATGACAGCCTAGAGGGCTTCACTTGTTTTAAAAGCAGAGATAAGATATCTATTCAAGAGAATCTCTCTCTCCCCCTCCCTCTTCCGCTCAACTGTACCTGGTGCCTGACACCCTTCTAAAGACCCTGTCAAACCACACCCAGATTCCAAGAATATTTCTTCTTAAAAATATTTTATTTAAGCCGGGTGTGGTGGCGCACACCTTTAATCCCAGCACTCGGGAGGCAGAGGTAGGTGGGTTACCGTGAGTTCAAGGCCACCTGGAGACTACATAGTGAGTTCCAGGTCAGCCTGGGCTAGAGTGAAACCCTACCTCAAAAAAGCAAACAAACAAAAAATTATTTATTTGGAGAGTGGGAAGGAGGGAAGGAGGGAGGGAGGGAGAGAGAGAGAGAGAAAGAGAGAGCACCAGGGCCTTTAGCCATTGCAAACAAACTCTAGACACACGAGCCACTTTGTGCATCTGGCTTTACATGGGAACTGGGGACTGGAACCAGGACCATCAGGCTTTGCAAGCAAGCTTCTCTAATCCTTGAGCCATCTCCCCAGCCCATCAAGAGCGTCTCTTCATCATCACAACTAGAAAACTTTCAAAACGGTAAAAACACGACGATGATGGTGTGTCTTGCCCCTGCCACAGAGCACGGCTGTCTACGTCTCTTTTCTGCTGCTATCATGAAGTGCCTGAGGCTCAGTTAGTTCGTGGGCTTCATGGCTGAGCAAACAGCATAGCATGGGCTCTGGTGAGATTCTCCTGGGCACATCATGACACCTGTCACGGCGGAGGGTGTCCTGGTGGCCAGGCACGCCAGAGGGAGAGCTCACGTGGAAGGGCGGGAAGTCAGAATGCAGGGCCAGTCTCACGTAACCCCTTGTTTTCCTTCACGTCACCTCTCAAAATGGTCACAGCAAAGGGATCGCATTCCTAACCCCACAAACCCCTCGAGAGCCCATTACCAACACACCCACACCATACCCAAGCCACAGCAGGGGCTGCGAATTCAGAAAGTTCCAGAAGGTGAACAAAATGGGGGTGGGAAACTTGAATGCCACGGGGTGTTTTTCTTTTTTCTTTTTTCTTTTTTTTAGTTTTGGAGAAAGATGAAAACAATTCCTGCTTGGGGAAGCTAAAAATACAAGCAAAGCCCACAATATTTCTGAACAGAGTTTTCCCATTGCCACAGCTGGCCGGAAGCAAGAGGGAATCCCTGAAGGGAGGCAGCTGGAAGGGAGAAGCCAGAAGTTCTGTGTACTGATGACCTAAATGTTAGTCTTGTTTCAAAACAACCCAGAGCCTGGTGGTGCACACGCCTTTAATCCCAGCACTCAGGAAGCAGAGGTAGGTGGATCGCCGTGAGTTCGAGGCCACCCTGAGACTACATAGTGAATTCTGGGTCAGCCTGGGCTAGAAAAGTGAGACCCTACCAAAAACCACCCAACCAACCAACCAACCAAACTCCCCAGGCATGATGGAGGGGCAGCCGTAGGCAGCTGAGCTAACGATAGGACTGAACTGAGACTTGAGCTAACACAGAAAAGCAAAGTTTGGTCAGAGTCCAACCTAAGCAGCCGCCAATGAAAACAAGTATGAGGTTTCAACGCTATGACAGCAACAGCATGCAGGAAACAGCCCCCAAATATCTCGACATTTGAAGAACCCAGGACATGAGGCAACCTGCGGACACCAACCCCAACGTGGTCCAGGTGATGAAAACAACAGGAGAGGGGCTGGAGCCATGGCTTGGCTTAGCGGTTAAGGCACTTGCCTCCAAAGCCTAATGACCCGGGTTCAATTCCCCAGGACCCATGTAAAGCCAGATGTACAAAGCAGCGCATGTGTCTGGAGTTCGTTTGCGGTGGTTAGAGGCCCTGATGTGCCCATTCTCTCTCTCTCTCTCTCTCTTTCCCTTTGTCTTTCTCTCTCTGCTTGCAAAGAAAGAAAGAAAAAAGAGAGAAAGAGAGAAAGGAAAGAAGGAAGAAGTTATCTTTAAGGAAGCCATTGTGACTATGTTTAGTAAATTAAAAACATAGTTAAAATAAACAAAAAGATAGAAAGCATCAGTAGAGGGCTGGAGAAATGGCTTAGCAATTAAGGCACTTGCCTGCAAAGCCAAGAGACCCAGGTTCAATTCCTCAGGACCCTCGTAAGCCAGATGCACAAGGTGGTGCACTCCTTTGCAGTGGTTGGAGGCCCTGGAGCCCATTTTTCTCTCTGTGTTTTTCTCTGTCTCTGTTTCTTTCTCTCTCTCAAATAAATAAATAAATTAAAAAAAGAAAACATCAGTAGAGAAAAAAAGAAACAGAAAGATTTCTAAATTCTAGAAGTGAAAATATCTAAAATTAAAATTCACGGAGTGGCCTTAAGAGCAGACTTGAGGTGACAGAGGGGACAAACTCAGAGAACCGACCCAACCAGAAGAAGAGAGAGAAGAGATAGTGAGTGTCCCGTGTCAAACTGTCCAATACACACGTAATTGGCTGAAACGTCCCCAGACTGGGTGGGAAACATACATTGACAGGTTCAAGTTCAGCAAACTCCAAATGAGATAAGCAGGTTGACAGCTAGGAAACCCCAAAGATAAAGAGAAAAAATTCCAAGTGTGCAAAGACAACCCACCACAGGCGAGATGCAGGGTGTGCTTGGACCGCGTGGATGCTGTGTGCACATGTATGACACGGGGGGGGGGGTGACTAACATCTTTCTTAGGGATTTCCTATTGTGGGGTATTGAGACCAGAAGCCAATGAGCCAACATCTTTTAATTAATTAATTAATTAGTCACTTCATAGAGTTTTAGTATGATCATGGCCTTTTCAAACACGGTTTGTTTTTGTTGGTTTTCCTCTCCCCTCCCGGGCATCCCCCCTTCTCTCTGCTCATACATTACCACCGCCTCCATGCGTGGCTACCTTTGTAGCTTTTGAGATCGTACCCACGCCTGCCCCTCTGTATAAACCACACCAACCAGTATCTTTAATATATTTAAACACAATACTTTCAGGCTGGAGAGATGGCTTAGTGGTTAAGACGCTTGTCTGCAAAGCCAAAGGAACCTCGGTTCGATTCCCCAGGACCCATGTAAGCCAGATGTGCAAGGGGGCACATGCATCTGGAGTTCATTTGCAGTGGCTGGAAGCCCTGGTGTGCCCATTCTCTCCCCCCACCCTGCCTCTTTCCCTCTCTCAAATAAATAAATAAAAATAAAATAAAAAAGACAATACTTTCTAAAACCCAGTTCTATGTCCAGCTAAAACTTCTAAGAATGAACAGTGAAACAAAGACTTTTTTTTTGGATAAAAGTAAAACAATTTGTCACTCAGAAGAACCAAAGGAAGATTTTTATGTTGAAGGGAAATGACAGAAAAATGAGAGCACCGAAAGTAGCCGGGATCTGAGTCTGTGTAGGGAAGTGACATTTTCTCTTTGTATCTAAAATGCATCTGATTACTTATTATCTTCCATTTTTTTTTGAGACAGGGTCTCACGTATCCTGGGTTTGTCTCCAGATTACGACATAGCCAAGGATGACCTTGAACTTCTGATCCTCTTGTCTGGACCTAACACATATAGGTGAGATGCAAAACACCACAAGTGGTTTTATGTGGTCTTGGGGGTAGACCCAGGGCAAGGCAAGCACTCTACCAACCGAGCTACGTCCACAGCTACAATGGATTATTTAAAACAAAAATTATGGGGCGCAAGAGATGACTCAACAGTTAAAGGCACTTGCTTGCAAAGCCTGATGGCCCAGGTTTGATTCCTCAGGACCCACATAAAGCAGGATGCACAAAGTGGTGCATGCGTCTGGAGTTCATTTGCAGCAGAAAGAGGCCCTGGGACACCCATTCTCTTTATTTCTTTCCCTTTCTCTCCCCTCTTTCTTTCTCTTAAATAAAAAATAAATAAATGTGTAAAAATTATACTATTGTAATACATACAGGCAGAACTGCTTTTGATGACTGTGTAAAAGATGAGGTGTTCAAAGCAAAGGTCAAAGGTTTCTAACATTTCCGTAAAGTGATTCACTATTAACTGTCAGCAGGACATAGAAAAGGATGTATTTTATAATCCCAGCACAGCCACCTCGAAATGTAGAGATCCAAAGATAGATCAATTAAAGTATAATTCTAAGACATTTAGATATTTTGAAAGAAAGAACAGGAAAGAAAAATCGTATAAACAGAAGAAAATTAATATGGAAGGCTTAACTGTCTCAATATGTGTATTTGATGTTAATGTCACTTGCGGAGAGCTCACAAGACACCAGATGTGCTTCCGGAATCCTCTCTTAGGATCCAGAGAGCAATACTTCAAGGTGAAGGTTCAGTTTCATTGAAGGGTGGAGAGGTGGGGAGATGGTGTCTTGCCTGGGGTGATATTGTTAATCTGTGCAAGAACTCAGGCAGGCCTCACGCTACAGTTTATGACCATCCCATGGTATAGCAGCTTCCTGTTCCTAAGGTGGACAAGTGACAGAGCTAGAAGAATGGAGTCCTGTCTTGGAAGAATTACAGTAGGTACAAGAGATTGGGGGGAAAACCACAGGAAGAGAGAGAGGAGAGAGGCGACAGGAGAAACGCCCACTCCTGTCTGCTGTGGGCGGCGGTGACCCTGTATGCCAATCACCAGTAACGCTGGGATGGAGGTTTATGCTTTACGCTGTAAACGGAATTTTAAATGCATTAAGAAGAAAATAAGGGTTGCCAGGGTTCAAAAAATATTAGCTTATTCCAGAGGTCCCCTTTTAGGAATAAATTGTCCTCGGAGCTTTCAAAATAAATTACTGTGGCTCCATCAGGCATGGAAGATTAGCTCTAAGTCCGACGCTCCGGACGCCATTCTCAATTTTCTCTCCAGGAAAGCGCTGGCTCAGTTTCTCTGGGTTCGCCCACCTTTCTCTGCTGGTTTAGCTTAAAACGTAATTTCTTTTTTTTCTGGGTTATATGATGGGCCCTAAATGGACACTGTTTGCTAAGCTTCCCGGAACCCTCAGACTTCTGTTCACCATAGAGACAATGTGGACGCTCTGGAAAGGGACGAGATCAGCCTGTGATTCCTGGGTCTCGGAATCTCCCATTTTTACCATTAGTTGGAGGACCAAAATTTTGAACTTCACTCTTCATTTTAGTGCTGTAACCTTGGTCATGTCACATTTCTTTCTGGGTTTTAGTTTCTTTTTTTTCTTATTTATTTATTTATTTTTAATTTTTGTTTATTTTTATTTATTTATTTATTTGAGAGTGACAGAGAGAAAAAGAGGGAGAAAGAGAGAGAGAGAGAGAGAGAGAGAGAGAAGAATGGGCACACCAGGGCATCCAGCCACTGCAAACGAACTCCAGACACATGTGCCCCCTTGTGCATCTGGCTTATGTGGGTACTGGGGAATCGAGCCACAAACCGGGGTCCTTAGGCTTCATAGGTAAGCCCTTAACTGCTAAACCATCTCTCCAGCCCCTTTTAACTTTTTTTTTTTTTAAATTTTATTTATTTATTTGGGACAAAGGGAGAGAAAGAGAGAGCTTGAGAATGGGTGTGCCAGGGCCTCTAGGCACTGCAAACGAACTCCAGACGATTGCGTCACCTTGTGCATCTGGCTTACCTGGGGCCTGGAGAATCGAACCTGGGTCCTTTGGCTTTGCAGGCAAATGCCTTAATGGCTAAGCCACCTCTCCAGCCCAGCTTTTAGTTTCTTCATTTTCAAAGTGTGTGAGATCATGACAGTATTACTGCATAAGCTACTGGAAAGGTCAGGCATGATAACACATGTAAAAGATAGAACAAAGTGGCCGGTGCAGAGTCGGTACTTAATTAAATGTTTAATTTTAAATCACATGACCTTTCACTGTCAAGGAGCGAGTCACTGCCTCTGCTGGAGTAGAGATTAGGGGCAGGAGCTGGTTCTGGAGACTGGCTCACAGGAGGGACATCTTGGGCTCTGTCCTTCAGGTGGCCAGTATATTCTAAAGGGCAGTTGAAGGTTCCTTCAGACCACCCTGACAGCATGTGTAAAAGACATGGTGCCTTGGGCTGGAGAGATGGCTTTGTGGTTAAGGCGCCTGCCCATTAAGCCTAAGAATGCCGGTTCCAATCTCCAGGTTCCACGTTTAGCCAGATGCAAAGTGACGCAAGGGCACAATGCCACACTTGACCACAAGGGGGCGCACACATCTGGATTTCGTTTGCAGCAGCTGAGAGACTGCTGGCTCGCCCATCTATCTGTCTTCCTCTCCCCCTCTCTCTGTCTCTCTCTCTCAAAAAAAAATTAAAAAAAAAAAAAGACATGGTGCCTCAGTCTTGGCAGGAGTCCCTGGAATAAGACTGTAAACTTGTGCTATGGGAAGTTGTGAGGGTCATATTTGTAGACGGAAGGGTCTGAGTCCTGTCTCTAACAGGAATCGTCAGCAAGGCACTGGGAGGCACAGGGAACACCCCACAGGCTCTCTGAGCAGTCGGGGACATTCCAGGTGAGAGTGGAGGATGGATTCCGTAGCATAGATGGGAGGTTGGAGGAGTCTAGGGGGCCTGGAAGGGTGCTAGCCTGGACACAGTGGTGTTGCTGAGGATGAGAGAGGGCAGACAGAGATTTTCCCCAGGGATCTTCTCCCTGGGAAGTATTTGGAAAGAAAGAAGAGTAATTCCATCAGGGAGGGAGAGAAAGATTCTCCTTAGTGGACGCATAAGATTCTCCAAGGGAGCGAACATGAATTCAAGAAGAAAGCAATTTTGGGATGGAGAGATGGCTTAGAGGTTAAGGCGCATGCCTGCGAAGCCTACGGACCTGGGTTCGATTCTCCAGGTCCCACGTAAGCCAGATGCAAATGGTGGTGCATGCATCTGGAGTTCGTTTACAGAGGCCCTGGTGCGCCCATTCTCTTTGTCTCTCTCAAATAAATAAATAAATATTTAAAAAGAGAAGAAAGCTATTTTGTCAGAGCTGTGTAGCTGGTTTGGAGGAGAGTGCCAAATGCCAGTTCCAGCCTCTCTGCTGAGAGCTTCCAGGGCAGTCTAAGGTGGGAGAACAAGAAGCCACGGCTCTGATATCTATCTACTATCTATCTACTATCTATCTATCTATCTATCTATCTATCTATCTATCTATCTATCTGTCTATCTAACTATCAATCATCTATTTATCAAGAGAGAAAGCATGCCAGGGCCTCCAGCCCCTACAAATGAACTCCAGATGCATGTGCCACCTCGTGCATCTATCTGGCTTACGTGGGTACTGGGGAATCGAACCTGGGTCCTTAGGCTTTGTAGGCAAGTGCCATCTCTCCAGCCCAATAAAAGTATTAAAAAAATTTTTTTTGTTTATTTTTCATTTATTTATTTAAGAGCAACAGACAGAGAGAGAAAGAGGCAGATAGAGAATGGGCACGCCAGAGCCTCCAGCCACTGCAAACGAACTCCAGATGCATGCGCCACCTTGTGCATCTGGCTTACGTGGGTCCTGGGGAATCGAGCCTCGAACTCCGGTCCTTAGGCTTCATAGGCAAGCGCTTAACCACTAAGCCATCTCTCCAGGCCCTAAAAGTATTTCTTAAAATGCATTTTATACATGTATGCCAATGTTATACTGAAACTTACTATTCTATACAAGTAGTATAGACTAAAAAGGGGAGAAAAAAAAAAAACTTCAAGGGCGGGGGCATGTTTGCAGGAGAGCTCCTGCTGCTCCCAGGACTCTAGGCCCTGCTCTGCTGGGGGCACTGCATGTGGACCCATGTGAACCCTCCCCCCTCCGCCTTCCAGTAGAAATGAGGTGATGGAGACTTTGGTCACGAACTTGAAAATTGAACAGTGCTGTGGAAGTGTTTTTATTAAGGGAACTGAACTAATGTTCTGCTCTTCCTCTTGAATGCTAGTTCGTGGTGACTAATGTCCCACCCCCACCCTCTTGCTAACATGGTGGGGGACAATCCCGCTCTGCTCTGTCCCCCTGGGGCTGTGAAGAAACTGCAGATCTGCCTTCCACCCACATTTTCATTTAACTCTCCTCTCTGCCGTCCGAAAAAGAAAGAAAGAAAGAAAGAAAGAAAGAAAGAAAGAAAGAAAGAAAGCCTAAAACATGAGACTGGCGAATTGTTTACTGAGAGAAGAAGGCCAGAGTTAACCCCTGTCACCTTCCTGTCCCTGTGGCCGAGGATGCTGTGTGTGATGGGAGCCGCAGGGGGAGTTTAGGGGAGGAGGCTGGGCGGGCCGCTCATTCATCAAACTCAAGAGTTAGGAACAATTCCCCGGAGAGCCCATGTTCCCTTCAATGTCTCCTAAAGATGTCTGTGATGGATTCGGGAAGCCCAGGAGGACCCTGTCTCTTCAGCTGCACTGGGCACGTCTGGGAGGCGCCACCTGTCTGTGCACTTGTTGGTGTCACCTGCCATCATTAATCCAGTCTTTATTTGAGCCCTTGGTTATGTCTGCTCTGCAGAAACGATCAGTTACCATGTCTCCGGGCCTTGTATGAGTCAGGGCAGCGAGGGTGCTTTGGTGGTGTTAAGTGTTAGCTCATTTGACCTTTGTGAACTGCTCAGCAAGGCAGATAATGTTAATGCCCAGATAAGGAAACTGAGGCTTCCTTCTGGGAAGCGAGTGGCTGCATAAACTTTACATGAAGCCATTGCCAGAAACTATGCTTTACAAAAAAACCCCGATTCATTTGTTGAAGGGTTAATAGGCTTCCCTGAAAACGAGAGGGAAATAAAGAGTTTATAGCTAACCTTAAGACCAGCAGGCAATAAAGAAACCTCAGAGACATGCAGCCTTGACAGGCTACTCCCAACTGATAAACTTCCCTTAGCTCAGACAACCTTGAGGGAACAGAAACTGTCAGGTGGGATAGCCTCCCTAGACAAGTTGGCTAAAAAAGCTTATTCTGAGCAAGGACGCACATAGCTACAGTTCCTCATCTCCTTCCCTTGGACCTGCAGCTGGCCCAGTCTGTTTTTCTTAGGATCCTCCTTATAAGCCTGCACCCCAGCCTGGCCCAGTGCTTCAGCCTTCATCCCACGGGAAGGCTGTGGCCCCTCACTGCTTCTCTCAATACACAGTCTGTCTGTAGAGATCAAGTCTGGTCTTCTCTTTTGCTTCTCTCTCTCTCTCTCTCTCTCTCTCTCTCTCTCTTTTGGTTTTTCGAGGTAGGGTCTCACTCTAGCCCAGGCTGACCTGGAATTCACCATGGAGTCTCAGGGCGGCCTCGAACTCATAGCAATCCTCCTACCTCTGCCTCCCAGTGCTGGGATTAAAGGCGTGTGCCACCATGCCCGGCTCTTGTGCTTTTCTCTTACTCTTTCCTTACATTTGTTATTTGCTCTGTGTGTGTTCAGGTGTTTGTGGGTGAGCACGGGCATGGGGTTGTGTCACGGCATGCGTGGAGAGGTCAGAGGACAACTTTCGGGTTGGTCCTTGCCTGTCCAGCTCATCTGAGGCAGGTTTCTCACTCTGGATTCTTGATCTCTTGTTCTTTGCTGAGCTGGACCTGAGCTTCCGGGATATTCCCGTCTCTGAAGCCCTCCACAGCTTCTGGCATTCCAGCATCAGCAGTGAGCACCAGCCAGCTCTCCAGCCTGAGCCTGTGCTTGTAAAAAAACTTACATCTGCTGCCATTGCCGGCGACTTTTAAAATGATTCCATTAACTTTTATTGAGTATCCGCCGTATGCCAGGCTCTGTCTGGGGTTGGGGTTCAGGGCTTAGTTGAATAAAATACTCATCTCTTGGAGTGGTTGAGGGAGAGAAACATCTTGGGCAAGATATGGAGAGGGCTTCAAGGAGGGCTGCCACCTCTCTGGGGGCCTGAGGAGGCCTGGGAGCCTTTGAGCTGGGCTAGGAGTGTGGGTGGGTTTAGGTCAGCAGCCGTGGGGAGAAAAGCCGTGTGGAGAGCTGGGCTTGAAGAAAGGCTGAGAGATGGGGATGGTGTTTGAGAGACAGAAAGTCGCTCTGTTCCGGTCTGTCAGAGAATGAGTACAGGGAAGGCCAGAGATGCCACTAGGGGAAGTCAGGAAGGTTGCGGCCAATGGGACAGAGGCACCATGTCCGTTTAACCAAGAGCCACACATGATTGCCCAAGTCCATGGCAGCTCCAGGTTCCACATGTGATAGATGACATGTGACATTTGTCTTTTCCCTTTAAATATTTTTTATTATTATTTTCATTTGCGAGAGAAAGAGGCAGAGAGAGGGAGAGAGAGAATGGACATGACAGGGCCTCCAGCCGCTGCAAATGAACTCCAGACGCATGTGCAACCTTGTGCATCTGGCTTTATGTGGGTCCTGGGGAATGGAACCCCTGGTTGCTAGGCTTTGCAGGCAAGCGCCTTAACCATTGAGCCATCTCTCCAGCCCAGCAATTGTCTTTCTGAGTCTGTTTTATTTCGCTTCATATAGTGTGTGTGTGTGTGTGTGTGTGTGTGTGTGTGTGTGTGGCGATCTTAAGGAGGAGGAGAGAGTGTTGGAGTCCATGTGACATTAAAGCAATGCGGGGTTGTGGGGAGGAGAGGGAGGTGGTAAGAGGAGGTGGTGGGGTTGGGGAGGGCAGTAGAAGAGGGAACAAATGAGAACAAAGCAGAATGGCCCAGGTATGAAGGTGTCACGCTGCAGCCCATTCTTTCATATGCTACCATAAAACAGTCAAGTACAAAAAGAAATTATACTTCAAAACGAATGGACAACTCCAGCGGCTGGCTGAAGGCAGGAAGGCTCAGGCACACAGGCTGCCGTGGCCAATTCGGCCCTCTGAGGTGCAGGAAGAGAGTGCTGAGGCTGGGCTCTGTGTGTGTGTGTGGGGGGGCACATCACGACGTCCTCCATACCTTCTCAACGTGAAAAGCGTCACGTGGCTCAGGGCAGGCTCTGCAGAGGGGTTGACAATAGAGGGAGACTTGCTGTTTCAGCTTAAAAATGTGGAAAGGATGGTGACTGTACACATAAACACATGTGGGGGGCTGGTGAGATGGCTCAGCAGTTAAAGTGCCTGCCTTTGAAGGCTGAGGACCCAGGTTCGATTCCCCAGGACCCACGTAAAGCCAGATGCACAAGGTGGCGAATGTGTCTGGAGTTTGTTTGCAGCGGCTGGAGGCTGTGGTGCACCCTTTCTCTCCCTCTCTACTTCTTTCTCTCTTTCTCAAATAAATAACTAAATACACAGGTGCACACAAACCCATATATGCACGGCTACAGTTGCGTTGTCTGTGTCCCTCTCAAAGTCACGTGCTGGAATGAATACTAGATGGGGTTGCTGGCAGGCAGTGTGATCCTGAGGATTAGTGCCCTCATCAAAGAGACTTGGGCATCTCCTGCGCCCCATCCTGGTAGTGTTTCAAGTGTAATGTTCATGAGCCAGAAAATTGGCTTCCCCAATGCCAGATACTGGCACCTTGACCTTGGACTTCTTGGCCTTCAGAACTGTGAGGAGATTTCTGTTGTTAAAAGAAGTCATTTACTCTGTCCATAGTGTTCTGTTTTTTTTTTTAATTGTTTTTTTTTTTATCAGAGAGAAAGAGGATTAATGTGCCAGAGCCTCCATCCACTGTAATTGAACTCAAACGTGTGCACCATCTTGTGTGCATGTGCGACCTTGTGTGTCTGGCTTACAGGGGACCTGGAGAGTCGGACATGAGTCCTTAGCCATCTCCCCAGCTTAGTATTTTGTTATTTCAATGGACTAAGACACACACACAAACACATATCCCTCCGAAGTTTCAATGCTAGAATAAATGAGGGGAGTTACAAAGAATTGCATATATCGGAGGACAAGATAGTTTGAGGCAGTGACAAGGAAAGACAGGGAAGATTCCGGAAGCAGATATGTCCTCCCATGCCACTTCCTATATCAGTGATCTTTGCTCACCTGTACAATGGGATCAAAACCTCCTACTGTACTCTTCAAATATCCACAGTTATTTGTGAATTTTAAATAAAACTGAAAAGAAATGGCTGGGCCTGGTGGTGCACACCTTTATTTAATCCCAGCACTTTGGAGCCAGAGGTAGGAGGATCACCATGAGTTCAAGGGCAGCCTGAGACTATATAGTGAATGCCAGGTCAGCCTGGGCTACAGTGAGACCATACCTTAAAAAACAAATAAAAACAAACAAACAAAGAGAACAATACCAAGTTAACAGGGCCGTTGTGAGACTGGCTCTGACCTGTGTAGCATAGCTGGTGGGGCTCCCCTCCCCCACTCCTGGTACAGATTCAAGCCAGGACTCCCCTGACTGCTGTGGGAGCCTGGGGGTGACAATTCCCTTTCTGTCTCTTATCTGTTTAGTTCAGCAGAAAGACCTCAAGGGGCTGAAGCTAGATGAGGGCTCCATCCATTTTAGCCTGGCACCAGGCAGCAGAAGGGGGCTGATGGTTGACAATGCGTCCTTGCCACTGGCTCTTGACTTAACCCTCTTTGCTTCCCTTTTGCCATAGCGTCATGTTTTGGAAACACTGAGAGGTAATGGGACTCCATACAGGAAAGAACCAATTAACTTAACATTTCTCCCAGAGCATCGGGAGCTGCTGCAAACTAATGTAATTAATGATATTGCTTTTGCCTGTTCCTCAAGTTATCGTCTTGTATAAAGTAGCTTCCCACATCATCCAACCGTGGGCTCGACTCAGATGAACAGTCACAAGGTAAATAAATCAGTTCCCAGGCAGCTCCCACCTTCCGTGGGCTCTTTTCTCTGGAGAGCAGCCCAGAAGTGAACAACAGCCAAAGTGTGAGGCAGGGACAGCCACACAGAAGCAGGGCCGGGACCCTGGAGAGACCGGCCAGCTCTTCATCTTTATTCTTGCTCTGTCTTCGACATGGTAATTGATTTAGACGCTTGGTCGGTCATTGGCTGGTGTTTTCTGTTGCTGATTCATAACTGACTGGAGTTGGACTTTTCCACTCCCTGGGCCTCTGTTGTCTCATCTTTTCAATGTGCCAGAGGAGCTGCCCTGTCAGTTCAACATTGTTCACATTGACACAGCCGAGAAACTGTGTTTCATCTTGCTTATGCTGGACTTATATCTTCATCTTTCTTTTCTTAAAGTTTATTTATTTGCAAGCAGAGATAGAGAGAGACAGAGGGAAGAGAGACAGATAGAAAGAGAGAGAATCGGCATGTCAGGACCTCTAGCCGCTGCAAACGCACTTGAGTCAAATGAGCCACTCTTGCATCTGGCTTTACGTGGGCACTGAACCTGGGTCCTCAGGCTTTGCAGGCGGGCACCTTAACCGCTGAGCCATCTCTCCAGCCCCCGTCTTCATCTCTTTATCATGACAGTTGCTCGCACATGCTCATATAATCTACAGGAAGATGGTTCTTGTTGTGCTCGGTAAGAAGGGTTGTGAAGTGTATGAGTAAATGGAATGACGGTGCCTGAAATCACGCTTTTACTGCAGGATGACTAAGCGTAGGACTTTGCAGTCAGACCCGAGTCCCTGGTCTACTATGCACTGTGTACATCTCCTAGCACGGAGCCTGAAGTTATCTGGGAAGTTAAAATAAAAGTCCTAGAATCGAGAACAGACATCCTGACTTCATTGGTACCTAATGGGACCTGGGCACCTGCGTGTTGCACAGATTTCCTAGTTCCTTGAGCTGTTGAGGGTGAATTAAGACTCCGGCGGATGGACTTCGTAAATCAATTCCTCGTTTCCTTGGAATTCAAAGGAGATGTCCCAGTCTTTAATATTCACAGTCATGCCTGACCTTGTGGTCCCTTCTTGCTACGATTTCAACACTTGTCCAGAGTTCGCACTCAAACCCCAGTGAGATAGAATATGAACAAGGGAGGACCTCGGTGCGGAGGGTGATAGAAACTGGGGTTTTAACTTTTAAAGGGGATCAGGAGGGCTGGCTACACCCTTACTGTCCCTCCAACTTCTGACATTGCCACAACATTTGTCCCCTCCCGAGAACTCAGCAATAACACCCGGAGGGAGCAACCTGCCTTCACTAGACCTTAGGCTTAGGCCTGCCCATACCAGCTTAGGTCTGCCCTCACCATCTTATGCCTGCCCATACCAGCTTAGGTCTGCCCTCACCATCTTATGCCTGCCCATACCAGCTTAGGTCTGCCCTCACCATCTTATGCCTGCCCATACCAGCTTAGGTCTGCCCTCACCATCTTATGCCTGCCCATACCAGCTTAGGTCTGCCCTCACCATCTTATGCCTGCCCATACCAGCTTAGGCCGGTCCACACCAGCTTAGGTCTGCCCACACCAGTTTAAGCCTGCCCTCACCAGCTTAGGTCTGCCCTCACCAGCTTAGGTCTGCCCTCACCAGCTTAGGTCTGCCCTCACCAGCTTAGGTCTGCCCTCACCAGCTTAGGTCTGCCCTCACCAGCTTAGGCCTGCCCATACCAGCTTAGGCCGGTCCACACCAGCTTAGGCCTGCCCTCACCAGCTTAGGTCTGCCCTCACCAGCTTCGGTCTGCCTTCACCAGATTAGTTCTGCCCTTACCAGCTTAGGTCTGCCCTCACCAGCTTAGGACTGCCTTCACCAGCCTCCACATCTCTGGGAAATATGCATTTCTGTCATGTGGTGTCTCGTTATAGGGACAAGGCTGCCTGACACGTGTCCCGCTTTTCTTCTATGTGGTCTCTCCATCGTCTCTCTACATGCATGTGCTTTTTCTCCTACTGCCCACACCATGGGCCTCCACGGGAATCCGTGACTCAGTTATTAGGTTGGGGTCTCATCCTAGGGAGAGTCAGCATTTATATACACTGTGGGTTTTCTGGAGCGTGTTTGTTGGATTATCCACTAGATCTTGGCCACAGCCTTCCAAAGCTCATGAGGCCGGTTTTATCACCACCACCACCATTATCATGATAACCACAGCCTTCACCACCACCACCATCATCATTTTCATCATCACCACTATAACCATCTCCACCACCATCACAGGAACCACCTCCGTCACCATCATCATCACCACCACCTCCGT
This sequence comes from Orientallactaga sibirica, assembly GCA_036365145.1. Classification (NCBI taxonomy): domain Eukaryota; kingdom Metazoa; phylum Chordata; class Mammalia; order Rodentia; family Dipodidae; genus Orientallactaga; species Orientallactaga sibirica. The sequence continues at coordinate 2,898,808 of JAEOAD010000026.1, read as the reverse complement.
CACCATTGCCACCCACACTGTCACCACCATTAACACCACCATTAACATCATCACCATCCTCAACACCTTCATCACTCACGTCGGCACTATCGTCATCACCGCCGGCGTCACCTCTATTTCACAGATGAGAAAACCGAGGCTCACGATGGTAAGTCATTTACTCCATGGGAGTCTTGATAGGAACTGAGCTGTGTGTGATTGAAAGCTTGTGATTCACCCAAACCTTTCTCCTTAAGATGCCCCGTGACTGTCGGATGCATTTGTTCCATACATGTCTATAGATGCCAAGAGCTGGCCAGTGGCAGGAGCCGGTCAAACCCTGGGTGGGATCTGTCTTATCCCTTTTGCTCCAGCCCAGCTACCCATTGGGTCAAACCTGTGGGAAGATCTGATGTCACTTAATCCCTCTGGAGAACCCACATGCACATGGGAGCTAAGAGATGCCCAGGAATTCCATTTGTGTGAAGGATAAACCAAGAGGTGGCCTGTGGGCCCCTTGCTCTAAATCCATCCCTCTTTTTTTTTTTGGACGAGGACATTCTCTTTGGACTGAGCAGCCCAAGGCCATGGTCACAGCTACGTCCACTGGAGATGGTGAACATCAAGATGAAATTCCTCCGTCACTGAGGAAGCCTGCGCTACATTTAGAAAAAAGAAAATAAAGTGTTTCTCTTACATATTATATAACTCTGGGGAGTCAGTTGCTTAGCAACGGAGCCCAGTTGGCTGGCCTGGAGTGGTTATTAACTCTTCCAGCAGCCCGTTGACATTGAGTCTTCCTGGAAGGCCACCAAACCACCACAGCTCCAGAATAGAAAGCTCGTGCCTTTCATTTGTCCCCACGCTAGGACCTTTCCATGGCTCCCTCGACCCCAGAAGTAGAGCTCTCTTTCCTGAGGAGGAGGAAGAGGAGGAGGAAGATGAAGAGGAGGAGGGGGAGGAGGAAGACAGCATACATAGTGTGTGCAACTTACCAAGGAAGACCTGCCTCACCCCTCTCTGACCCATTAAGGGAGGCCGGGAGAGCCCACAGGGAGGTTTGCAATGCAGGAAACCAACATCTGGCAAGCAATGCAAGTGAAATGTACAGGTGGCAGCAGTTACATTTGTAACAGGAGTGCATGAGCGCTAACTCTTTGTCCCAAGGCCAAAGCGAAATCAGCAGGGAATATGATAGCCAGGGCCCCACACGCACAAACCTTCCGTTCTCATGGGGGAGACAGCATGAAAAGAAGTAAGTAAGTGACAGCCGAGGGCGGTGGTGCCCTCAGGAGGGTGCACGGACGACAGCACATTGTAAGCCAGCCCGATGGTGCTTCAACAAAACAAAATAAGACAAGACAGAGGTGAAGAGAAATAAATACATGAGATATCCTTTTGGTTTGTTTGTCTGTTGTTTTGAGACAAGGTCTCAGATAGCCCAGGCTGGCTTCAAACTCACTATGTAGCCGAGGACGACCTTGTACTGCCAGTGCACCTGCCTCCATTCCCTAAGTGCTGGGATTACAGGGGTGTGCCGCCACACCAAGTTTTTGCGATGCCAGGTATTGAATGCAGGACCCCATGCATAAGCATTCTACCAACTGAGCCATGTCCCTGGTCTCCCTGTGAGGTAATTCTGATTGCTGTGATGGGAAGGAAATGAAATGAGGTTATGAAAGAAAAGGCCCTAGTGGGTATGGGAGGGGGGAGGGTTGCATCTATAAGCACTTCACTTTAAAAAAATATTTTATTTTTATTTATTATTTTTTCATTTATTTATTTATTATTTATTTATTTTTATTTTTGGAGAGAGACACAGAGGGACAGACAGAGAGAGAAGGAGAGGGAGACAGATAGAGAATGGGCACGCCAGCAGTCTCTCAGCTGCTGTGAACGAAATCCAGATGTGTGTGCCCCCTTGTGGGCAAGTGCGGCATTGCGCCCTTGCATCACCTTGCATCTGGCTAAACATGGGACCTGGGGATTGGAACCGGGTTCTTAGGCTTAGCAGGCAGGCCCCTTAACCGCTAAGCCATCTCTCCAGCCCTTTATTTATTATTTATTTAACAGAGAAAGAGGAAGGGAGGGAAGGAGGGAGGGAGAAAGAGAAAGAGAGAGGGAGAGAATGGGTGCGTCAGGGCCTCCAGCCACTGCAAATGAACTCTAGACATGTGTGCATCTGGCTAACGTGGGTCCTGAGGAATTGAACCTGGATCCTTTAGCTTTGTGGGCAAACACCTTAACCGCTAAGCCATCCCTCCAGCCCAAGCACTTCACTTTAAAAAAATATTTTATTTATTTACTTGAGAGAGAGAAAGAGGCAGATAGAGAGAAAGATTGGGTGCACCAGGGCTTCCAGCCACTGCAAATGGGCTACAAATACATGTGCCACTGATGCATCTGGCTTTATGTGGTACTAGAGAATTGAACCTGGGTCCTTTGGCTTTGCAGGCAAGTATCTTAACCACTAAGCCATCTCTCCAGTCCCCGCACTTCACTTTTCTTTTGATGGGGTGAGGGGGGAGGGGAGAACAGGGTTTTAGGCAGTCCTGGCTTACGTGGGTCCTGGAGAATCGAACTGGATCCTTTGGCTTGGCAGGCAAACACCTTAACCACTAAGCCATTTCTCCAGCCCCAGATCTTGTTTTTTAAAGATATTTTTAGTTATTGATTTGCAAACAGAAGAGAGATAGAGAGAGAAAGAGAGAATGGGCACCTCAGAGCCTCCAGCCACTGCAAATGAACTCCAGACACATGCACCACTTTGCACATCTGGCTTTACGTGGGTAATGGGGAATCGAACCCAAGTCGTTAGGGTATGTAGGCAAGTGCCTCAACCACTGAGCCATCTCTCCAGCCCCACCAGATCTTAGTTTTTAGGTCAGCCACTCATGGAAGCCCTTCCTGACTGCCTGATCCCAGGACACACACACACACACACACACACACACACACACTTGTGTACTGTCTAATATGATAGGATGAGCTTCAGGAAGGCAAAAAAAAAATCTTTGTTTTCTTTGCCACTACATCCCTAGTATCCATCCAGAGCCTGCCACAAACACAAAATACGTACTTTATTCTGTTAAAAAAAAAAAAAAAAAAGCTACTATAATGAAATATCCGGGAGTTACCCAGTGCTTGCTACATTCCAAGCACAATACTGAACATCTTCCATATAATGACACAACTTAATCTTCATGACAAATCAACTTGGGGCATGGCTACCCCCTTTCAGCGGGGACAAGACAGTTCCAGAGAGAGGAGCTGGGAAGACTGACCCTGGTCACTGTAAGTAGCTAGGTCGCAATCAGACCTTTGCTTCCCCCTCCCCCGGCTCTCAAAGCTGGGCTTTTACCCCACACACAACTGGTAGAACTTCCTTGAGTTTTCTGTTTCCTCTGTCCCCTCCCTGCATTCCCGCATGGACGTCATCTCCTCTCCGCAGTGGGAGTGTCACAGACAGTGTGAGAGCGTGAGGGGCATATCTCGGCTCATCTGGCTGGTCTTGCACAATCAGCAGAGTACAGAGTAGAGAAGTTGAGTGGACAGAAATAACTCGGATCACTGAGTCACTCCTAACCACGCCCAGGGGGCTTGGCGAGCATGTGGGGACACTCTGCTGCATGCTTCCCACCCCCCATCTCTTTATGTCCGGCACCATCTGTTTTTTTTTAAGAATGTGTCAGTGGAAGAATTTGGTCCCAGTTCTGGAGGCCGAGGGATTAAAATAAGCTAATATAAACTGCACCCGTTTGGAGGGCATTTAGGGTGTGCTGAGCAGTAAAGTGAAGTCTCCCAGGTATTTCTATGCCCACCCCTTCTCCAAACCTTACCATGCAGGAACTACATTTTTGGGGGCAGCAGGGAGTTATGGGGTGTTCCTAAGTAGCCCAGGCTTGTCTGTCTGGAACTGATTCTGGGGCCCAGGCTGGTCAGGAACTTGCAGTCTTCCCACCTCCGCCTCTGGTGTGCTGGGATTACACACTGATAAACCTCACTATGGCGGATGTGGCTCCAGCCCCAGGCTGCGCAGCTCTGAGTGGTGGAGCTGGCGTGCCCAGTGAGCCAGGTCAAGGTTGCGAGTGCAAGCTCTTACCAACAGTGTCTGCAGTTCTCACCATCAGCGGCTCCCCTGCCCGAGCCCACAGCTCCTTCCCTCCCGAGACCCCACTGCGTGCTATGCCCAAAGGCTTCCTGTGCAGATTTCCATAGAGCACTGGCTGGCCAGGGTGACGCAGCTATTGGACGTCAACCTGCCAATGAGTTGGGGTGCTGGCTTTCTGAATCCAGGCAGGGACACAGTTCTGGGCATCACACCCTTGTTTCAGGAGGCACTAGAGAATTTGACCCACACAGCCACAGGGAACAGAGCAGAACCTCACCTCACGGAAAGTCTGAACATCTGAGATTCAAGAAACATAAAGAAGGGCTGGAGAGATGGCTTAGCGGTTAAGTGCTTGCCTGTGAAGCCTAAGGACCCCGGTTTGAGGCTCGATTCCCCAGGCCCCACATAAGCCAGATGTGCAAGGTGGTGCATGCATCTGGAGTTCATTTGCAGTGGCTGGAGGCCCTGGTGCACCCATTCTCTCTCTCTCTCTGCCTCTTTCCCTCTCTCAAATAAATAGATAAAAATAAAATATTAAAAAAAGAAACCATAAAGAAACAAAATATATTTCTTCTCAGAGTTGGAGAGATGGCTCAACAGTTAATGCACTTGCATGCAAAGCCTAAGGGCTTGGGTTAGATTCTCCAGTACCCACGTAAAGCCAGCTACACAAGGTGGCACATGTGTCTGGAGTTTGTTTGCAGTGGTTAGAGGTCCTGGCGCACCCATTTTCTTCCTCCCTCTCTCTTTCTGCATCTCATAAATAAATAAAAAATATCACTTCTCAAAACTGTAACAAAAAGAAGGAAAGATTTACCCAGACTGGCAACACAGGCTTCCTGGGTGCAATGAATGGGGGTGAGATAATTCACTTTCTCCACAGTGTCCCCAAAATTTTGGGTATCTATATTAAAGTAAAAGCAATTAGGAAAAGCATGCCATATTCACTCACACACATCCCACTGTGCCAGGACAGCAAGACAATTTGACAAGAAAGGCCTCAGGCCTCAGGCCTCAGGCTAGGGGTGCTCCCAGCTTGCACACAAACTCTGTGATCTTGAGTATGCTACTGTCCCCAGAGTCATATACATTTCATCATTTTTAAAATTGTTGTTTGTTTTTGTTCATTGATACAGGGTCTTGTTGTAGACCAGGCTGGCCTCAGACTCACTTTGTAGCTAAGGATGGTCTTGAACTCTTGATCCTTCTGCCTCTGCCTCCCAAGAGCTGGGATTCTAGGTGTGCATGCACCATCATGCCTAGCTGTCTTTTAAAAATTTTTTTTTAATTTTTTTGAGAGAGACACAGATAGAGACAAACAGACAGAGAGAGAGAGAGAGAGAGTGGGAGAGGGAGACAGATAGAGAATGGGCGCGCCAGCAGTCTCTCAGCTGTTGTGAACGAAATCCAGATGCATGCGCCCCCTTGTGGTCAAGTGTGGCATTGCGCCCTTGCGTCACTTTGTATCTGGCTAAACGTGGGACCTGGAGATTGGAACCCGGTTCTTAGGCTTAGCAGGCAGGCGCCTTAACCGCTAAGCCATCTCTCCAGCCCCATGCCTAGCTGTCTTTTGTCTTTAAATATGGGAGATAGCCAAGGAGATTCATCCGGGGCTCCGGGTCACATGCAGTTCTCAGACTTGGTGTCGCATTTGTCTCACACAGGATTTTTGGTGACCAACTGCTTTTTCTTTTTCTTTCTGGGCAATTTTCCATTTTCCCCAGGTTCAAAGACACACTGCCCACAGCCCCCTGCTGTGGTGAGAGCGATTTGCTTCCATTATCTTAAACCTTCCAGTATTTTTTGAAACCTCCTTTTAGTGGGGAAAAAATGTGTATGTGATCACGGGAGAGAAACCTGCACTGTCCTATTTCACACATCATGAAGATGCCTCAAGCTTGAGCGGGTACTCATCACAGTGTGTGGTGAGAGCTGAAACTGTCTTTATCACCCCCCCCCACCCGCCCTCGTTGATCCACAATCATTGTTTCTGTTGGGGACAGTAATGTCTAAGGGTGTGAAGGGTTAGCCTGCAGACAGCTCCTGGGTGTGAGGTTAATGTAAGTTTCTGAACTAGACTTTTCTCTGCATCTCCTCCCTCTGTTAGATGTGCATTTGGGAGATGCAGGCTGGAGGAGGACTTGGGAAATGGGCCTATTTTACCCATTAAGACCCTGAGGCCTACAGGCTTTTACAGAGCCCACGGAAACATCTGAGAGCTGCCAACAATATATTGGCTCTGAAACCGTGAAGGCAAAACAGCAAAAGCAAAATTAATAAAGGCTTAAATTAAATGCTTCCAGAACATTCCATTATGTCAACCTTAGTATTTGTTTTTTAAAATTCAGGCTTCATAAAAGTTTCATTACGCTCGAAAAGGTTTAACGGGCTAGAGACTCGCTTTATAAGGATTCCTGAGGACGCTTGATGAGTTTAAAGAAAATACAGATAAATAGAAATTGCAAATGTTGATGGTAACAGAATCATTTTGAAAGCATGACATTAATACTTCTCTTATCATAGTGCAATAAAGATTTTAATGTGTGTGGTACGATGCAAAGGGGCGGCAACAGGATGAGACCGTTTAGTGCCAGCCAAGGTTAACCGTGGCCAGAGACGGGTTGGTGAAGAAAACTTAATGGATGGATAGAGGATGATTGGACGGGCATCTGGTTGGATTCAGTAACAGGTAGAGGAGTGGAAAGGTGATTGTTTGAATAGACAGATGCATGGAAAGTATCTTGAACCAATAAGTGGATGGTGGCATGAATGCACGGATAGGGGGCTGGAGAGATGGCTTAGTGGTTAAGGCGCCTGCCTCCTAAGCCTAAGAACGCCGGTTCCAATCGCCAGTGGTTCCAATCTCCAGGTCCCACGTTTAGCCAGATGCAAAGTGATGCAAGGGCACAATGCCGCACTTGACCACAAGGGGGCGCACACATCTGGATTTCATCCGCAGCAGCTGAGAGGCTGCTGGCGCACCCGTCTCTATCTGTCTTCCTCTCCCTCTCTCTCTGTCTCTCTCTCCAAAACAAAAAAGAATGCACGGATAGGGAGTGAGCCACTTCATGGGTAAATGGATGTATGCAATGGAAGATAGATGGATGGATGAGTGAGTATAAAGAAAAATGGAAGGTTGGGGCTGGAGAGATGGCTCAGTGGTGTAAGGTGCTTGTTTGCAAAACCTGATGGCCCTACTGGGTCTGGTTCCCCAGTAGGCACATACAAGCCAGGTACACAATGTGGCACCTGCATCTGGAATTTGTTTGCACTGGCAGAAGGCCCTGGCATGCCCATACTCATTTTCTCTCTTAAATAAATAAATTAATTTAAAAGTATGATTATAAAAGAATAATAGGTCCAGGCATAGGGGCACATGCCTTTAACCCCAGCACTTGGGAGGCAGAGGTAGGAGGATCGCTGAGTTCAAGGCTGTCCTGAGACTACATAGTGAATTCCAGGTCAGCTTGGGCTAGAGTGAGCCCCTGCCTTGAAAAGCCAAATATATATATATATATGTGTGTGTGTGTGTGTGTGTGTGTGTGTGTGTGTGTATAAAATTAGCAGTTAAGGTGCTTGACCGTGAAGCCTAAGAACCCATGTTTGACGCTCCAAGTCCCACATAAGCCAGACGCACAAGGTGATGCAAGCACAAGATCGTACATGAGCACAAGGTGATACACGTGTCTGGAGTTTGATTGCAGTGGCTGGAGGCCCTGGTGCGCCAATTCTCTCTCATAAAAGAAGCAAAAAAATAAAAATAAAAGATAAAAATATAAAAGAATAATAATGGGAGGTTGGAGGACAGATGAATAGAAGGATGATGGACTGATTATTGCAAGGAATGATGAGTGGACGGCCATGGAGGGACAGATGGACAAATAATGGATAGTTGGATGGAAGGATGGAGGGACTGGGTAATGGGTATATTGATGAGTGGATAGACAGAGACCGAAGGGCAGAAATGGATGGACAGCAAGATGCTAGAGAGATGGATAGAAGGACGAAGCCATATGCTCAGTACCATGCAGTGACTTCTCGTGTTTAATCTTTCACCAGGAACAGTTACATTTGGTTATAATTCCTTGCACACCAGGGTGCACATGACTATAATTCCTTGCACACCAGGGTGCACATGACTCAGAGACCATCTGATCATTACAGATGAAGAAACTGAGGCTCAGAGAAGGAAAGGGTCTTGGTTGGTGGCACATTTTCTTTATTCTCACTGAACAAGAGATTGCTGTGCTGATGTCTGCCTCTTAGACCCGCCCAGGCCCAGAGCATGGCAGGAGACCGTCTTTCATGGTGGATGGCGGCTCGCTGCTAAGCTGGCTGGCCTCGGCGCCCTCCTGCATCCTCCTAGTGTTTCCTGTAGAAGGCAGCGTGATGAATGCAGCGTTTAGGTCTGGACTCAGCTCAGGTCACTGTCATCTCTGCTGAGGAGGCACACCCCACTGAAGCATGGCAGGAGGAAAAAAGAAATACTTGGGACCCTAACCTACTGGTCCCCAGTGGGGCTTTTCCACAGTAGTGGCTTTTGGCTTCTCCTCTACTCTTGGCCAGCGGGTGGGTGGAGCCCAGGAACTGACCATCAAGGTTCTGTGGAAGCCTGGCCCCAGTGGCTTGTTTAAGTGAGCTCATGAGCCAAATTGGTCCATAGAACCTACACTGGGTCATCTTCCCAACTCTCTGGAGTGTGCACTATTGTAATATCCATGTAATGATGAGGTAACCAGTCCACGCATCCTGTCTGTCCACCCAACTATCACGTACGGGCCCATCAATCCCCCCAGCACATCCACCCATCATTCCATCCATCAATTAGCCCATCCATCCTTCTATTTATTTGTCCTCCAACCTTCCATTCTTTTCATTTATAGTTTTTCACTTTTTGAGACAGACAGACAGAGAGAGAGAGACAGAGAGAGAGAGGAAGAGGCAGAGAGAGAGAATGGGTGCTCCAGGGCCTTTTCGGCCACTGTGAACGAACTCCAGACACAGGCGCCCCCTTGTGCACATGTGCGACACTGCCTGCTTGCATCACTTTTGCGTCTGGCTAAATGTGGGACCTGGAGATTCGAACAGGCATTCTTAGGCTTCGCAGGCAGGAGACTTCACTGTTAAGCCATCTCTCCAGCCCTCCATTCTGTTTAAATAATCTTTTTATTTTAAAATGTATTTATTTATGAGATTACATAAAATGAGTCTGTAATTCTACAGTTGATAAGTGGCAGAGGTGGGATCTGAACTCAGGGAGTCTGATTTTCAAGTCATCCTGCATTACACCATACTAACCTGCCTTCTGGAACTTGAACTCTACACACAGGATGTCCTCCAAAAATACAGGTTGATGGGTTTTATCGTTGACACTGAAAAATAGATGTATTTGCTCCTATCAAGCACTTAGCTTCCAAGTTGAAGGAGCGTCAGCCCCGAGGCGAACTGGTCTCGATGCCCTGCAACTTGATCCTGACTCAGCCTCAGTCTCCTCCTTTGCAAACTGTGGATAATCATGAAGGTCCTCGTGGGGCCTTTTCCAAGGTTGTCGGATGGAGTGAGAAGGTAATGAGTGAAAATAAAGTATATTTTAAATGGCCAAATGCGGCTTAAGTGTAGGCAATATTCCATTTATTAGTGCTAGAGCAGGGGATTACACTGTCGTTAATACCCACAACTGGCATATATCATTGTAATGACGACTGCTGTGATTGTTACCACCGCTACGGCAAGCGAGCGCTGACACTGGCCCTGGGTTCCTGAGATGTTTCACGGCATTCTCTTGGGTAAAGAGTGACTCCAGGGCTGGAGAGATGGCTTAGTGCTCAAGGCGCCTGCCTGCAAAGCCTAAGAACGCCTGTTCTAATCTCCAGGTCCCACGTTTAGCCAGATGCAAAAGTGACCCAAGCATGCAATGTCGCACATACACACACGGGGGCGCACATGCCTAGAGTTCATTCACAGCAGCTGAGAGGCCCTGGTGTGCCCATTCTCTGTCTCTCTCAAATTAAAAAAAAAAAGAGTGACTCCAGGGCTGGAGAGATGGCTCAGCAGTTATGGTGCTTGTCTGCAAAGCCTAAGGACCCAGGTCCGATTTCCCAGTACCCATGTAAAGCCAGATGTACAGTGGCACATGCATTTGGTGTTCATTTGCATTGGTGCACCCATTCTCTCTCTCTGTCTCTCTTCTCTCTCTCTGCTTGCATATATATATATTTTTTATTTTATTTTATTTTATTTTATTTTATTTATTTATTTATTTTTTTAGTTTTTCGAGGTAGGGTCTCTCTCTGGCCCAGGCTGACCTGGAATTAACTACGTAGTCTCAGGGTGGCCTGGAACTCTCGGCAATCCTCCTACCTCTGCCTCCCGAGTGCTGGGATTAAAGGCGTGCGCCACCACGCCCGGCTTATATATATATTTTAAAGAGTGATTCTAATTGGAATAAGCACTCAGGACTGGCTCTTCTGTGGTACGGGAAGTCAGCTCCCAGTAGCACACAGAGCAGGATGATCTCCAAGCTGAGTCATCAGACCGCAGACCCAGGGGACAAAGTGGATGTGGGTATTCCAGTGTGGTGTCCTAACTCGTCATACCTGGACAGGAAAGGCTCCCTGGGAGAGGAGACCTTCTGACACTATAGAAGATGCGAGGGTTATGCAGGGCGGGGGAAGGGTCCTAGCTGTCAATCACGGGCTAGCCCTCCTCCTCTCATGGCTCTGATGAGTCCAGGGCCTGCACCCGGAGCTCTTGGCTTCTCTTGAGGGATCGGCCCTGCTTCCCGGGCTCCAAATCAAAATGACAGGTTCTTCAAATTGGTTCCGGGGCTCATGCGTTTATAAGAATGTCTTTTGCCAGAACAAGCTTGCTATGTCTAATTTCTGCCCCAAGCACATTTTTATAGTTAAGCTGTATTATAAATGTCGTTTAATTTACCCAGCGATGCTGGGCCCACAGTACATGGAGAGCCACTGATAATATATATCAGATTCTTTGGGTACAGTATGATTAGGACTTGGGAGGCGGGGAGGGGTGAATTCATCATCATTTGCCCAAATTGATATTCTTTCCCTCTCTTCTCGGCTGTTTCTTTCCTGTGTTTTAGACGCAAAGACAGGCTTTCAAAGTCCCTGATGGGGTGGGAGGGGCAAGACGGAGGTAAACTGGAAAGTGGGGGTCTCTGTGGATTTCTCAGCAGAATCAGAGCATTGGCTGCCTCATGGTTGGAGAAGGGCTTCCTGGAGGAGGGGCTGGCAGGATAGAATTCAAATGGCCTCTGACTTGAGCTAGGGGCAAATAGAAACCAGTGGGATAACTCATGCTGGGAAAAGGTGGCACAGATGACATTAACTCTTTTTTTTTTTTTAATTATATCTTTTTATTTATCTAAGAGAGGAGGAACAGATAAAGAGAGAATGAGCATGCCAGGGCCTCAAACCACTGTAAACGAATTCCAGACACATGTGCCACCTTGTGCTTCTTCTGGCTTACTGGGGAATCGAACCTGGATCCTTATGCTTTGCAGACTAGCGCCTTAACTGCTAAGCCATCTCTCCAGCCCTGACATTAACTCTTTCAAGGCTTTCTGCAAAGGGGCTTCCTGGAATGAGCCCAGTCCTCATCTTTGAGGCTTCTGTTTCCTACAACAGTGCCTTATATCCAAACAGATCCATCCCCTGAGTTCAAATCCAGCCAGGAAGTACTACCTCTCACATCCTGGTAGCCCTCCCAACCTTACTGGATGCTGTCCCTCCCACTGGCAAGAATTCTCTGTCTGGTCAAAGCCCATTAGCTTCCAGAACCTTCCAGGACCATCTGGGCACTCGCTTATGAAAGTCAGTTTGAAGAAAGAACACTGCAACCCTGTTAGGTCAGGACTTGTTCCGCTTCTTGTGCCTGCAACCAAACACCTAGCAAGGAGCAACTTAAGGGGCTGGGGAGGTGGGTTAAAGGTTAGAGGCTCTTTCTTGCAAGGTCTGACAACCTGGGTTGGATTCCCCAGTACCCACATAAAGCCAGCTGCAAAAAAAAAAAAAAAAAAAAAAAGAGTGCATGCATCTGGAGTTCATTTGCAGTAGCAAGAGGCCCTGCTGCACCCACACCTTTCTCTGTGTCTCTCTCAAATACATAAATAAATATTCAAAAAAGAAGCGACTTAGAGAAGAAAGAAAGTTTAGGAAGAAATACAGTCCATCACAGCGGGGAAGGCATGGTGGCAGGAGCGCACAGCAGTGGTCACACTGGCTGCAAACAGCAGCTGGATGTAGACAGGAAGTGGGGCTGGGCTATAAAGTCTCCAGGATCTCCCCTAGCAATTCACTTCCTCCCCTGAGGCTTCACCTCCTAAACGTTCCACAGCCTCCCAGGACACCACCGCCAGATGGGGACCAACTGCTCAACTCCATTAACCTGTTGGGGGAACATTCAAACCCTAACAGTTTAGCAAGAAATGTCCCAACGCCACATTTGATACGTGGGGACCTATTAGAGCAAACCTTCCCCTTTCACCTGGCCCCCAGGTGATGTCTGGGCTCCCGGGCCTGTCTGGCACTAGAATTCCATGATGTCAGCTTGGCCAGGGCCCCTTCACATTTTGGTTTTCTCTTGGCCATTTTCTATTCACTGGCCCCACCCTGCTCCTTGGCTGTACATGTCCCCTTGCCCATCCGGAGCTCTGAGTTGAGCCTAGTATTGTCCGCCGCTAACCCCACGGCCGTGGCCCCCACCCCATGGTGACAATCCTGTATAAAATGTTCCTTCCTGTGCTCCGACATGTGGTAGTGGCAGTAGTATATATTGCCTGACTTTTTTCTGTTTTTTAAATAAATATATATATATTTATTTAATTATTTATTAGTGAGTGAGAGAAAGAAAGAATGAGAGGACAGAGGTGCACCAGGGCCTCTAGCCACTGTCTGGTGTTCTATGGGTTCTGGGGGAATTGAACCTGGGTCCTCTGGCTTTGCAGGCAAGTGCCTTAACAGCTAAGTCATCTCTCCAGCCCGTCTTTCTTTCTTTCTTTCTTTCTTTCTTTCTTTCTTTCTTTCTTTCTTTCTTTCTTTCTCTCTCTCTCTCTCTCTCTCTCTCTCCCCTTCCTTCCTTTCTTCCTTTTTTTCCCTCTTTCTTTTTCTTTTGTTCTTTCTTTCTCTCTCCCCTTCCTTCCTTCCTTTTTTCCTTTCTCTCCTTTCTTTCTTTTTTCCTTTCTCTTCTTTCTTTCTTTCTTTCTTTCTTTCTTTCTTTCTTTCTTTCTTTCCTTCCTTCCTTCCTTCCTTCCTTCCTTCCTTCCTCCCTCCCTCCCTCCCTCCCTCCCTCCCTCTCTCTCTCTTCTTGAGACAGTTTTGCTATGCAGTCCAAGCTGCCCTGAGCTCATGATCCTTCTGCCTCAGCCTCCCAGGTGCTTGCATTTCGTGCTTGCATGAGCACACCTGGAAGAGCAAGGTTTTTCTTGAACACAACCTCTGACCTCTTCTTGGTACCCTGACCCCAGTGTCACAGGCTGGTGACTTCTCCCTGGTAGAGCAGAGCAGAGCAGAGCAGAGCAGAGCAGAGCAGAGCAGAGCAGAGCAGAGCAGAGCAGAGCACAACGGTGAGTCCTGAGCCTCAGCCCATCCCAGGAGCGGCCACTTTCCTGTGAGCAGGGAGTGGAAAAGCAGGCTGAGGGCAACAACCATTTGAGGCAGCCGGGCTGTCCCTGGGGTGCGGCAGACCTGAGCTCTGGTTTGAAGAAGCTGGGGTGTGATCGATCACACCCTTCGTGGAACACATTTGTTTGGTTCATTAAAGGAGTTAAGTAGATTTCCAGGAACAGAGGAATCAGGAGAGCCGGGCTGCCTCTGGGGATGGAAAATGAGGTGGGCCAAGAGGTGATTCCTACCTGCGTTTGTGTCACTAGAAAACACCCCTTTGGAAGTCACCGGGACAGGGGCATGCACCACCGGCTCTGGGAGATCACTCACTCTCTCCAAGTGTCAGGGCTGCTGTAAAGCGGGGAGACCCGTGGCTCACCCCACGGACAGTTGTGTGACATCAGCGAGAAGGTGCGAGCTGAGCTTGTGGCTTTGGGGTCAGGACACCCCGACACACTAGGCACAGTTCATTCAGAGGTTCCAGGCTTATAGACTGAGTGGGACATCGGCTTCTTTCTCTTATTGTCCTGTGTGACTTCAACTCAGAATCCATTTGAAAACTACTGCTCCACCTCTGGGGACCCTGAGAGCCAGCGTGGGTGGGATAGCATTGGTCCAAGGTCACACAGTACATTTCCACCAGCTCCAGCATTCAAAAAAGAAAATTGTCTGATTCTGAAATTCCATGCGTCTGTGTTTTCTTGAGATTGAACCCAGGGCCTTAAGCATGCTATTGTCTAGCCTGTGCTCTACCACTGAGCTCCACCCCAGGGAATTCCTTATTGTGTTGCTATCACACACGGATAAGCCTGGCTTCTTCAACATCAGTGCTAGACTCAGTGATGCCAATGTGAGTGATCTGCTATTTGGAGAACACAGCCCAGCTCATGAACTGTTAACATTAAACAATATTTTAAATTATTTGTGAACAGAGAGAGAGAGGGAGAGAGAGAGAATATGAGTCTCTTGTTGCTGCAGACGAACTCCAGGTGCATGCACCACTTTGTGCATCTGGCAAGCAAGCACCTTTTTAGCACTGAGCCATCTCCCCAGCTCCAGTGAGTATTCACTAACTAACTGAATGGACACATTGTTGAATTAACGAGTGAATGACAGATGGCTCAGAGGGAAGGCCACACTGTCCATTCTTGTTCCAGTAGCCAGAACAGAGACTGTAAGTGGATGCTCAAGGACTGTGTGCTGTTTAAGGGTGAGCCAGTGAATCACCCCCTGCGTTTCCGTGACCTAGTGGGGCAAGCGGATTCCCAGACACGAAGAACAGGGGAGGCTCGTTGGCACCACAGAGTTACCATCCTGGTACTATAGATCCATGGGGGACAGTGGGGATCCCAGAAACGGGTATAGGGCCCAGGAAACCAGGGAGGGCAGGCTCCAGGGAAGAGACTCTGGGCCTTGTTCCCACTACAGGGAAGAGACCCCAGAAGGAGAAAAGCTGAGTTACAGACCCGTGTGGATGACCCGCTCCCATTCATAAGAATCAGAATCTCCACGTCTCCATGGATGGCATCTATAAAATAAGGGGTTCTTCAAGCACGTCTACGTCAGGAGAAAAAGGATCAAGGAACCACTGGGGCAAAGAGTCTCCCTGCCCCGAAGTTTCTTCATCTGAAAATGACCCAATTTCCCATAGCACTTTCTCCGTAAGATGATTCGTGGCCATCTAATACAATGTTGCAATACTGGCCCCTCTGCCACATGCTGTGCTTAAATAACTTCTAAAAATTTATTTATTTATTTATGAGAGAGAGATAGAGAGAAATGGGTGCATTCTCCACTGCAAATGAACGCCAGATGCATATGCAACTTTCTGCATCTGGCTTTATGCAGGTGCTACAGAATCAAACCCTGGGGCCATCAGGCTTTGCAAATGAGTGCCTTGAACCACTGAGCCCATCTCTCTAGCTCCTTAAATGACTTTTTTTTTTTTAAAAAATATTTTATTATTTATTGATTTATTTGAGAGAGAGAGTTACAGAAATAGGCAGGTACAGAGAGAGACAATGGGCACGCCCGGGCCTCCAACCACTGCAAATAAACTCCAGATGCATGCGTCCTCTTGTGCATCTGGCTTACGTGGGTACTGGGGAATCGAGCCTCGAACCGGGATCCTTAGGTTTCACAGGCAAGCGCTTAACCGCTAAGCCATCTCTCCAGCCCTTAAATGACTTTTTATTACTACTTGGGATAGATCACTCCAGGACCTGAATAATTTGGTTGTGGGCCGGCCTCACTAACTGATGGTCCAAGTTGCTGCTTTATGGAGAGAGCGCCTCTTGTTCGTGGATCTGCACACCGTTGGCTGCATCTCACTCTAGAACCCTCTGCCACTTTGACTAGTTGTCTCTTCCCACGTGTACCCAAGAACCAACTGCCAACATGTTGTCTCGGCCAGTGAAGTTAGGTTAGGAGTCTAGCCTTGGCAGCCCTGGGTGGGCTCCTCCTCTGCCTCAGAGAATTCTGGGATCATGACATGAGGTTGTCTTAAATGATACATGGACCCAGGACAGCATCAGCCAGATGGACTTTAATAATCAAAAGAGAGGGGCAAAAAAAAAAAAAATCAGCTTCCTTTGTTGACATTCCAATCAGGACTATTCGCAATGACCCTGGGGTACATGGGTTCCCAGTTCTGGCCCTTGGAGGGACCTGCCTCCTACCCAGAAGTCAACTGGTGCCCATGGAACAGCAGAGATGGGAGAAAAACAATAAGCTACCATTTGGGACTGCCTTTGAAGCATAGTTACACGTTGAGTTTAGAGGCAAAGAGGAGCTTTGCATAGCGCTGTGACCTTTGCACCCACCAAACACACAGTACAGAGCAGAATGGGGACAATAGTCTTGAAGGGAGGGAGGGAGGGAGGGAGGAAGGAAGGAAGGAAGGAAGGAAGGAAGGAAGGAAGGAAGGGAGGGAGGGAGGAAGGAATGAATGAATCTGACGTCATGGTTAGTTGGCTATCTGCGCCAGAGATTATCATGAACATCTTTGAGGATTCTGCAAATCATTAAGCAAGAGCATGTACATGAAACCATAGGCAAGGTTCTAGTGCATTCCCTAAGCTCCTCTCCTTCCCACCCTTGTCCTCTCTGTGTGTTTTGGAGCTAGGGCAGGGGCCTGGTGGAGGGAGGACCTTGCCTCTGGATCCCCTTGTGCACAGGCTGGCCAACTTCATCCGCGGGCAGGCAGGCATGCAGGTGGGAAGGGACAGGCTGTGGCCATGTTGCTGTTCTTCCAGGGTCTCGCGGCTGATGGGAGCTGAAGTTTGCTCATAACCTACCCGCCGGCAAGTGATGAATGCACTCACCTGGACCCAGACCTTATGCTTGGATCCTCAATTTTATTAAACGAGATAATAAAATACCTTCAATCGGGAAGTAGCGCGTGGATGTGGTGGTCGTAAAGTCCACGCTTCTCTTCCAATCCCATGAAATATTTTATCTACAGGGGTCATAAAATTGTGAATTCGGTTCTGGCTCTGGTTATTACCCGCTGAGGCCCTGCCCCCCTCCCCCAGCACTCGGGAAAAGTCACACTTTCACTTAACACACAGAGTACCTAGCCTCTGTGTCAGACCCTGAGCTCAGCTCACTGTGGAAGATCACCTGTCTCACGTCCATCCACTCAGCGGGAAGGATGGACACTTCCCTGTGCATACTGTCTCCGTGAAGTCAAACAACGTCTCCAAGGTCATTCCACGACCAAATGATCAAACCTCTTGTGGCGGATTGACTCAGGTGTCCCCCATAAACTCATGTGCTCAGAATGCTTGGTCCCCACAGTTTGGGAGGTGGAGCCTCGCTGGAGGAGATGTGTTGTTTGGGGTGGGGTTTAGGGGTGTTACAACCAGCTCCCCCCCCCTTGCAAGACCTCGGCTCACTCTCCTGCTGCTGTTTTCCAGCTGCTGTGGCAGAGGTGATGCCCAGCCTCTGCTCGTGCCACGCTTTCCCTGCTGTCATGAAGCTTCCTTTCGAGGCTGTCAGCCAAAATAATCCCTTTCCTCCCATCAGTGGCTTTGAGTCAGGTGCTTTGTGCCAGCAATGAGAAGGTAATTACAACACCTCTGCCACCTACACTCTGAACTTCTGATAATGTCATCCCCTACCCCAGGCCAGACTCTGCTCAGCCCTGAGGTGCAGATGCTGACGGCATAGACAGGCAGAGTGCTAAGACATCCATGCATTCCTGCGCCTGTGAATAAGGATGTGTAGGCTGGAGGGATGGCTTAGTGGTTAAGACACTTGCCTGTGAAGCCTAAGGACCCAGGTTCGATTCCCCAGTACCCACATAAAGCCAGATGCATGTATCTGGTGTTCACTCACAGTGCCTAGAGGCCCCGGTGTGCCCATTCTCATTCTCCTCTCCCTCTCCCCCCTTTTTTCTCTCCCAAATAAATAATTTTTAAAAAAACAAAAGGATAATGACACGTCTACATTTTCTCATGCTGCACCTTGCATTCACTGAGCCACATATTTGGAGAAAGGCATGGATGGAGACAGATAAGAACTGCATGTCCCTGCCTTGGAGGACCTGAGCATCCAACAAACACATGTGCCTCTGGGGCAGTGAGCCACGTGACCATGAGGCCACTGTCACAGTGCACACTCTTGCTTCTGTTGCTGGGCCCCTATTACAAGCTAGCGTCAGTCTAGCTTCTGGGCCCCCCCCCCCCCGAGTACTGGCCTGTGGCAGGCAAAGCCATTGAGTCCTGGGGGTGCAGTGGGATTGTCACATGCAAAGCCAAAGGCAAGGCTGGGTTAATGTCCGCTGTGGTTACATGAGACATCGGACTGCCGGGAGCACATGCCACTGTGAGTGTTGCACCCTGACGAGGCCCCAGCCATTCCTGGGGTATACAGGTTCAGCTCAGAACTCCACAAACCCCTGCTGTGCTCCACTGTCCTTTTAAATTTGAAGTTGAAATTGAGCCACGGAGTGAGTGGTCCAGTGATGTGTTTCCACCTTCCCCGTTTGGATTAATAAGAGAGATCTGAGGTTTTCTTAAAAAAAAAAAAAAAAAAAAACAAGAACACACACGAACAAAAACAACAACAACAAAAAAGCAAAAACAAAAATTTCGTTTTTAACCCCGGTTGAAGGAGACGTATGCAAATTTGCCTCAGCTCATCATTTTTTATTTATGCCATAAATTAGGCAAATTTCCCTTCCTGAAGCTCTGGAAAATGAGGCTTGATTCCACATATTTTGCATTAATTTCCAAGGCAGTTGGCCCTAAATTAGCTTTACAACTTGCTAAACCTGCTTTCAAAAGGGGGCACAGAAAGTGGAGGACTGTTCAGAAGTCCTTAGGGATCGAGATCTGAACCCCTCCCTTAGAAGATTGATTTAGTTTAGCAGCGCAAGTCCCCCAGGACCGTCACGACGGCCTCACAAGCTGTGCTCTGATGAACTCCAGCTTCCCATTGGCACGCGCCCCGCGCCCCGGGTGCTCTGGGCTCCTTCTGGAGTCGCGCCGGGGACCGCGTGACTGTGTGAGCGAGTGCGTATCGTGTTCCCGCTCTGTACCACGCAGAGTGGTGAGCAACGCTTTTAGATTCTCCATCCTGCAGATGGAAACGGAGGAGGCTGCAGCACCACACGACACCTCCGAGCTTCAGAGGTGGGATCTGCATTCGGAACGTCTCAACCCGAACCCGGTGCAGAGTTTACTATGCGCAGAAAGTTCTGTCTGGGCTGCATCCATACCTGCTGCTCTTGCTTCCATCCCGTTAGACCTCTGGAGCAATGACTGCTCACACCCGTACAGAGGGGCACATGTCTGCCAAGCGCAGCCTGCCGATGCCCATAAACCTCCCTGGTGCCTTCTGAGTGCATTGCTGTCAATGCAGACACACCGCTGTGGGGAGGACGTCCTGGGCCCTGTCTTGAAGCGTTTTCCTCTTTCTACCCCAGATTAATTTTCAGTGGTTCAACCTTAAAGTGCTTAGATGCACCAGTTCATGTGTGGCTCTCTCTTCTTGTCCTTCACCCCATGAATTCCCAACGGTCAACTATTATCTTAAGTCAAGTTTTCCCAAGAGCTATGAAGAGTAGACATTATGTACAAGTGCTTGTGCGTCCTGTGCCCAATCAGTTTGGTCTTGGCTGAATAATGTCATCCATCCATCCATCCATCCATCCATCCATCCTTCCATCCACCCACCCACCTACTTATTTATTTACTTATTTGTTAGAGACAGAGAAAGGGACAGAGAGAAAGAGAGAGAGTGAGAGAGGAGAGAGAGAGAGAATGGACGCACCAGGGCCTCCAGCCACTGCAAATGAACTCCAGATGCATGTGCCACCTTTTGCATTTGGCTTACGTGGGACCTGGAGAATCAAACCGGGGTCCTTGGGCTTCACAGGCATGTTCCTTAATCGCTAAGCCATCTCTCCAGCCCCCATCTACTTATTTTTATCCACATATCAATCCATCAGTCCATCCATTAATCCTTCATTCCATCCACCCATTATTCCATTCTTCCACTCATCCTTCCACCTATCCACTTATGGTTCATTCACTCATTCATTCATTTATTCATTCAATAAAACAACCAATATCACCCCAACCTCCCAGGGTCTCACCATCCAAAGGGGAGAAAGACAGTCAGCCAGTTACCATGTGCTGTGAGTCTTCCCAGCTGTTACTAATTAGCAAGGCCCAAGCTTCATGAACACGTGTGCCCTAGCCAAGGTCTCTGAGAGCCACGTCTAACAGTAAGGAGGCAGCCACGACGGTGAGAGATGTCAGCAGTGGCAATCGGTCCACTTGACCCATGGGTCAGGGTGGTCATATTTTATGCCACAAGGCACGATGACCACACAAGCCATGGACATCTGCATTTAGCATGACCAGCCCATTTCCTGGCACCAAGGTCCGAGCAGGACCAGCCCGTGTTCCTCTTTAGAACCTGAACTTGTTGACAAGGCTGTGTCTGGAGGACCACGGCGACATGCAGTGGCTGTCTGGGAAGGATGCAAATCGCTACTTCATGCTGTTCACTGTGGCAGCCACCAGCCACTTGGAATGATGGTTGGAGTGACATAGGAAGGCAGATTTCGATGTAGCCAGTGGCTCCCAAGTCAGTGCTCAGGAAGAGGCTGGAGAAGACATGATGCCCCCCCCCCGGGGAGGGGTTGAGCCCAGGTATGGAGGACAAAAGATGGACAGTGAGAAAGAGTCAGGTGATCAAGAGGGACCAGAGTCCCAAGATGCTCAGAGAGAAGGCGATGTGATAGAACGGGGTGGAGGTGGGGCCACCCCCCACCCGGAACCATCCTAGGCAAAATATTTGCAGAACCCGCTAGGGAGAATCCCTTCACTCGGGAGACAGAGGTAGGATGCTCATGAGTTCGAGACCAGCCTGGGCTACACAGACAGAACCCTGTTTCAAAACCCAAAACAACAGGCTGGAAAGATGGCCTGGAGGTTAAGGCACTTGCCTGCGAAGCCTAAGGACTCATGCTTGACTTTTCAGGTCCCACGTAAGCCAGGTGCACCAGGTGACGCAAGCGCGCAAGGTGGCACATGTGCACAAGGTGACGCATGCGTTTAGAGTTTGATTACAGCAGCTGGAGGCCCTGGTGTGTCAATTCTCTCTCTCCCTCCCTCCTTCTTTCTCTCTCTCTCTCTCTCTCTCTCTTTCTCTTGCTCTCTCACATAAGTCTGTTGGGCTTGCCTCAAAACACAGCGCACCTTCTCCTTGAGCTATTGTTGTGACAGTCGTTGTTGTATACACTTTAGCCCATCTGAGCTTCGATGACAGAAAACCATCAACTGGCTACCATCTAAGCACCAGGCATCTGCTACTCAGCTGCAGAGCCTGGCAAGGACGAGATCAAGGTGCTGGCAGATTCAGCATCTAGCAACGGCCTGTCACTCACGTATGGCCCCTTCTTGTGATGCCCTCACACGGTAGAAGGGGTATAATGTCCCCTTCTGCCCTCTTTGGCTAAAGCCACTAAATCCCACTTATGGAGACTCCAAATTTGTGATCTAAACTTCCTTCCCAGGGGGCTGGCTTCTACCACCATCTCCCGCAGCTTCAACAGGAGAAGCTTAAGTGGGGCGCAGATGCACTGACAGCTCAGGGCCCCTGTCATTCTCACCACCCCTAGGTTGGAATCCAACTCTGGTGGACTCGAGACTGTGCCCTTACTAACCACACACCACTTCGCCCAGCCAGACTCTGGTCCTGGGCCAGCAATCTTGCTGCTGGTCTGGATACATCAGTTTGTGATGCCAAGCTTGTAGGCGAGACTAGGTAGAAAAACGGATGCCCAGGGACTCATGCCCAGGTCCTTCCTCCTGAGGTGTGGCCTTGCTGTAGATCTTTCATGTTAGTCTGGACACCAGCCTTGTTATCTAATGTGATAGCCACTATCCAAATGTGGTTATTGTCTAATCAATTTAAAAATTCCCATAATCATAACATTTAAATTAGGAAGATAAAATTCAATTAAAATTTGAGTTCCCTTAGCCTACCAACTGCATTTCGAGTTTCTGGCATGGTAGGTGGCCGCAGTTTGAGCAAGGCTGGTGACCAAGGCTGACACTGACCACATGGTGTAAGCCTCCCTCAACTTCCCCCATCTCCCCACAGCCAGGCTTCTGGGCGCTTCTCTATCAGCCGCTGTCCA
Source organism: Orientallactaga sibirica (assembly GCA_036365145.1). Taxonomy (NCBI): domain Eukaryota; kingdom Metazoa; phylum Chordata; class Mammalia; order Rodentia; family Dipodidae; genus Orientallactaga; species Orientallactaga sibirica. Next base: position 2,876,436 of record JAEOAD010000026.1, on the reverse strand, counting down.
TGGTCCATGGACGGAGCAAGGAAGCCTGGCAGAAGCACCTGGCTGGGGCTGGACCTGGCTAAGGCCTGCTTGACTCAAGCCATCTGCACGGATGGCCCTGTTCCCGGGAGCAAGCTGCTCTGTGGGCGTCGTGGACACACAGGTGCCCACTCAGCATGGAGGATGGCTGGGCTGCGACTCCTTTAAGCTGGCTCTATGCCACCACTCTGCTCTGGCAGCCATTGGGTTAAGGGACTCAGATGGCCAAAGAATCTTTATTGTCATCACATCTCTCAGCACATACATGGGAAGGAAATACAGATTCCATGCTTCCTCCTTCCTTCCTTCCCTCCCTCCCTCCCTCCTTTCCTTCCTTTTTTCCTTCCTTTCTCCCCTCCCTCCCTTTCTTTCTTCCTTCCCTCCCACCCTCCCTCCCTTCCTTCTTTCCTTCCCTCTCTCCCTTTCTTTCTTCCTTCTTTCCCTCATTCTCTCCCTCCCTTCCTTCTTTCCCTTCCTTCTTCCGTTCCGTCCCTCCCCCCTCTCTCCCTCCCTCCCTTCCTCCCTCCTTCCTTCCTTCCTTCCTTCCTTCCTTCCTTCCTTCCTTCCTTCTTTCCTTCCTTCTTTCCCAATTTCCTTCCTTCACAACCTTCCTCCCTCCCTTCCTTCATTCTTTCCTTCCCCCTCTCCCTTTCTTTTTTCCTTCTTTCCCTCCCTCCCTTCTTTCCTTTCTTTCTTCCTTCCTGCCTTCCCTTCCTTCCTTCCCTTCTTTCTTCCTTCCTTCCCTCCTTCCTTCCTCCCCCTCCCTCCCTCCCTTCCTTCCTTCCCTCCCGTCTTTTGCAGGTGTATCTGGTATTCATGTGTGGATGTGTGTGTATATGTGTGTGTGTGTGTGTATGAGTACACGTGCACATGTGTGCACATGCATGTGGAGGTCAAAGGTCAATGTTGGGTGTCTTTGTCAGTCTTCACTGAACCTGGGAGCTCACCCATAGGCCCCGGGGATCCATCTGTCTCTGCTTCCGCAGCACTGGGATTACAGGTGCTTACAACTAGGCCCAGCATCTGACGTGGTGCTGGGGATCCAGTGCACTCCTCATCCTCGTGGGGCCAGTACTTCACTTCCTGAGCCGTCTCACCAGCCTACTCGTCTTCTTTCTTGACAGGGTCTAGATATGTAGTCCAGGCTGGCCTTGAACTAGTGATCCTCCTGCCTCGGTTTCCTGAGTACTTGGACTGCAGGCACGCACCACTAAACCTAGCCTTCTTTTCCTCGAATGGGAGACGGGTAGACAGGCTTGGGGTCTAGCTGTGCTACCCCCTTGCAGAGGGACTTGGGTAATGATCTTTCCTTGGACTTCTCAATAAAAGGACAGAACAGGGAGAGGCCTGAGCAGGTGAGGATCATATAGAACAGCTTTGAAAGGATGGATGACGCTGCAGCCCTCGAAATGCCAATCTAGAGACACCATCCCTGGAGAAGGCGGCTCAGAGCACAGAGTGCCTTCCCTAAGGACGCACGTCTGGCAAGAAGCAACAGATATGAAAAGTAGGCCGTGGACGGGCGTGGTGGCACACACCTTTATTCCCAGCACTCAGGAGGCAGAGGTAGGAGGACCGCCCTGTGTTCGAGGCCACCCTGAGACTACATAGTGAATTCCAGGTCAGCCTGGGCTAGAGTGAGACCATGGTAGTTTGAATAGATGGTCCCCAATATATTCAGAATTTTATTAGTTTGTAGTTTGCATCTGCAGCCACCTGGCTGGAGGCAGTGTCACTGGGTGGATCTTAAGGTGTGGTGGAGGGTTTGAGATTTCAATCTAAAGATATACAAAGCATGCCTAGCTGGAGTTCCTGAAGTGTGCTGTGCCGTGTGGCTTTTGGCTTCTCTTTCTGTGTTTGGTCCTGTGAAGACAGGCCAGCTTCTTCTGCCATTATGGAACTTCCCCTGGATCTGTAAGCTTCAATAAAAATCCCTTCCTCCATCACTGTGCCTGGTCTGGAAGTTCATCTCAGTGAACCTGAAGCTGTCTGCTGCAGAGACCCTGTCTTGAAAAACAAAAATAAATAAAAATAATAATAATAAAAAAATAAAAGCAGGCTGTGGACTACGGACTCTGAAGCCTGGTGCTTGGTTAAAGTTTCCCAGTGCTCCACAGGGCACATGTTGTTTTTGCAATTAAAAGAAGGCAGACTCTACCACAATCTGTACTACATCCAAAAAGCATCTGTATGGAAACAAACCTAGCTCTAATGGCTTCAGGAAGACCCACAGAATGGCCCCTCTCATAAAGCCCACCGCTCGCTCGAAGGTGAATTCTTCTCGGTTTGCAAGGTATGTGTCGTGTGTCTCTCCCCCTCATCTTTCCATTTTTCTTTTTTTCCACCACCCTTTGTAGATTTCTCCAGTGATTTCACATCTGTTCTCTCATTGATTTTCCTCACTCCCGTATTATTCTTTTTTTTTTCTCTTTCAGATGAGGGATTGACAAGGCTTATAAGAGGCTGCCTCGGCCCACACAGACGTAGGAGACAATGGAGAAAGAAATTCAGGCACATGGGGTCGGTCCCACGACAAAGAGGAAAGGTAATTTAGCACCCTTGACAAACAGGCTGAGTGCTTACGCGGAGGCAGGCCCAGGACACGGGAACGGGAAAACCCAGCCAGGTTTCCCCAGCGTTCGTAGTCTAGGAGAAGGGAAGTATGTGACCCAACGAAGCATGAGGTGCCCATAATGGAGGGGTAAATCCACGGAGGACTTAGAGGATCGCATTGCTGGTATGGGAACAGAGGGTCCAAAGGCAGCTCACTCAGCTGAAGGATGAACAGAAGCACACTGGGTGAACCAGTTTTGTCCTGAGCATTTGCTCCTTGTGGGTAAGCTGGGCACACCTCCGCCCAGTGAAGATGCAAAGATCTCACAAGGTAGGAACAATGCTTCTGTTTTGTATATGAGGCCAGGACAGGCCCAGAGAATGTAAGGGGGTGATGCCTCCACATCATGCTCCTGGGACCAGCCCAGAGAATGTAAGGGGGTGAAGCCTCCAGATCATGCTGGACCAGCCGACCGACAACCCCATCTTGTGCTCTCAAGAGAACCAACGACGCCTTCGCCCACAGCCTGAGCAAGAGCAGGATGGTGCATCATGGGAAGTCCCCTAAGGGCGTGGAGGGGGAGGTGACTATTTTCTTGACATTTGTCACTGGGTGAGAGCTCTCCTCCTCTCTTGAGGTACCGCCAAACCAACCTCTCTCTGAGCTTCGGTTTCCTTATTTCTAAAGTGGGGGGTGGTGGTGGTGGTGCTGGGAGGGCCAGATAAATTGGCTACTGTAGTTCCTGCCATGTGCTAACTATACCGATCCTGAGGGGATTCCTTACAAAGGAACGTGTCACCCACCGGCTCTACTTTCTGACCGAGTCCAGTTTGATCCTCTCTGCCTTTGTGCCAAGAACGGTGTAGCCACCGTGAGCCCATTTAACATGCACCTGACGTGTATGTCAGCCCTCCTCATGCAGGCAGATGTGGGAGAGAAAAGCCATATCATATACAACTTGGTAGCAGGAGATTTTTTTTTTTTTTTTTTTTGAGGTAGGGTCTCACTCTAGCCCAGGCTGACCTGAAATTCACTCTGTAGTTCCAGGCTGGCCTCACAGTGATTCTCCTACCTCTGCCTCCTGAGTGCTGGCATTAAAGGTGTGCACACCACGATCAGTTTGAGAATTTTTTTTTTCCTCTTTTTCGAGGTAGGGTCTTGCTCTAGCTCAGGCCAACCTGGAATTCACTATGTAGTCTCAGGGTGGCCTTGAACTCCTACCTCTGCCTCCCGAGTGCTGGCATTAAAGGCGTACGCCACCATGCCTGGCTTGAGATTTTTTGTTTTTTAAAAGATAGAGTTTAGCTCTGTAGCCCAGGCTGGCCTGGAACTCATAAGTCTCCTGCCTCAGCTTCCTGAATCCTGGAATTACAGATGCATGCCACCGCACCCAAACAAAAGAGTCTTTTGTTCAAAGGGAAAAGAATATTATGTCGTGTCTATTTTGACGTATACAACATGTATATATTCATGCATAAGATATACATACTTGTAAGCTGGGCATGGTGGCACACACTTATAATCCCTACTGGGTAGCAGAAGCAGGAAGATCAGAAGTTCAAGGCCAGCTTTGGATCCATAGTGAGTTTAAGGCCAATTTGAGCTACATGAGACCCATTCTTAAGCCTCCCCACCCTCAGCTGACATGTGTGTACATATATCGTAAAAGCCTAGCACAACAGAAAGAAAACTGACTTACTGGCTGCAGAGATGGCTTAGTGGTTAAGGCGCATGCTTGCGAAGCCTAAGGACCCTGCTTTGATTCTCCAGGTCCCATGTAAGCCAGATGCACATGGTGGCGCATGAATCTGGAGTTTGTCTGCAGTGGCTAGAGGCCCTGGCGTGCCCATTCTCACACACACACACACTCTCTCTCCCCCTCTCTCTGTCTCAAATAAATAAATAAGTAAGTAAGTAAATAAATAAATAAACAAACCTGACTTACTCACCATCCCATCATCTCACATTATTAGTAACCCATTTCTCTACCACATGGCAAGAATATCTATAATCTCACTGAATAAACACCCCGAATGCACTGCATACCTCGGACTCAAATGACTTTCGGCTTAGTGATGTTAGGCCCTCTGCCTCAGTTTCCCTATCCACATAATAGACACGGTGAGCTCCTCTCTCTTATGAGGCTGACGTGAGCATGTTCTCACCGTCTATATAAACTATTTATCACAAGGCTTGGAACAAAGCCAGCTCTCCTCTGTAAGTGCTGTTTTCATTGCTGAGACTCAGCCCCCTGCCCCGTTCTAGTTCATTAAGTGCTCCACGCTGGTCTGGGTCTGCCAGAGCTCCTTCCCGTTCCCCATCCTCCCAGCACTCCTCAAGGCTGGCCTGTCCCTGCTCGGCTTGCAATTGTCACAACCCTCCAGGGCTAGCTGCTTTCAGGATTATTTCAGGATTATGCAGATGCGCCAGTGCCAGAGCAGTGTCACTGGGGCTGTCTGCTCTTGGTAGCAGCTGGACCAGCTGCCCTCTAAGAAGACTCCTTCCTTCTACCCTTACAACCACACACACTGGCTTGCCATTCTTTGTTCCCTTCCGTCTAGGGAGCCCACGAGGTTCCAGGGGAGCTGGGAGGGTGGCAAATCCAGTCTTTGTCTGAGAATAAGTGGGTGGGCCTGCCTCCTCTCCCCATATCCTGGTTCCCTCTCTTCTGCTTCAAGACTCCCAGTACCTGACTGTGGAAACCTCTGGCCACTGGCACCTTTCAGGACCAACTCGTTCGCCGCCTGTTCACGGAGCTGTCACCGACCGGTAAAAATAACATTCCCGCCCCTGCCAGGTCCCGTAGCTGTCTACCTTCTCTCAAAGGCCTTAGCTCACAACACGCATCCTCCAGAACCTCTTTCAGGATTGTGGACACTAGGCTGGGAAATAGCATCCGACCCAGGTGCAGACGTGCTGTTCCTGGACCGCATGCTGGTGTCCCTCCTTCCCAGACACTTGCTGAAACTCAGCGTATTCTGTACTCTGTAGCCGTGGACAATCCAGCTACTGAGTGGACTCACCGACTTAAGAACCGGGGAGGTGGCCCTCACCGGACACTGACTCTGCTGACCCCTTGGACTTAGACTTCCCAATCATGAGAACTGTGAGCACGAAATTGATTTTGTGTAAGTCACATAGGCTAAGGTGTTCTTGCAATATAGCAGCCTGAGCTGAATAAGCCTCATTGGAAGCAATCAGCAAGTGTATACGCAATGAATGAATGAATGAATATCTTTTTGTAGAAAATTCTCCTCTGCCTTCTTTCCAACTCCCGGTCTGCCATGTTGCTTTTCTGAGAGCCATGAACTCTGATTCCTGAGGGTGGTATTGCGGTTCGGAGCCCTACTGTATGAAATCTGGAAAGAAGGGCGTGTGCCACCAGGAGACATAAAGGTGATATTCTCACCTGCCAAAGGTAGGAGGCAGATAACCAGAGCCCCTCCCCAACCCCTTCTCCTTTGGCTTAAATTATCTCAATATTCATGCCATCCCCTCGCCCCCCCCACTTCATGCCACCTCCAGGGAGTTACGTCTTGGTGACTACTCATAGAAGCCGTTCGAACCTATTGCTTCGACACCTACTGTGTGCCAGGATCATTTATGTGAGTTATGGAATCCTGTACCTGTCTTTCCGGGTGGGTCCCATCAGCCTCCCTTCCCCTGACCCATCCCACAGATGGAAAAATGAAGGCCCAGACATCAGATGTCACTTCAAAGCAATAAGTTGTTCTGATTCCAAAGCTGCACCTCTTTTCTTGAAGCCCATTGTTCTAACTCCAGAGCTTAACCCAATTAGGCTTGCCAGAATGGCTTCGTGGTGGCTCTTAGGGTGTTTTGAAATTTGGCTCTATAAAGGAAACCAAAAACTGGCATAAAAGGAGCAGCTGGGGAGGGGGTGCTGGAGAGATGGCTCAGCACTTAAGGTGCTTGCCTGAAAAGCCTAATGACTTGCATGCATCTGGAGTTTGTTTGCAGCAGCTAGAGGCCCTGGTGTGCCCATTCTTTCTCTATCTTTCTCTCTGCCTTTTTTTTTCTGTGTCAAATAAAAAAATAAAATATTTGAAAAGGGGCAGTTGGGCTCTTTTTTTTTTTTGAGGTAGGGTCTCACTTTAGCTCAGGCTGACCTGGAATTCACTATGTAGTCTCAGGGTGGCCATGAACTCACAGGGATCCTCCTACCTCTGCCTCCCAAGTACTGGGATTAAAGGCATGCACCACCATGCCCAGTCTGTAATTTTTTGTTTATTTATTTATATTTATTTATTTGAGAGTGACAGACAGAGAGAGAAAGAGGCAGATAGATAGAGAGAATGGGTGCGCCAGGGCCTTGAGCCATTGCAAACGAACTCCAGATGCATGCACCCCCTTGTGCATCTGGCTTACATTGGTCCTGGGGAATCTAGCCTTGAACCAGGGTCCTTAGGCTTCACAGGCAAGTGCTTAACTGCTAAGCCATCTCTCCAGGCCCTCTGTATTTTTTTATTATTTTATTTTTGAGAGAGAGAGAAGAGAGAGAGAGAGAGAGAGAGAGTGCACCAGGGCCTTTCAGTGCTATGAATGAACTCCAGACACATGTACCCCCTTTTGCACATGTGTGACATTGCATGCCTGTGTCACTTTTGCGTCTGGCTACGTGGGACCTGGAGATTCGCACAAGCATTCTTAGGCCTCTCAGACAAGCGCCTTAACCACTAAACCATCTTTCCAGCCCAGTGTATTTTAAAAATTTATTTTATTTATTTGCAAGGAGACAGAGAGATAGAGAAAAGAGAGACTGACAGAGAGAATGGGTGCACCAGGACCTCTAGCCACTGCAAATGAACTCCAGATGCATTCACCACTTTGTGCATTTGGATTTTCATGGGTACTGGGGAATCGAACGTGTGTTGTTAAGTTTTGCAGGCAAGCACCTCAACCACTGAGCCTTCTCTCCAGGCCCTGGGCTCTGTATTTTAATAATACCTTTCTTGGCTTCTTCCTGCTTTTCACTTCTTTCTCGTACTTTTCATTGTCTGGGTGAGAAGGCATTAACGACTTTCCCCTGGGAAACAGAAACTACTTCGAGGCTCAGGAGAGAGTCATGCAGTTGACTTTGGCCATGGCCTGCACCTGGGGGTTGTGAAGGGCACAGCTTGCCTCTCTGCTGCCCTCAGCCACTAGCTACAGCTTGGAGCGCCCCTAGTGGACGTCTGAGTCCTGAACATGCTGCAGGACAGCCAGTACCCTGGGCTCATTTGAACAGCCTGCACTACCGACTGACTGAGTGAAACCCAGAAAACAAACGACGGTGATTAGGAAACATCCCTTTTCCTTGCAAGGGGAAAGGAAGAAATGAAATATCATTTTCGCAATGCCTGGCTGAGCCATGCGAATACAAGAAGACTCCCTTCGAACTTGGATAAGGTGGTCGCTAGCAGAAGTAGCCAAACCTGCATAAAAAAGGATGCCGATCTCCAGTGAAAACAGCCTTTAAGTGAATGGAACAACAATGCCCGTTAACGGCCGGAGAAGCAGCAAGTTTGAGCCCTTTTGAACAATCTTGAATTTGTTTTATCAATTCAAGGGAAGAAGAAAAGAAAATGCAGGCTTTGTAGTCTTAGCACGAGTGCACAATTACTCCCCATGTGCCTATCTTAGACAATAAGAACCCTCTCCAAAAACAAGTTGTACTTTACACTTATTCATGCCTTACAGCAAAATGGCCCAGAGAATCACGTGCCCTGCATAAGAACTCAGCAACAAGTCCCTTTCAAATGTTCACAGCCCCTCACTCAGCACACACATAGAAGGGTTGCTCTGCCAAACGATTCCTCGGAGGGGGTCTCCTATCCAACACCGGGGGATATAGGCAGCAGGTTAAAAATAGAATTGCTGGTGGAAACACCATGAGAACTGGTGATGCTCACACGCCCCCCCAGTTCCCCGTCTTATATGGTTCAGAGTCTTGGAGTCAGAACCACAGGGTTATTAACGAGCCTTCAGAAGTAGTGCATCAGTTGACTTTAATTTGGTGGTGACCTGAAGTTAATTAAAAATATATGCTGGCTAGCCAGAGTGTGGAGCCACTGGAAAAATAATACGAGATGTCTTAAAATTTAACACACACACATCTCCACTTCTTGTCCTTTCCTCCTCCTCTTCCTCCTCCTCCTCCTACACACACACACACACACACACACACACACACACACGGAAGAGAACAGTATATGAATCCTTGTTTTGGGTAACAATTTATTAAGTGCTATTAAGACTGCTCTGTCCTGGAGGGTGGTGTGTTGGAGAAGGTAGAGTGTAGAGGAAGGCTGGCAACCCTCTTCATAGTTTTGAGTTCAATTTCTTTCTCCCCCTCCCTGTGTGTGTGTGTGTGTGTGTGTGTGTCTGTGTAATTGTGTGTTCATCACAGCACAGCTTCAAGAGGGGGCCGGAGGAGGGCTGATCTGGATACAGTTAAGGCCACTCAGCCTTTATTGGAAAGAGACAGCTAATTATGAAAGACCACAGGGTGGCCAAAGCCACTGATTTAAACTAAATCTCTTTCCCCATATTATTATTATTATTATTATTATTATTATTATTATTATTATTCCAGGACAACTGCCCAGACCTGGTGTAAATTGTGAACGAACATCGCTGCCTCATAAAGGGGCTTTTAAAAAATGATATGTTTTGTTAAATAAAAGGCGAGGAATTATGTCCCTTGCTCTCAGCGGAGGCTCTGCATTTAAAAGGGAAGGGGTTGGGGAATGAAATGCCCTATTTATGCTGAGGAGGGCACTCCAGGCCGCCAATAGGAGAGTTGAAAGAAGCCAAGAGCAGAGCTGGGAGCTGTACGGGGTCTCTGGTGCTGAACGTACAGCGAGCGACGGGGGAGAGGCTGGGGGGGGGGTGTCCAAAAACTGCCCTCCGAAAAGCATTCACGCCTGGCCAGTCCTCCTTCGTCCAGGTCAAGAAGGCCCGAATGCAATGGAGCCTCCGAGTGGACAGCTTGGGCAGACACTGCAGCTGCCTGCTTTTAGTTCCCACGTGAGGAGTGAGTTTCTGGGAACCACAGGAAAGACCTTGGCAGAAGGCAAGGTCCAGCCACACTCCCCACCCCGATCTACTGTCCCAGAGGATCCTGAGTATCCCTGCAGCTCCCTGAGGGAAGGGGTCAGCTTGGGGGTGAGTGAGGCGCCCCACTCTCATCTCCATCCTAACCCTTCACCACAACTTTTCCTGGGGGGACCCCAGCGGGGTGGAGTGACGGTGTGTGACTCCCGGGTCCAAGGACCCATCATCCTTGCCAAACTTTAACCCTTCTTCCCACCCAGAGAGCACGTGGTGGGCGCAATTAATACCCGCCCCCTCACCCCAGACGCCCGTCTTTATCCCTCACAGCGATCAGAGAGGTTAAGGCTGTCCAGGAGGGGACTAGAGGGAGGTGGCCGTTGGGGTTCTCAACTGTCACCTTCAGTCTTTTCTTCCAAGTTCCCAGAGCCCTGAGCCTGCTCCGTGGGCTGCGGTGCAAGCCACACCCAAGTCCCCCTTTTCCTGAAGCTTGGCTGAGACCCCTCCGGGCCGCCTGAGCCAGCGAGGGACCCTGGAGTGGGAGGAAGCCAGACGCACTGCTAATCCCGGTCCTCAGTGGCAGGTGGGTCAGCGGACCCCCCCCCCTCCTTTTCTGTCGCCTTTCCCTGAGATGTGACCGAGACCTCCTGGAATCTGGGGGGCTCGAAGAGATGATTCTACTCCAAAGAGCTCTTCGGGGTGTGTGTGTGGGGGGGTCCCCCAACAGAGTCTATCCCCCTCCACCCTCATCCTGGAAGACAGACAGGGAGCGCCCCCGGGAGTCTCACAAGCAATCCCCGCCTCCACACTCGGGCGGCCCAGGCCGCCCCAGACAACTGGTACCCAGAGCTCGGGATGCGGGCATCCGTCTCCGCTCCTCCATCATCCCCGCGGCAGGCGCATGGAAGGAGCCCTCCCCGGACGCCCCGCGCTCGCGACAACTTTGTCCCCATGCCCTGGCCGGACCCTGGGAGGTGGGGAAGAGGAGTGGGGGTGGGTGGGAGGGGGTGGGGAGGGTTGCTCTTACCTCCCTCCAGAGCTGCCGCTGGGCTCCCCAGGAACAGGGCGGCGAGCATCAGCCCCGCGGTGACCCCACCGAGTCCCGAGCAAGAGGGCATGGTGTCTGCGGGCGGGCGGGAGCCGGGGAGGCCGCGGACGCCCCTCCCTCTGTCCCTCCCTCCGTCCGTCCGTCCGTCTGTCCCTCCCCGGACACGCGCTCAGCCCGCCGCCGCCGTGGCTCTGCCGAGGAGCTGCGCCGGGCACGGGCACCGGCGGGCGGCGCGGAGTGAGGAGGAGCCGGCGGGCGGGGCTGGGCCTGAGCCGAGCGAGGCGGAGCGAGAGCCAGGCGCGAGGAGGCGGTCGGAGGAGGGATGCGCTGCGCGCCTGTGCGCCCTGCGAAGTTGAGCGCAGGGGTCCCCTCTGCAGCCACCTCCCCTTTCCCTCTCTCTTCCCGCCACCCCCAGGATGCTCCCCCGCAGCCAGGCCTGGTGGAGAGCGCTCTGACCCCCCCTCTCCAGCTTCCCAACGCAGCCTGCTTCTTTCAGCCCAGATCTGGTCCTCTCCAGAATCCCCACCTCCCCAACACCCCCAAGGGGCACTCAATCCCGCCCTCTTCCTCCCCGGTGCCCTGGTGTTTCCAAAGTGACCTCCCTTAGGAAATCGCACAGAGTGGACCCCCACGGGCCTCACCAGGAACAATACACAGGGCCACGAAATCGTGTGCCACCTAGACGCTAGAAAGTCCTTGAGGTCAAGCCCTGGGTTAGGACTCGCGCTCCATCTCCCACATCTCCATTGTCGTCCAGAGGCCTGGGGATCCTGCCAGGCTTCCTGGTAATGTGGCCGCTGGAATAATGCTTTCTCTTCCCCTATGGGAGCTGTGAGGTCAGGCCCACCCTCGGACCTACTCCTGCCTAGTTCCAGTTCGGAAGTAACTCGTCTTTTCTCCACAAATAGAGGGAATGGGGCACTGCATGGGGGAGACAGGTGGCTATATGGAACCAGACATTGGCTTGGAGCCAGGTTGGGGGTGGCAGTCTCCAAAGAGCCAGCCTACCCAGAGGGCTTTCCAGACTCTCACCCCAATTTAGAAGCCCTCCCCTCCCCAACCCCTCCTTGCTACCCTCTGCACACACAGCCTGAGCAGAGAGGTGGGGGGAGGGGGGAGCAGATGGAGAGAAGGTTGCAGGCAGCAATGGAGGAATATGTCTTTAGTAGAGTGGAGGAGCCACGGATCTCTGCCATAGAAGGGGAGGGCTGGGCCTGTATCGGAGGACAGTAGCAAGAAGGGAGTCCTGCGGTCCAAGCTCCAGAAGTCCCTTCACAGTTACCCCTTGTATCGGCCCTTCCCTTTAAGGATAGACCTGCATCACGCTTTGGAGAGTGGAGAGCCTTGGGCCACAGGAAGCTCCCACTCCTGCCAGTCAAGTCAAGCCTGAGGTTGAGGCAGGCACGCAGCAGACCTGGTGTCTCCTCTGACCTGCTGCCTGTAGGAGAGGCTGGCAGCTGGAGGTAGCGGCCAGCAGTCAGAGAGCACTCCGAAATCTCGCAAGGGAGAAGAAGGAGAGAAAGGCACAGGGAAGGGAATTTGGGGGTGTGGGCCAGCTTCATCTTCAGAGGCCGGGAGAGGGATGTCTGTCAGCACCGGCTGGCTGCTTCCTGGGTGCTGTGGCCTCGGGTGTGCCCAGTCCCTGCTTTGGTTTTATAGCAACCCTGGCAAGTTCTGTGAGAACCTTATGGAGAGTTAAGATCACTTGGCCAGAAAGTGGTGAGATGTGTCAGACTGGAGTCCGGGCTTGAGCAGAGAGCCAAGGGCACCTTTCTCCGAGGAGCATGCTCCTTCCCAGGATCGGGGTGGCTGCCTCTGTCATGTGACTTGCTGACTCCTCAAGGCTCTCACCAGCTTCTCAGTCCAGCAGGTCACTACCCAGAAGTCCATCACTGTGGTCACCTGTTGTAAGGACTCTGAGCCTCTAGCATGTGCCTATGTGGACACGGTGACGCCATAGATTTCAACCCACTGAATCCAAAGGCTAGGGTTCACTCATTCTATTTACATGCTGAAACACACCTAAGTGTCTGAAGTTTGAATTCTGAGAGTGTCAGGAGAATACCCTTGAGCAGCATTGACACTCCTCCCTCCCATTTTAAGGTAGTTTAAAAAATTATTGTATTTATTTATTTTCAAGGACAGCAAGAGAGAGTGAGAAAGAGAGAAGAGAGAGAGAGAGAGAACAGGCACACCAGGATCACTAGGCCTTGCCAAAAAAAAAAAAACTCCAAATGCATGTGTCACTTTGTGCATCTGGCTTTACGTGGGCACTGGGGAATCAAACTCCAGTTGTTAGGCTTTGCAGGCAAGTGAATTAACTGCTGAGCCATCTCTCCAGTCCCTATTTTTAATTTTGCAAAAAGAAATGCCCGTCAGCTAAAGACTTCAATAGCAGGCTGGAGAGATGGCTTAGCAGTTAAGGTGCTTGCCTGCAAAGCCAAAGGACCTCAGTTCAATTCCCCAATACTCAGGTAAAGCCAGATGCACAAGGGGACGCATCCCTCTGGAGTTTGTTTGCAGAGGCTGGAGGCCCGGGCATGCCCATTCACTCTCTCTCTCTGTCTCTCTCTCTCTCTTTCTGCCTTTCTCTCTCTCTCAAATAAATAAATAAATAAAACATTTTTAAAAAGTATGTTTAAAAAGACTTCCTCTGCATCTTGGCCCACGGTCTGAGCAATTGCACCAACACCATCCCGATGGCCTGGACTGTGACGAAGACGCCCGGTTCCCTCTCAGGTGTCTGTTTCCATGCCAATGAGCAGAAGAGAAACGGGAGAAGGGGCTCCAAGCCTGCCTCTGCTGCCCTGCTGGGAGGCCTTAGGTGGCGTGTCGGCCTCTCTGAAGCTCCATTGCTCCATCCATTGGTCCACCCATCAAGTCCACCTGCCCATCCATGCTTCTGTCTCCCTGCACTTATATTTGTCCATTGTCCACCCATCCATCCATGCCTATGTCCACTTGTTCCTCCATCCACTCATCTGTCTGTCTGTTCATCCATTCATCCATACACCCATCTATCCATTCATCTATTCACCCACCTGTCCATCCATCCATGCATGCTTATGTCCACCTGCCCATTCATACATCTGTCCATCCACCCATCCATCCACCCATCCATCCATCCATCCATCCATCCATCCATCCATGAGTATGTCCACCTGTCCATCCATCCATTATCCATGCCTACATCCACCTTTCCATCCATCCATTATCCACGTCTTCATCCACCTGTCCATCCATCCATCATCCATGCCCATGTTCACCTGCCCATCATGTATGTCTATGTCCATCCATCCACGCATTCATTCACTCCTGTGCCCACCTGTCTCTCCATCCACCTGTCCGTCCGTTCGTCCATCCATCCATCCATCCATCCATTCATCTGCCACCCATTCACCTACTTATTCATCATCCATCTTTTCTGCAAGTGTTCGAGCCCCTCTCATACACCAGGCAGCGATGACACCACCGTGAGCAAGACACAGCTCCTGCCCTCTGGAGCTAACCTTACACAGCTGACAGAAAGTAAGACGCTTTAGTAATTGAGACTTCACTCAGCTCTGGGTTCTCCGAGGAAGAAAACCCAGGATGAGCTGAGAGCAGGGTTCTTTGTGAGCGATGGCACTGGCCTCCTGGAATCGGGCATTTGAACAGAGGAGGGAGTGGCAAGGAAGAGTCACCAGATGCAGAGGATGGAAGGATGTGTCCCAGGTGGCGCACACAGCGCGCACAGGGTCCTGAGCAGAAACGGGGTGGTGGCAATTGACAGCGGTCATTGTCTGTCCCTGTGTTTGGGTCATGCTGTTTCCTTATCTACACACCTCAAAACTCACCTGAGGCTTCGCTTTGTGCCCACTGGACAGTCTTTATTCAGGGAATGTTCGCTCCATCACAGCCCAGTGCTTCTACACAGCCCTACCCTGCCCAGCACCACACTGCATATCCCTTCCATCAGGAACATCTGGATACCAATCACTAGGTGGCAGTGGGGGGGGAGAATATCTGTTATTTTGGAGAAAAATAAAATATGGAAGACAACTTCATTTATTTTTATTTTTTATTTTTAGAGAGAGAGACAGACAGAGAGAGAGGGAGAGGAAGACAGAGATGGGCGCCAGCAGTCTCTCAGCTGCTATGAATGAAATCCAGATGCGTGTGCCCCCTTGTGGTCAAGTGTGGCATTGCGCCCTTATGTCACTGCATCTGGCTAAACTGGGACCTGGAGATTGGAACCAGCGTTATTAGGCTTAGGAGGCAGGCGCCTAACCGCTAAGCCATCCTCTCCAGTCCGACAATTTCATTTAAACAAGTGGGATGCAGTGAGAGAAAAATTAAGGTGCCATCAATAAGGAAGCCCCGGGGGATGGATCCACCCTGGGTGCTGGAGGGAAGGCAGAGCATCCAACCTGTGTCTCCATGGTCACCTTCCATGTGGCCTTCGTCATTTACAGATCAGCCTCTGCAGCCTCCAGTGGTCTTCAGAGCACTCTGACTAGAGGCCAACAAGGGCACAGTCCAGGAAGCCCCCAACCCCACGCAGACATCCGAGTCACCTGCAAGGACCATCTTTCTCTTTGGTTCCCTTGGAAATTCTCCATCTCCTGGCACCACCTACCCTGCCCTTGATAAATGTCTACATGGCTGAAGCCACTGGACAGGGAGACAGTGCCTTTATTTGCCAACTGAAAGGTGACAGAATACAAAGGCAGCTGCAGGATGCTCTGTATTCTTCAGAGATCCTTCTGGCCAGATGGGAAGAAAAGCTCTTGTTCAGTCAGGAATGCAAAGTCCCTCCCACTTCCTCTTGCCCCGCCCACTCCCATTAGCCCTTCCCCATTTCCATGTGCCCCTCCCACTTTCCCGGCATGCCAGGTCAGCTGCAGCCAAGTTCTTGAAAACTCAACTTGGAGCTTTTTCCAGAACAAAGGCTATGCGTATGGGCCTCATAGGCGGGCAGAGCTGGAGAGATGGCTCAACGGTTAAAAGAGCTTGTTTGCAAAGCCTGATGTCCCTGGTGTAATTCCTCAGGACCCATGTAAAGTCAGATGCACAAAGCGGCACATGCATCTGGAGTTCATTTGCAGTGGCTGGAGGCCTGGTGCACCCCATACTCCTTCTTTCAAATAAATACATTACCAGTTGTTAGGCTTTGCAGGCAAGTGAATTAAGTGCTGAGCCATCTCTCCATTCCCTATTTTTAATTTTGCAAAAAGAAATGCCCGTCAGCTAAAGACTTCAATGGCAGGCTGGAGAGATGGCTTAGCAGTTAAGGCGCTTGCCTGCAAAGCCAAAGGACCTCAGTTCAATTCCCCAATACTCAGGTAAAGCCAGATGCACAAGGGGGCGCATCCCTCTGGAGTTTGTTTGCAGAGGCTGGAGGCCCGGGCATGCCCTTTCACTCTCTCTCTCTGTCTCTCTCTCTCTCTTTCTGCCTTTCTCTCTCTCTCAAATAAATAAATAAATAAAACATTTTTTAAAAGTATGTTTAAAAAGACTTCCTCTGCATCTTGGCCCACGGTCTGAGCAATTGCACCAACACCATCCCGATGGCCTGGACTGTGACGAAGACGCCCGGTTCCCTCTCAGGTGTCTGTTTCCGTGACAGTGAGCAGAACAGAAACGGGAGAAGGGGCTCCAAGCCTGCCTCTGCTGCCCTGCTGGGAGGCCTTAGGTGGCGTGTCGGCCTCTCTGAAGCTCCATTGCTCCATCCATTGGTCCACCCATCAAGTCCACCTGCCCATCCATGCTTCTGTCTCCCTGCACTTATATTTGTCCATTGTCCACCCATCCATCCATGCCTATGTCCACTTGTTCCTCCATCCACTCATCTGTCTGTCTGTTCATCCATTCATCCATACACCCATCTATCCATTCATCTATTCACCCACCTGTCCATCCATCCATGCATGCTTATGTCCACCTGCCCATTCATACATCCACCCATCCATCCACCCACCCATCCATCCATCCATCCATCCATCCATCCATGTCCACCTGTCCATCCATCCATTATCCATGCCTACATCCACCTTTCCATCCATCCATTATCCACGTCTTCATCCACCTGTCCATCCATCCATCATCCATGCCCATGTTCACCTGCCCATCATGTATGTCTATGTCCATCCATCCACGCATTCATTCACTCCTATGCCCACCTGTCTCTCCATCCACCTGTCCGTCCGTCCGTCCATCCATCCATCCACCCATCCATCCATTCATCTGCCACCCATTCACCTACTTATTCATCATCCATCTTTTCTGCAAGTGTTCGAGCCCCTCTCATACACCAGGCAGCGATGACACCACCGTGAGCAAGACACAGCTCCTGCCCTCTGGAGCTAACCTTACACAGCTGACAGAAAGTAAGACGCTTTAGTAATTGAGACGTCACTCAGCTCTGGGTTCTCCGAGGAAGAAAACCCAGGATGAGCTGAGAGCAGGGTTCTTTGTGAGCGATGGCACTGGCCTCCTGGAATCGGGCATTTGAACAGAGGAGGGAGTGGCAAGGAAGAGTCACCAGATGCAGAGGATGGAAGGATGTGTCCCAGGTGGCGCACACAGCGCGCACAGGGTCCTGAGCAGAAACGGGGTGGTGGCAATTGACAGCGGTCATTGTCTGTCCCTGTGTTTGGGTCATGCTGTTTCCTTATCTACACACCTCAAAACTCACCTGAGGCTTCGCTTTGTGCCCACTGGACAGTCTTTATTCAGGGAATGTTCACTCCATCACAGCCCAGTGCTTCTACACAGCCCTACCCTGCCCAGCACCACACTGCATATCCCTTCCATCAGGAACATCTGGATACCAATCACTAGGTGGCAGTGGGGGGGGGGAGAATATCTGTTATTTTGGAGAAAAATAAAATATGGAAGACAACTTCATTTATTTTTATTTTTTATTTTTAGAGAGAGAGAGACAGAGAGAGAGGGAGAGGAAGACAGAGATGGGCGCGCCAGCAGTCTCTCAGCTGCTATGAATGAAATCCAGATGCGTGTGCCCCCTTGTGGTCAAGTGTGGCATTGCGCCCTTATGTCACTGCATCTGGCTAAACTGGGACCTGGAGATTGGAACCAGCGTTATTAGGCTTAGGAGGCAGGCGCCTAACCGCTAAGCCATCCTCTCCAGTCCGACAATTTCATTTAAACAAGTGGGATGCAGTGAGAGAAAAATTAAGGTGCCATCAATAAGGAAGCCCCGGGGGATGGATCCACCCTGGGTGCTGGAGGGAAGGCAGAGCATCCAACCTGTGTCTCCATGGTCACCTTCCATGTGGCCTTCGTCATTTACAGATCAGCCTCTGCAGCCTCCAGTGGTCTTCAGAGCACTCTGACTAGAGGCCAACAAGGGCACAGTCCAGGAAGCCCCCAACCCCACGCAGACATCCGAGTCACCTGCAAGGACCATCTTTCTCTTTGGTTCCCTTGGAAATTCTCCATCTCCTGGCACCACCTACCCTGCCCTTGATAAATGTCTACATGGCTGAAGCCACTGGACAGGGAGACAGTGCCTTTATTTGCCAACTGAAAGGTGACAGAATACAAAGGCAGCTGCAGGATGCTCTGTATTCTTCAGAGATCCTTCTGGCCAGATGGGAAGAAAAGCTCTTGTTCAGTCAGGAATGCAAAGTCCCTCCCACTTCCTCTTGCCCCGCCCACTCCCATTAGCCCTTCCCCATTTCCATGTGCCCCTCCCACTTTCCCGGCATGCCAGGTCAGCTGCAGCCAAGTTCTTGAAAACTCAACTTGGAGCTTTTTCCAGAACAAAGGCTATGCGTATGGGCCTCATAGGCGGGCAGAGCTGGAGAGATGGCTCAACGGTTAAAAGAGCTTGTTTGCAAAGCCTGATGTCCCTGGTGTAATTCCTCAGGACCCATGTAAAGTCAGATGCACAAAGCGGCACATGCATCTGGAGTTCATTTGCAGTGGCTGGAGGCCTGGTGCACCCCATACTCCTTCTTTCAAATAAATACATTAAAGATACTTTAAAAATATTATTTATTTGACAGAGAAAGGGGGAAAGAGAGAGAGAGAATGGGTGCGCCAGGGCCTCCTCTACAACAAACAAACTCCAAACGAGTGCGCCCCCTTGTGCATCTGGCTAATGTGGGTGCTGGGGAAGCAAACCTGGGTCCTTTGGCTTTGCAGGCAAACACCTTAACCGCTAAGCCATCCCTCCAGCCCTAAAGATACTTTTTAAAAGATGGCATGCATATTTACAAACCCCATTAACATTTTAAGCCGTGAGAAGAGCCCTTGTCAACAGAGGTGCGTGTACTTACATATGTTCTTTTAAGCCTTATAAACTTGGGGCCTTGTGCATGGCAGTGCCCTTTGGATCCAAGGGGTTCATTTGGAATCATGTGTGTGTGGATTTGAGTCGGAGCTCTCTCCTGGGTAAGCTGCTTGTACGCCTCAGTTTCCTTGTTTATAATGCAAGCCACATAGTGACCACTTCCTAGCGTTGTTCTGAGGGGGAGGCGGAGTGCACACTCAGTGCTGAGCTGATCCCCTCCCTCCACCCCGGCCTGTGGTGCTCAGGAAATGGGAACAGCGATCTGCTAATACAACTGCAAGTGAGCCACCGATAGTCCCAAGCTGCAGACAGCTCCCTCCCAGGGTGCCAGTGCACCACACTTAGATGCATCTACACCCAGAACAACGTCCGTCCGGCTGGGATTGCGGGCACAGAATAGGTAAGGCTGCCAAGACCTCAGGCCGCCAGGGACTTGGCCGTCAAATCCATTTTTTTGTATGACTCGCTTCATGTGGAATTAATGGAGGCAGCCTGTTCTGTTCAATTCCAGGAACACTGCCCAGCCCTTCGCCTTCCTCTGAAGACCCGCCATTCTCTTTTTGCACTGGGTGTGGAGGGGGCCAGGCTGGGTCAGGCCTCTGCTAATCGATATCGCATCCTCGCTCCCGGCTGCCATCCAGCATCCAGGAGGGCAGAGGAGGGAGGGTGGAGGACAGGAATGTCTGTTGTGTGTGGATAACTCTGGGGCTTGCTGGGGAGAAGCCCCCTCCCCACCAGGTCGGTGGGTCCCCACCCCCCACCATATACCATTCTGCAGTAGGGAGCACACTTGCCCCAGCAGAACAAAAAGCTCGGACATGATCTGAGGTTCAAGAGCTCGAGGGACAGTGGCTCTTTGGAGTTCAAAAGCCCAGATCCTCCATCACTAACTCTGTATGACGTCTATAAGTCCCAGGCTTCTCTGACCCTCACGAGATCTTTTTTTTAAAATTTTTATTATTTTATTTATTTTTGAAGAGAGACACAGAGAGAGACAGAGGGAGACAGAGAATGGGCGCGCCAGCAATCTCTCAGCTGCTGAGAATGAAATCCAGATGCGTGCGCCCCCTTGTAGTCAAGTGCAGCATTGAGCCCTTGCATCACTTTGCATCTGGCTAAACGTGGGACCTGGAGATTGGAACCGCTGGAGATTGGAACCAGGTTCTTAGGCTTAACCGCTAAGCCATCTCTCCAGCCCCCTCATGCGATCTGTTTGAATAAGTAGAGTAATTGGGAGAAATGGTCTTCCAGTTCTCAAGTCCAGTGGTTCTTCACACAGTTGGTTCTTCACACTCCACGACTGGTTGTTCCACTAGGGTCCTCCTCGGCAGAGGGAAGCTGCCATCTGTGTGGACTTCAGTATTGTTCGGCAGAACCCTCACAGCCACCCTAGGAGCTATGTCTAGTTATAACCAAACCAAACTCCTCCCCTTCCCTACAGAACCCTGCTGAGTCCGCCCCTCTTCACTGTTCAAACATGATTTCTTTTTTAAAAATACTTTATTTATTTATTTGAGAGAGAGAGAGAGAGAGAGAGAGAGAGAGGGAGGGAGAGAACGAGCACACCAGGGCCTCCAGCCACTGCAAACCAACTCCAGATACTTGTGCCACCTTGCGCATCTGGCTTACGTGGGTACTGGGGAATCGAACCTGAGTCCTCAGGCTTCGCAGGCAAGCGCCTTACCCACTAAGCCATCTCTCCAGCCCCCAAACATGATTTCTTTAGATAGGATCTCATTATGTAACCCGGATTGCCATGAACTCATAATCCTCCTGCCTCAGTGCTGAGGTTACAGGGTGTGTGTGTGTGACCACACTCAGCTGTGTTTGAACTTGTCATGTGCCCATCTTTAGGAAGCTTCCAGGCTCAGACCTGCCTGACCCTTCCCTCCTGATGACTCGCTGACTCCCCCTACCCTCTGGGGTCTGTCAGAGGACCCCTTGGGTCTGAAATCTTTCTTAGCTTATGAATCTATTCACAGTTATCTCCTGAATGTCTCTTTTTGTTTGTTTGTTTGCTTGTGTGTTTGTTTTTGAGGTAGGGTCTCACTCTAGCTCAGGTTAACTTGGAACTCACTCTGTAGTCCCAGGCTGTCCTCGAACTCACAGCGAGCCTCCTACTTCTGCCTCCCAAGTGCTGGGATTAAAGGTGTGCGCCACCATGCCCGGCTGTCTCCTGTGTTTCTTGAGGTGTTTACAAGTGTGTTACCGGTGTTCTTGGGTCTGAGCTCCACAGATGCGAGGGCCTTTAGCAGCACAAACCTCACACCCGGATTCCAGAGGAGTCTCCTTAAGGCTGGAACGATTCCATGAGTGAATCTTCCCTTGCAGGTGGGTAAACAGAGGCCCAGCAAGTGATGCAAGATATCAACCCAACCAGACAAATTGGGGCAGAGCTGGGGTTTGCAGGAAAGGCTGCCCGACCTCTGGCGGGTGCCTGTAGCCACTTGTCCACCTGACCTTCAGATGTGGAGCAGGTGACAGTTGCAGACAGACAGTGAGATTCTAAACCAGCGGGAGCTCCCTGCGGAGACAAAAATCTAAGTACAAAGGCCGGAATGTCTGTGCGTGCTTCAAGTCATCTCAAGAAAAGGCGCCCTTAGTGGCTCCATTGACGCCCGCTGTTCTTGGCCCCATCACCGCTCTCCCTGCCTATTAAAATAATGGGATGAAAAACAAACAGCCTTTATGTAGGATTTCACAGGACGTGCTCACCGTTTGCTTCTCCTGCTTGTTGCCATGGCAGTGGCGTTTGGAGAACTTCAGGCTTCTGTCTGATGGAAGGGAATAGAGCCGAAACTGCTGGGGACCAGGGGAGGGGGCATTGTCAGACAAAGGCCTCTCTTTCTCCCTGATGCCCGGTCCTCCACAGAGGTGCCCTGAAGTCCTACACAAAGAAAAGAGGCTGTCCCCGAACCTGCAGCCTCCCATGACGCCTTGGTACTCCCCACTGTGAAGACCATAGGTTTAGCATGGCTGCCAGCATTGTCGGCTTTCTCTCTTGTCCTCTGTCACCCTGCCACACAGACCTGTCTGCCAGCAGTCCTCCGGCTGCTCTGAGTGCTGGTCTTTACAAAGCTTCCTGGGTCTGTTCCTGCTCTGAGACTGCCTAGGTGTCCTTGGCCCCTCCCACTTCCCTCTGCCCCTCCCACTTCAATTTGCTCCTCCCACTTCCCTCTGCCCCTCCCACTTCAATTTGCTCCTCCCACTCCCCTCTGCTGCTCCCACTTTTATCTGCCCCTCCCACTTCAATTTGCTCCTCCCATTTCCCTCTGGCCACTCCCACTTTTAATCTGCCCCTCCCACTTCCCTGCCAGGCCAGCTGCTGCTTTTCAGTTTTCTGCAACCCTCCTCTTCCTCGGGATCTTCCTCCTCTCCACTCGCATGACCCACTCAAACTCAGCTTTTTTTTTTTTTTTTTTGCAGAGCAACCCAGTCTCCAAGCCACTCCAGGGTGGGCAGGTGTGGGGTCTTGTTCGGTGTCTAACATGGTCCGGAAACACTGTGCCTGTCTGTATCCAGTGGGGAAGGGTTCTAGTGTCCTCTTGGGATACCATAGTCCTCCGATGTTCAAATCGCCCACATAAACTGGCCTAGTATTTGCATAGAACTTATGCAAACCCTCCCACGTGGGTGAAATCATCTCTAGGTTACTGATCATGCCTAATACTCTGTCAGTGTTAATATTGTATTATTTAGGGAATAATGACAGAGAAAAATGTCTGTACATGTTTGTCACTGAAGCTATTTTTTTTTTCCTGTGCATTTTCAATCCACACTTGGTTGACTCCAGGGATGTGGAACTCGCGCATGTGGAGGGCTGTAGAAATTCAACAACAGTCATTAAATCAAATTAGAAAAAAAAATAGTGCTCTGGAGGTTGCCTAAGGGGATGGTGTGGGTGGGTGCCTTTTCTCCTCTGGGAATACATGCAGGGGATTTAAATCAGCACCCTAGGCCAGCCTTCTCAACTTTGCTTTTAAAAATCCACCAGGGGTGGGGGGGCTGGAGAGATGGCTTAGCAGTTAATGCATTTGCCTGCAAAGCCAAAAGGTCCTAGTTTGATTTTCCAGGACCCACGTAAGCCAGATGCACAAGGGGGTACATGCATCTGGAGTTCATTTGCAGTGGCTGGGGGCCCTGTTGCACCCAGTCTCTCCCTCTCTCTCTCTCTCTCTCTGCCTTTCTCTCTCTCAAATAAATAAATAAATAAATAAAATATATTTTTTAAAAATTCCCTTGGGACTGGAGAGGTGGCTTAGTGGTTAAAGCACTTGCCTGAAAAGCCAAGGGATCCAGGTTCGATTCCCCAGGACCCATGTAAACCAGATGCATAAGATGGTGCATGCATCAGGAGTACATTTGCAGTGGTTAAAGGTCTTGGTATGCCCATTCTTCCCCTCTCTCTCCCTCTTTCTCTCTCTCACCCAAGTTTGTTAAAGCGTCCTCAGAAACTCATCTTTCCCAGGTGCTTCCATCATGAGGCTGAGTCCGAGAGCTGCTGGGTTCATCTGTCCCATCCAGAGCTCTAACAACAGCTCTGGGTGAATGGAGGGGCTGGAATGTCCCGGGGAAGGGGGTTGGGGGGGTCTGAGTACACCACCCAGTCCGCAAAGGAGACAGACTACATTGAGCTAAGATCTCTGGAACTCATTAGCGATATTAGCACATCTAATGTTGGTGAGTGCCCAGCGTGCAACGAGGTTCTTTTGGTGAACCAGGCGTGGGACACGGTGCCCACTTCTTGGGTAGAGGCAATTGAATCCGTCGATGGACAAGCCCACCGAGCTTGCATGGGTGAGCACTTCCCTGATGCAGAATGAAGGTGGGTGCCCGTGGCATCTGCCATGGCAGTTTCAATGAGCACCATGCTATATTATACGGCTACAGAGCTGGGCAAGGATTAGTCAAGCCCACTGCTGTCTTGGGCTTCCTGGATTCCTTCATCTGTGGCACCTGAATTTGAATTACTGCCACATGTTGCACGAAAAGGCATGAGCACTGGGGTTCAGATGTTCCAGGTCAGTGTGTTCTGGAAGCAGGTCTGTCGGTCTGGGGAGATCACGGTCACCAAGTGAGCAGCACACACACACAGGAGACGTCAGAAAGAAGTGGGCTTGATGGTGAAGACCGGGCACTGTGGTGGGCATCAGCTGTGTAATGCTGCTGTAACAAATAAACCTCCAAGTGTTTTTGCCTTCGGGCGACAAGGGCTTATTTTCATTAATTGGAGGGACAGCTATGTGGTGGCTTGAGAACCTGGGTCTTTAATTTCTACGTGCAGTGTCTTGGCCTCTTTTCTTGTCCCTTCAAACAGAAGAAGTGCCACAGTTATGCTCTGTCTCTTGGCCACTGCGGCCACGCTCACCACCAAGGAAGCTGGGGTTTGCATGAGCGTAAACAGTGAGCTCTGATAAAGGATAAAGTCATTCCTCAGGAAGTCAGGAATAGCTCCAGAATCCTGCGCTACGAGGAGACAAAGCCAGCCTCCTTGGGAAGAATGCTGGTCAGGAGACTGGGGACCCTTTATGTTGTCCCCATGCTTACCCAAGTGAAGCCACCACCACCAAAGCTTGTGTCAGGGGACAGGACAGGATACTTCAGTTGAGAAGTCAGCGTTGACTCCACGCCCAGCTCCATGCCAGCCGCACTCCACGGTTCTCCTCACCCGTGCCCTCTCATCACTGTGCTGGATGGAAGCTGTGCTCATTTTCCAAATGCAGATGCAGATGGAAAGAAATGTGATGTGTCCGAGGCTGTGTGTCTTATGAGTGGCACAGACCCGAAGCCACCAGAGTCTAAAGTCATGGTGTTTTCATGGTACCCAGAAACTCACCAGAGTCACAGCCACTCTGGCAAGAGTAATTTTACTGGACAAAGGCAATGACTGTGGGGTTGATGGCATGGGCATAGGGGATGTTGCTAATTATGGGAGTTACCTTCTTGTTTCTGGGACAAAATACCCTACCCAAAGCAGCCGACGGGAGGAAAGGGTTTCTTTTGGTTTTGGTCTTGAGGAGAAAGTTCATCATGGCAGGGGATGGATGGTAGAGCAGAGGCTGGGTGTCACGTCTTGACACAGCGGCTGGTAGGAAGCAGAAGCAAGAGAGAGCTGAACTGTAGCGAGGGGGAGCTGGGTATAACACCCCTAAGCCTGCCGCACCCACACACAGGAGGCTCCACCTCCCAAAGTGCCACCAGGTATTCAAGACACACGAGTCAGGGCTAACGCGATGGCTTGGCTGTCAAGATGCTTGCCTGCAAAGCGTCTTACAACCTGGGTTTGATTCCCCAGTACCCACTTAAAGCCAGACACACAAAAGTGGTGTATATGTCTAGAGTTCATCTGTAGCGGCTAGAGGCCATGTCTAATCTCTCTTTATCTCTATTTATTTGTAAATAAAATAATATAGATAAAATATTTTAAAAAGGGGACATCTGATTCAGTCCACCACAGCCGCAATGATAATCACCACGATTTCTAATTCTTACTTAGGAGGGGATTGGAGGCATGTGTTTCAGGTTGAGCTTCTCCAACCCCCAAATCCAAAATATCCCAAAGTCCAAAAATGTTGTCAGCATTCCCGCGATGGCCCATGTGGCAAATCCCAGCCCCACCCCCACGTAGCGGGTTAGCATTTAACCACAGACCTACTAACCATCTTCTATGAAGTCCCTCTCGTGTGACTTTATGTGTAAGGTATGTACGAAACATGAGTGAATTCCATGTTTAGTCATGGGGCCCATCCCCTAGAAAGCTCATTTGTGATAACGTGAACATTACCAAATCAGAGCTCCTTGTATTCCCAAGCTGAAAATGTGAATTGTTCGGTTGCTCTCTGGGATAAGTTCTCACCAGACTTCTGTCCCAGTGATGTGGAAACTGAGGCTCCAGTGAGCCAAACATCTCTTAGGAACACCGGTTAGTAAGCAGGCAAGGGACTCCCTAGTCGTGGCTGGATTTCAAAGGCTCATGTTCCAGGCTGCTGCATTCCAATCTACTGCATCGCACAGGAAAGAGACCAGCTCAGCTCCCCTGACTCCACCTCCAGCCAGCGCCTCAGTTTCTCTTTAAGGCATCCATGTCTTGTTTAGGTTTTTCTTAGATGTCTTCATGCCTAACTGGGAACATCGAGAGTTTGCCAGACGCCACAGCTAGCGCTAAGAGCCCATTCAGCTCCTGATGGAAGCCAGCATGGAGGGTCCTCCGCCCTGCCTCCGCAGAAGGAAGCATGTCTCGGTGTGCTCTGGGACCCGGGCATGGGCTGGAGGGGCAGGGATGGTGTTGTGCCTGGTAGACTCCAGGCTGTGGGACCCGGTCCTTGAAGGGAGGGTGTTCCTGTTTCACTGGGCCCACTCCTCTTTGTCTCCCCCCCATAACAGTCCTTTTGTTTGTATGTTTGTTTCTGAGGTAGGGTCTCACTCTAATCTAGGTATTCACTCTGTAGCTGCAGGCTTGCCTCGAACTCATGGCGATCCTCCTACCTCAGCCTTCCTAGTTCTGGGATTAAAGGAGTGTGCCACCACGCCTGGCTGAGAACAGTTGGTAAAAAGCAGTGAAAATTGCACCAGCTTGTCCCACGTATGATTTCATTACCTGTGAAAACTTCCACGCCCACCTCTCTGTCCTTCACAAGGGACAGATGCTAAGGAGAGCTCTCCCTGGGCCTAATGATTCCAGATCCATGTGAATTTACCAGAGCCCTCTGATTAACAGGGGAAGAGAATCGATGCACATCCGGATACATTTGGATGTGTTATATGACGAATTCCAATTTCATGTTATAATCATGTCTTAATGTGGCTTCTAATTCTGACAACTAAGCTGTTGTTGACAGCGCGGCTGGGACAGAGGCCGCTCCTGCTCTAAGTGGACTTGTCTAAGGCTTTCCCCAGAGTTTGGGTATGACTTGACATGTGGCTGGTCTGGGGTTTCCTGGGGCCAGCATGATGACAGCAAGGATTCCAGAACTCCGGCTCTTTGCCAAGGAAGGCTGAGATCTGAGGTGAGACAAGGACCCGCAGCGGCCAGGCCCACTCCGTGCCCGTGAGGTTTCATACATGATTGCTTGCTCCCGCGAATGCATTTTCGTTCTGCTGGGAGGAGGAGTCAGCCACGGCACCCCTGAGTTTGTAAGTGGGCAACCCCAGGTGCTAGGAGAAACGTGTCTGCTGTGGTAAAGAAGAAGTAGCGTAGCTCCCCCGTGCCCCCAGCTCAGATGATCCTCGAAGTGAAAGGCAGCGTGCGGTAGCAGAAGGGCGTTCTCAGCCGAGGCAACAGTACCACTGGGGGGTCATGTGCTAGTTTCTTAGCACGTCTGTGCCACCATGCTGTCAAGCAGTGGAGATTGCTTTCAGGCACGAAATGTACAGATCTTAACAGCTGGGCACACACCATGAGACAGGAAGGATGGAGGGGACACGAGTGTGTGTGTGTGTGTATGTGTGGTATATGCTGAGTGCACCTCCACAGTGTGACTTAACACACCTCTGAGACAGGCATTTGAGCCCCATCTGGTCACACGCGTACCTTGCCCATGGTCTCTTACTCTGTGCACCTGTGCCATCTGCCCTCTCTGTACGAAGTCATTGAACATCGGCAGCCCCTGTCCCCCATCTCTGATCCTAGGTAGCAAAGACAGGAGCCTGCAATCAGGTTGGACAGTCGACCCTCTACATGCTGGAGGCTCATCCAAGGCTGAGTGGCCCTCTGAGGGCTGAGCTGGTACAGAACACGTCAAGTGTAACTGCTCTGGTGTCTGTCTGTCCACAATTGTCAGGAGGCCACACAGCAGTGCTTTGAGTTCCTGCGAGTATGCTGGAGATTTGGGGAGCCAGCAAGGGCTAATCCTTTCCTATCCGAGAATAAGCAACCTTTATGACCCCACGGAAACCATCTGTGAGGCATGGCCCACTATGCAGCTCCTGGGCTTTTTCCTGATGGTGACACAGCGGGTCCTGGCTGATGTCTGGGGAAGCTGCTTCCTAACTGGTGGGCAGGGGACTCTGAGAGTCCACGGAGCACACAATGATACACTGCTTCAGCCCAATGGATCTTTTCTTTTTTGTTTTACAGATGGGGAAACTGAGACCCAAAGGAGTGAGTGACCCAAGTTGCAGTTACCCAACCAGACTCTGAGCCCTGTGTTCCACAAGAAAAGGTGAGGTTCTGGTTCTCTGGGGACGAGGGTAATTCAGGCCCACGCTGTTACTGGCCAGCACTGTGGCGGTGGTGAACTAAGGAGGCCCGAGTTCAGCCAGTGGTCACAGGTGAGGCAAGAAGAGTAAATAGGAATGTCATTAAGGCCAAGCAACTCTCTGCTATAGACATGGTACAGGACCTTGAAGTATAGGTGTCAGCCAGCCACATCCTTTTAAAAAAATTTTTAAAAAATATTTTATTTTTATTTATTTATTTGACAGAGAGAGAGAGGGGGGGGGGAAGAAGGAAGAGAATGGGCATGCCAGGGCCTCCAGCCACTGCAGACAAACTCCAGATGCATGCGCCACCTTGTGCATCTTGCTAGTGTGGGTCCTGGGGAATCAAACCTGGGTCCTTTGGCTTTGCAGGCAAACACCTTAACTGCTAAGCCATCCCTCCAGCTCCCCGCCAGCCACATTCTTTAAAAAATATTTTATTTATTTATTTGCAAGGAGATGGATAGATAGATAAGTAGGGAGCGAGAATGGGCATGCCAGGGCCTCCATCCACTGCAAACAAACTCCAGATGCATATGCCACCTTGTGCATCTGGCTTATGTGGGTCCTGGGGAGTCAAACCTAGGTCCTTAGACTTTGCAAGCAAATTCCTTAACCACTAAGCCATCTCTCCAGCCCTGACACATCCTTTTAAAATTCGCTTATTCATTCATTTAGCTTTCAGATAAAATATTTCAGAATATTTATAAAATATAGAGAGTGAGAGAAACCAAAGCTATGTCAAAGTCACCAAAAGCAGTAAACAGTGGCACTATATCATACGTGTGTGTTGCTTCATATATATAGTGCTGTATATGTTTGGCAGCGGTGTTGTAAGTGTGGACACACTGATGCATGACACTTTGAGTGGTCACCTGCGTGGGGAAACAAGAAATGAGGAGGAGAAGGCATGCAATAAGATATCTGGGGCTGGAGTGATGGCTTCGCGGTTAAGGCGCTTGCTTGCAAAGCCTAAGGACTCAGGTTTATTTCCCCAGAACCTACATAAAGCCAGATGCACAAGGTGGCCTGGAGTTTGTTTGTAACAGCTGAAGGCCCTGACATGCTCCCTTCTCTCTTTCTATCTTCCTCTTTCTTTTTTTCTTTCTCTCTTTTTCAAATAAATAAAAATAATATATATATATTTAAAAAAGATATCCGTGCCAGGCGATCCTGCCACTCGGGAGGCAGAGGTAAGAGGATCGCCATGAGTTCCAGGCCAGCCTGAGACTACATAGTGAATTCCAGGTCAGCCTGGACTAGAGAGAGACCCTACCTTGAAAAAACAAAAAACAAACAAACAAATAAACAAAAAAGATATCCACATGAAATCATATGTACGTGATCCTGTGAAGTAGAAGCAAATTACCAAATTCTTCATACACATGATCCCGCAGAGCTGTCAGAATTTTTAAACGCACCCATTTAGTCTTAAAAAAAATAGAATATGAAGGAAAAATCATTTCCCCAGAGCCCAAGTAACTCCATGACAGTGTGTGCTTGCAGTGTCGGTGTTGGGAAGGTGGAAACCGCAGGATCCCCGGGGCTTGCTGGCTGGTTAGTCTAGTCTAGTCAGTGAGCTCCGGGCCAACAAGAAGCCCTGTCTCACAAACAGGTGGGCAGCAGACCCGAGGGTAACCCCCAGGGTTGGTCTCTGGCCTCTACACACACATACACACATGCACAGACGTACATGTGAACACATACACATGCATACATGTGCAAATACACATTGAAAACAAAAAGATAGGATGGCCGGGCGTGGTGGCGCACGCCTTTAATCCAGCACTCAGGAGGCAGAGGTAGGAGGATCGCCATGAGTTCAAGGCCACCCTGAGACTACATAGTGAATTCCAGGTCAGCCTGGGCCAGAGTGAGACCCTACCTTCAAACAAAAAAAAAAAAAAAAAAAAAAAAAAAAAAAAGATAGGATGATGCATTCCTTAAAATGACAATGACTTAACGACATGGAAATGGAACTGGCTCCTTGCTCAGGATGGGGATATGGACTCTTGTGTGAGCCCTCCATGGGTGTGGTCAGCTTGCCTACATTAAGCCATGCTGTGAGGTACACAGTCTGCCTTGCTGAGTTTAATTCTTCCATATAATTTTAGTCCTTAAACTTAGGCCTATGTTTATTTTGAGTAATTTTTAAATATGGTTTGAAACGGAAACTGATTTTTAAAAAAATATATTTATTTGTTTATTGGGAGAGAGAAAGGCAAAGACAGAGAAGGGGCCTGTCAGGTCAGGGCTTCCTGTCACCTCAGATAAACTCCAGACACGTACCATCTGGCTTTACACTGGTACTGGGGAATTGAACCCTGGCCGTCAGGCTTTGCAAGCAAGTGCCTGTAACCACTGAGCTATCTCTCCAGTCCTAGAAGCTGACTTTTATTTGTGTGTGTGTGTGTGTGTGCGAGAGAGAGAGAGAGAGAAAGAGAGAGAGAGAGAGAGAGAGAGACAGAGAAGGAGGGAGAGAAAGGAGGCACATGCTGTGTGTGGAAGTTGGCAGACAACTTTGAATGGTGGTCCTCACCTTCCATATTGCTTGAGACGAGGGTCTCTCTTAGTGTTCACTGCTATATTCGCCAAGGTAGTTTCTGATGCTCCTGCCTCTGCCCCCACCTCGCTTTAGGTGTGCGGGGATGACAGACACCTACTTACCGTGACTAGCTTTTCCACGGACACTGTGAATCTGAAATCAGGTCCGTGTGGTTTTTATCCACTCAGCCATCTCCCCAGGCCTTGATTTATTCTTATTCTTCTTATTATTTTTGCACTTGCCTATCCAATTGTTTCAGCACCATTTAATGAAAAGAGAGTTCCCTCTCCGCAAATTGCCTTGGCCATGTTGTTACAAATCAATGGGCCATATTTGTGTGGGTCTACCTCACTATTTCTCAACTCTGTTCTGTTTCATCGATTCAAGTGTCTGTCTTTCTGCCAATACCACACCAGCAGGGTTTGGTTACTGTGGTCTCAAAATGCAGTTTATTATAGTCAAGCACCCTGAGCTCTTTCACCTTTTTTTTTTTTTTGGTGCATGTGTATAGGGGTGTGTGTGTGTGTGGATGTATGGGTACATTTGTGCCACGGCACATGTGTAGGGGTCAGACAACCATCTCAAGGTGTGGGTCCTCCCACCTTTTTTTTCCCCCCTGAGTTAAGGTCTCTCTCTAGCCCAAGCTGACCTGGAATTCACTCTGTAGTCTCAGGGTGCACTCGAACTCATGGCGATCCTCCCCTCTGCCTCCTGAGTGCTGGGATTAAAGGCGTGTGCCACCTCGTTGTTTTGAGGAAGGGTGTCCTGTTTGTTGCTGAGAAGGCCCAAGTAGCTGGCCTGTGAGCTACAGGATTCTCCTGACCCCACCTCCAATTGATATAAACGTGTTGGGCTTCTAGACGCATTCACCACTGAGTCTGGCTTTGCTTGGGTCTGAGGATACAAACTCTGCTCGTTGGATTTGGGCAGCAAGGGTTTAACCCCTGAGCCATCTCCCCAGCCCCGGCTTTTGCTCTTTTTCAAAATGGTTTCACACAGAGCCCTGGGTTCACACCCTCAGTGCCACAAAAATATTTAATCACCTAAGCTACTTGTCTTTTCTTATGAGTTGCAGGAACTTCATGAATGCCTTTTGTCTGACTGGGGCTGCATCGAACCTGTGGGTCAATGTTTAGGGCGCTGGAATCTTAAAATCCAAGGCTCGGAGCCCTGCACAGGCAGTGCGTCATTGTCTGATGTCTCCCTTAATTTCTCTCAGCAGTATTTTACGGTTCTCAGAGTAACAACTTGAACACCTTCTGCCACATTCATCACTAAGCATGTTATCGTTCCCCTCTGGTGGAAGCACGCATTGACTTCAGCTTCCCAAGGTTTGTGATGAGTGGAGAGAAATACCCGCTTTGGGGCATCGGCTTTGCAAGAGTCACTTGTTACTTCCAGTGACTTCTTTGTGTATTCCTTAGTACTTTGTGCAGAGGTGACTATGCCATCTACAAATGAACCTTAAGTTCGCTTTTTTCTTTCTAATATGTATCTCTTTTATTAAAAAAATGTTTCCAGGCTGGAGAGATGGCTTAGCGGTTAAGGCGCCTGCCTCCTAAGCCTAAGAACCCAGTTCCAATCTCCAGCGGTTCCAATCTCCAGGTCCCACGTTTAGCCAGATGCAAAAGTGACGCCCGGGTGCAATGCCACACTTGCCCACAAGGGGGCACACACACCTGGATTTCGTTCACAGCAGCTGAGAGACTGCTGGCGTGCCCATTCTCTATCTGTCTCCCTTTCCCTCTCTCTCTGTCTCTCTCTGTGTCTCTCTCCAAAAATAATAAAAAAAAAAAGAAGTTGTGCATTAGCAAAGTCAGTCTCCATAGTTAAAGTAAAATAAGGAGGCAAGGCCTGGAGAGATGGCTCAGCAGTCAAGGCACTTGCTTACAAAGCTTGACGGCCCAGGTTCAATTCCTCGGTACCCACATAAAGCCAGATGCACAAAGTGGCTCACTGTATCTGGAGTTTGTTTGTAGTGGCTGGAGGTTCTGGCATGCCCATACTCTCTCCCTCACTCTCTTTCAAATAAATAAATATTAAAAGAAATAATATAAAAATCCAGTTATCTCAATATATACAAAAAAAGCATTTGACAATATTCAACACTCAATTTAAACACACATAAGCTACACACACAAGCTACACACACATACACACAGAGAGAGAGAAAGAGAGAGAGAGAGATGACCTGTAGTAGCAACATACTGAATATTTTTTAATATTTTGTCCTCTTAGATAGGGAATGAATCAGGGTAATACAGTCTTCTTATCTCCATTAACCATCATACAGGGCAATGAAACTTTTTTTTTTGTTTTTGGAGAGAGACACAGAGAGAGAGACAGAGAGAGAGGAAGAGGGAGACAGATAGAGATGGGCACGCCAGCAGCCTCTCAGCTGTTGCGAATGAAATCCAGATGCATGCGCCCCCTTGTGGGCAAGTGCGGCATTGCGCCCTTGCGTCACTTTGCATCTGGCTAAACGTGGGACCTGGAGATTGGAACCGGGTTCTTAGGCTTAGCAGGCAGGCGCCTTTACTGCTAAGCCATCTCTCCAGCCCATGCACAACTTCTTAACCAATCCCCCCTTCCCTATTTAGCCATGTTCCGCTTTTCATATGCTATTAAATTTGGCTGATGACTTTTGCCACGTGTGTTGGTAGGGACTACTGGCCCTTCATTGCCCTTTGTCCGATGTCCTCCTTAGGGGATGCCGGTGAACAGGAAGCCTCAGGGAGCTCTCACGTCTCCTGTGTTCACAGAGGTGTTTGTGTCTCATTGCGTTATTTCTTACTTTCATATTTGGTGGATTTTACCAGTGAAATCATCTGAAATTTTATTGGTAGGATTAAAACAATTAATTTGTGTGTGTGAGAGGGAGGGAGGAAGAGTGTGAGTATAAGTGCCCTAGTCTCTTGCTGCTGCAGAAGAATTCCAGATGCATGCATTTGTGTATCTGGCTTTATGCGTGTACTGAGAAATGAAACCCTGGCTGGCATGCTTTGTCAAGTGTCCTTAACCATGGAGCAATCTCCCCAGCCCATCTTTGTAGGATTACTATTATTATTATTATTATTTTTTTTTTTTTTGGTTTTTCAAGGTAGGGTTTCACTCTAGCCCAGGCTGACCTGGAATTCATTCTGTAGTCTCAGGGTGCCTCGAACTCACAGCGATCCTCCTACCTCTGCCTCCGCAGTGCTGGGATTAAAGGCGTGCACCACCACACTGGCCTTTAGATGCTTTATTATTATTATTATTATTTTGAGGAAGGATGTCACATATCCCCAGCTGGCCTTGAACTCGCCATGTCACCAAGGATGACTTTGAACACCTGTTCTTCCCACTTCACCTCCCGAGAGCTGGGATTCCAGGTGCTCACCTCACAGTTGGGTCACGTGAACGTTTTGAAAGACCCACTTGAAGTTTTACAGAGCCGCAGGACTATGAGGGTAACCTCCTCCTTTTAGGTTTTTCCTTCTTCTTCTCTTCCTGATAGTCACGGTTTGCACTTTCTCTCTCCCCACACGCCCCCACCTGCTAGACATTGCTGATTTGTTTTTTAAAAAATATTTAATTAAAACCGGGCGTGGTGGTGCACGCCTTTAATGCCAGCACTTGGGAGGCAGAGGTAGGAGGATCGCCATGAGTTCGAGGCCACCCTGAGACTACATAGTGAATTCCAGGTGAGCCTGAGCTAGAGTGAGACCCTACCTTGAAAAACCAAAAAAAAATTTTTTTTAAATTAATTTATTAGAGAGAGAGAGAGAGAGGGAGAGAAATGGGCATACCAAGGCCTCCAACCACTGCAAAGAAACTCCAGATTCATGCACCACCTTGTGCATCTGGCTTACGTGGATACTGGGGATCAGACTGGGGTCCTTTGGCTTTGCAGGCAAGCGCTTTAACTGCTAAGCCATCTTTCCAACCCTTTTGCTGATTTGTGATAAAGAATCTGTTTTTTTTTTAAGAGATTTTATTTTATTATTTATTTATTGAGACAGAGAGTGGGGAAGAGAGACTGAGAGAGTGAGAATGGACACACCAGGGCCTCGAGCCACTGCAAACGAACTCCATACGCATGCGCCACCATGTGCATCTGGCTTATGTGGGATCAGGAGAATCAAACTGGGGTCCTTAGGCTTCTCAGGTATGCGCCTTAACTGCTATGCCATCTCTCCAGCCCTACCTCTTTTAATATTTATTTATATATCATTTGTAGGCAGAGAGAGAGAGAGAGAGAGAGAGAGAGAGAGAGAGAGAATGGGCAGCTGCTGCAAACAAACTCCAGATGCACGCACCACTTTGTGCATCTGGCTTTATGTGGGCACTAGGGAATCAAACCCAGTTTGTTAGGCTTTGCCTTAACTGCTGAGCTGTTTTGCCAGCCTGTCATCTGCCTCTTTGTGATAGAATCTCTCACTGGCCTTGGGCTCACCAGCTAATTTAGACTGTCTGTCCGTGCCTCCCCAGCCCTGGAATGACAGGTGCAGACCTCCATGCCTCCTGGCATTTTATGTGCGTCCTGGGGAACTAAGCTCAGCCTCTCCCGTTTGCAAGGCAAGCATGTTGCCAACTGACCATCTCTCTTGCTCCTGACATCCTTTTTGTTGTTGTTCTTAATGATGAATACTTAGTTCACCTTTTTTTAAAAATTTTTTTTCTAATTTCTTTTATTCATTTATTTGCGAGAGAGATACAGAAACAGGCAGGGAAGGAGAGAGACAGAGAGAGAGAGAGAGAGAGAGAATGGGCATGCCAGGGCCTCCAGCCACTGCAAACGAACTCCAGATGCATGTGCCACCTCATGCATCTGGCTTATGTGGGTCCTGGGGAGTCGAGCCTTGAACCAGGGTCCTTAGGCTTCACAGGCAAGCGCTTAACCGCTAAGCCATCTCTCCAGCCCTTTTTTTTTTTTTTTTTTTTTTTTTTTTTTGAGGTAGAGTCTCGTTTTAACCAGGCTGACCTGGACCTCACCCTGCAGTCTGAGGCTGGCCTCAAACTCGCAGGGATCCTCCTATCTCAGCCTCCCAAGTGCTAGGAGCAAAGGTGTGCGCCACCACGGCCAGCTCAGTTTGCTAATTTGAGACCCATCTCCTTTGCTGACATGGTGCACATCTCAAAGGCTCCACGTTCCTTCCAGAACAGCTTCAGTTCCCTGCAACAGTTTGGGTATGCTGTTCCTCCACAGAAGTGGGGTGGCAGCCCAGTGGCAGGTCGCTTCCAGAGATGCAAGCTCCTGTGTTGGATCCCAGCAGCAGCAGCAGCAACAACAAAGTCACTGCCAAGCGAACCCCAGTTCCTTATCTGATTTCTTCATGCCCCACCGGTTATTTAGATGCACAATTTTAGCTTCCAAACATTTGAGAGAATTTTCCAGATCTCTTTGTTTCTGCTCTCTAATTTAATCCCGTTGTGGTTGGAGAATCTGTGTTGTGTCATTTGATTCATTTTATATTTACTGAGACTTGTTTTATGGCCCATAAAATGATCTCTTATTAGCAGAGTCCTCCACACACTTGAAGGATGAGTGTTCTGTGGGCGCCGGGCACGCCGTTCCATACATGCCAATTAGACCCGTTCGGTGAGTTGTATTGTTCAGTTCTCTCTACCCTTATAGATTTTATGCCACGGTTCTATCAATGATGAGGCTGACAGAGTGGAGTTTCAGACTGCAATTGTGGACTTGTCCGTGTCTGGTGTAGTCCCATCCATTGTTGCCTTAGAGATTTTGAGGCTTTGTAATAGAGAAACACGTAGCTGCGATCATTACGTTCTTCAAATGAATTTGCCCCTTCATTGCCACGGGACGGCGCTGAGTATCCCTGGGGGGTGGTTTGTAGCCTGGAATGAAGCTTGATTAGGACACGAGCGAGGCCTCACAACCACAAGCAAGGGTGAAGGAATTCACATTGGCAAAGACCTTGTGGACGATGGTGATGATGATGGTGATGGTGATGATGGAGATGATGGAGATGATGGTGTTGATGATGATGAAGAAAACGATGGGGATGGTGATGGCGATGAAACAAATGATGGTGATGAAGGACATGATGGTGATGATGGAGATGAACACGGAGAACACAGTTGATGTTGCTCCAGTTCCCGTATCCCATGAACCGCTGTTCTCTTCCATAGCAAAGCAGGTACTGCAGTATCCGGCTCCGAATCTGGCATGTCTCCCAAAGGCTGGGGTCTTTGAACTTTTAGGAAGAGGTGTCTGGATGTGGGTGTGGACCACTGGGCTCATGCCTCTGAGAGTTACACCCACCTCCCATTCTGGACTAGCCCTGCACTTCCTGATTCTCCAGTGTGTGGGGGGTGGGGTGGGGAAGGGGCTGCTGACTGTGCTTTCAGTGCCATAGATGGAGCTGCCCTGGCACTGTGCTACCCTGCTGTGATGGACTGTGTCACCTGAAACCAGAATCAAACTAAGCCCGTCTCCCCTGACATTGCTCTGCCAGAGATCTCGTCACGGGCCTTCACACTTCCTCTGACCTCTGCTGCGTGCACGCTAGGCTCTTTGAGATTCGAAGCCATTCTCTGGGCTGCCTTTAATCCAAGCACTCGGGAGGCAGAGGCAGGAGGATCACTGTGAATTCAAGGCCAGCCTGGGACTACAGAGTGTGTTCCAGGTCAGCCTGGGCTACAGTGAGATCCCACTTTGACCATAAAACAAACCAACAACAACAACAAAAAAAAAAACTCTCCAAATAAAATAAAAAGGAAGAAGGTCTTTTATTTGTCTGCCCAAACACTTGCCATTTCCCGTTGTAATCTCTGCCTTTCAGATGGTCGTACAGCCTCCAGCAGTGCATGGGCCTCCCAGGTACTTGCTGTTGTCAGCCCTACTATTGTTTTTAGACCTGTAGAAAAATGGACCAACTGGTCTGGGGATAGAGCTCACTTGAAAAAGTGCTTGCTTTGCAAACTCAAGAACCCGAGTTCAACCCCCAGTACCCATGTAAAAATGCCAGGCATGGTGGTGCGAGCCTGTAATCCCTGTGTTAAGGAGGGGGCGGCAAGAGGATCCCTGGGGCTTGCTGGCTAGCTAGCCTCACCTGATTGGCAAGTTCCAGAACAGTGAGGTGGATGGACTTGAAGGATGGCATCAAGGTTCTGGTCTACACATCTGTACGCACATCAGTGAATACACACCTACGCACACAGTGGCACCTGCACACACATGTACACCCACCCAAAGAAAGAAAATGGGTCAGCTGAATATTCCCCTCCTAACTTTAGAGGTACACGGCTGAGCCAGTGAGGTAAAAGGCAGTCGAGGCTGGGTTCAAGGTCACATAGATCTGTTCCACAAACGCAAAGGAACCCGGTGAGCTGCGTGCAGCTGCCTGGCTCTCTCCTGGAAGTTCAGCCCCGGGTGCCTCTCCAGACTCCAGCAAGGTGGCCCCTTTTCATCTTTATATGCCCTTCCCATCTTCTTCCTGTGGGGGCTGACAGGGCCCCCAGGGTTCCTGCCCAGGCATAGCTGTGGAGCTAGATCCCCTCCGTTCTCTCTCCCCTCTACAGGACTGCTGCACAGAGAAGCATCACCCACTCAGGTGTACCTAAGCCCTGAGGGTTTATTGAGAGTTTGGTATCTGCACCAGAGTTCCGAGCCCCTACTTAATACATCCCCTATAAATTGCAAGATAGGTTTGTCAGAGACTGTTGCTATACGATATTGTTATAAGAAATCCTCCTTTAGGCTTGCTGAATTTTTGCTGTTACCCAGGGGAAAAAAATAATTACACTATATATATGTACAACTTTCTATATTTCCTCTGGTACTTGTCAGCTCCCAGTTTTCCAAATACACATGACTTCAAAAACACGTGCTGGCACCTCGAACTCCTGTGCCACCCCTGCAAAGCCTTGGTGGTGGGTAGGGCAGGTTTTCCCAATACTGACCTGCTGTCCTGGGCTGCCTCTGGTGAGGCTTCCGCTGGTGTCAAGGGAATGAGTGCACGGGAGGGCACACTTATCGAATTTCAGGGGCTCTCCTGGATCCTGTGATTTGATTTTCCTTGTTCTTAGATGTTCAAATGCCTTTTCTTTGTGACACGATGCTTGTCCTTTGCACAAAAATGTCTGATTTGGTAACATAGAAAATGGAATATGCTTCCCCGTCTTTCTCATATATATTATTCCCACGTATATGTGTGCGTACATTTTGGACTGCCCAGCGATGTGTGATCATCTTGGGACCACTGTCCTGGTGTCCAGCACACGGGAAGAGTGCACACGCATCATCTGTGTTGGGAGCGCTGGGTCTGATTCTCCACGGAACACCGGCTTCGTTTGCACTTTGGCCTTGGCTCATGGCAATGAGACCAGCAGCGACAACCCGGCTCTGTGCTCAGACACTCACATGGTGTTTGCTGCACTGGAGTGAGGTGGGTTCTCGAAGATGCCCTGGTGCCGAGCCTGGCTAGTTCGAACAGAATTCACATGCTGTTAGCAACAGAGCTGGGGCTTGGGACCCTGGAGAAGTTGCTTTCAGTCCTCTGATTTCAGAGCTACTGTCATGCCACAAATGGTCACAGCTTAAGCACTGGAATTTCTTTCTTTTAAATACTTATTTATTTATTTATGAGAGAGAGAGGGGAGGGGGGAGAATGGGCGTCCCAGGGCCTCCAGCCACTGCAAACGAACTCCAAATGTGTGCGCCACATTGTGCATCTGGCTTACGTGGGTCGTGGGGAATTGAACCTGGGTCCTTTGGCTTTGCAGGCAAGCTCCTTAACTGCTAAGCCATTTCTCCAGTCCTCCCGTTTCTTTTCTTTATCTTTTATTGCATGTGTATGTATGGGTGGTGTGCATGTGTATAGATGTGTTCATACTGTGGGCGCACCTATGCACATGTGTGTGCGTGTATGTGCACATGTGTGAGGACCAGAGGCTCATGGGGTCTCTCACTTGAACTCATAGCTCCCCTGTTTAGCTAACCTAGCTCCCAGCTTGCCTGGGGGATCCCATCTTTGCCTCTTGAGCATTGCAATGACAAGCAGGCCCTCCACACCTGCCTGTCTTTTATGTGGGATCTGAACTCAGGTCCTCAAGGTTGTGCATCAAGTGCTTTACCCACTAAGCCATCTCCCCAGCCCCTCCTCTGTTTCCTGGCTGTCAAATCCTGGACAACTTCCTCACCCTCTCTGTGCCACCCTGTCCTTAACTGTTGAAGACTCAGGAGGTGGCTGACGCTAGGCTGGTTGTCTTCCCATGGGTGAAGTGGGCAGAGCTCAGAGCCCCATCTGGATGGTGTATTTCCGGTGCCCCTCCTGGACCAGATCCACGGCTGACTGAAGTGATGTGTGGTCTCAGCCTCCCTCTCCCACATAGCCCTGAACCCCCAGCCAAGGGGCGGTGCCAGCGCCAACCCCAACAAAGGGAGACCAGAGCAGCCGAGTGTGCCTGAGAGCTGAGTCAAACTCCATTTCCTTTAG
This sequence comes from Orientallactaga sibirica, assembly GCA_036365145.1. Lineage (NCBI taxonomy): Eukaryota > Metazoa > Chordata > Mammalia > Rodentia > Dipodidae > Orientallactaga > Orientallactaga sibirica. Next base: position 2,836,281 of record JAEOAD010000026.1, on the reverse strand, counting down.
CTGAGGGAGCCGTGCCTACCTGGGCTGGATGCCAGGCCAGAGCGCGGTTGGCCAGGGAGCAGTAGCTGCCGCTGTGACACCCGCTCACAGTCACACAGTCACCGCCTCCTCAGGCTGCCTCAAGGCCCTCCAGGCCCCTGTGCAAATGGGAGACCAAGGCTTGAGTCAGCAAGGCCACAGTCCCAGGGTCTCCAGTTGAATTCTGACATCTCTCCTTTCTTGTCGCATTTTGCCTCCCGGCTCTTAGATACAAAAGACAAACTCCAAATGTGACATCTCGCTGGGAGAACTGTGTGCAAACAGACACGTTCAGCAGCAGTGGTGGGTGGGAGTTTTTTTTTTTTTCTTCTTCCACAGCACAAGAATACCCTGCAGACTCTAGAATGTCGCTAAGTGCCACCTTATGAGCTTCCAAGATGGGCTGGGCATTCCAAATATTATCTCACTTAATCCTTAAATACTCCCCCATAGTTCCCATTTTACCCATGCAGAAACCGAGTTTCAGAGAAGGAAGGTAAGCAAGCCGAGGTCACATAGCTAAGTCAGGATTTGAAGTCAGAGCCCATTGCCTGTTGTCCCTGAGTTTCAGCCTGTGTGTGGCAGCAACCCGTGTCTCCTGTGGCTGGCACAGGTGGGGTGAATGGCTGGATGGTCGGTACCCTCTCTCTCTTTTTATTTTTTGGCTTTTCGAGATAGGATCTCACTCTGGCCCAGGTTGACCTGGAATTCACTCTGTAGTCTCAGGGTGGCCTTGAACTCACGGTGATCCTTCTACCTCTGCCTCCCGAGTGCTGGGATTAAAGGTGTGCGCCATCGCGCCTTGCTGGCGCCCTCTCTCTTGCTCAGATGACGTGCTGGTCTCAAAGGAGCAGAACCGAGGTCTGTGGCTCCAGTGGAAAATATCAAACCCGGGAGCAGGGGTTGCCCATTCTCCTGGCCCTGTCACTCACTGGTGGTCGTTTTTCCTCTTTAAGCCTGAATGCAGCTCACTCAGAGAGGGCGAATAATTTCACCTGACTGCCCAGCGTGCTCTACTGGATCGATTGGTGCTGTCTGTCACCGAGGGTGACAATTAGTGGTGCCTATCAGCAAAGGTTTGATGATGAGTGGGGCTCAAGGGTCGATTAGTGATGTCTGTCGCTAAGGGTCACTAAGGATTGGGGATGTGTGGGTTCAAAGGCAGCATCAGTGCCATGTGCTTGCAAATCCCAAACCAGAGCATCAGTAAGGTCCCCGAAAAGACTTCCAGCCATAGCTCAAAGAGGAAGCTTGGGGTGGTATCTTCAAATATGAGTTTCCTGTGGTTTTAAAACATATTTTAATTAATTAATTAATTAATTAATTAATTAATTTATTTTGGAAAGAGAGAGAGAGATTGAGTGTGCCTAGGCTGGTCATCACTGACCCTAGACTTTTGTGCCCCTTTAAAAGAAACTCAGGGACTGGAGAGATGCCTTAGAGGTTAAGGCACTTGCCTGTGAAGCCAAAGGACCCAGGTTTGATTCCCCAGGACCCACATAAGCCAGATGCACTGAGTGGCACATGTATCTGGAGTTCGTTTGCAGTGGCTAGAGGCCCTAGCACTCCCTAAAACTCCCATTCTCTCTCTCTCTCCCTCTTTCTCTCTCAAACAAACAAACAAATGAATAAAATGTTTTTTTTTTTTAAAAGAAACTCAGGGGCTAGTGAGATGGCTCAGCACTTGAAGGCGCTTGGCTTGCAAGGACTGTAGACCCAGGTTCGATTCCCCAGTGCCCATGTACAGCCAGATGCACAAAGTGGTACATGTGTCTGGATTTTTTTTAAGAGAGAGAGAGAGAGAGAGAGAGAGAGGGAGAGAGAGGAGAGAATTGGTACTCCAGGGCCTCAGCCACTGCAGTTGAACTCCAGACACACCACCTAGGGGACATGTACGACCTTCATTTGCCTCACCTTCGTGCTTCTGGCTCACATGGGATCTGAAGAGTCAAACATGGTCCTTAGGCTTCACAGGCAAGCACCTTAACCGCTAAGCCATCTTTCTAGCCCAGTTCTGGGGTTTTGATCTGAGACATGAGGTGGTGGTGGCCAGCCTCATCATGAGCCTTTGTCAATTCTCTAAGTCTTTCTGTGGAATAAATTCCTAGAATTGTTTTTGCCAAACTGCCCCACTGAAAGACTACCACAGTTTGCTTCAAACTCAGTCATGGATAAGTGTGACCCCCCTCGTCACCATCATTGGCTCTGGATTTTACTGCTACTTTCATCCTGACCATTAGGTGGACAAAACACAGTCCAGTGAGTTATGTTTTTATGTTTTTTAAGAGAGAGAGAGAATTGTACACCAGGGCCTCATCCGCTGCCAATGTACTGCAGACACATGTGCAACCTTGTGCTTTTGTCACCTTGTACATCTGGCTTATGTGGGATCTGGGGAGTCGAACACGAGTCCTTAGGTTTCCCAGGCAAGCGCCTTAACCACTAAGCCATTTCTCCAGCCCCTAGTGGGTGTATCTTTTATGATTATGAAGACTGCACCATCTTAGTGCCTGCTAAATACTAAATACATATTTCCCCTTTGTGCCCAGCTCATTTATGCCCTCCTTGAGGGCCATTTTATAATCTAGAGCCATTCTCTCTCTCAAATAATTAAATAAAAATATCATATAAAAAGAAACTAGGTTTAGTCTCTTGACTCTGCAATTTAAGATGTTAATCTTGCTGAGTCAATGCAACTGGTCTCTTCTGGGTTAAACACAGACCCTTCTTGAGTAGGATTGTCACTTAATGGCAGGGATATATTCTGAGACGTGAGTCAGTTGGCAGCTTCTTTGGCAGCTTCGTTACTGCGCCAGTCCCATGGAGTGTGCAGTCACAAAATAAGCCAGCTACAATGTCACTGAATAGTTAAGTGTCACAGACCACCATAGAACGAGCAGTCTGTGATGGGCTAAGCTGTCATCATGGGAATCTTCTTTGTCTCCTTCCCTTCTTCCCATGAAGACCTCTGAGCTCAAGGGACACAACTGTGCTTGCGCGCTCTGCTGATTTCTTGCCGGGCTTTGGGACACGGCCAGCGCGCTGATGCCCGAAGCGCACAGGGACACCTGCAGCTGTCAGGCCCCATGCCATGCTTCTTGTTGTAACTGGAGTGGGGGAAGGGCCCGCTGGGAACAGAATGGTATGCTCAGAGCAGGGCCGGGCAGCTCCTTCAGCCATGGGGTGCTCTGTGACCCAGGAGCCACGTGGGATGTCAGCCTTACAAACACATCTGTGTCCTGGGAGGCCAGGAGCCCTGGCACGCACTCCAACTTTAAGGGATTCCCAAGGGTCTCATCCTCCTTTTTGCCAGAGGATGGGGTGCGGGAGCCCTTCTGGGGTCCCTGCTGATTCTGCTGTCAGATTGCTGGCTTGGGAAAACGAGCTTTCTGTTCCTCCATGCCTCTGCACTCAGGTTTGTTCCTCTGGTTCCTGATATTTGAAGCCAGCTTCTAGCTTTAAAAATAAGGTGCTTTCTTTTTTTTTTTTTTCTTTCCTGTTCAAACATTTGACATTTTCCATCACCACACGAAGCTCTCAATGCCATAGCTTCTGTTACAGATACACAAAAGCCTCCCTAAGAACTCAAAGCCACTACTTTCATTCTTGACTCCTTTTCTTTGCTTTTTCTTTCTTTCTTTCTTTTCTTTTTCTTTTTGGCTTCCCTTCCCCGAGACTCATCTGATAGCATTCTTCCTGCTGCAAGGAAAGGTAAGCAGAGCAGGGAGCTTGGGGAGCTGACTATAAATACAGAGTTTGATATCAATATATTATATCACCAGCCTATATGATCATAACACCCGTGCAGAAAAGAATCAAGAAAGCACACATTGTATGTGGTGTCTGACTTGTTTCCAGGGTGTTCATGGATCTGTGGCCCTGGCCCACTTTGCCAAGGGTATTTCTGTCCGTCCATCTCCTCCCCACTGTGAGCAGACCACACCAGGCTGTTCTAGAATCCTGTGCCAATTCTTCATTCATTCTACTTGGCACTGGTTCATCTACCCACTCACAGTATTTCTTTTTATTATTTCTTTTTGCTAATTTATTTTTATTGTCCACTGACACATAGCAATTGAATATACTTATGGGGCACAGTGTGACATCTTTTTACAAATTAATTATTTATTTGAGAGAGAGAGAGAAAGGCACACCAGGGCCTCCAGCCACTGCAAACAAACTCCAGACACACGCGCCACCTTGTGCATCTGGCTTATGTGGGTACTGGGGAACTGAACCTGGGTCCTTAATCTTCACAGCAAGTACCTTAAATGATAAGTCCATCTCTCTAGCCCTGACGTCTTTTCAAAAATATTTATTTTATTTTATTTATTTACTTATTTGAGGGCGAGAGAGGGAGAGAATGGGCATGCGAGGGCCTCCAGCCACTGCAAATGAACTCCAGATGCATTACTTATGGGGGTGGGGAGCAGTAGATAGATATACAGAGAGTGGGCACGTTAGGGACTCCAGCCACTACAAACGAACCTCAGACTCATATGCCACCTTGTACATTCGGCTTATGTGGGGACTGGGGAATAGAAGCTGGGTCCTTAGGCTTTGCAGGCAAGCACCTTAACCGCTAAGCCATCTCTCCAGCCCCACAGTGTGATATATTAATGCAGAAGTATAATACGATGATAACATTTGGCAACCAGCCCATCTGACACCTTCAACGTTGGTCATGTCTTTGTGTTGGGAACACCAAGAATCCTCTTTACTGTTTTTTTTTTTTTTAAGATTTATTTTTATTTATTTGAGACAGACAGAGAGGGAGAGAGAGAGAAAGTGAGTGAGAATGGGCATACCAGGGCCTCTAGCCACTGCATACGAACTCCAGATGCATGCACCACCATGTGCATCTGGCTTACGTGGGTCCTGGAGAATCAAACCGGGATCCTTTGGCTTTGCAGGCAAATGCCTTAACCGCTAAGCCATCTCTCCAGCCCTCAATCAGTGTTCTTGTGTATCTGTGAGCATGCCTGATGGAGGGTTGTGAGGGTGAGTGGGAGTGAGCGAGAGGTTGTGGGTGTGAAGACGGGAAGCTTGACTGAGCAGGAGTGTGTCTGTGTACGAGCATCAGCATGCCATGGGGATGAGTGGGTACCCAAGGGCATGTGTGAGTCTGGGAGCAGGTGTGGCTATGTGTGAATGGTTGTGCAAGTGTATGCACTTGTGCACCAGCTTCCTCAGAGGACGCAGGAAGGGTGACTCTTACTGTGAAGCCAATGCCCAGGGCAGAATGGAGAACGCTCAGGGAGAAGCGGAAGGAATGAGGCCCCAGAGCCCCCAGCGTCCTGTCTCCCTGGCCCAATGTGCTGTTCTGTTCATAAACTCAAGAAGCCCACGATTGCTGGCAACAAGACCAGTGCTCACATGGCTGCTTTCCATGTCCGGGAGGGCAGCAAGCAGGCGAAGTCGATGGGAGGGGTCCTCTCTGAGGGACAGGGGAGGACCCTCAAATAGACCAGAGCCAGGCGGGGAGCAAATAAAAACCAGTTAAAAACAAAATTTTTTTAAAAACCAGTTAAAAAAATTGTCTTCAGCATTTGACATCCATGTCTCAGTATTTTTAAAAAATATATTTTATTGTCAGGCGTGGTGGTGCACGCCTTTCATCTCAGCACTCGGGAGGTAGAGGTAGGAGGATCGTTGAGAGTTCAAAGCCACCCTGAGAATACATAGTGAATTCCAGGTCAGCCTGAATTAGAGTGAAAACTTACCTCAAAAAAATTAAAGTGAGCCGGGCGTGGTGGTGCACTCCTTTAATCCCAGCACTCGGGAGGCAAAGGTAGGAGGATTGCAGTGAGTTCAAGGCCACCCTGAGACTACATAGTTAATTCCAGGTCAGCCTGGGCCAGATTGAGACCCTACCTCGAAAAACCAAAAAAAAAAAAAAAAAAAAAAAAAAAAAAGTGGGCTGGAGAGATGGCTTAGCAGCTAAGGTGCCTGCCTGCTAAGCCTAAGTATGTCAGTTCCAATCTCCAGCGGTTCCAATCTCCAGGTCCCACGTTTAGCCAGATGCAAAATGAGGCAAGGGAGCAATGCTGCACTTGACCACAAGGGGGCGCACGCATCTGGATTTCGTTCACAGCAGCTGAGAGACTGCTGGCGTGCCCATCTCTGTCTCCCTCTCCCTCTCTGTCTATCTCTCTCTGTCTCTCTCTCCAAAAATAAATAAATAAAATAATTAAAAAAATTAAAAAAAAGTAACAATAATAATATATTTTATTTATTTGCAAACAGAAAGAGAGAGAGAGAAGAAAATGGGCACACCAAGGCTTCTAGCCACTCCATATGCATGCACCACTTTGTGCATCTGACTTTACATGGGTACTGGGGAATCGAACCAGGGTTGTTAAGCTTTGCAGGCCTTAACTGCTGAGCCATCTCTCCAGCCCCCATGTCTATTATTTTTATAGGCATTTCCTACCCCGCTTCAGAGGTAGGGAAGTGAAAGAGTGTGTCTGATGGAGTGTGCTGCATCAGGCCGTTGGCCATGATCTGTGGGACCATCCTGTCATGGCGTCGTTGGCAAGCATTTATTGAATGGCTTTTCCTTGCCAGGTCTTGGGGAAGATGGTAATAATACAGCATGCATATGAGAGAGAGAGATTTCTCCACCAATTTAGGGCGGTCCCTCACTCACCCACTTGTTCAAGTGTTTACCTGTCACCTTGTGTTGGCGGTAGACACAAAGGCCAGCCTCGAGATGACACAAGGACATGTTCGTTCATATTGGACATGTGACGCTGAGTATACACTGTGAACTGGCTCTCTGACTCCATCCCTCCCTCTATGTTTGCTGGATGCCCACATATGCCAGGCCAGTCTGAGGTGCTGGGTCCCTACCCTTGGGGTCTCTTGTGTTGGTGGCTTTGGGAAATAAGGACACCCAAAGGACGGAGACTACTACAGGGGACAAGATCTGAGCTCGAGGCCCTTGAGAAGCTGTCAGGGGAATGCAAAACAGGTCACATCTTCCAGCTGCCCAGAGCTGGTCAGTAGCCTTGCTTTTCTTTCCTTCCTTCCTTCCTTCCTTCCTTCCTTCCTTCCTTCCTTCCTTATTTATTTATTTATTTAAAATATATTTTATTTATTTATTTGAGAGAGGGAAAGAGGCAGAGGGAGCAGGGAGAGAATGGGCACTCCAGGACCTCCAGCTATTGCAAATGAACTCCAGATGCGTGTGCCCCCTTGTGCATCTGGCTTACGTGGGTCCTGGAGAGTTGAACCCAGATCCTTTGGCTTTGCAGGCGAGCGCCTTAACTGCTAAGACATCCCTCCAGCCCCCAGTGGCCTTTCTTGTTTTTTTAATTTTAATTTTTATATTTATTTTTTTCGAGGTAGGGTCTCACTCTGGCCCAGGCTGACCTGGAATTAACTATTTAGTCTCAGGGTGGCCTTGACCTCACAGCAATCCTCCTACCGCTGCCTCCTGAGTGCTGGGATTAAAGGCGTGAGCACCACACCCGGCTCCCCAGTGGCCTGTCTTATAGGCAGCCTCCCTCCACTGCCTTAGGCGAGGGTGTGTGGGAAGCCTTGCTCCACCCATGGGAGGACAGCCCAGGGATACATCATCTCTGGCCTCTCTGCCCTGTGCCACCTACATCCTGATGCCTGCCAATTTCTGTTCAAAAGCACTGTCACACTGGGCTGAAGAGATGGCTTAGGGGTTAAGTTGTTTGCCTGTAAAGCCAGAAGATCCAGGTATGATTCCCCAGGACCCACATAAAGCCAGATGCACAAGGTGGAGCATGCGTCTGGAGTTATTTGCAGTGGCTGGAGGCTCTGGTGTGCCCATTCTCTCTCTCTCTCTCTCTCTCTCTATCTGCTTCTATTTCTATCTCTCTCAGATAAATAAATAAAAATGAAAAAAAGTCTAAAAAGCACTGCCACAGCCTGTACCTCCCCCTCATGTCTCTCCCCCGTCACCCGGAGTTGACGGTGGCTGAGAGGACAGCAGGTGACTTAATCAGATTTGTCATTGCAGTTAGACTTAACATTAGCTTCCATGAGGATCCTACTGGCCTCCCCACAGGCCAGTGGCTTTGTGGCCCTGAGGTTTCTGTCTGCAGGCAACTTCTCAGGGATTCTGGGCTGGCTTCGGCTGAGCAAGCTGATTTTTCCCTCTCTTATTCTCTCAAGGTTTTGTTCTCGGCACTGTTGTGGGAGACAGCCAGGCTTGCGGTGAACTGAGATGTTATTCATTGTAGAGGGGGTGGGGGTAGGGAGACAGTGAGGAAAGATCGCGGCTTTTCATAAAACAGGCTTTTAGCATCGGGTGTGTGTGTGGGGGGGAGCCATGGTGCAGAGTGGAAATAAAAAAGGCAACTCTTACAGCAGCATATATGCCATCTGCTTGAAGGGATCCACTCGGGTTCTAGGCATAGAGAGGGACAGTTTGTTGGGAATATAGACCAGGAAGGGCCTCTGAGAGGCAACTTGGGCAGAAAAGTATCATCTGTCCACTCACCCGTTCATCCATCCATCCATCTATGCATCCATCCAGTGAGGGTTTATCTAGTATCTTTAAGCTCCAGGAACGATAGTAGGTGTTTGTAACGCACTGCAAGTCAGGACTGACAGGTTCCCGCCCTTCTGAGTATGCAGTCTTGGGATCAAGACCAATTCTAAAACGTTACACAGCAACTGGGCCTGGCCGTGCACACCTGTCATTCCAGCACTAGAGAGGCTGAAGTGGACGGATGGCGACTTCTAGATCAGCCTGGGCTATGCACAGAGATCCTGTCGCAACAAATAGCAAAGACTGGCCCAGCTACCCACAGAAGAATAAGAGAAACTACTTGATCATGGATCTGAAGGAAGAACAGTATGCAGAATATACAGAGAACTCATGAGACTCAATGACCACCCCACAAGTCATCCCATTAAAAAGTAGACACAGGGGCTGGAGAGATGGCCTAGTGGTTAAGGCGGAGTGCCTTCAAAGCCTAACAACCCAAGTTCAGTTTCCCGGTGCCCACGTAAGCCAGGTGCACAGTGGCACATGCATCTGGGGTTCGTTAGCAGTGGTCAGAGGTCCTGGCATACCCATTCTCTCTCCCTTTGTCTCTCTGCTTGCAAATAAATAAAAAAAAATTTTTTTAAGTAGACAAAGGATTTCCAAAGACATGTTTCACAGGATGATAGATTAATGGTCCAGAGTATATTAAAAGGTTATTCTTTTATTGACAACTTCCATAATTGTAGACAATCACCCATGGTAATTCCCTCCCTCCCCATAAAAATGTTCTTTAAAAATATATTTATTTATTAATCTACAATCAGAGAGAGAGATAAAAGAGATGAAAAACAGAGCAGAAGGGTGTGCCCAGGCCTCCAGCCTCTGCAAATCCACTGCAGATTCATGTGCCCCTTTGTGCATCTGGCCTCACGTGAGTCCTGGACTCGAACCTGGGTTGTTAGGTTTTACAGGCAAGCGCTTTAGCTGCTGAGCCATCTTTCAGCTCTGAAAAGGTTCTTAACATTGCTACTTATGAGGGGAATGCTAACAAAATCCCCAGACACCACCCCCACACCACACCCTATAAGAATCATTGATGTCCAAAGAGCAAACAATTGCCAGGCTGCTGGTGCAGCTCACCCCAGCTACTTGGGAGCCCGAGGCTGGAGGATCACAAGTTCAAAGCCTTGTCGGGGTTATAGAGTGAATTCGAGGGCTGCCTGGGCAGCATAGTGAGACCTTCTCTCAAAATAAGCAAAATGATGGCCGAGGAGATAGAGCTCTGTGACAGGGCACTTGCCTGGCGCAGGTGGGTTTGGTCCCCTACAACCACGGAAGAAGAAAATTTAGCAGGTGCTGTTGAGAATGGAGGCAGGGGTAGACTGGAATCTTTGTGGACTACTGGTGGGGACGTAGAAGATGTGGTATTGGCCGGAAAGCTGCAATGACTCCCTGCATCTCCCATACTCCTGTGGCTGTGGTGGTCCATTCTTCAAGGCTGAGATCCTTCTAGAAGGACCCATGAATGGGAGATCATTGCTGAAAAAAACCCAAAGCCCTGGTCCATGCTGGGATCATGAAAGCATACTGAAATCCTGCCATTTTGCAGCTGGGTCGGTTACCCGCAGGGATGGGAACCAGAGCTTGCAAGAATGGAGTGGGACTCCGTCGTCAGGAGCCACAAGACAGATGGCAGGACCTTGCGGAGGAAACCTCTGCTTAGCCTTATTAAAAACGAGTGTTGCAGGGTTACGATGCACCAGGTTGACTTGTGTAAGGAAAATGCATCTTTGGGTAGCCAGAGGCTACATGTATGGATAAAAATGCCAGGAGAAAGTGGGGGCAGCCGTGAGATTGCAAAACGCCTCAAATTGTTTGTGACTTTTGTCGCAATAACTGCGCTTCTGAGATTCCCTCCTCGTGAAGTAATCTTAAATAGGCAATAAAAGCTTCGCGGACAGAAGCACGGTTGTTGTGGTGTCACTTGGAGGAGGTTAAAAATGAAAAACGCCGTCACTGTCCATATTAAAACAGTAAATCCTGCACTGTTCAGTCCAAAGGAGTATTTTTGTAGGCATTAAAAGTTATGATTACAAAGGGTGTATGTCAACCCAGACAATGCGTGCGGCAGCCAAGCTCCCGTGAGGGTGATCTCCACTCTAGGAAGACACAGCTCCAAGGCAAATGGAGTGGCCAGAGCCAGCCAGGAAGGAGACACTGGCCACCCTGGCCTTGATGATGGTGGAGCAGCTGCTGCACTGTCATTTACCCAGGAAAGTGTCTGTAAATGTCTATCAGTGTATCTGTGACTTATCCAAGCCTGTGTGTGTGTGTGTGTTTTTTTTTTTTTTTTTGCCTTTGCAATGGTATGAAAGCATAGGTACTCAATGGACACCATACTTAGATGTTTGAATTTTAACATTTCTACAGGCTGACAACATGCCATATGACACTCTCCTGCAAGGCTTAGCAGACGTAGGGGCTGGAGAGATGGCTTAGCAGTTATGCGTTTGCCTGTGGAGCCTAAGGACCCCCGTTCAAGGTTCGATTCCCCAGGACCCACGTAAGCCAGATGCACATGGTGACGCACGCATCTGGAGTTCGTTTGCAGTGGCTAGAGGCCCTGGCGCACCCATTCTCTCTTGCCCTCTCTCCTTTTCTCTGTCTCTAATAAGTAAATAAATAAAATTTTTTTAAAAAAGAAAAAAAGCTAAGCAGAGGTAGTCAGATGCAGCTCCTAGGCCCTGTGATCACGTGGGATAAAACAGTCATCTCAACACACCGTGGCTGAGCTGTGATTCTAGATTGGTGAGGTGTGCTCCAAGCTTCTTCCACTTCCAGTATTTTCTTCTTCTTATGAGGTTGTACTGGATAAGCCCATGTTAACCTGGGCAATGGACATGGAAGTTCTTAAGGCCCAGCCCCAGGCAAGGATATCCCTGCCTGTCCCTGCCCCTGAAGTCTGGGCTGGTCCAACAATGTGAGTGCAACCAAAGATATCCAGGCTGTAGGGACAACCTGTGGGTCATTTCTCAGCTATGTCATTACAGTGGAGTGATCCCTCCCTCCCCCCTTGGGGACATGGGTCCCACCTCGGCCTCTCCAGACCAGGGAGGAGTGGCAGCATCCCAGGGCCGTCACAAGCAATTAGGACAATCTTCTTTCAGGGAACCTTCAGCTTCAGCTTGGGTTGCTGCCCCGTGGGCACCAGCCAGCGCCTTCACCCAAGCAGAATTCAAGACAAATCTTGATCTGAGTCCCAACTTTGCCCTCTGCCCAGTGCCGTGGCCATGAGGTTGGAGGTTAAGGAGATGGGAGATGGCTCAGCAGTTACAGTTCAATTTCCCCAGGGCTGGAGTGATGGCTCAGCATTTAAAGGCTATTTGATGACACGTTCAAGTGAACACATGACTGAAATCTCGGTGGCTGGCCACCTCCCCAAGGCTTCTCAACTTCACCGTGGACACAGTGGTGAGGCCCACTGCCCCATGGCATCCGGGGGATATTGACGTCCTTCACCTGAGCCTGTGGGACCCATGGCCAGGTCACACACTTAGTCCAAACGATTGTGTTGGTTCCCAAACCTGTTTGTGCCAGCCGAGTTTGCAATACTTACGATTGTAATCACGTCATTTAATTAAGCAGAAACAATTAAACTAGATTTAGGTTGAAAAGAAAGGAAATATTTCTATAAATAGGAATGCTAATCAGAGATTTGATAGAGGAGGTTCTGGGGGCGCTGACCCCTGCTATCAAATTAAGCATGGGATGTGACTGTGAAGTCACAGAGCAAAAAGCACAAGACAGGTGCAAGGAGAAGCACATGAAACTCCTATGACAGGAACGTGTAGAAGCACATGAAACTCCTATGACAGGAACGTGTAGAAACACATGAAACTCCTATGACAGGAACGTGTAGAAACACATGAAACTCCTATGACAGGAACGTGTCGAAGTACATGAAACTCCTATGACAGGAACGTGTAGAAACACATGAAACTCCTATGACAGGAACGTGTAGAAGCACATGAAACTCCTATGACAGGAACGTGTAGAAACACATGAAACTCCTATGACAGGAACGTGTAGAAGCACATGAAACTCCTATGACAGGAACGTGTCGAAGCACATGAAACTCCTATGACAGGAACGTGTAGAAGCACATGAAACTCCTATGACAGGAACGTGTAGAAACACATGAAACTCCTATGACAGGAACGTGTAGAAGCACATGAAACTCCTATGACAGGAACGTGTAGAAACACATGAAACTCCTATGACAGGAACGTGTCGAAGTACATGAAACTCCTATGACAGGAACGTGTAGAAACACATGAAACTCCTATGACAGGAACGTGTAGAAGCACATGAAACTCCTATGACAGGAACGTGTAGAAACACATGAAACTCCTATGACAGGAACGTGTAGAAGCACATGAAACTCCTATGACAGGAACGTGTCGAAGCACATGAAACTCCTATGACAGGAACGTGTAGAAGCACATGAAACTCCTATGACAGGAACGTGTAGAAACACATGAAACTCCTATGACAGGAACGTGTAGAAACACATGAAACTCCTATGACAGGAACGTGTAGAAACACATGAAACTCCTATGACAGGAACGTGTCGAAGCACATGAAACTCCTATGACAGGAACGTGTAGAAACACATGAAACTCCTATGACAGGAACGTGTAGAAGCACATGAAACTCCTATGACAGGAACGTGTAGAAGCACATGAAACTCCTATGACAGGAACGTGTAGAAACACATGAAACTCCTATGACAGGAACGTGTAGAAGCACATGAAACTCCTATGACAGGAACGTGTAGAAGCACATGAAACTCCTATGACAGGAACGTGTAGAAACACATGAAACTCCTATGACAGGAACGTGTAGAATCACATGAAACTCCTATGACAGGAACGTGTAGAAACACATGAAACTCCTATGACAGGAACGTGTAGAAGCACATGAAACTCCTATGACAGGAACGTGTCGGGCACATGAAACTCCTATGACAGGAACGTGTCGGGCACATGAAACTCCTATGACAGGAACGTGTCGAAGCACATGAAACTCCTATGACAGGAACGTGTCGAAGCACATGAAACTCCTATGACAGGAACGTGTAGAAACACATGAAACTCCTATGACAGGAACGTGTAGAAACACATGAAACTCCTATGACAGGAACGTGTAGAAGCACATGAAACTCCTATGACAGGAACGTGTAGAAACACATGAAACTCCTATGACAGGAACATGTCGAAGCACATGAAACTCCTATGACAGGAACGTGTAGAAACACATGAAACTCCTATGACAGGAACGTGTCGAAGCACATGAAACTCCTATGACAGGAACGTGTAGAAACACATGAAACTCCTATGACAGGAACGTGTAGAAACACATGAAACTCCTATGACAGGAACGTGTAGAAGCACATGAAACTCCTATGACAGGAACGTGTAGAAGCACATGAAACTCCTATGACAGGAACGTGTAGAAGCACATGAAACTCCTATGACAGGAACGTGTAGAAACACATGAAACTCCTATGACAGGAACGTGTAGAAACACATGAAACTCCTATGACAGGAACGTGTAGAAACACATGAAACTCCTATGACAGGAACGTGTAGAAGCACATGAAACTCCTGAGACAGAAACATGGATGCTGCTGGAGGTGACTGTGTCAAGTTACTCTCAGGAAGCCAGCATCACATGCTTTCTCTCATTTGTGGATTCTAGGGTTTTTTTTGTTTTTTTTTTTTCTGGAGAGAGACACAGAGAGAGACAGAGAGAGAGAGGGAGAGGAAGACAGACAGAGATTGGCGTGCCAGCAGCCTCTCAGCTGCTGCGAACAAAATCCAAATGCATGTGCCCCCTTGTGGTCAAGTGCGGCATTGCACCCTTGCATCACTTCACATCTAGCTAAACGTGGGACCTGGAGATTGGAACCGCTGGAGATTGGAACCAGTGTTCTTAGGCTTAGGAGGCAGGCGCCTTAACCGCTAAGCCATCTCTCCAGCCCGATTCTAGGTTTTATATAAATACTCGTGGCATAAAAACTTCCAGGGGAGCCAAGGGTACTAAAAGGAGAGGGGAGAAGAGAAAGAGGGCAGAGGGAAGGGGAGTGTGCTCTAAGTTCATGACATCAGTAGATACTTACACGAAGATGTGATTATGAAACCCTGCGCCTTGTATAATGCCACACACAAAAGTCTCCACTAGCCTGGCGTGGTGGCACACGCCTTTAATCCCAGCACTCAGGAGGCAGAGGGACGAGCAACACTGTGAGTTCGAGGCCACCCTGAGAATATATAGTTAATTCCAGGTCAGCCTGGGCTCGAGTAAGACCATACCTCAAAAAACTAAAAATAAAATAAAAAAATAAAAATAAATTTAAAAGTCTCAACTAAGAGATGGCAAAAACAAAGCAAAACTCCATTACAAAAAAACCTACTCAGGGCTGGAGAGATTGCTCAGTGGTTAAGGTGCTTGCCTGCAAAGCCTGACAACTGGGGTTTGATTCCCCAGGACCCATGTAAAACCAGGTGTACAAAGTTGCAGATGTGTCTGGAGACCCTGGTGCAGGTTCTGATCAATAGACTGTCCTGAGAATGACCATATTCAGGACCAGGGGATCATTGAACCTTGGAGCTGGTTTGACCCGGGCCGGCATCCTCTTCTCACGCCGTGCTCAGACTGTTACCATAGGTACACAGGTCTCACCACTGCCCATAGCACGCCACGGGTGGTATCAGTAAATTTCATCTGGAAAGGATTTAGCACCCAGAGACTGCACTTGCTATATAATTAGGTCTCGCAAAGCTTATGAAGGTGGCCCCAGATCATAATCACATTTTAATTATATTTACTTTGTCGGCAGAGAGCAGAGGCGCGTTATTGGCTTGGAGAGGTAACAGTTCAAATCTTCATCCAGAGAGGCAGGCGCCCCAAGGAGGGTGTAGGGGCAGGAAAACCTGTCTGGAAACAACCAGAAACATTAAAACACAACTGCAGAGCCAGCTCGGCCTGTTCACCGAGTCAAGGAGTCTGAGGCTGGGATGCTGTAGGTCGTATTATTTTCATTCGCAGCCCTCCAAGAGGCTGGGAGACTGTCAGGGGTTCCTCACCATGGAGACACAAAGCGTCTAGGTGTGCCTAGGAGGGTGTTTCCAGAGAGAATTAATTGAAGAGGGAAGACCCATCCTGGATGTGAGCAGCACTATCCCATGGGCTGGCATCTTGATGGAGGACAAAAAGGAGCAATAGTGGGGGCTGGAGAGATGGCCAAGTGGTGAAGGCTCTTGCCTGCAAAGCCTAACCGCCCAGGTTTGATCCCCCCAGCACCCACGTAAAACCAGATTCATAAAGTGGCATAGGTATCTGGAGTTTGTTTGCAGCAGCTAGAGGCCCTGGCACATCCATTCATATTCTCTCTCTCTCTTTCTCTCTTTCCTTGCAAATAAATAGATATTTTTCTAAAAAAGAAGGAATAATAGAAGCCAGCTGAACACCAGCATGCGTCACTTTCTGCTTCCTGTCTGTGGACACAATGTGACCAGCTGCCTCAGGCTCATGCAGCTGTGACTTCTCGCCACGATGGACTGTACCCTCAAACTGTGAGCCAGAATAAGCTCCTCACCCCTTAAATAGCAGCAAGGAAAGTAACTGATGCAGTAACATTAATCGCAGTTCTCAGGCATTGACTGTGCAGGGGAATCTGCTGGGTACTTCAGAAAAGGAGCGCTCTCTCTCTCTCTCTCTCTCTCAAATAAATAAATGAAATTTTAAAAAAACACATATAAGCTGGGCGTGGTGGCACATGACTTTAATCCCACCACTCGGGAGGCAGAGGTAGGAGGATCACCATGAGTCAAGGCCACCCTGAGACTACATAGTGAATTCCAGGTCAGAAAGGGGCTGGAGAGATGGCCTAGCAGTTAAGCCACTTGCCTGGGAAACCTAAGGACCCAGATTCAATTCCTCAGTACCCACGTATGCCAGATGCACAAGGTGGCACATGCATCTGGAGCTCGTGGCTAGCGGCCCTGCCGTGACTATTCTCTCTATTTTTCTACCTGCCTCTCAAATAAATGAATAAATAAAATATTTTTAAACATAAGAAAAACAGATATGTGCAACTGTACAGCCCACTGTTTACCAGGAAAACTCTAAGTGATATAAATTTATAAGTAGAACAGATTCAGAGAAATCAATCAAATTCTTGCCTTCATGAATCTTCAATAGTCTATTAGAAAAAGAAACAGGAAAATAAATATACAAAATATACAAAAATATACAAAATTATACACATGGGCTGGAAGATGGCTAACAGGCAAAGCGCTTGAGTTCATATCCCCAGCCCCCATGAGGAAGCTGAGTGTGGTGGCACACACCCAGGAATCCCAGCGCTGGGGAGGCAGACACCAGGAATCTCTGAGCCTTTCTGGCCAGTTTGTCTGGCTGGATTGGTGGGTTGCAGGTTTAGCAAGGGCCCTGTCTCAGAAAATATGGTGGAGGGCTGGAGAGATGGCTCAGCAGTTAAGGCGCTTGCCTGCAAAGCCTAATGACCCTGGTTCTGTTCCCCAGTACCCACACAAAGCCAGATGCATAACGTGGCACATATACCTGAAATTCATTTGCAGCAGTTAGAGGCCCTGGAGCACCCATTCTCTCTGTCTTTCTCTCTCTCTCTCTCTCTCTCTGCTTGCAAATATATATATTGGTTTTTCGAGGTAGGGTCTCACTCTAGCCCAGGCTAACCTGGAATTCATTCTGTATTCTCAGGGTGGCCTTGAACTCACAGCGATCCTCCTACCTCTGCCTCCCAAGTGCTGGGATTAAAGGCGTGCACCACCACGCCTGGCTAAAGAAAATATTTTTATAAAAATATGGTGAAGAGTGATGGAGGAAGACGCCCAATGTGAACCTGTGGTCACCACCTGCACGCACACACACAAACATACACACAGGAGCACACACACACACACGCACACACACAAAGTTTAACATATGTATTCTCTGACATAGAAGAAATACAAAGTTCTGGCTTCCCTTGAACCTGCAAACATGTGCACATGCATACGCACCCCCATGTATGGACATACACACACACACACACACACACACACACACAACACAAAACAGGGAAAGCAAGAAGAGAAGTCAATGCAACTATGGGCTCATCTAATTTCTCATTGGCACTTGCAAGGAGGCCATGTGTGGGAGGGCAGCGTGGGTTGCCCAGCTCACTTTTCCTGGAGTGGTCTGGACTGACAGACCCACAGCAATTGTCATCTGCCACCACTGAAAGCCAGCTCAGCGTGAACTCCCATGGTGACAAGCCTGCTACCATGCCCTTGGCACTCACCCCCATCCCCAGCTGACGAGAGGTGACAGTTCTCCACCACCCAGCCTTTTATTCCATCAGTGAATTTCTAGCAAATGGGGCGTGTGTATATAATTATCAGAGATGTCGATCTTGACATTAAAACAAACTGTCTCCAGCCCTGTCACCCCGTGAGGGGTGGCAGCTGAGGAGGGAGCCCGGGGGTTGCGCAGACATGTCAGCAATGATTAGGGAAGGCATACAACTCTGGGCGCTGGGGAGCGCGCAGCAGAACAGTGGAGGAGGGATTTAATAACGCAGATTATGTTTTTAATTACTTTAGCAAACGAACTGTTCTTGTGCTTTGAGTGGCGTCATTTGGAGAAGCCACCCCCGGGTCTTCAGTGTTCCCAGGCTGCCTGTGAGTCACAGGGGCTTTGGGGGACCGGTCAGTGGGAGCAGCGACTTTCCAAGTCAGCTCAGCTGGGTTTCTGAGCTCCTGTCTCAGGGAGGGAGCGAGTCCTCTGGCCCTACGTGTCTGAGGCATGAGGATCATTCATGGTAGGGCCAAGGACACAGGAGCTGGAGACAGACTAGTTGGGCTTGAAGTTGGTGTTGTCGGTGATCAGCTGTGTCATGATGTTGGATCAGGAACTGTTGTGTCTTCATTAAAGCCCTAGCACTACCCCTCCCCGCCCCTGATCCCCCATGTCTCAGAATGGGGTCTTCTTTGGACACAGTTTCACTGCAGGTGTGATAAGTTTGGGCCACCATGGCATGCTGTGAGTCCTCATGCAATGTGCTCAGATCCTCACAGAATGGGGCAGTGTGCTCGCAGACATAGGCACAGGGTAGGTGAAGCTTCTGTGAGCCAGGGAAGGCTCTGATTTGCCAGCAAATCACCAAAGCTAGAAGGAACAGCCTGGACCACAATCTTCCACAGCCTTATTGGGAGCAGCACGATCCCATGTGCCCCGGGTCTCGAACCACCAGGCACCAGAGCGGAGACAAGTTCGTTTTGTTCCCAACCAGCGTCCGCTTTGTTTAGTCTACCAGCTTGGGTAGGCAGCCATAAGTGATGGATGCCCCCTCTTCAGCCGCAATGACACTGATGCCTCATCCTGTTGTCAGGCTCAAATACAACCCACACAACCATCGCCAACTGTGCCAAGCACGTGACAAGCCCCCAGCATCCCTGGCAAAAGTCCCTCTGATGGTGGAGTCTCAGGAGGAGGTCAGAGAGAGGAGGAGACTGGCTTGGATCAAGCACTTGCAGGCAGGCAAGCTGTACAAGGCCCATCACAAAAAATATTTTATTTTGCCGGGCGTGGTGGCGCATGTCTTTAATCCCAGCACTCGGAAGACAGAGGTAGGAGGATCGTCGTGAGTTCAAGGCCACCCTGAGACTACATAGTTCCAGGTCAGCCTGGGCCAGAGTGAGACCCTTCCTCGAAAAAAACAACAAAAAAATTTTATTTCGCACCTTCAGCAAGTGTGTCAGTGTAGTGACACACGCCTGTAATCCCAGCACTTGGGAGGCAGAGGCAGGAGAATCACCATGAGTTTGAGGCCACCCTGGTCTACGCAGTGAATTCCAGGCCAGTCAAGGCTACACGGTGAGACTCTGTCTCAACAAAACCAAACCAAAAAAACAACAAGAGGCCTTTTAGTCCCATTTTAATAATGAGAAAAATTGAGGCTCACAGGCATGAGGTGACATCTTGCCCAAGGTTACACAGATCATCAGTGGCAGAGGAGGGCCTCTGCCCCGGACAACAAACAGCTCACCTTTTAGGAGTGTAACCTCCATGTATTCTGCTGGGTGTCTGGACTTACTGCCACCACCTGCTAGTTTCTGATCATGGGTGTCACCTCTCTGTGAAGTGGGGACAAGGATGTCACCTCTAGGGAGTGTGGAGAAGACAGCAGGTACCGATGGAGATGATGTCCCAACCTGTGCATGTATGCAGGGAGCGTCACCTCCTTCCTGTGAGTGTCAGCCCAGGGCGTGTGGGTTGGGCCCTGTCACTCAGGTCGTGTAGGTAAGTTTTCTCTCCTCCGTGATGGAGCAGTTGTCTTCAGCCTCCTCTGTGTCACTTTATGTATATATGCATTTGTGCTTGTGTGTGTGTATGTGTGTGTGTGTTTGCAAACAAAGAGAGAGAACGGACATGCCACAGCCTCCAGCCACTGTAAATGAACTCCAGATGCATGACCACTTTGCACGTGTGGCTTTACCTGGGTACTGGTGAATTGAACCCAGGCTGGCAGGCCTTGTAAGCAAGTGCCTTTAACCACTGAGCAATCACCCCAGCCGTTTAGGTCACTTTTGATATATATATTTAAATTTATTTATTTACTTGCAATCAGAGAGAGAGAGGGAAGAGAGACAGAGAGAATGGGTGTGTCAGTGCCTCCAGACTGTGCAAGCAAACAGCAGATGCATATACCACTTTGTGCATCTGGCTCAATGTGGGCAGTGGGGAATTGAACCCCGGTTGTAATATTTTTGCAGGCAAGTGCCTTAACCACCGAGCCATAGCTCCAGCCCCCTAAAGTTACCTGTAAATAGAACTTCTTTCTTTTTGTTTTTATTAGCACATGTGGATTGTGTATAATAAGGAGGAGCTTCATGCGTACCATGCCCTTTGATCACATCCATTCTACCTTTTCTCTTCCTTGTCCCACATCCGCCTCTTCCATTCCCCACTACACCCTTCGTATCCCCCTCATGGTCTCACTTCCTTGTTCTCCACCTACGAGAGAAAACCCACAGTTCCGGCCAGGCTCCGAGAGCTGGTACTTTTTGCTATTTCCACTTAGTTGATGTATCCTGACTTCAGGGTCCTCCCTCACAACTAGGAGGGCACTGCCCATGGAGTGAGAGGGCCACCTGGACACGTGGAGTCTGGAGCTCAGAAGTGCAGATCTGAGCACAGGGGTCTGTGTGCCACCCAGGAGGTGGGGCAGTCTGAGCCAGAAGATTTGAAGGTGGCTGCACATTTTGTCGCTGAGCGGTGCGGCTGCTCTCTCTTCGGTGTGACTCTTTTGTCTGGGGTCTCTCAGCATGGCTGGCTTGGGCTTCCATGTAGTGTCTGAGATACAGATGGGTGCCAAATGATTGGAGACAAAGGGAAAGGGAGAGAGATGAGGACAGAGAAAGAGAGAGAGAGAGAGAGAGAGAGAGAGAGAGAGAGAGGCCATTCTTTTTATTGCATTGCCTTGGAACTCTTATAGCAACTTTTTTTAAAAATTTTTATTTTTGGAGAGAGAGACAGAGAGAGAGGGAGACAGATAGAGATGGGCACGCCAGCATCTCTCAGCTGCTGTGAACGAAATCCAGATGTGTGTGCCCCTTGTGGTCAAGTGCAGCATTGCGTCCTTGCATCACTTTGCATCTGGCTAAACGTGGGACCTGGAGATTGGAACCGGGTTCTTAGGCTTAGCAGGCAGGCGCCTTAACCACTAAGCCATCTCTCCAGCCCAAAAGAGATGGCTTAGTGGTTAAGGCATTTGCCTGAAAAGCCAAAGGATCCTGGTTCAATTCTCCAGGACCCACATAAGCCAGATGCACAAGGGGGCGCATGCATCTGGAGTTCTTTTGCAGTGGCTGGAGGCATGCCCATTTTCTCTCTCTCTTTCTCTCTCTCAAATAAATAAATAAATAAAATATATATTTTAAATATTTTATTATTTTTTATTTATTTGAGAGAGAGAGGCACAGAGAGAGAGAGAGAGAAAGGATGGGCACACCAGGGCCTTCAGCCACTGCAAACGAACAAAGACAAGGCCACCGGGCACCAGCCTCCCTGGACCCAGACCGAGAGATTTCTGTGGGTTCCCTTCCCTGGTTGCCCTCAGCTCAGGGGAGGGGACACTCAGCAACCCTTATCACAACTGGCAGAGAATCCTATCTCACCCACAAAGATGAGTGCTCATGGCCCAGTGAACTCCCTTCTCAAGGCTTGTTCAAACCCACAGCTGATTGGCCTGGGAGTCATGTGCACAAAGAAGAGTACAGTGCAGCATTGGGCCATGCCTTGTCACCTGTGTGGCTCACTACCTTGAGTATCTAGAGTCCGTGGAGGGCTGTAATGTTAGTTTTTTTTTTTTTTAATTTCAGAGAGACAGAGAAAGAAAGAGAGAGAGAGAAAGGAAGAGGCAGAGACTGAATGGGCGCACCAGGGCCTTTCAGCAGCTGTGAA
The DNA here is from genome assembly GCA_036365145.1 of Orientallactaga sibirica. Classification (NCBI taxonomy): domain Eukaryota; kingdom Metazoa; phylum Chordata; class Mammalia; order Rodentia; family Dipodidae; genus Orientallactaga; species Orientallactaga sibirica. Next base: position 2,814,245 of record JAEOAD010000026.1, on the reverse strand, counting down.
TGAAGTCCAGACGCGTGCGCCCCCTTGTGGACATGTGTAACATTGCGCGCTTGCGTCACTTTTGCGTCTGGCTAGACGTGGGACCTGGAGATTCGAATGGGCATTCTTAGACTTCGCAGGCAGTCGCCTTAACTGCTAAGCCATCTCTCCGGCCTGGTTAGGTGGTTTTGATGATGGGAGACAGGGCAGCTCAACAGGTGAGGACAACTAGGGAATTTCTGTGTTGGTTTCTCCTGGTGGTGTATCTTGGTAGAGGAGAAACTTCTCCTAGCTCTGCTTTCCTCATCTGTAAAATGGGGGTGACAGTCACACAGGTGTGTTACTCAGGGCCATAGAGAGGAGAAAACCAATGTGACCCACACCTTACATCCCATGGTGGAGGTCCTTGAACACATGCAATTGCTTTTTATTAAAGAAAGGAGTGTGGGGCCAGCTGGCACATAGCATCCAGTTAATCTTCATTGCTGTTCCTGTTATTGTGGATGGAAGTTTCTGCAAACAGCACCCATGGCATGAACTGTGGGGGAGCAGCATGGAGGTTTGGGGCTTAATACCCATGATGTGTTCTGGGTCAAGGAGGAAGCTCGGGGACAAGCACGGAGGTTAGATTTGAAGGAGAGCCATCGAGAATCATCGAAACAGAGGATTAAATAAGCCAATGCATATGGAAGGGTTCTGTAAACTGTGTGCACTCCAGTGTGATTACAATTAGGGCTATTTTCATCAGCTTTATTTCTCAGGGCCTGTCAGCCTCAGATCTCCAGAGAGAAGATGCCATTTAATTCTCCCAGATCAAATATTTAACAAACACAACATTGAATAAACCCAGCCTTGCCTGTTTAGCATGCACGTGGTATTTTTAGTTGGCAGAGTGAAAACTCCAGAGATTTACCACCTTGGCCAATGTAACTCTCTGCCCGAGCGAGACTGCTTATCCGTAATGGGAACTGAATATATGTGGTTCTGGCCAAGAGCACGGCGCCTGGAGCCCGATTGTCTGGGTTTGAATCCCAGCTCTGCTCTGGAGTATGTGCCCATGGACTAACTTCCCAACCCTCTGCGTCAGAGAAATAAACAGAATGGTAGCATTAGGCATGTAAGCACCTTTGCTTTCACCACCTCCAGCATTTTCACTATCACTGTCACCACCATCACCATCACCATAATCATCACCACCATCACCATCATCACCATCACCATAATCATCACCACCATCACCATCACCACCACAATCATCATCACCATCATCATCATCATCATCATCACCACCACCATTACCATCATCATCATCACCATCACCACCATCACCATCATCACCATCATCACCATCACCACCATCACCACCATCACCATATCACCACCTTCATCACCATCATCACCATCACCATCATCACCATCATCACCATCACCATCATCACCATCACCACCATCACCATCATCACCATCATCACCATCACCATCATCACCATCATCACCATCACCATCACCATCATCATCATCATCACCATCACCATCACCATCATCATCACCTTCATCACCATCATCACCATCATCACCATCACCATCATCACCATCATCATCATCATCATCACCATCACCATCATCATCACCATCACCATCATCACCATCATCATCACCATCATCATCATCATCACCATCACCATCACCATCATCATCATCATCACCATCACAATCATCATCATCATCATCACCATCACCATCATCATCACCTTCATCACCATCATCACCACCATCACCATCACCATCATCATCACCACCATCACCATCACCATCATCATCACCACCATCACCATCATCACCATCATCATCATCACCATCACCATCATCACCATCACCATCATCATCACCATCATCACCTTCATCACCATCATCATCATCATCACCTTCATCACCATCATCACCATCACCATCATCACCTTCATCACCATCACCACCATCACCATCATCACCACCATCACCATCACCACCATCACCACCATCACCATCACCATCATCACCTTCACCACCATCACCATCATCACCACCTTCATCACCATCATCACCACCTTCACCATCATCATCACCATCACCATCACCATCACCATCACCCATCACCACCATCACCATCATCACCATCACCATCATCATCTCATCACCATCATCACCACCATCACCATCACCATCATCATAATCACCATCATCACCTTCATCACCATCATCATCATCATCATCACCATCATCACCACCATCACCATCACCATCATCATCACCATCACCATCATCATCATCATCACCACCATCACTATCTTCATCACCATCACCACCACTACCACCACCATCATCATCACTATCTTCATCATTACCATCATCATCACCATCATCATCATCATTATCACTATCTTCATCATTACCATCATCATCATAATCACCATCATCATCATCACTATCTTCTTCGTCATCACCATCACCATCATCATCATCACTATCTTCATCATTACCATCATCTTCATCACCACCACCACCATCGTTACTCGTACACCATGACAGCCTGTCTTCTCCCACCAGGGAGGCTGGAATGATTTCCTGTCTTCAGCCACACTAGATGGGGGAGGCTGAGGCTGAGGCTGAGGCTGAGGCTGGGAGCAGTGCTGCCCTTGGTCCAAGGTTCTAGGAATGTATTTGTATGTGTCCTTCCCCATCAGAAACGAGGCACTGAGGGTTACTTCTCAGTTTCTTCACTTTCTTTGTTTATTTTTACTTTTTTATTATTTTATTTTTGAGAGAGAGAGAGGGAGAGAATGGGCGTACCAGGGCCTTTCAGCCTCTGTGAACGAACTCCAGATGTGTGCGCCGTCTTGTGGTACAGGTGCAACATTGCATGTTTGTGTCACTTCATGTCTGGTGTACGTTGGACCTGGAGATTTGAACATGTGTTCTTAGGTTTCACAGGTAAGCGTCTTCACCGTTAAGCCACCTCTTCAGCCAGTTTCTTCAGTTTCTATGTTCAGTTTCTTAAAAATACCTAAAATACATGCTAAATAGCATCTGCTGAAGAGAAGAGGTAATTTTGGCCATGAATTCAGTGGTTCTTAAGATGTGACCTGAGGACTCAGTTGAGTCCCTAAGAATCTTTTGAAGGGCTGCGGATGTCCCCTCCTCTGATTACATATGTTTGCAAAGCTCCCAACTCCAACAGCAGTGAGGCACGTCAAGGTTCCTACTCAGACACTAGAGTGACGGACAGGCAGAGCCGAGCCCTCTCTCCTAGGACTTCTTTGGCCATACAAAGGTGTCATAGTGTTAACTAGTAATGGCCTTATTAATGTGATTTGTAAATTAACCAACACATTTAGAAAATCATACACCTCACGTTCATTTCTCACAGAGTAAAATGTATTGCCAGAACCTGAGCAACATGCTTTTGGGGTCTCCAGTCATTTAAGTGTTTGTGTGTGTGTGTGTGTGTGTGTGAGCGTGTGTTAGTGCGTGTGTGCGCACGTGTGTTGCTGTAAGCTAACCTAGGGCTTCATCCTTGCTAGGCAAGCATTCTCCCACTTAGCCACATCCCCATTTCCCTTGCAGTCATTTAAGACTGTCAGCAGTGCCGAGACCCAAGTGTGCAGGCAGAGAGGAGGAGCAGGGTAGGGGGCCAAGCAGGGGTGGGGGGCCAAGATCACTCCCCTTCTCCTGCCACCCGCACCCCCGCAAAGCCTGCAGAAGAAGAAGGGGGATATGATGCCCCAATCAGCAACTCCCCCTACGCCTGGCCATAGCAGGCTGTCTCCCCTCCAGCTACTGGCTGAACTCATAGTCTCTGGACCACTTTCTCATGTCAGGAGGAAGGCCTGGCTCCCTGTCTGCTCTGGAGCTTGCTCTCTTTTCTCTTTCCTTTGGCCTCAGAGAGCACCATGCTGTGAGGTAATAAAGCAACCTTGGTCCCACAGCTCCCTAGAGAGATGCTCTCACAGTGACTATTCAGGTGATGGAAGCTGACCATCCCAGTGCAGTCATTTTGGGGACAGATATTTTGGGACTGTGATGTGTGCTAGGCACACCACAGTGGCCCACTGTGATGCCTGGAATCCCAGCACTGTGGAGGCTGAGGCAGAATGTCTATTAGTTCCAGGCCACTCTAGGTTATATAGAAAGACCTTGTGTTAAGAAGAGAAGATAGGCCGGGCATGGTGGCATGCACCATTGATCCCAGCACTCGGGAGGCAGAGGTAGGAAGATCACCATGAGTTCAAGGCCAGCCTGGGACTACAGAGTGAGTTCCGGAGGAGCCTGGGCTAGAGCAAGACCCTACCCTAAGAAACCAAAAAAAAAAAAAAAAAAAAAAAAAGGGTTGGAGAGATGGCTTAGCGGTTAAGGCGCCTGCCTGCTAAGCCTAAGAACCCAGATCCAATTTCCAGGTCCCACGTTTAGCCAGATGCAAAGTGACGCAAGGGCACAATGCTGCACTTGCCCACAAGGGGGCGCACGCATCTGGATTTTGTTCACAGCAGCTGAGAGACTGCTGGCGCACCCATCTCTATCTGTCTCCCTCTCCTTCTCTGTCTCTGTGTCTCTCTCCAAAAATTAAAAAAAAGGAGGAGAGAGGAAGGGAAGGAAGGTGGAAGGAAGGAAGGAAGGAAGGAGGAGAAGAAGAAGAAGAAAGACATTAGAATTAGTTCCTGCATGCTACATGCTAGCTGTGTGATATTAGGCAAGTGTGGAAGCATCTCTGGTCTTCAGTGTCTGCACTGGTGCAAAAGATATAATTCTGACACTGACCTTGGAGGACTGCATTGAGAATCATTCCAGAATTCTCAGTACCTTCTGTTTGGGGTTTAGTCAGAATCAATAACTAGAGCAAACACCATCTCTGAGGATGGATTATTAAAATAACAGTATTTTAATGAACCTTCCTCACAGCTTCATGGGAAACAAAAGATGAATTCAAGGCTCAGAGAAATAAGGTTTGCCTACAAGGTTACACATTCCAGTCATTACATGACAGAGCTGGGATTTGAACCCAGCTCTGCCTTATGCAGACAGTCCCAGCGCTGGTGGCTCTCTGCACAGCTAGGCGTGATGAATCCAGTGGCTCAGAACAAATAGCCATGTGACCATCACTGCTTCCTTCGGAGCTTTCATCTCCCCTCTTTTCACCTTGAGGCAGGAAGATGCTACTATTTATTTGGTAGGATACAAAGACACGAGACGCACGATTTGTGTAATCATTTTGTCTCCACTTCGTGCCTGATTTCTCACCCCGCGTGGGAGAGGAGGAGGGCGTCCACCTACATCTCTTCCACGACAGTGACAGGTTTTAAAATCAGCCAAGGATATTTCAAATCATTATTTCTTTTCCCCCCCACAGAGGATATCAACTGTAAGGACAAGGCAAGGGTTTTCATGGAGTGAAGCGACGGACGGATGGAGCAGGTGTGGGATGATGGGGCGGGGGGAGGGGCGGCACAATGAGTCCCGGGACAGATCATGCAAACAGCTCCGAAACGGAGCTGTTGAATTAAGGAATCAGGAAAATGGCCCAATTATACCATCAAATGGAGGGAACAAAGAGATGGGAAATTTACCTGGAAAATGAGGTAGGCAGCGGAAGATGTAACATCTTCTATATAGAGAACATTTGGAGAGAGAGAGAGAAAAAAAAAGAAAACGTGGCCATTATCCCAACCCTGTATCAATTGGGAAGAAGGTAATGCCACTTGAGAGGAGAGAAAGAAAGAGAGACAAAAAACAAAAAGAGAGGGGAGGGAAGTGGGGAGGGAGAGGGAGGAAGGAGAAGCAGGCACAGAAATACCCACAGCGCAGCCCCAAGGCCGGATGTGCAATGAGAAAACCCCAGGTTCTGTATCAGTAGAGATCTCTTGGGAATCCAAGCTGCTCCCTCTGACCCCAGGCTCTGCCCAGGAGCCACCACCCATGGGAAAGCCCCTAAGCCCTGTCCCCTCCCTGGGATGCCTCATCTGGCTTCCCGCCAATCTACTGGCTGGCTCTAGAACAAAAGAATTCCCTCCCTGTCCCCTGCAGGAGTGCCGCGGTGGACAGGGACAGGCCAGGGAAAGGTCAGGTCTGAGTCCGGACCTTGCTCTGATGGGACGCTGTGGGTGACCATGGGCACACTTGGCACACTTGTATGGAAGCTTAATGTTCACACCTGTGATGTGGACGGACCCATGCTGTTCTTGCCACCCCAAGGCTGGTGAGGGACTGAAGAGGGACAGTGGCTCTGAGCAGTCTTTGAAAAGTTAGAACAGCCCTCGGGTTCAAGGTCAGGTGCCCATATGACCTCGTGTGGGTACGGTCCCACGTGGTGGGTAGTCTAGATAACTCTGATCTCCATGAGCACTCGGTCTGTCTAGGAGATGCACAACTGTGTTCTCAGGTTGAGGGAGCAAAAGAGGAGAGAATTTATGTCTTAGTCTATTTCAGAGAAAAAAATCCTTACGGCTACGAGGCCATGAAACTCAATGGGGAGGAGTGTGATAATAGCAATATTTAGCAGTGATAATAAAAAAACAATGGGAGAACAGCCGTTCCCATCAGCTAGCGAAATGGACAGCCTAGGGAGGCGTCTGTCGCTCTCACCGGGTTGTTCCACCCTGCTTTTAGAACTGGCTGACAGGTCATTCCTTTTGGAATGACACAAGTGACCCATCTCCACTGGCCCCAGTGGACGTTGGCCCCTCCGTCCCTCTATGCCCTGGCAAGGGTTGGTTTGGTTGCGGTGTTTGTTTGCTGTGGTGCTGGGGGACGAGCCCAGGGCCTCCAGCATGCCAGGCAACCAGCCTACGTCAAGTCACTCCCACCAAGACGCTCTGTCTCCTGTGACCCTCCCACCCACACCCTTCAGAAAACAAGCCCAGGGAAGTCGCCAATCGGAAGAAACACAATGGCATCCTTGGGTGTGTGTGGAGGGGGGGAGTGGGGAGCAGAGTCTGTCCCCTCAGGCCTATGGACAGTGGGCTGGACTGGTGATTGCTCACTAAGTCAAGGGACTGGCAGCGGATGCATTTCTCCAATGTTCTCCCCCGAGGCCCAGAATGTGCTAAGAATGTGCTAGAGGGCTGGGCGTGGTAGTACATGTCTTTAATCCCAGCACTCGGGAGGCAGAGGTGGGAGGATGGCCATGAGTTCGAGGCCACCCTGAGACTACATAGTGAATTCCAGGTCAGCCTCAGCCTGGGCTAGAGAGAGACCCTACCTCGAAAAACCAGAAAAAAAAAAAAAGAAAGAAAGAAAGAAAGAAAGAAAGAAAGAAAAAAATAAGATAAAAATAAATAAATAAATAAATGTAGATGAGCCCATTCAAAAATCCCTCTCTGGGCTCTGAGTAGCTCATGGTGGGTTTGTGATCTTCGGTTTAGCTTAACTTCTACATGCTATACGGAAAAATTGCTCTCACCCACAACCCCGGTGCTGACAAAAGTGACTGACGCCCCAGTAGGCTTAGAGTCACCTTTCTAGACTTCTCATCTAGGGTCTTTTCTGCCCAAACTCATCCATATGTTAACAGCTGACCAAACCCTTGCATCCCCGTACGAACGCTCGAGCACTGGTAGGCGCTCATCCCTGTTGGAACAAGTCTCTCTGAGAACAACGGAGCCTTATCGCAGCTCTTAGGTGGAGCTTTGCTCAGGAATGAGGGTGCTGGACTCTCGCTGGTCCCTGAGGCTCTGCAGAATCAGTAGCAGTGGGTTCTCTGTCTTACAGAACTGGACGGATGAGTCTCTTGGACAGCGAAGGACAGGTTTGAAAGAAGCAACTTGATTAAAGAGAGAAAGCGAGTTTAGAGAAAAAGCGCCCGCTGTGCAGAGAGGAGGCCGAAGCAAAGGAGCAGATATCCTGTGACACAGAAGGGTGGACGGCTGCCCCCCAACATCTGGATCGGGAGCTCATATGTAGCGAGGGCGAGCCTGTCCTTGGCCCGCATGCAAACGAGGCCTCAAGTTGAGATGAACTATATTGGTTAAGCGTAAATGGATCTGGAGGGCAGTGAGTGGTTGGTGGGTTGCGGGGAGAGGGACAGAGTCTTCCAGAAAGGCGCAAGGGGTCTTCACGGAGGGTTAGCCAGAACCTGCCGAGACCAGTCTTGTTTTCCCCACAGTCCTGTCTTGCCTCTTATCTGGTCAGCTTGGCTATCACAATCTCCTTTTCTTCTCTAATGTTTTCACCTTCACATTCATTCTGACCATCACGTTGCCAAGGCAAGGACAAGAGACAAAACTGCCACCAAGGAGAGCACCCAGCAAAGTGGCTGACTCTCAAGGGTCCCTTCTAGCTGACAAGCTTCTCTCTCCCCACCCTGCCCCTCTGACAGTATACTGTAAGACATTTGGGCATCGGGCTGCCGTGTAGCCTATGCCATGTACCCATGTTCATGTCTGCTACCTAAATTTATCTCCAAGGAGAAAGGGGCTTGGTGGTGATTTACAGGAAGTGGCTCTGCTCACCGTTTCCTGTCCTCCCCTGTCCCAGGCCTCAGCCTCTTTCTCCGGAGCAAGCCAGAGCTGTTTGCTCACGTGTTCTTGCAGTTCCTGCGGGAGGGAGGACGCACCATGCGCTTTATTTGAATTCCGTGACCTTTGAGAATGCGCGTCTGCTTCTTATTTTTGCTCTGCTGAGAAAGCCCATGTGAGGGGAAGAGGAAGATGTGAGGCCAGAAGCTTCCCTCGCCTCTGGCAAGGTTTCCGAGGAATGGCACAGCACACTTGACTGCGGGTGTCATCGTATGCAAGACACAACTTTGGGGAGCTTCGTTTCCCTAGCTTGTAAGTGAGGAGAATCGGGATAGGAACAGATAAAGATAAGGGGAAAACTTACGTCAGGATGACATGAGAAAATGCCGCTGGTGTGTCTCACACAAGAAGGCTGCTCGTGATTTGAGCAGGAGCATCCCAGGCCTCAGGACCACGTGAAGTGTGTGAGTTCCCAGGGTGCAGCCACTCTGGAACAAGGACTTTTAGGTGGGTCTGACTCTTCACCGGGCCTGCCCTTAGATAGAAAGTGGGCCTTCCTTCCGGTCATTCTCCTCAAGACACTCTGTGTTCCAGAAGGCTGGGCCTGGGGGATAAATATGTGACAACAGTCAAACTGAACCCTAGGCAAGAGGAACTACCCAGGAATTAATGACCAACCAGGTCCTGTCTGACGCTGTTCTGGGGTGATCATGGATCAGGTCCTGTCTGATGCTGTTTGGGGGTGATCATGGATCAGGTCCTGTCTGATGCTGTTCTGGGGTGATCATGGATCAGGTCCTGTCTGACGCTGTTCGGGGGTGATCATGGACCAGGCCCTGTATGATGCTGTTCTGGGGTGATCATGGACCAAGCCCTGTCTGACGCTGTTCGGGGGTGATCATGGACCAGGCCCTGTCTGACGCTGTTCTGGGGTGATCATGGACCAGGCCCTGTCTGACGCTGTTCTGGGGTGATCATGGACCAGTTCCTGTCTGACGCTGTTCTGGGGTGATCATGGACCAGTTCCTGTCTGACGCTGTTCTGGGGTGATCATGGACCAGTTCCTGTCTGACGCTGTTCGGGGGTGATCATGGACCAGGCCCTGTCTGACGCTGTTCTGGGGTGATCATGGACCAGTTCCTGTCTGACACTGTTCTGGGGTGATCATGGACCAGTTCCTGTCTGACACTGTTCTGGGGTGATCATGGACCAGGTCCTGTCTGACGCTGTTCTGGGGTGATCATGGACCAGGCCCTATCTGACGCTGTTCTGGGGTGATCATGGACCAGGTCCTGTCTGACGCTGTTCTGGGGTGATCATGGACCAGGTCCTGTCTGACGCTGTTCTGGGGTGATCATGGACCAGATCCTGTCTGACGCTGTTCGGGGGTGATCATGGACCAGGCCCTATCTGACGCTGTTCTGGGGTGATCATGGACCAGATCCTGTCTGACGCTGTTCTGGGGTGATCATGGACCAGGTCCTGTCTGACGCTGTTCTGGGGTGATCATGGACCAGATCCTGTCTGACGCTGTTCGGGGGTGATCATGGACCAGGCCCTGTCTGACGCTGTTCTGGGGTGATCATGGACCAGTTCCTGTCTGACACTGTTCTGGGGTGATCATGGACCAGTTCCTGTCTGACACTGTTCTGGGGTGATCATGGACCAGGTCCTGTCTGACGCTGTTCTGGGGTGATCATGGACCAGGTCCTATCTGACGCTGTTCTGGGGTGATCATGGACCAGGTCCTGTCTGACGCTGTTCTGGGGTGATCATGGACCAGGTCCTGTCTGACGCTGTTCTGGGGTGATCATGGACCAGATCCTGTCTGACGCTGTTCGGGGGTGATCATGGACCAGGCCCTGTCTGACGCTGTTCTGGGGTGATCATGGACCAGTTCCTGTCTGACACTGTTCTGGGGTGATCATGGACCAGTTCCTGTCTGACACTGTTCTGGGGTGATCATGGACCAGGTCCTGTCTGACGCTGTTCTGGGGTGATCATGGACCAGGCCCTATCTGACGCTGTTCTGGGGTGATCATGGACCAGGTCCTGTCTGACGCTGTTCTGGGGTGATCATGGACCAGGTCCTGTCTGACGCTGTTCTGGGGTGATCATGGACCAGATCCTGTCTGACGCTGTTCGGGGGTGATCATGGACCAGTTCCTGTCTGACGCTGTTCTGGGGTGATCATGGACCAGTTCCTGTCTGACACTGTTCTGGGGTGATCATGGACCAGGCCCTATCTGACGCTGTTCTGGGGTGATCATGGACCAGACCTGGCCATACTGGCTGTGTCAGCCAGCTGCTGACCCCTGTGGTCTCATCCCGAGTCTGCTGTCATTCTTTGAAGATAGACTGTTGCTTCCCTACCCAGTGTGGAGAGTCCCTTCCTGTCCTATTTTCACTTCTACTGGCCTCTGGTCATTGACCTCTTGGTTCAAATGGCCAAAGTTGGCTCAATGAGACCTCTGGTTCCAGTGGTATCTGGAGATGTTTTTTTGTAGCTGCTTTTGTGTTATAAGGACAGGGGTGCTTGAAAACTGAATGGGACAGCCTGACAGCCTCATAGGCACTTCAAGCTTCATTTCCTCTCTGCCCATGACAGGGAAACTGAGGTCCTGGAGGGCGAAGGGACTTGTTCTAGGATAATTAGTCATGGTGCAGGCGCAGCTATTCAGTGCTGGACTCTGACGTCAGTTCTGTGATGAGAGCGGCTGTCCCTTACCTTCCGCTCCATTCATTACTGGGCTTCTGGCCACTGACCCTGTCCCAACCCTCCTAGGACAACAGATTTTTATACTACATTCTCCACCCCTCCATGTCATGCCTTAGGCTGGCGGGTCTCTATATCCCATCTCCTCCACCCCACCCCCCGCATCCTAGTCTTTCCTTACCACTTATTGCCCCCATGTCCTGCTTCACTGGGCTGAGTCCTGTTCAGCCTTGAAGATCCCACCTCCGCCTGGCCTTGCTCCCTTGGGGACATCTTCCAGAGCAGGCTGTCATTCTGTACTACGATGGTCTGTCTCCCCCGCAGGAACCTGACCTCCACGGATGTTTGTGGACCTTGTGAATGAAAGGATGACTCTGGGGGAGAGCTTACATGGCGTGGAGGCTGAGGCAGGGTTGAGTGTGAGGCCGACTTGGTCTGTGGAGTGATACTTCAAAGGGGCTGGAGAGATGGCTTAGTGGTTGAGGTGCTCACTTGCAAGCCTGAGGGCCCTGGCTCAAATCCTCAGGACCCACAGAAAGCCAGATGCACAAAGTGACGCATGCCTCCGGAGTTTGTTTGTATTGGCAAGAGGCCCTGCTGTGCCCGTTTTCTCCCCCCCCCCCGCTTGCAAAAATAGTACATATTTTTTATTTTAAAATATTTTATTTATTTATTAGCAAGCAGAGAGATATGGACACATAAAGAGAGAGAGAGGGACAGAGGGACAGAGGGACAGAGGGACAGAGGGATAGAGGGAGGGCGGGAGGTAATGGGTACATCAGGGTTTCCAGCTACAGCAAACAAATTCCAGATGCATGTGCCACTTTGTGCATCTGGCTTTATGTGGGAACCGGGGAATCTAACACAGGTCATTAGGCTATGTAGGCAAGAGCCTTATTTTCTGAGTCATCTTTCCAGCCCAATAAATGTGTGTGTGTGTATTGTTTTTTTCTGTTGTTGTTTTGTTTTGTTTTGTTTTTAAAGCAAAACAAGTTGCGTCTATGCCTTCAGCACCAAGGACAGACTACAGAGCAAATATTTTACCAGTTCACTTGGGCCAAAGGCTGCACGGGCACCTTTGGCATGTTGTTCCTGGGTGACCAACATCAGACTCATTGATCCTCTCCACACCCAGCTTCCTTCTCTGTCAAATGGGGTGGCATGGATGGCAGGGTCGTAAGGATCAAACAATTTATTCTTTGTAAAATTCTTATGACACTGTTTAGAACGCAGTTCCTCCTGAGGATTTTGCTGTGGATGAAGCGAGTGTGTGACAGGGGACGTTCCGACCAGCTTCTGGGGCGAGGCGGCTGTGGGAACTGAAAACACTCAGAGGGTCTGTGTGGTTGGGTGTGGGGGGGCCACGGTGACTCCTCTGCCCCGGAACAGTGCCTGCATGTAGTGGGCCTGCAACTACATAGCGAATTCCAGGTCAGCCTGGGCTAGAGCAAGACCCTACCTGGAAAAACCAAAATAAATAAATGAATAAAAAATAAAAAAAAGAGGATGTTTTGGGGTAAAACAAAGGCCTTGTGGGCAACAAAAGTAGGAAGGACAATGGAGTGTTTGCTTTAGTGCTTCACAAGATAGGCCCACTCAATCCTCCTTACAGCCTTTTAGAGAAGCCATTAAGAACTACGCAGCTGAATCACAGAGAGGTGGGGCGGCTTGTCTAAGGTTACAAAGCCTGACTCCAGAGGCCGCATATTTAACTGCTTCCTGTTATCGTTTCTTCCGAGGCAGTGCTGAGGAAATTGTGGCCCCAGGCAGGCAAAGTACAACCAAATAAATATTCCGCCACCCCACTTCAGGGGAATGACTGAAGGGGAGAGGGGACATAACAATATAACCCAGTGGGAATATAAGCAATTTGCAATATGTTTACATAATAAACTTCTCAACAGGAGCTGGAGAGATGGTTCAGGGTTAAAGGTGCTTGTTTGCAAAGCCTGAAGGCCCCAGGTTTGATTCCCCAGTGCCCACCTAATGCCAGTAACGCCAGATGCACAAAGTGGTGTCTGGAGTTCGTTTGTGGCATCAGGAGGCACTGGCACACCCATAGTCTCATTCTCTCTCTCTCTCTCTTTCTTTCTTTTTCTTTCACTCAAATAAATAAATAAATAAAAATTTAAAGCTCTCAATAATAATAATAATAAACCCACAAACAACAATGCTAAGGGAAAGGGCGAAAAAGCCCCAAGTCCCTGGAAAATACATTGTCATCGCGTGGAGGAAGGCTCCGTTACAAGCTGGTCCTCCAGGTCCCCCGCTGGCACATGAGGAGGTCATGACCTTGCTGGGTCTCTACAAAGACCCTCACTTGCTTGCTAGAGTCACATTCAATGGGCTCAAATGCTCGGCTTGTTTTCCAGCCAAGCTTAACTCCCCCCACTTCAGGCTTTCACAGCGCAAAGCAGAAAGCAAGATGCAGGGTGCTTGGATCAAAGGAGCTTCCGCGCTGCGGGCCGCCTGCCTGGGCTCAGAGGCAAATCAAACAGAACTCAGGCAACACTGAGAAGAAGCTGGATCCAGCCTGTTCCAGCAGCGAGAACATTCCACGGAGGGAGGGGGGTCACTCTAGACAGCAGATCTGAGGGGCAGTGTGACAGGCATCCTGACATCTGCCACCTCCTCTTCAGCTAATATGGTTGCCTTGAAAATCCTCCACCGTCAGATTTGATGTGGAAACCCATCAACAAAGACGGACCTATTTGATGCAACCTCTGTTGTAGTCACCTTTGCATTGCTGGATCAAAGCGCATGACCAAAAGCAGCTGATGAGAGGAAAGGGCTTATAGTCTGGGCTTAGAGTCCAGAGGGGCAGCTTCGTGATGGCAGGGGACAGCACGGCGTGAGCAGAGGCTGGACATCGCCTCTGCCACAGCAGGTGAAGAACAGCAGCAGGAGAGTGAGCTGGGCTCTAACACCATAAGCCCCGCCCCCTAGCAACACACCTCGTCCAGCAAGGCTCCTCTTCCCAAATTACCACCAGCTGGGAGCCAAGCTTCAGAACACATGCGCTTATGGGGAACATCTGAGTCAAACCACCACATCATCTTTACTGCCTAATCTATCTGCCCTCTGGGCATGGGTTAGATCTGGTAGGTATTGATGTATCTATATATCAGCATATGTCCAATTCTGTCTATCATAGATCTGCATGTGTTGGATACATATTTGATCCGATCACTTACCTATCATTCCCATCACTTGTTTATAGGTTAGTTTCTGTCCTCTATTTACCTGTCTGTAAATATGTTTACATGTATCCTAGATTGTAGCTCTCCTCAGCCTACCATCTATATGAGTGTGTATTAGATATATATTAGATTTCATAATCTTTCTTTTTTAATTAAAAAGAATTTTAATATGTATTTATTTATTTGAGTGATAAAGAGAGAGAGGCAGAGAGAGGGAGAAAGAGAGCATGGGCATGCCAAGGCCTCCAGCCACTGCAAATGAACTCCAGAAGCATGCGCCACCTTGTGCATCTGGCTTTACATGGGTACTGGGGAATTGAACCCGGGTCCTTTGGCTTTGCAGGCAAATGCCTCAACTGCTAAGCCATCTCTCCAGCCCCTAGCCTTCATCATCCTTCTAAATCTACCACTTATCATTTACCTAGAGAAATATATATATATATATATATATATATATATATATATATATATATGAAAGAATTGAGTGAGTAGACAGGAGACAGAGAGAGGATCATCTGTCAGGCCCTGGGCTGAGCTCTCAGAACTGGTGAGGTACCAGCCTCATGGGCAAGCTGGCCCATGGCACAGATGTCACAGCCATCTGCCAAATACGGAGTGGAGAGAAAGGAGGGAAGCTGTGGGTCAGCCCAGCCTGGGTGGAGGCAGGGAAGTGACGGAGAGGCTGACCTGAGAGAGGCTTGGCTGCAAGTCAGGGTCGAGATGGACACTTTCTGCTGCTCCGTCTATATGTGGCAGTGAGCACGTCACTTCCCTCAGGAAACTGCACGTCCTCATGGAGTACCTCAGGTCAGAATTCTCCAAGTGTGCGCTAAAGGACCAGGGTCCTCCACATACTCCGTGAAATAGGTGTCCCCAGCCAGTCCACCGTGAGATAGCCCCTGCGATGTCCCGTCACTGAGAATGCATCTGAGCTTTAAAGCACATTGAAGGCTCTGACAAGTCCAATAACAACAACAATTAATATTATTAACAATAACTGGGTTGGATTCCATTTCCAAAGGTGTTTTTTTTTTTTTTTTTGAGAGCAAGAGAGAGGCAGAGAGAGAGAAAGAGAATGGTTGTGCCAGGGCCTTCAGCTGCTGAAAATGAACTCCATACACGTGCACCCTGTTGTGCATATGTGCGACATTGTGTGCTTGCGTCACTGTGTATCTGGCTTATGCGGGACCTGGAGATTCAAACATGAGTTCTTAGGCTTTGCAGGCAAGCACTTTAACTATGAAGCCACCTCCCAAACCCCAAAGTTTTTTTTATATAATGAATACTTTTCTGTTTTGTTTTTGACAGCTTCCATAAATGTAGACAATGTATCATAATCATAATCACCTCCCACCACTCTTCCTTTTCCCCCTCCAAATCCCCACTCCACTAAATTCCTTCTTTCCAACTAGTCTCTCTTCTATTTTGATGTCACATATTTGTCCCCTATTATGCAGGTCTTGTGTAGGTAGTGTCAGCTACTGTGAGGCCATGAATATCAAGGCCACTTTGTGTCCAGAAGACATTATTTTTTTTTAATATTTTTATTTATTTATTTATTTATTTATTTATTTATTTATTTATTTATTTAAGAGAGAGAGAGAGGAAGAGGCAGATAGAGAGAATTGGCACGCCAGGGCCTCCAGCCACTGTAAATGAACTCCAGATGCATGTGCCACCTTGTGCATCTGGCTTATGTGGGTCCTGGGGAATTGAACCGGGATCTTTAGGCTTCATAGGCAAACGCCTTAACTACTAAGCCATTTCTCCAGCCCTGGAAGACATTATTGTAAGAAGTCCTCCCCTTCCTTTGGCTCTTACATTCTTTCTCCCACCTATTCCTCAATGGTCCCGAGCCTTGGAGAGTGTGGTTGAGATGCTGTGATAATGCTTTTAATGCTTTTCATGTAGACTCTCTTTTTTTTTTTTTTTTCAAAGGAGACAGTGGTGCTGACAGGAGGAGATGCAGCAGTGGCCTAGTCACGTGATTCAGGTAATCTTGGTTTAATCTTCGGGTAAGTGTAGATGTCCTGACTTTGTGTGATAGTGTCCAAGAACCACACTCCTATCTCTCTGCGTTGGCAACTACAAAAACACCCAAGGGGCTGGAGAGATGGCTTAGTGGTTAAGGCACTTGTCTGCAAAGTCTAGGACCTAGGTTTGATTCCCTAGTACCCACATAAGCCAGACACGCAAGGTGGCACATGTGTCTGGAGTTTGTTTGCAGTGGCTGGAGGCCCTGGCATGCCCATTCTCTCTCTCTCTCTCCATCACTTTCTCTTTCTTTTTTTTTGGGGGGGGGGCTTTTCAAGGTAGGGTCTCTCTCTGGCCCAGGCTGACCTGGAATTAACTATGTAGTCTCAGGGTGGCCTCGAACTCTCGGCGATCCTCCTACCTCTGCCTCCCGAGTGCTGGGATTAAAGGCATGCGCCACCACACCCGGCTCACTTTCTCTTTCTTAAATAAATAAATAATTTAAACAATACATCCAGGGTTGTGGATGCATCTCAGTGGGTAGAGTGCCTGCCTAGCATGAATGAAGCCCTGAGTTCTCTCTCAGGCACCACCTGGGTATGGTGGCACATGCCTGTCATCCCAGCACTTGGGAGGCGGAGGCAGGAGGGTTAGAAATTCAAGGTCATCCTCAGCTACATAGCAAGAACTCTTACCGGGCAACATGAGACCCCGTCTCAACAACAAAAGCCTGGTTCACAAGTGGTTGAGGCATGGGCATATGCACCAAATGGCACCACTTCCCATGACAGGCATTGTTAATCAATTCCCACAGCAGATCCTCACTGATCACTGTGGCTGATTCTCATGTACCACCAGTCTACTTCTGTGCTCATGGCAGACATTATCAATTGATCCCGACTTTGCCTCTGAGCCTTTCTTGCACAAGGGCTCCAGATAGACATTCACATCAAACTGGGGTTGGCTTTGTCCTCACTTGCACCTGAAGCCCCCCCGCCCCTGCACCACCTTGCCTTGGACAGTGACAAGTCCGGGAACCTGAGTCCTGCTCTGCCTTGCTGAGCACACAGAGTTCCACGTTGGTTGGGTTGCTGAGACATTTTCCAGTGCCCTCCAGCTCTGTGCCTGGGAAGAAGAGCAACTATTAAAGGAAACGACATTTGTGCTTAAAAATAACCCTTTTAAGCCAGGCATGGTGGCGCATGCCTTTAATTCCAGCACTTGGGAGGCAGAGGTAGGAGAACTAATGTGAGTTCGAGGCCACCCTGAGACTACATAGTGAATTCCAGGTCAGCCTTGAAAACCAAAATAATAATAATAATAATAATAATAATAATAATAACAACCCTTTATCTCAAAGCCGAGTCACCTAATTAGAAATCCACCCCAATAAGATATACAAACCAACGTGTGACCCTGGCCATTGTCTGCACCCAGCTCACACCCACTACACTATTTAATGTCCTGCCACTTGCCAGTGTCCAGCAATTCCTCTGCTCCTGAATTAGATGCAGTCAAAACGTCTAGTCCCACATTGTCCCCATGGAGACACGCCTTCCCAGGGAAGGAGGAGGGACTCTGGAAAAGGGGACTAGATTATATTGGTGATGCTCCAGGACTTGGCACATTGTTCTAGATACTCGGGGCTGGGGATGAAAAGTCCATCTCACACACACACACACACACACACACACTCGCGTGTGGTGGTGGTATCTCCCTCCAGGCTCCTTCCCTGACGGCCGTGGGTTTTGTCCTCTGGTTTAATGGGGCAAGATGTGACAGGGGTTGTGCCTCTGTAGGATCAAGGTGTAGGAAGCTCGCCTCACGGTGACTGAGCTGTCACCCAGGGAAAGGTCTGTCACATTTTCAGAAGTCACAATGGCTCTTGCATGTCCCCTCGTGGTGTGTCAGTGAGACGGGGAGAGGGAGGGAGGGGGGGGGTCTCCCCAGTTGCTCTTACTCCTTGTCTCCTTCCTCCATCTCTGCTTTCTTCTGCATTTTCACTCCCACCTGGCAAATCCCAGCCAGCTTAACTTTGGGCCTCACAACCCCCGGGTCTCGTCACCCCATTGCCTGGCTGAGACCACAGCCCTCAGGTGGCTTGAGTTCCATCTTAGGCTTCATATAAGTGCCTTGTCTCCTGTCCCCGTGCTGGGCTTTGCCAGCTGCACTCTTGCCGGGCCTCCAGGGTGAATTCATGCACCAACCCCTTCTCCAGCTCGCTCTCGCTCTCTGCCAAATCCTTGGCATCTCTTTCTGTTGGATCCCTCTCTCCTTTCAGAAGGCAAACTTAGATATGGGAAATGCATAAAGTGCTTGCTGTGCAAGCATGAGGCCCCAAGTCCAGATCCCCAATACCCATGTGAAAGCCTGGGGTGACAGTATGCCCCGGAATTCCCAGTGCTAGGGGGGACAGAGACAAGAGGATCCCCAGGTGGGGATGTTCACTGGCCAGCCAGCCTATTTGAATCAGTGAGTTCTAGGTTTGGGGAGGGACTCTGTCTCACACAAAAGAAAACTGAGGGCTGGAGAGATGGCTTAGGGGTGAAGATGCCTGCCTGTGAAGCCTAAGAATGCCCATTCGAATCTCCAGGTCCCACGTTTAGTCAGACACAAAAGTGACACTAGCACGCAATGCCACACTTGCCCACAAGGAGGCGCATGTGTCTGGAGTTCGTTCATAGCAGCTGAGAGGCCACTAGTGCGCCCATTCTCTCTCTCTCTCTCTCTCTCCCTCTCTCAAATTAAAAAAAAAGAAAATTGAAAACCATTGTGAAGATGTCCTACATTGCCCTCTGGCCCTATATGCACACACACACACACACACACACACAGATGGATATACACATGCACACACAAATGAGCACATGCATATACACATGAACATACACATATACACAATATATGAATACACACATATATAACACACATACATGAATACACATATACATATGCTCATGTGCACACATATAACACATACACACACATATATGAATACACATATACATGCACACTCATGCACACACACATATATATGAATACACACATACACACAC
This sequence comes from Orientallactaga sibirica, assembly GCA_036365145.1. NCBI lineage: Eukaryota > Metazoa > Chordata > Mammalia > Rodentia > Dipodidae > Orientallactaga > Orientallactaga sibirica. The sequence continues at coordinate 2,794,834 of JAEOAD010000026.1, read as the reverse complement.
AAGTGTGCATCTACACATATGACTATACACACTGTTGCAGTCAGGTTTACGTTACTGGTAGAAATCACCCGACCAAGAGCAGCTTTTGAGAAAAAAAGGTTTTATTTTGGCTTACAGACTCAAAGGGAAGCTCCATGATGGCAGGGGAAAACTATGGCATGAGCAGAGGGTGGATATCACCCCCTGGCCAACATAAGGTGGACCACAGCAACAGGAGAGTGTGCCAAACACTGGCAAGGGGACACTGGCTATAGCACCCATAAGCCTGCCACCAACAATACACCACCTCCAGGAGGCGTTAATTCCAAATTGCCACCAGCTGGGGACCGAGCGTTCAGACCATCTAAGTTTATGGGGGACGCCCGAATCAACCCACCACACACACAGTGCACAGAATGCAAACTTGTTGCAAGAGCCTCCTTTTTAAAACAAAATACACAAAAATCACAGAGCCCTTCCCTTGACCCCACATCCCACTCCTACCACCATCTGTTCTTGCTAGGAAAAAAAGGCTGCTCAAAAGAGTTGCCCAGAGCCGGGCGTGGTGGTGCACGCCTTTAATCCCAGCACTCGGGAGGCAGAGGTAGGAGGATCGCCATGAGTTCGAGGCCACCCTGAGACTACATAGTTAATTCCAGGTCAGCCTGGGCCGGAGTGAGACCCTACCTCGAAAATCAAAAAAAAAAAAAAAAAAAAAAAAAAAAAAGAGTTGCCCAGAGTTCCTGGATCACTTCCTCACATGCATCTGAGTTGGCTGAGCTGACACTGTCCCTGGCAAGACTTCTGGCAGTCTCCTCCCTGCCACATCCACCGGGCCAGCCTTGGTGACCGTGCCATGTGAACTGGCAGCAGCATTTGTTACAAGTGGCTGCTCCCTTTGTCTGGAGAGCTTTCTGCACTTGGCTCCTGGGACTTCCCACCTCCTCTCTGCTGCTTCTGTCCACCTCTGTCCCCGGCTCCTCTCTGTTGGCTAGCCAGGCCCCAGGCTCCTCCTGTCCACACTTGCTCACTGATGTGGGGTCACACCCCAGCCCCCGAGCACCCAGGGCATTCTCTACTCTGACATCTCCTACAGAACCTCGGTGTCTCTGCTCTCATCTTGTCTCCGAGCTCGCAGTCCAAGCATCCCATGACCTTGTCCGCCTGGGAAGGTGCCCCACGTCAGGAGTCCACACCTACAACTCCACGTCCCACGAATGCAACTGCATCCTCCCAGCTGCAGGGAACCATCTTTCTGGTCCCCTCTGTCACTTTCTACACACGATCTGTCAGAAGATCCTGACTTCCCACATACTCCAGAATCCAATGGCTTGAAATAGTCTGGTCCAAGCTGCCATCACGTCTAACCAGGATTTCTGGAGTTGCTTCTCTGTTTGTGTCCATTGATGGCTCAGACAAAAAGAATGAAATCATGGGGCTGGAGGGATGGCTTAGCTGTTAAGGCGCCTGCCTCCTAAGCCTAAGAATGCTGGTTCCAATCTCCAGCGGTTCCAATCTCCAGGTCCCACGTTTAGCCAGATGCAAAGTGGCGCAAGGCGCAATGCCGCACTTGACCACAAGGGGGCGCACGCATCTGGATTTCATTCACAGCAGCTGAGAGGCTGCTGGCGCGCCCATCTCTATCTGTCTCCCTCTCTCTGTGTATCTCTCCAAAAAAAAAAAAAAAAAAAAGAATGAAATCATGCCACGTTCTTTCTCTACCCAAAGTTCTCCCATCTCACTCAGAGTTCAAGTAAAAATTCTTGGCCCAAGGCAAAGACCTTGTGTGAGCAGGTTTTGTTCCTCTCTGCCCAGCACATGGTCCGTGTGATGAACACTTCCTTACACACGCCAGCCACAGGCCCTTTGCGTGTGCACCTCTTGCTTACTGGATTTGTTCTTTCCTTGGATGTTTGTGCGATTCACTCTTTCCTTTGGTCTCTCCTCAAGTTTCACCTCAGCAGACAGCTTCCCTGGCTATGTTGTGTCTCTGTGTAAAATATCACTCACACCCCACCCGTGCACCTTGCCGTGGAGACAGGTCACCCTGAGGCCGATGAATCCATACGGAGTGCACTTTTCAGGCACGGCTGAATCCCAGAAGTTGCAGCCTAACTCATCCAATGTCGTGCCCTGGTGTGCCATTTTCCCCCTTCCTAGCCCCAATAGTGTTTTCTTGTTTCCACTCAAGCCTTCCACAGGAAGTCTTGTGCTAGGGTCAGTTGCACTAAGCTGTGCTGTCTCTTCAGCTGCACTTAAAGATGAGGTGAGGATTCATCCGCTTATTGTCTGTTTCCACTTGATGTCTGCTCTAGGCAATTGTGGCCCACGTGTCCTTCCAGGATGGCTGATGGTGCTGCATGTGTGTGTGTTGGGGGGAAGGGTTGTTTATTAATCAACACTGAAAGCCACTATCAAATGCCTTGTCCCTGGGATTCTTCTAAGTTTGGGGAAACCTACCGATAGTGTCACATGACATGTTTCCTAAGCAGGTTGGATGGAAGGATGGACGACTGGACAGATGACTGGACAAGTGAATGGATGTCCAGATGGATAGACAGGTGAAGGAAGACTGAAGAGATGTGTGTATGTATGTGTGTATGTATGATGGGTAGGTCAATGGGTGGATAGGCAGATGGATGAGTGAATGGGTTAATGGAGAATGACTGGATAGAGGGTGGATGGGTAAATAGATTGATGAGCAGATGGATGGACGGATGGGCAGATGATTGGATGGACTGTGCCTGGGTTGGGTGTATGCGTGGAAGGTTGAGGACGTTAGATGTAAGGCAAACAGGCCCTAGAATACCCTAGAACACCAACATTTGGATGCTAAGGCACCTTGTCTCTCCCAGGCTTTCTCACAAATAGTCCCTTGTGGTCTGGGCTTACTACACCCACACACTGCCTCAGCCTTTGGTCACATCCCTGTCAAGTAAATTATTCCCAGCAATTACCATGTCATCTTTTTTTCTTTTTCATTTATTATTTGTTTATTTATTTATTTGAGAGTGATAGACAGAGAGAGAAAGAGAGAGAGAGAATGGGCATGCCAGGGCCTCTGCAAACAAACTCCGGATACATGCGCCACCTTGTGCATCTGGCTTACGTGAGTACTAGGGAATCGAGCCTCAAATGGGAGTCCTTAGGCTTCACAGGCAAGCGCTTAACCATTAAGCCATCTCTCCAGCCCTTTTTTCCCCCCTTTATTATCACTTCCAAATCTTCCAGCAGTGCCTGCCTCCTGCCCTTTCAGTGGAATTCACGCCTGCCATGCCTGCCCAGTGTTCATCAGCACAGATGCCTGCTTTCTGGTTATAGCAGAAGCTCGGCCTAGCCTCTCCATCTTCTCTTGCGCTCTCTGAGCGAGCGTGGGCTGGAATATTTGCTCATAGGAGATTCATCCTTCCTGTTAATGGAGAAGAGAACAGCAGGGCGAGTGGCCAAGTCCTTGCAGCTGGGCTCAGATTGAGTCCTGATATTCCTGTTCATGTCACTTTGACCGGTGACTGTCCCTCACCGAGACTCGATGGACTCCTTTGTCAAGTCTGAATGAGAACATTTCTCGTCTCCAAGAATTATGGAGGAATCGATGGAGATTATGAGTGTAAAAGAGATGGATTTTTTTCCCTGTGTCCTAGCCCTGTCTCTCACTCACTGTGTGGTGTATCTGCGTGTTTCTGACCCTCCATTGCTTAGCTGTAACATGAGGGTGTTGGTGAGCACTTTTCCAGAGCGGTGTGAAGCTCACCAGGAACCAGGAAAATCAAATGCTTGGCCCAGATTCCGCGGACATGGCAGGAGCCTGACAAATTCCTCAATGTTGTTTTTCTATACTGCTTTGGAGTTCAAAAGCCTTGGTGGAACTGGGTGTTTGTATTGGGGCGCACGACTTTAATCCCAGCACTAGGGAGACAGAGGTAGAAGGATTGCCATGAGTTCAAAGCCAGCCTGGGATTACAAAGTGCCAGATCAGTCTGGGCTAAAGTGAGACCCTACCTCAAAAAACTAAACTGAAAACAACAACAACAAAAAAAGCCATAGTGCATCATATCCCCAGAGTCTGCTGGGAAAAATCTCTGGAATGTCAGATGCGCCAGGAGGGTCTCACTTGTCCTTGGCGGTCAGCGTGTCTGCAGCTCGGGGTCGCTGCCCCTCTGTTGCTCAGTCGGCCTGTCAGCTGGCCCCTGAGAAGCAAGCCGAGCTCTGTCAACCTGTGGGAAGGCAACTGCAACTGTGGTCACAAAGAAAAGCCTTCGTCTCCACGTGGATCCTGCTAGCTGTCTGCAAGAGACAGCACACCCCCTTGATCTTCATCTACAGAGGGATGTAAAACACACTGCTTTGCGGATGATGGATGGGGTGCCCGCTGAGCTCATCGGCTTTTTCCAGAAGGTTGAGGATACATCCGTGAAGGCAGATGCATCATCTAGAAGCTGGCAGAAAAGCCTAGATTTCAGCCAGAAGGGGAGGAAGGGGATGCTGATCCTTTCCAGTAATTAATCCCACTTAATCTTTTACAGTTTTCATTGTGAAAAGTATCACGCCCACACAATAGAGTAAAATCCTCCATATACAGCTAAAGACTGGTAAAGACACGGACGTCCGTGTATCTGCCATTCAGCGTATGAGGAGATATCATTAGTAATGAAACAGTTCCCAAAGAAAACAGCTTCTTGGAATTCTGGTGGAATAATTTCTCTGCTTTTTAAAATTTTTGTATAGTTTTAACATCATGTGTGGCCTCTGAAATAGTTGTGAAAATGTCAGTAGTAATAAGGAGACCACCGTAGCAATGTGAGGTAATATGTGAAGTGTTTTTTCTGTGCCATTAGACATCTGATTTTTGCACATTCTCCTTGCTTTTTTTTTTTTTTTTTCTACCCATCACCCTCTGGGGCAGGAAGGATGGCTTCCATTGAGATTAGAGTTAAGGAAACTTCTTCACTAATACAGGGAAGCGGTTGTCCACTCATGCACCCACTGTTGGCTCCGAGATTCATCGCGGCTCTGCCATTCCACCTCTTCTTACGACCGGGTGTCCCCCGGCTCTCGCACTATGAGTTTATTTCTTTGGGTCCATATGAAGTTTATATGAGATTCGTCTATATGAACACCTACAACTGTGCTTGGCTCATTCTCATGGCTGCATGGTGTTCTGTTGGAATCATTCTCTCGATGGAAACAAGGTCCAGCTTCGCCTTGGATCTCTGAAGAGATCTCACCGCATGGAACATGATTATGCTAGGTTTTATAAATGAAGTGAAGAAGAGGAATCTTTCCCGGTCACAGCAAGAACTGAGAAGAGTGTCAGTTCTGGGGCTGGGGCTGGGACTGGAGAAATGGCTCAATGGTTACAACCAGGGTTTGATTCCCCAGTACCCATGTAAAGCCAAATGCACAAAGAGGCACATGCGTCTGGAGTTCATTTGCAGTGGCTGGAGGCCCTGGCACTCCCATTCTCTCTGTCTGTCTGTCTGTCTTCTCTCTGCTTGCAAATAAATAAATAAATAAATAAATAAATAAATAAATAAATAATCTTCTTAAAAAAATAAAAAGGTCAATTCTGGAACCATCTAACTCCCACCATCTAGTCTTCCCGCTTTTCTATGTTCAGACTTTCCTTGCTGAGCGCAGCCTTCCCAGTTATCTCTTTGTGGTTTTGTTGGTGTTTTCCTGGGGTAATAGCTCCAGGGTTTCCCTTCTCTTCTCTGGGAGAAGCCACATTCATACACACAGGGTAAATGGGACTCCCGTTGTGTTCGGTGAGTTGACTTTTGCAGACAGATGACCAGGGGATACCCAGCATGGAAACTGCTCTGTGTGCTTGGGGGAGGCGGTATTTCTACCTGCAGTTAAAATGTACTTTATGCCTTACAGAAGGACCACCAGAAAGAAGTGCACAGAGGAGAAAGTGAAATCAAGGAAGGTTTCTTGAGGGAGACATATTCAAGAAGGGCCTTGAAGGCCTCATAGAAGTTCTGTTTGACAAGTGAGGCCATTCCCAATGCTGGAACAGTCTGTCACAGGCCAGGGCTTGAGGGGATGGTTCTGTCTGAGGGGAAGGTCCTGTCTGAGGGGATGGCTCTGTCTGAGGGGATGGCTCTGTCTGAGGGGATGGCTGTCTGAGGGGATGGTCCTATCTGAGGGGAGGGTCCTGTCTGAGGGGAGGGTCCTGTCTGAGGGGATGGTCCTGTCTGAGGAAAAGGTTCCCATGCATGGTCTTCACCTCCACTAGAACACTGTTCATGCTTGGCCTCTAACAGGGATCTCCTTGGCTCTGGTCAATGGCCTGGATTCAAGCACATCTTGGTCAGGACCTTGGACAACGACATGCATTGTTGACATTATTAGACCCTTGCTTCAGAGACCCCCCTCGCATGTACACGCCCCTCAGCTTTGCAGAGAGGGGGGCATCATCTCACTTCATAGTTTATAATTCCACAGGACTTCCCCTTGATGCGTACATGCCCAGTTCATCCTCGGGCCTAATTCTTTTCTCTCATCACCATGTTTTGCGTGAGCCCCATTTCTGAACAGTTAATTAAGGCCAAAACTCACTTCCAGGCAGTGAAATTGAGGCTGCAGAGTATAGAGTGTCCTTATTATTTATGGAAAGGCATGTGTCTCGGGGGATGGGGACTGGGGGATGATAAAAAGGAGTTGGAGGAAATGTCAGCACGGACTGGTGAACTCATGGGTTAGTCCATTAGAGTTTAACTGAAAAAAAATCCCATTTAGGGGTTTCTGGGCCAGAACATGGGGACCCAAACATCAACGAACCCATTAGAATAAACCCAAATCATCCCTGGTCTTGCTCTCTGGGGACATGGCACACTTCCCTGCTGGGTCACTGGCAGTGCTCCCTCGTGTCCTCAAGGGGGTGGGGAAGTGGGCATGGATGGGGTGGCTCCTCTGCAGGGCACTGTCCAATCTCAGCTTGGACCAATCCTCATTGTCAGGAGCCTGTTGGGATGGCCCCAGTGGTCAAGGAGGGAGGACCCAGGCTGGATCCAGAGAGCAGGGTCTGGCACCAGTGTGGTCTCTGAGTATCAGCACCAGTGTATGTCTGCCTGGGCCACTTGTGTGGGTTGAGTCAGTTCAAATGGAACTGACAGGGCAATATGAGCATTTTCTTTTTTTTCTTTTATACACACACACACACACACACACACACACACGTATTATTTATGTATTTATTTATTTATTGGAGAGAGAGAGTGAGATAAAGAGAGAGAGAATGGGTGCACCAGGACCTCCAGCCACTGCAAATGAACTCCAGATGCATGCGCCTCCTTTTGCATCTGGCTTATGTGGGTCCTGGGGAATCGAACTGGGGTCCTTTAGCTTTGCAGGCAAACACCTTTACCACTAAGCCATCTTCTCCAGCCCAATATGAGCATTTTTCATAAAAGGGTATCCATAGAAGGGATTGTACTCTTGTGTTAAGTTCTGATCACAAGATATTAATAGTCAACTGTTCAAGCCTGTCATTTTCAAACAAAGAGGAATGCCTTGAAGGCAGTGTACAAACCCATCCTGAACCGCCTGGTGCCCAGCACACTGCCTTAATATATGAAGTGTTGAGGGCTTGGTCCCCAAGGCAATGTTCAGAGGTGGGCCTTTGGGGTAAGTGGGCTTGTCAATGAATTAAACCATTGATGATTCATAGTTTGAAGTGGTATTTCGGAGGTAGTAGGGTGGGAATCAGGGGGTAGGTAGTTCTCTGGGGACATGCTCGTGAAGGCAACATCTTGTCCCACTCCCACCCTGTCTCTCTACTTCCCGGCTGCTCGCAGGCAAGCAGCTGTCCCTGCAATATTCCCCCAGCACCGTGGTGCTTGCCCTCACCACCGCAGCGGAGCCAGAACACCATGGACTCAGAACCTTCCCTCCTTCAAGGTGATTTGCTCAGGTCTTTTGTCACAGTGATGAGAAGTGACGAGCTTGCATCCTTTCCAGGGATTTAAGGAAGAGGGAGGCTAGCAGCGGGGCGTGTCTGAGATCTGTCACCTCTTAGCAGGGTGATCTCTGGCAAGTCCCTCCACTGCTGTCATCCTTACTTCCCCGTCTGCCAAAGCACCGTGACAAGCCCCAAGGTCACTGAAACAGTGACTAAGGTCACTGTTAGGAGAAAGTCTAGCTTCTCTCTATCTAGTCAGTTCCCAGCGACCCTCAGGTGACATTTTCACTCTTGTGTCATTGGCCATGAAGGACTCATTAGGGAGCTATAGCTGGGAAGAGACACTGCCATTTTGTCTGTGATGATTCCAGAACGGTCCCAATTCATGTCCTTCACTAGTGAATATCCAGAAATAGCTAGCTGTCATCTTTAGGTGCCCCTAGAAGGGGGCAGATGGCAGTAGACTCCCCTTGTTTGCATGTCATGTAACCCCACACCACTGGCTTTGCATCTTTGCCTGAGTTTCCCTGTAGGTAGCAAAAGCCAGGTACAATTGATTTCTCAGTCCACTGTGCTATTTCGAAGCACCATGAATAAACTTTGTGCAGAAAGGAGGTCACCCCTTCGGAGCCCCCTGCAGCTTCTCCCAGAGAGGAGCAGGACGCAGCAGAACAAGGGATGTCCACATTAGACAGAGCCAGGCTGGTCCTGTGGACACCCCTCTGGTGACCCAGCACTGAGCCACTGTGCCTGCCTGAAAGACACCATTCCAAGCTGGATGTTCCACTTTCCATTCAGGGACATCTGAGCTCAGGGCTGTCCTGGATCCCACCCTGGTTCCCCAGAGGGATCGTTTTAACCTGGCTGACACACTTCCTGAGCGGATTGCTTTCTCTTTTAAGAGTTAGTCATTGGCAACTGTCATGGAATAAGGAGACCACATCTCCGGACTCCAAGGAAGGAGTTCAGTTTTATCAGGAAGTAGAACACCTGCCTGGGTGTGTGGGGGGCGGGTACTGGGAGAAATGGCTTCTCTTAAGTGCTTCTAACATACAACAAACTTCACTAAACCAGTTTACAATCATTTATTTATTTATTTATTTATTTATTTTTTATTATCGGCAGCTTCCATAATCACAGACAATAAACCATGATGATTCCCTCCCCCCACTTTCCCTTCATAAATCCACTCTCCATCACATCTCCTTGCCCTCTCAGTCAGTCTCTCTTTTATTTTGATGTCATCATCTTTTCCTCCTGTTATGTGGGTCTTGTGTAGGTAGTGACAGGCACTATAAGGCATGGATATTCAGGCCATTTTGTGTCTGGGAGAGTGTATTGTAAGGAGCCCTACCCTTCCTTTGGCTCTTAAATTCTTTGCCACCGCTTCTGCAATGGACCCTGAGCCTTGGAAGGGAACAGTTCTGCACAGGCCCTGGGTAGGAAGAAACAACGTGTCCCTGGTATTGTTTACAATAAGCAGAGAGACACCACGTTCAACTCAGCCTCACTGACTCCACAGCCTGCATTTCTGAGAGTCCCCGCCTCTGCTCCTGCAGAGCCCAGCCAGAGCTGGAGCCATAGATGGGGGGCAGGGGAGGGTAACAGGGAGATGTTGCCCACATGCCAGCTTCCAGAACCATGACTTCATTGCATTGCCCATGCTGGGGGCTTTGAAAAACCCCATTTAAAATCCAGGAAGGAAGAGGGGCTCCACGGTGCCTGGCTTCCCCCGTCAGGACTGCTGGCAGGGATGCATCAAATCCCCGGCCTCTTTTCATCTTTCCTCGGCTTCTTCAGCTCTTTAGCTGTTCACTTTTTTTTTCTTTTCTTTTCTTTTCTTTTCTTTTTTTTTTTTTTTTTGCTTCCAGATAATTATTTACACAGAGTATAATTAGCTCAGGGAAAGCTGCTCTGAGGCCAGCTCCTGTCCCAGTCCCCCTCTCTTGTTTGAAGTGGAGCCGCTTGGAAGAGGGACATCAAAGCCCGCCAAAGAGGCTTTCCACGACAGGGATTTTCTTTGTCTGACAGAACCACAGAAAGAGACAATCCCCCGCTTGTTTGTCTCTGGAGCTGAAGGCTGACAGTTCTCTGGCTTGAGGGGACACCCGTGTGGCCCTGGTGCCACTACAATACCATGGCACGTCCTTGGCGGGGGAGTTCCTCTTCGTGGGGTCAGTTTCTTTCCCTGAATCCTTCTCTCATTTGGTCTTCTGCTATTGAAGAGTCTGTCCAGCCAGTCCAGAGCATGTGAGAGCTTAAAGAAGATGCTTTGGAAAACGCAGATCCAAACGTGTTTGTGGTTTATGGGTCATGAACTGGAGGCGTTAAGCCAGGTAGATGCAAGACAATAGGAGGAATGGGGCCTTGCGGGGTTATGGAGAATGTATCTTCCTCCATGTGGGGCTGGAGAGATGGGTCAGTGGTGAAGGGGCTTGCCTGCAAAGCCTAAAGACCCAGGTTCGATTCCCCAGTGCCCATGTAAGCCAGAGGGGAAAATGACACATGCTTCTTGTTTGCATTGGATATAGGCCCTGGTGTAACCATTCTCTTTCTTTCTCAAGTAAATGACTAAAAATAATTTTTTTTTTAAAAAAACCTAAGTTGTTGCCCACATGTGGTAAGGTCCAATATGGCTGGGCTCATGACCTTATTTTTTCTTCAGAAGTCAGACTTCTGAAATCTTCATGTGACCTGCTTTAAGTCATCAAATACTGAGCAGGTCCAATGGAACTGCACACACACACACACACACACATAAAGAAAGAAAGCCTGGGGCTGGAGAAATGGCTTAGTGGATAAGGTACTTGCCTGCGAAACCTAAGGACCCAGGTTCGATTCCCCAGGACCCATGTAAACCAGATACAAAAAGTGGTGCGTGCATCTGGAGTTCATTTGCAGCGGCTAGAGGCCCTGGAATGCCCATGCTCTCTCTCTCTTGCAAATAAATACAAAAAAATGAAATATTTAAAAAAGAAAAAAAGAAAGCCTGGATTCAACCCAGACCCATCAATTTGCAATGTCCGATCTGTTCTGTTCTCTCCCTCTCCATGTGAATAAGGGAAACCCCGGCTTGAAAGTAATGACTAGCCGAGAGCATTTGTAACAGGATTGGAATCCCGGCCTCTGTGCAGCTGTAGCTGGTCTCAGCATTCGACCATCAGCATTGCCAAGTGAATAGTTAATGCCAATGTTTTCATTGATTGCCTACATGTTTCCGTGTCATGCGACGTGCTACGTATCCTAAATGTATTTATTGGGCTCATAAGTCGCCTTCCTAGCCTCACACATTGGCCACACAGGGCCTCCTTGAAAAGAGACCAGCTCCACCTCGCATCGCTTAGCCTCAGCGGCTCTCTGGAACCACGGTGCCACAATCCATGAGGCTCTATGTCTTGCATGGTGGGTGCTTCCAAACCATGTGGGAGAAGCCGTCAAGTTCTGCTTCCTGATTGGGATGAAGCCTGACCTTGGACCACAGCTGTAGCAGCCTCTGCATGCTGACATAGGGGACCGGGGAACTGCTTCACGCTCCTGTTAGAATTTGATGGCTAATAGTTTGTGAGTTCTCAGAGGGTTTGGGCTTTCTCTTGAGGCATCTTTTCTACTGTCCCAATGCAGAATAGTTGGGTTTTTTTTATTTTAGAGGGAGGGAGAGAGAGTGGAAGGGAGACAGAGAGAACTGGCACGCCAGGGCCTGAGCCACTGCAATTGAACTCCAGACACTTGCGCCACCTAGTGGGCATGTGCAACCTTGCACTTGCCTCACCTTTGTACGTGTGGCTTATGTGGGATCTGGAGAGTTGAACATGGGTCTTTAGGCTTGGCAGGCAAACGCCTTAACCAATAAGCCATCTCTCCAGCCCAATTGGATTATTTTTTAAATTTTTATTTTAATTTTATTTGACAAAGAAAGAGGGAGAGAGAATGGGCACTCCAGGGTCTCCAGCCACTGTGAATGAATCCAGACGTGTGCGCCCCTTGTGCATCTGGCTAATGTGGGTCCTGGGGAATCGAACCTGGGTCCTTTGGCTTTGCAGGCAAATGCCTTAACTGCTAAGCCATCCCTCCAGCTCCAATTGGCTTATTTTTTTAACAGTGGTAATTATGTGGTTTGAATCAAGTGTGTCTTGACTGTTCCATTCTCAGCTGGTGACAATTTAGGAAGTGGAGCTTTGTTGGAGGAGCTGTGTGCCCAGGGTGGACCTTGAGGTTTATTAAACCCTAGCTTGCCAGTGTTCGCTCGGCTCACTCTCCTGCTGCTGTTTTCTGCCTGCTGTGGCAGAGGTGATGTCCAGCCTCTGCTCGTGCAATGCTTTCCCTGCCATTATGGAGCTTCCCCTCGAGACTGTGAGCCAAAGGAAAAGCTTTTTTTCCTCTCATCAGCTGGTTTTGGTTAGGTGCCTTGTGCCAGCAACGAGAAGGTGTCTACAGCAGTGATCTCTTTAACAATCACACCCAAATCCTCTACAGCTTTTGTCTTGAGGCATTTTTTTTTTTTTTGCATTTGTTTATGTGCCAAACTTTATATTATCTTTTCTTATCTTTCTGCTCTATATTCTCCTTTCTTTCATTGTAGATCTGTGTAAAGACAACAAAAAGAAGCATGCCACAAAGTTGGTGCCATTTTGCCTTGAACCAAACACATTAGTGCCTTAGTTTTAAATATTTATTTATTTATTTATTTACTTATTTATTCCAAGTGGTGGAGACAGACAGAGAAAGAGAGAGACAGAGAGCACACCAGGGCTTCTAGCTGCTGCAAATGAACTCTACCTGCATGGGCCACTTTGTGCATCTGGCTTTACATGGGTACTGGGCAATCGAGCCCAGGCATTTAGGCTTTGCAGGCAAACACCTTAACCACCAAGCCATCTCTCCATCCCTAGTTCATTCATTGAACTTTGCTCAAGTTCTCACTACTGAGACACGATGCAGCTTCTTTGCTCGGATATCATACCACGTGCTCCTAGGCCCGTTCCCAATAGAAGCCCTTATTCTCCTCTGGACCCTCATGAGCTGAGCATGCGCAGCCACATCTCGTACTGCATTCTGCTCGTCCACCACATTTTTCTACAGCCTTTTGAGGCTTCTCTAGTCCAAAGTTGCAAACTCTCCTCCACGAGCCTTCAAAACACCTAAAGAGTGGGAAGCACGTGGTCGGGTTTACACGGTCATGGCCCCACTTCTTGGTACCAGTTTTCTGTACCAGTGACTTTCTCATTGCCTAGACAAAATAGCAGACTAGAAGCAGCTTAGGGGAGGTAAAAATTTCTTTCAGCTTACCATTTTAAGGGGAAGTCCATCGTGCCGGGAGTGGGGAAAACAGAGAAGGAGCAAGAAGCCAGGGTCACATAGTTGTGTCAAGAGGGAGGACATAGGGCTTGGGAAATGGCTTAGCTGTTAAAGCAGTTGCCTGTGAAGCCCAAGGACCCCGGTTCAGTTCCCCAGGACCCACATAAGCCAGATGCACAAGAGGGTGCATGCATCTGGCGTTTGATTGCAGTGGCTAGAGGTCCTGGCACACCCATTCTCTCTTTCTTTCTGCCTCTTCCTCTCTCTCTCTCATAAACAAACAAACAAATGTTTTTTAAAAAGAGGGAGGACATAGAGAGAGATGAATGCTGAATGTTCAGGTAGTGTTCTCCTTTTAAAAAAGATTTATTTATTTATTTATTTATTTATTTATGAGAGAGAGAATGGGCACACCAGGGCCTCCAGCTACTGCAAATGTACTCCAGACACATGCACCACCTTGCACATCTGGATTATTTGGGTCCTGGGGAATCGGACCTGGGCCCTTGGGCTTTGCAAGCAAGTGCCTTAGCTGCTAAGCCTTCTCTCTAGCCCCTAGCTTTCTCCTTTTCAAAAATTTTTTTGTTTATTTTTATTTATTTATTTGAGAGCAACACACAGACAGAGAGAGGAACAGGCAGATAGATAGAGAGAGAGAATGTGCACGCCAGGGCCTCCAGCCACTGCAAACGAACTCCAGATACATGCACCACCTTGCGTATCTGGCTTTCGCAGGTTCTGGGGAATCAAGCCTTGAACCGGGGTCCTATTAGGCTTCACAGGCAAACGTTTAACCACTAAGCCATCTCTCCTGCCCAGCTTTCTCCTTTTTATACAGGCAAGGAATCCATGCCATTGGGTGGTGCTGCCCTCAGTCAGGGTGAGTCCTCTCACCTACTCTAGAAAATCCCTCATAGACATGACCAGAGATTTGTTGTCATGGCGATTCTAAATCCTGTCATATTGGCAGTCAGAAATTAACCTTCACAAGCCCCTTGGGTCACTGTCCATCCTTAGTCACCTCAGTCATGGGGGTGGAATATCCTCACCCACTCAGAGTGTGGACAGGGTCGCGTGAGAGCTTTGAGGAGGGCAGAGACGGGGTGACACGGCATTGTTCTCTTCACGCCTCGGTGGCATCTTCTCATTTCTGCCACTTGTTTACACCTGTACTCTGGGCTTTTCTGCCATTCCACATGAGTAATTTGCAAATTACAACTGCCGCTCAGCTGGAAGGCCTTGGAGTCTCTTGTTTAGTCATCTGAGTAGTATTCAAGTCAACACATGTTGTTTCCTAGTTGTGCCCAGTAAATCATTTCAGGGTTGGGTGTTGTAACTGTACCAGAATGGGTGGTGGGGGGGGGGGACAAACAATCAGGGAAAAGTCAGGCTCAAGGCAAAATCTGAGGGCAGGGGAGGACAGGCACAGGGCCAGGTAACGTGTCCCTACCGTCCTCCCTGAAGGACTTTACAGCACAGCTCTGGGACACTGGGTGGTGACCCATCTCTGAAGTCAAAGATGAATGGAAGATGTATTCCTCACCCCACTTTTATTTTCTTTCTCTTTTCTTTTTTTTTTTTATTTGAGAGAGACAGAGAGAAAGAGAGAACTAGAGAGGTAGAGATATATAGAGAGAATGGGCATGCCAATGGCCTCTCAGCCACTGTGAATGAACTCCAGGCGTGTGCACCCCCTTGTGGTCAAGTGCAGCATTGCGCCCTAGTGTCACTTTTTGCGTCTGGCTAAACGTGGGACCTGGAGATTGGAACTGGCATTCTTAGGCTTGGCAGGCAGGCGCCTTAACCATCAAGCCATCTCTCCAGCCCCCTCACCCCACTTCTCATCTCTCACATCTTCTTTTTTTCCTGCCTTCTATTTGGGGGTTCTGGAATAGGTTAAATGTCAGCCATCGGTCTTGACCTTGGCAACGATATCACCCAAGGACTCGGGGCCAGCAAGGCCATTCTGACCCAAGATGCCCTGCACACACTGCGAGCCCAAAGAGATCGTGCTTTCTCCGCAGGGCAGACTGTGTTCGTGAAAGACAGAAATGTGAACTCAAATTAGCTTCGGCAGAATTGAAAGTTAACCAGGGGCTGGCGGGAGTTATTAGTGCATGTAATTAAGAAGGTGAAGGAATGGAACCTGCTTCATACAGAGGGCTCAGGGGCTTGGGAGCTATTCCAAGGCATTGTGTTCTCCACCTCACTTCCACCATCTCTCTTGGCTCTCCGTTCTCCTCCGATGGCTTCTCCATCCGTAGCTATTGGGTCTCCTCATATCCCAGTGAGTCAGCATCCCTGGGAGAGAGACTAAGCCTCTCCTGAAACTCTTGCTAGAAAGATCTCAGTGAGAACTCTGATTAGTTCAATTTCAGTACGTTATCGTCCTCAGCAAATGACTGTGGGCAGAAATGGGACCACCCCTGGCAGTGTGGTGGGGGACAGAAAGGGATCTGCCCATCTCACACTGGATGGGAAAGGCTGGCTTGGGAGAGGAGAACTGTCACATGGAGAAGGTAGCTGGGGAATCTAGAAGCTGGCAGACAGAATAACACCCATCCGTTATGATGAGTGATACTTTGTGGATTCCATGTCCTGTAAGATGATCTTCCCCCAACCACCAGTAAGGTCCACACTGGAATTAACTTTGAAAGTACCCCAGCCTCGAGTGTTTTGTGTTCTAAAGGCTCTGAAAAATCCTGGAGCAAAGAGATTTCTTAAAATATGCTGAACCCAGGATTTCCTAAAGCTTTATTTATTTATGTATTATTTATTTTTTGCTGGGCATGGTGGCACATGCCTTTGAGAGAGAGAGAATGAATTGGCATGCCAGGGACCCAGGCACTGCAATGAAACTCCAGATGAGTGTGCCCCCTTGTGCACGTGCATGACCTTGCATATGTGTTACCTTGTGTATCTGGCTAACGTGGGATCTAGGGAGTTGAACATGCATCCTTAGACATTGCAGGCAAGTGCCTTAACCACTAAGCCATCTCTCCAGCCCTCCTAAAACATTTTGACTGCTATGGTAGTTTGTGATACTGTCCATGTGTGGCCCTATAACTCAGACATTTTATCAAACTATAAACTTGTGGGCTGGAGAGATGGCTTAGTGGTTAAGGCACTTGCCTTTGAAGCCTACTAAGGACCCAGGTTTGATTTCCCAGAACCCACATAAGCCAGATACATAAGGAAGTGTATGTGTCTGGAATTTGTTTGCAGTGGCTGAAGGCTCTGGCACCCACATTCTCTCTTTCTCTCTTAAAAATAAGTAAATAAATAAAATAAAATAAAAATATATAAGCTTGTAGCTTGGGTCTCCAGCTCCTAGGCTGGAGGTGTGGCTGGAGGTGTGTTTGGAAGTGGAAGCTGGAGTCCAGCCCTAAAGTGTGTTTGGGGGCAGATCTCGATTCCAGCCCAAAGGTATGGAGAAAGCAGTTTGAGCTCTGGCTATTCGTGTTTGCTTACGGTGTTTGCTGGCTGGTTGGTGGTGTCTTTCTGTTTGGATCTGTGAAAGAGAGCCAGCTTCTTCTGCCGTTGATGGAGTTTCTCCTGGATTTGGAAGATGAAATAAACCCCTTCCTCCCATAACCTGTAGCTGGTTGGATGTTTGTCCCAGCAATGTGGAGCCGACTCCAACAACGGCCTTACCTTTTTATTTTTATTTTTTAGAATGAGCTTTAAGTATCAGGAAAGTGATGACCTAGGGAGGGTCAAGATTCAATGCAGAGAATATCCAGGCCAGACAATCTACGATGAAAGTGAAGCTGGAACTCTTGGGCCAAGTGGCCAGAGTCGGGCAGTGTGGGGTGAAAGTAAGAATGGCTCAGGAACAAGGAGAGCACATGGAAAACTGGCATGGCTTGGCTGGCAGGGGTACAAGGCATGGAAGTGATGAGTAGCCCCCTAAAAGCTCATAGCTGAGAATGGTACTACCACCACCTATATGAGGGTCCAAACCTCCAAGGGCAGGTATGATGGCGTTTCTGAGGAGGATAAAGAAGCATCATGTCCCAGCAGGGTGACCCTGCCTCCTCCAGAGTTTGGCAGCATAAAGCTGCCACCCCCAGCAGCACACACAGCCAAACCCCAGTGGCCCCATCAAGGTGAGAATCAAGACTAGGGGTCTGGCTGGGGCTCAAGGACCTACGCTTGTTAGGAGCCAATCGAAAAAACAGAAGCATGGGCTGGAGAGATGGCTTAATGGCTTGCCTCCGAAGCCTAAGGACTGAGGTTCAATTCCCCAATACCCACGTAAGCCAGGTGCACAAGGTGGTGCGTACATCTGGAGTTCATTTGCAATGGTTAGAGGCTCTGGTGTGCTCATTCTCTCTCTCTCTTTCTGTGCTTTTCTCTCTGTCTCTCAGATAGATAGATAAATAGATAGATAGATAGATAGATAGATAGATAGATAGATAGATAGATAGATAGAGGGCTGGAGAGATGGCTTAGCAGTTAAGGCACCTGCCTGTGAAGCCTAAGAACACTTGTTCAAATCTCCAGGTCCCACGTATACCCAGATGCAAAAGTGACGCAAGCACATAATGTCACACATGTGCACAAGGGGGCACATGTGTCTGGAGTTCATTCACAGCGGCTGAAAAGTCCTGGCGCACCCATTAGCTCTCTGCCTTTTCCTCTCTCTCTCTCTCTCTCTCTCTCTCTCTCTCTCTGTCTCTCTGTCTCTCTCAAATAAAAAAAGAAAGAAAACAGAAGCAAATGTGTGGGTTTAAGATGGAGAAAGTGGCACAGCGATGGGAAGAAGGCTGAGAAGTCAAACAGCGACAGTAAACTACCACGGAGTCATTTAGTGGCCATTCTCCACCCTTGGCTGGGGATTGCAAGGGGAGGCCGTGCCACTGAAGTTCAGGGTCTGGGGACTTTGAGCAGAAGGAGTATCAGAGTGAGCCAGTCCTAAAGAACGGGGGCCACCGAGATGTTGAGTGACTGCAGGTACTCAATGGCAATTGTGTGCGTGCATGTGAGCATGTGTGTGCATGCTTGTGTGAGAGTGTATGCTTGCTGTCACGCATGTTCATACATGTGCATGCATGTGTATGTGTGTGCCTGTATGTGTGTGTGTATTTATGCGTGTGTATGTATATGTGAGCACATGTATGCTTGCTTTTGTGAGTGTGTGTGCATGTGCTGTGCAAGCACATGATGTATGTTTGTGCATGCACAAGCATGTGTATGTTTGCATGCATTTGTGTGTGCAAGTTCACCCTTCACTCTCCTCACCTGTGGTCATGCTGTCCCCTGCCAACAGCCAGTGGCCCAGGGACCTCGAATGTACTTGAAGAAGCCAGTGCTTTGGGCCCATCCTGCTTGGTGGAACAGGGGAGGGAAAAGACCAGGGGATTCTGGGCCAGCAGAGAACCCAGCTCCAAAATCCTCCACCCAGCATCCTGTAAAGGCCCAGGTACAGATTGTAGTCTGTGAGCACGCTGGGCCGTTGTCACTCCTTAGCTCAGCCGTGGTGTCCCAGGGCGATCCAGGCTCACACTCCACACAGTACTGAGTCCTAATGAGGCTGACCTGTAGCTGCAGTCCCTGAGCCCCGTAGACATCATGCCTGGCTTCTCCTTCAAGGAATAGATCAGGCTCCACAGGTCACAGGCTCATAGAAGAACCACTGAAAAGTAGTTTTAATGCATAAAGTGGTTTCTCTCAGGATTGTAGTGTCTGCCTTCGGCTGTCACAACAAACTGCTCCATTGTCACTATGCATGTCCTTAGGATGCACTGACTGTGGCAACCTCCGCCCACACACCCTCTTCCAGCCTTCTCCAGGGCAAGGAGTAATTTCTCTCTTCACAGAGCTTCTACTCGAGGGAAGTTGAGCAATAGGGGGTTGATTTTGCATTGCACATAATGAACCCCCAGTCGAGGGCTCATCTCTCATTGGCTTAATGAGGCTGATTCTGCCTGTGGGACTGCAGGAGTAATTCTGGAAAATGCCCTCTCAGGGGGTCTGAGGATAGAGCTAGAAGACAGTGGTAACTGATCAAGTGGGAACGGGTCCAAAGTGCAATGGATGGCTCCTTAGTCCAGCAAGGAACTGTCCCTGCTCCTAAGCTCGGGGCACAGTCAACACCGCTCTGAGCTCCCCCTGCCGGTCAAAGGAACACACCAAGTTCCACAGGGAAGAGAGTCAAGATTGATTAGTAATGTCTACCCTGGATAGGGGTTAGGAGAGCAAGTTGAAAGTAAAATGCTTACTCGGGAGAAAAGCATCCCTAGAGAATTCACCCTTTGAGATTTCAAAGGGACCCAGGGCCACTCGTGGGGCCATGTACACATGCTCTTTCTACCCGGTCTGAGAGAGTCAGTCCTCACGGAACAACTTTCATTACCTCTGTCTCTTTCCATCCACATTTTGGTCCCTTTCTCTAAATTCTTTGTCTGTTTTTTTTTTTTTTTTCTAATATCTCCAAGACCCAAAGCCAGAGCTTTTTTGGGATTTGGGAATGTTTGCATAGACTTTATTGACAGAACATCTCAAACCTCAAATCTGAAATACTTGAAAATCTGCAAGTTTTGGGGATGGCATGTTGGGGGAGTCAAATATTTTTTTGGATTTCGAAGCATTTGGGAATTTGGGTGCTTGGATTGGGGAGGCTTATGTTGTATTTCAAAAGAATGTTCCTTGCCTCAGAAAAATTCTGTAAGCCGTTGGAAGGCAGCCAGGGAGTACTTGTCTGATGGCTTTGGAGGGTCTTCAATAACATTTGTGTATGGCTGTTGGAATGGGACAAAATACCTGAGCAAAAGCAGCTGGTGGGAGGAAAGGGTTTATTTTGGCTTATAGTCTTGAGGGGAAGCTTCATGATGGCCGAGGACAGCTGGCATGCTCTGCTCTTGCAGGTGAAAAGCTGCCCAAGAGAGTGAGCCAAACTCTGGCAAGGCAGAGCTGGATGTGACACCCTTAAGCCCTCCCCCAACAACACACCTCCTCCAGCAAGGCTCTACCTCCCAAATTGTCATCAGCTGGAGACCAAGCATTCGAAACACATGCAATTTATGGGGGGGGGGGGGAGAATGACATCTGATTCAAGTCACCACAATGGTGTCAATAGTAAATGAGTTTTTAACCTCATTCTCAAAATTCAATTAATTGGGAGTTCCTGTCTGTAGCCAACATCCAAGCTCTACAGGACCAATGAGATTGATTACTAATGTCTGTTCTGCCTGTAGTCTCGAGCTCTGTGACTGATTAGTAATGTCTGCCCCCACATAGATTCGAGCTCCATGAGTGATTACTCATGTCTGCCCTGCATGTAGGTTAGGTAGTGAGGCAACACTAGCCACTTCGCTGCTCCTCACACAGTAGTTATTGATCTACCCAAGTCACTGTGGGATAAAGAGCTCAGCTCTGGGTTGGGGCAGGATTTGAAAGCTTCATAATTGCTAAGTGATGAGCTCATGCTAAACAAGTTTCCAAACCCCTCTGGGTCTCCCTTTCCTTTTTAACTCTGAAGGGAAGAGTTGAAAAGCAAAACAAAAATATTTAACCTGGGGTCTCCAACTTTGCAAAAGAAATTGTGAAAGGAGTGGTCCTTCTTTTGAAAAGATAGACGGAGTGTCTAGTAATTAAGAGGGTGTCGGGGGAGGCGTTAGGTTCAGACAAGCCCATGTTTGAAGCTAGTTGGGTTCCCCGGTGACTCCAGGTCCTACACTTTGAAATGAAGCCATATTGGGGCTGCAGAGATGGCTCAGTGGTTAAAGTGCTTGCCTGCAAAGCCTAATGACTGGGGTTGGATTCCCCAGGACCCAGGTAAAGCCAGATGCACAAGATGGTGCGTGTGACTGGAGTTTGTTTGCAGTGGCTGGAAGCCCTGGTATGCCCAGTCTATCTCTTTTTTAAAGTTTTTGTTTTTATTCATCTACTTATTCGAGACACAGAAAGGGAGGCAAAGAAAGAGAGAGAGAGAGAGAGAGAGAGAGAATGGGCATGCCAGGGCCTATAGCCACTGCAAATGAACTCCAGACATATGCACCACCATATGCATCTGGCTTACGTAGGTACTGGGGAATGGAGCCTCGAACCGGGGTCCTTAGGCTTCATAGGCAAGTACTTAACCACCAAGCAATCTCTCCAGCCCTCTTTCTCTCTCTCTATGCCTCTTTTTTTGTCTGTCTTTTTCTGCTTGCAAGTAAATAAATAAAAATTTTAGAAATAAAGAAATGAGGCCACGCCATGCCAGTCTAGCAAGGATTATGGTGAGATGAGGCTGGCGAATCCCTTAGCTGGGCTCCAGAAGGCACCCGACAAACCATACTCGCATTGATGTCTGGTATTATTATTTCAGAGGAGATGGGCCACTTGTCTTCTGGAGGCATCGCATTAACGGAGTGATCAGTACTTACTCGGATCCACGGTTAGTCTGCGGGAAAAACACGTCCTTTTGCGATGATCAGAGCAGTTTGGTTTCCTGGCTGCATCCTTTAGAGCACGAGTCCCAAGGGGAGGGGGGAAGAAAATCAAAGAACTTCAGATGTGAAGGAGGCAGGGAACCCCCCCGGGGACGGAGGTCCTTCAAACCCCTCTTGTACTGAATGTCTGAGCTCCTCCATGGGGCTTGGCATACAGACGGGAGGTAAGGCCTTTCTGAGAGTTCCTGTACTTTTCTGTGAATCCATGTACAGTCTGCGTCCCCTGTTGGGCCAATTACCGACTTAAAATGTTGTTAGAAAAAGGCAAGCGCCGTTCATTATGTGGCAGTGAGCACTCCGGCTCAGTGGGAGCCTGTTTGTGCTGTTTGAAAAGAGCTATTCTTACCCCGTCCTTTGTGCATGCGTGTCACCGAACGCCATGGACTCACAGGACATTAGTCCCCGGGTGGCTGTCCATCTCCCTCTCCTGCTCTGCCAGGACAAGAAGGCAGGGGACCATCTGGGCTAGGAAGGACCTGTTAGCATCAGAGATGCTAAACCAGGTGGGAGGGAAAGAAAGAAATAGAAGCCAGGCTGGAAGGAATGGACAGGGCAGCACCAGTGTACCTCCAACTGACAGGAAGTCGTGGGGATGTCACACTGTGGGTGACTTCAGCGAAGATGTTTGAAACCATCATGTCACCACTGTGAGAGGTGGGTGGGGCTGGGTTCTAGGTGTCGGTTTGACCTTGGACAGCTCATTAGCTCAATGCCAACATGTTCTTCTGGAAATTCAGTGGTTGGCTAACATCTGTGTCGTGTTCCCGTTCTGCACCTGTCTCCTCGTGGACCAAAGCTATTGTTTCTCAGTTCTTTTGTGGGTTCCTAGGTTGGCCTCCTGTAGGCTCAGTACTTACAGTCGAAACTGGGTGGATCTCAGCTGACAGTTTCTAAGACTTGGATGCCTCCTGGATAAATCCTCACCCTTGCAGTACAGAACTCAAAACTCCACCGACCTGCAAGAGCGCTTCTCTTATCTTATCTCATCTCATCTTATCTTATCTCATCTCATCTTATCTTATCTTATCGTCTGGTCCATCCATCTTTTTTTTTTTTAAAAAAAAATCCTACATTTTATTCTATGAAACCCATACATACACAAGTGTCTTATGGTCACCCAAGCTTGCTCAATTGGGAGATAAATAGAGGTATTCATTTTATTTTTTTATTTTTTATTTTTAGTTTATTTATTTGCAAGAAGAGAGAGAGAGAGAGAGAGAGAGAGAGAGAGAGAGAGAAGAGAGACTGGCAGAGAGAATGGGTAAGCCAGAGCTTCTAGCCACTGCAAACGAACTCCAGACACATGTGCCCCTTGTGCATCTGGCTTACGTGGGTCCTGGGAAATCAAACCTGGGTCCTTTGGCTTCACAGGGAAAGGGCTTCATGGCTAAGCCGTCTCTCCAGCCCCTTATTATTTTTTTCTAAGCAAGTAACACGAGCCCATCAGGGGCATAAGATCAATTCCTTGGTGGTGTCTTTCTGCATGTTCAAGCTGGTTTGACACCTCCAACCCTTGACCTGCATTTAACTCCACTATTTCCTCCTTCCCAGGTCAACTCTCTGAGGTGGTTTGACTGTGAAATGTCCCCCAGAGTCTCCTGTGTTTGTGATGAAGCCTCCTACTTGACCCCCAGCTGGTGGGGCCTTTGGGAGGTGGGGCCTTGCTGGAGGAGGTGTGTCACTGGGGGCGGGACTTGGGCTGTTACAGCCCAAGCCCCCTGCTTGCTGCTCTGTCCCTCCCCACTCCTTTGTTGTGGAGATCGATGTGACACCTGGATGTGACACCTGCCATGCTCTCCCCACCATGATGAAACGTCCCCTCAAAACTCTAAGCCAGGAGCAGTCACTTTCCTTCCATACCTGCTTCTGGCCGGGTGTTTCGTCCCTGTCGTGAGAAGGTAACTGCTACACTCTGCGAATCTTGTTTTACAATTTAAGTTTGAGATACAAACAGCCAGAGGGAAATTTAGACAAACAGCCAGAGGGAAATTTAGAGAGGTAAAATCCACCTGCCGTCCCATGTCCAAGCCTCTGCCATTGGGAGCAGAAAGATGAAGAGGTGTGAGCCCCCTCCACTTTCCCCACCCCCTCCATGGTAACCTTTTTCCCTCTCCCCCTCCCCCCAAAAAGCTTCCTGTCTTCACCTGAGCCACCAGCTGCTCAGCTCAGTGTTTACTGATGTAAAATGACAGTGGTCTCTTAGCAACCCCTCTCTCCCAGGATTAGAGTTGACAAGCCCTTCTCAGCGCTTCGGGGTGCAAACATCCCAGCCTATCCCAAAACATGGCTCTCTCCAGCACTGGTAAACAGAGCCGTAATGAGGCCACGAGAAAAATCAAAGCGAGTGAGAGAAAGCGGAGTTTCTTCCCAATTATCCCCGGAGGGTCCTTATCCTTCCTAGCCATTTGGTCTTTGCCACTGAGGCCAGACATGCAGTGGACACGGCGTCCATGTGTCCGTTCTGTGCCTGAACGGGCTTACAGCTTTAAAAAGAGAAGACACCGAGCTTTCTAGAAGGTTTGCGTCTCAGCTTTTTTTGATTGAAGTATACTACACAGAGGAGAAAGGGGAGAAGATGCAGAGTCTGGCACCTATGAGATGGTCGCTAATGATGCCAGTGGAGAGTGAAGATGGTACAGGACCTGTCTGCTTCCGTCAGCGTCAGTGCTAAACACAGTGCCTGGCACACGCCTGGTGCTCCAGGTATATGTGCCTTAAATGTACTTGATGTATTTGAATTAACATTATTATTGGAGTCTTGCTATGTAATCCAAGATGGCCTGAAACTCCTATTTATTTATTTAAGAGATGCTGGGCATGGCAGCACATGCCTTTAATCCCAGCACTTGGGAGGCAGAGGTAGGAGAATAAATATGAGTTCAAGGCCACCCTGAGACTACATAGTGAATTTCAGGTCAGCCTGGGCTAGAGTGAGACCCTATTTTGAAAAAACCAAAAGAGAAAGAGAGAGAGTGTAGGTGTGGACACACTGGGGCCTCTTGCCATTGCACATGAACTTCAGATGCATGTGCCACTTTGTGCATCTGGCTTTATGTGGGTACTGGGGAATTGAACCGGGGTCACCAGGCTTTGCAAGCCAGTGCCTTTAACCACTGAGGTATCTTTCCAGTCCTGGCCTGGAACTCTCTCTCTCTCTCTCTAAAAGAGAGAGAGAGAGAGAGAGAGAGGGAGAGGGAGAGGAAGACAGAGATGGGCACGCCAGCAGTCTCTCAGCTGCTGCGAACGAAATCCAGATGTGTGCGCCCCCTTGTGGTCAAGTGCGGCATTGCGCCCTTGCGTCACTTTGCATCTGGCTAAACGTGGGACCTGGAGATTGGAACCGCTGGAGATTGGAACCAGCGTTCTTAGGCTTAGGAGGCAGGCGCCTTAACCACTAAGCCATCTCTCCAGCCCCTGGAACTCTCTTAATCCTCCTTTCTCAGCCTCGGGGTGTTAGCATTGCAGGTGAGAGCCACCATGCCCAGCAGTTTAAATGCACTTCATGTGTGTCATTTCATCCTTGGATCCCCAAGACACTAGATGAGCTAGGGGACATCTCTTGGCATTACTTGACAGATGGACTGACGTCTGGTTTCTACAGTTGCACAGCCAGACTTTGTCTCAGTCCAGGCCTCCAGACCACTGTGGTACGGTCTTAACAAACAATGGTTTTTTTCTCTGAACTCCACAGGTGAACGAAAATAAGCCTGGATGCCTCACAGCTCTGCTCACTGGGAAGGAGCGGGGTGGTGTGGAGACTCCCCTTGAGGAGTGCTGAGCACGGAAGACCATCACCCCGCTCCTTTCCCCCAGCGTTTGCCTTTGGATTTAAAGCTCCACTGATCAGATTTCAACACAGCTCACTCTTGTTCACAGAGGAAAATTCTCCAACGTATGTTTATCCAAATGAATCACAGAGCAACGGAATCTCACTGGCTTGGCCTCTGCTGCCTGGCCAGATTTTCCTGGAAGGGAACCTGCTTGAGCAGGCACACAGGACTTGGAAAAGGCTGAGTGGGCTTAGAGCTATTTTTATTAAGCCCCAGCATAGGCTAGCATTGTGGAAGGAGGCTAAAATATCATCGGACGCCATGTAGTTTGTGCTACAGATGCTCATGGGGGTGGAGGGGTCAGAGAGCAGTGATGGACTAGGTCTGTCCCCCATAGCTTAGGACTCAGGGAAAGAGTGGCCACTCCCGTTGGAAACCTCCCTTTGTGTTGCCATCCTCTAATCAGAGTCTGACACTGCCTGTCTGCCTGAGTCCCCCCCCATTATCATCTTACCCAGATTCTTCTCAATAATGTCCCCATGTCCCTCAGCTCTGTCCCCTTTCTGATGTACATTTCCCTCTCGCCTGAGCAGCTTCAGTGATTTTTCTTAGAAGGAAAATCTATTCAAACCCTTCAAAGACTTGTCCTGTATTCAGCATAAAAGGCAATCGCATAGCCCAGCAATCAAATCCCTTCCTATTTGGTCCCCGGCTAACACACTGTGGCCTCAGTGCTCAGCGGCACGGATTGCGATTGACCCTTTCTGGGCTTCAGTTGACTTCCTCACCCCGTCTCCCAGCGTGCTGTTTCCATCATCCATGCGTGCTCTCCCCTGTGACTCGACGCTCTCACAAGGGATGAATTCCAGCTGCCTAGGAAAAATAAAATTAGGTGGCCGTGAATTTGGGGCTCAACTCTCAAGAGGCTTAAAAACACATTACGTAGTCGGGCGTGGTGGCGCACGCCTTTAATCCCAGCACTGGGGAGGCAGAGGTAGGAGGATCGCTGTGAGTTCGAGGCCACCCTGAGACTACATAGTGAATTCCAGATCAGCAGGGGCTAGGGTGAGACCCTACCTTGAAAAAAAAATTGTAAACTCACAGCAACCCTGCACAGGCATGAGCTATCCAGACATGATGCTGATGCTATTTTTTGGCAAAGGACTCAAGCAAATGCTTTGAAATGCACACACAAGGCTGTCAATTCTAGTACCAGCACTAGCCATGAGGCCATGCGTAAAACTGCTGAACCACATTCTGAGGCCTCTTCCTCTATGAGATAGAAAGAGATGTCACCTACCTTACTTTATTTTTAAAATTTTTTTATTGACAACTTCTATACTTACAGACAATAAACCATGATAATTCCTTCCCCTCCCCCACTTTCCCCTTCACAACTCCACTCTCCATCATATCTCCTCACTCTCTCCATTAGTCTCTCTTTTATTTTGATGTCGTCGTCTTTTTTCTCCTCGCGAAGGTAACCCTACCTTACTTTTGATTAGGTAGAGCATCCATGGCTGTATTTTTCACAGGGATCTGTTAACAGCAGTAGTGAGAGAGCCGAGGGAGGCGGCTCAGTCAGTTAAAACCCCTGCCTCACAAGTATGGGACGTGAGTTCAATCCCCTGTTCCCATGTTAAAGGGGGGGGGGAGGTGGGAAGCTAGAGAGATGGCTCAGCAGTTAAGTCACTTGCCTGCAAAGCCCAATGACCCAGGTTTGATTACCAAGTACCCGCGTAAAGCAGATGCACAAAGTGGTGCATGCACCTGGAATTCATTTGCAGAGGCTAGGGGCCCCGGCATACCCATTCTCTTTGTGTGTCTCTATCTTTCTTCTCTCTGGCAGACACGACAGGGCATACCTGCCATCCCAGTACTGGGGAGATGGAAACAGGTGGACCCATGGGGCTCAACTAGCCAAACAGTCTAACTTAATTGATGAACTCGGGGTGGGGGGGGTCAATTGGAAATCCATTCTCAAAAATGGACAGTGTTTCTGAGCAATAACACTCAAGGTTGTCCTCTGGCCTCCACGTGCACACACGTGCACATGTGCTTGCACACACAGAAATACGCATGCAGGAAATACTCGGGAGGATGACTGGCAATGGGGACAGTGACCTTATGTACCCTAAGTAAGTCCTGGGGTACCACATGGTCCATCCAGCTGGGGAGACAGCCTGAGAAGGACCCCACAAGACAACCACAGTGTCTCCTTAAGCTCTCTCAGCCATGCTCAGTTCACGATTCACAGCACGATGTTACACCCCATTTTCTACTTAAAAATATTTTATTAATTTATTTGAGAGAAAGAGGCTCAGACACACACACACACACACACACACACACACACACACACACACACACACCCTGGTACACCAGGGTCTCTAGCCACCTCAACAAATGAACTCCAGATGCATGCATGTATCACCCTGGGCATCTGGCTTTATGAAGGTACTGGGGAATTGAACCCAGGTCCTTAGGTTTTGTAGGCAAGTGCCTTAATCACTGAGCCACCTCTCCAGCCTCCTTCCCTTTCTTTTTTTTTGGGGGGGGGAGAGAGAGAGAGAGAGAGGGAGAGGAAGACAGGTAGAGATGGGCGCACCAGCAGTCTCTTAGCTGCTGTGAACGAAATCCAGATGCGTGCGCCCCCTTGTGGTCAAGTGCGGCATTGCGCCTTTGCGTCACTTTGCATCTGGCTAAACGTGGGACCTGGAGATTGGAACCGCTGGAGATTGGAATCAGCGTTCTTAGGCTTAGGAGACAGGCGCCTTAACCGCTAAGCCATCTCTCCAGCCCTCTTCCCCTTTCTTGAAGCTGTGCAGCTGCCTTGTAGTAATTCCCTTCCCAAACCCCCCACCGCCCCTGCACGCAATGGGAAACTCGGTACCAGGCTTCCTGCTCTCTTATTTTCTGTCCTGCTCATCCCTCCACTCCCACTTCTCGGTTCTCCTTGCACTGAGAGCAGAGCAGGAATGCAGAATTAAGCTAAGGAAATATTTTCTGCCATAAGTGGGGGTCAGCAGGTGGGTGTGAGTATTTATCCTTAGCCTTGTTAAAACAGCAATGATGTGCTACACAGAGTGAGTTGGTGACTGGGCACATCTTTCTTTCTCGATAACCAGCTTGATAAACTGAGATGACCTTGTGACTACAAGAAAACAAAGCATGGAATGACCCTTACCTTCTCAAGTCCGCCTAGACAGGTTGGATGGGGCCCTACCTGCAAGTCTGTGCCTCTGAGTCCTGCCACAGCCCAGCCAGCAGAGGAAACAGAGCAGCTGCAAACACACAACCTCAAACACACCCCAGGACACACACGCCAGGATGTTCGTGATCACATAGGGGAAGCAAAGATCATAAATGATCAGGGCTAGCCAGGTGTGGTGGCGCACACCTTTAATCCCAGCCCTTGGGAGGCAGAGGTAGGAGGATCACCATGAGTTTGAGGCCACCCTGAGACTACATAGTGAATTCTAGGTCAGCCTGAGCTAGAGTGAGACCCTACCTTGAAAAAAACCAGATGTAGAGATGGCTTAGCGGTTAAGGCTCTTGGCTGCAAAGCCTAAGGACCCAGGTTCGATTCCCCAGGACCCACATAAAGCCAGATGCACAAGATGACACATGCATCTGGCATTTGTTTGTGGTGGCTAAAGGTCTCGGTGAACCCATTCTTTCTTTCTCTATCTGCCTCTCTCTCTCTCTCTCAAATAAAAAATAAATAAAATATTTTTTAAAAGGAATGATCTAAGTGCTCACAAGGGATAATTGATAAAAATGATAGTCCGGCCACGTGGAGGCTTCTCCCGACACACTTCTTTGTGCTCGCAGAAGAAACTGTCCACGGGGTGGAGGCTTAAGGGCAGAAAGAAATGTGCAAAACGTTTTGTGGTCAGTCCTCTGTATCTAAAATCTCTGCGTCTGTGGTTTTAACCCACCATAGATCAAAATATTCACTGGGCAGAAGAGATCGTGTGACGGTAAAGTTCTGTTGTTAACTGGATCTCTTTAGGAGTCCACAGACAGGCTTCTTGGGTTGGTCTGTGAGGCTGCTTGGAGGAAGGAGTGACTGAAGGAGGAAGTCCTTCCTACAGATTGAAGCCACCTTCCCTCCTCCCCCGCCAAATGGGCAGCCCTCCTGGTAAGGAAGCCCTGAGAGGAAAGAGCCCCTCCCTCCCTCCCTCCCTCCCTCCCTCCCTCCCTCCCTTCCTTCCTTCCTTCCTTCCTTCCTTCCTTCCTTCCTTCCTTCCTTCCTTCCTTCCGGTGCTGCTTGTCGGTGAGCGCCTTTGCTTGCCCATGCATCTAATGGAATTATACTGTTTACGCAGAATGGATGCAAATGGAGATGATCATATTAAGCAGATAAAGCTCATCTCAGAAAGATAAATATATGCTTTCTCTTATTTGTGCTTTTCTGGTTATAAAATAGTCACATAAATGCATGTGTGTATAGATTAAATGAAAATGGAAACAAAGGCCATTAAGGGAGAGAGGGGGCGAGAGAACGGGGGCAGGGAGGATATGCACAGCATCCGGGGTATACCTACAAGAAATGTAAACACCAAAACTTGCATGGGAACAGTCACAGACGCTCAGGAGATGGCAGGGGTTTTTTTTTTGGTCTTGGTTCCTGTCTCCACGTGTCATCAAACAAATCAGAAGCGCTCAGTGTTCCTGGTCTCCTAACCTTTCCTGATGTTTCCTCCTGAGAACTTCACCCGCCCCTGAACTGCATAGTTACCCAGGTTCATCTTCTAGACTTCCTTCTCAGCGTGGTCTGTAACTCTTTCTTTCTGGGGTAGGGTATTGTCTCGCTCTATCCCAGGCTGACCTGGAATTCACTCTGTTGTCTCAGGCTGGCCTCACACAGTGATCCTCCTACCTCTGCCTCCTGAGTGCTGGTATTAAGGGCATCACACCTGGCTTTTTTTTTTTTTGGAGAGAGAGAGAGAGAGAGAGAGAGGGAGGAAGATAGAGATGGGTGCACCAGCAGTCTCTCAGCTGCTGCGAATGAAATCCAGATGCGTGCTCCTCCTTGTGGTCAAGTGCGGCATTGTGCCCTTGAGTCACTTTGCATCTGGGACCTGGAGATTGGAACCAGCGTTCTTAGGCTTAGGAGGCAGGCGCCTTAACCACTAAGCCATCTCTCCAGCCCACACCTGGCTTTAAAAAATATTTTGTTTAATTATTTGAGAGCACGAAAAAGGCAGATTGAAAGAGAGACAGAGGAAGAGAGAGGGAGAGAGAGAGAGAATGGCCATGCAAGGGATTCCAACCATTGCAAACAAACTGCAGATACATGTGCCACCTTGTAAACCTGGCGTTAGGTGGGTACTGGGGAACTCAGATCATTGGGCTTTTTAAATATTTTATTATTTATTTATTTGAGAGAGAGATACAGAAATAGGCAGGTAGAGAGAGAGAGAGAGAGAGAATGGGTGCGCCAGGGCCTCTAGCCACTGCAAACGAACTCCAGATGCATGCACTCCCTTGTGCATCTGGCTTACATGGGTCCTGGAGAATCGAGCCTCGAACCGGGGTCCTTAGGCTTCATAGGCAAGCGTTTAACCGCTAAGCCATCTCTCCAGCCCCATTGGGTTTTTGTTTTTTTTTTCAAAGTAGGGTCTCCCTCGAGCCCAGGCTGACCTGGAATTCACTCTGTAGTCTCAGGCTGGCCTCATGGTGATCCTCCTCCCTCTGCCTCCCATCTTGCTGTAGGCAATAATGCTGAGAGCCAGTTCAAGTCACAGGTTCAAGTCCCTGTTCTCCCTTGAGGGCATTTCTCAGGTTCCATGAGCACAGACCAGCCATGCTGGCCCTTTGCCTGCGTGGCTGCCTGCAGCAGGTGGACATGAATAATTAAGACCTACCTTAACGTTTCCCCACAGTTTCCGCATTTAAATGGCTACACAGGGTCAGACCTCCTCCTCCCCAATCCCTGAAGGCTGCCTGCCGTGTCACGCATGTGCTAATCATCACAAATCAATACTTAATGAAGTTGGAAGCCTAGCCATTAAATGGCAATGGGTTTCCTCACCATCAGGCAAACCCGTAATGGTAAATAACCACCGTTTACTTATTTATCCAGCAGGGGCAGAGCCCCAAGTTGCCCTCCGTGAGAAGAAAGCTACTAAGCACTTGCTGTGTCAGCTATTTGTTGCCATCATCACGCTATATAACAAACATTTGTGAAGATCCGAGGGCTTGCAGAAGTCAGGGTGCACTGTCTGTGTCCCTCAGGTGCCCAGCTCAGCTCTGCCACACTTGGCTATGGTCTCTTGCTGTCTGTGCACCTACCTTGCTTCAAAAAGAATTTTAGAGAGCTGGAGAGATGGCTTAGTGGTTAAGGTGCCTGGCTGCCAAGCCTAACAATGCTGGTTCCAATCTCCAGGTCCCACGTTTAGCCAGACGCAAAGTGATGCAAGGGCGCCATGCCGCACTTGACCACAAGGGGGTGCACGCGTCTGGAGTGCGTTCACAGTGGCTGAGAGGCTGCTGGCACACCCATTCTCTATCTGTCTTCCTCTCCCTCTCCCTCTCCCTCTCTCTCTCAAATAAAAAAAAAGAACTTTAGAGTCAGCAGCTACAAGGGCTACAGATATTTGACAGCCTCCAGCTATTGGTACCTCTGGGCTTCCTCTCAGTCTCCAGGTCAAGATGACAGACTTGGAGGAAAGCCACTAGTTAGTGATTGAACCCAGCAGGAGCCAGTCTGCTCCATGCTGGACTTGAACCAAGGAAGTCTCTTCACTCCAGCATTCTTTTCCAGTTGCTTGAGGCTGGGTCACCTGCTGACCATGCTCTGAAGCTTCCTGCCCAACCCTTTCCATAACAAGTGTCAGGTATTTCGCCTTCTCCTGCCCAAGCCTGTTTCTCTCCTCTTTCATCTTTTCCAGGTCCCCCTCCCCCACCCCATACACATCATGCCCTCCCAACACCAGGTACACCTTTGTTTCTCAGGGGACTCAACAAGCACACTGGTTAATGGCTGGTCTTGGTGACAATGGTTGGTCTTGGTGACAATGGTTAGGGTAAGCCCATGCTTTTTCCTCTAGAGATCTTTTCTCCTTAAACATCCTTACCAGCTTGCAATAGCAACTGTGGGCCTCTTCCCCCGTGACTTCTTTCCTGTCCATAGCTGCCACCTCACCCACAACCCTGGATCCTCTCGGTGCCACAGTGGAGAGCCCACGACCTGCAGATCCCACTCGGATTCCGACGAAGTGCTGTTCAGCTCCGTGAACAACATGGAAGTGAGCCAATGAAATGTCGCAAGGGAGCTCAACCAGGGCTGGGGAGATGGCTCAGCGGGTAAAGGGCTTGCCATGTAAGCGTAAGGACCCAAGTTTCGATCCCCAACACCCATGGTAAAAGCAGGGCTCAGTGGTATAACACCTGGTCTCCCCCACCCCCTTACACTGAGGAGGCGGAGACAGGGAATCCCCAGGGACTCACTGGCTAGTGAGCTTCAGGTTCAACGAGAGACCTTGCGTGATGGTTCATCTCTGGTTGTCACCTTGATGTGATTTAGACTCACCATGGAAACAAATCTCTGGTTGTGTCTGTGAGGGCAGCCCCGTTGCATAGGCTGCGTTCCTGGACCACATAAAAAGGATAAAGTAGGAGTGCATCCAGCATTCAGCTCGCTCTCCCTCTCTCTCTCTGCTTCTCTCCTGCTGAGGCGATGATAGGAGCCGGCTGCCTGCTCCTACGAGTTTTCCCTGCCACGAAGGACTGACTGCCCCTCAAAACTGTAAGCGACAACTAGACCCTTTCTTTCCTTCAACTGCCTCTGCTCAGCTACTTTATGTCAGCAGTGAGAAAGGAACTGATACACCCTACCTCCAAAAGTAAGGTGGAGAGAAGTTGAAGGAGACATTGACATTGACCTCTGGCCTTCATGTGCATGTGTATACACGTTCACACCACGTAATACACACATGTTCAATGTGTAACAATGGAATTAAGACGTGCACCAACCTCACAGGCCTATTAAAGAGAATCACAGACATCCACATTAAACCGGATGCATCTCGGGCACATTATGAACGGTCACAGGCAAGGCAGGAGACTACTAGAAGGAACAGATGAGAGATAATTTTGATGACCTTTTGGGGTAGGGAAAGATTTCTTAGAAACAGTTTATAAATTATGGATCATAAAAGGAAAAAAGAAAACCTCATAAACCGGGACTTACCAAAGGTAAAAATGTCTACTTCAACTAAATACATCTTTAAGAAAATAAATAGGCAAAGCACAGAATGGGAAAACTATTATAAAAATGTATAACTGCCAAAAAAAAAAAAAAAAAACTTGCCTGCTGAACATATAAAGAATCCTTATAACTGGGTAATAAAAAGACAAGTGATCCAATAAAAAAGACCAGAATGGATATGATACGCAAGAATATATGCAAATGGGCAATAAACTTTTGAGAAAGCACTCAACTTCATTAGCCATTAGAGAAATGCCGATTAACAACACAGAAGAGAGCCTTCGATACATACCCACCAGGAGGGCGAAAATTAAAACCCTGGCCAGTGTGAGCAAGGACATGGAGGCATTGGGCTTCTCCCACTCTCCTCATGGGAACAGACCAGCACCGTCGTGATGGAAGCTGTTGGGTAATTTTTCAAGAAATTAAACACATCTTACAGTGTGACCCTGCTGTCCAACCAACTGCTGGGTATTCATTCAAGAGAAATGAAAACAAATGCCAGCAAAGGGCTTTGCATACAAATGACCACAGCTACTCTACTCATTAAAAAAAAATTATTGACAGCTTCCATAAGTATAGACCATGAAACCATAATAACTCCCTCCCTCCACTCCCATTTCCCTCTCAAATCCACCCTCCATCGAATCCCCTCCCCCTTCCAATTAGTCTCTCGTCCATGTTGATGTCATCATCTTTTCCTCCTGTTATGAAGGTCCTGTGTAGGTAATGCCAGGCACAGCGAGGTCATGGATCCATTTTGTGTCTGAAAAAGTGCACTCTGTTCATCTTTTAACATTTATTTATTTACTTGAGAGAGAGGGAGAGAGGAGAAAGAAAGAGGGAGAGACAACGGGCAATGTAGGGCCTCCAGCCATTGCAAACCAACTCCAAACACATGCATCACTTTGTGCATCTGGCTTTATGTGGATACTGGGGATTGAACCCCTGCCATCAGGCTTTGCAAGTAAGCACCTTTAACCACTGAGCCATCTCTCCAGCCCAGCAGCTGTATTCATACTCCAGATGGGAAATAGTTATCTACAGGAAACTAGCTAGAAAGACTATGGTATATTTAGACAATGGAATATTATTCAGCACTAAAACAATGATTCATTTAAAAATGTAGATGAATCTCAGAGGTATCTTGTGGAATGAAACAATCCTTTCCCCCAAATTTTACACCATCCCATTTGCATGAAAATATGGACCGGGTGTGGTGGTGCACGCCTTTCATCCCAGCACTCGGGAGGCAGAGGTAGGAGGATCACCATGAGGTCAAGGCCACCCTGAGACTACAGAGTGAATTCCAGATCAGCCTGGGCCAGAGTGAGACCCTACCTTGAAGAAGAAGAAAAAAAAAAAAAAAAACAGAAAGAAAGAAAATATGGAATAGCCTAATTTCACACAAGATGACACATACCAAGATGGTGGTTGCTTGAGGGAGGAAGATAGCTGTGACAGGAAAATCACATGTAGCGGCTTTCTGGAGTGTTCCAATGGTATCGTTACAGGCACTTGTCTGAACAGAGGATTTCCCTGTATACAAGCAGATCTCAAGGAAAGAGAAATTCAAGCTATTGTTATTAATACTGTCAAAATTTGCTGTGCCTCGTGCTCCCCCATCTTATCTTGTGGTCAGGGCCCTGCCCATTTCGCTCAGCTAGCCTCAGTGGTACCTGGGCCAGTGCCTGGTTATGTAATCGGCATCCATTAAACATTTGCCGAATCCATTTCATTCATCAACAATCGAATGAGTGACTATCGGTAGGGACAAGACCAGGAAACACATTCAAAATCTACTAGTGCTGGGAGGGGCCAGAGACTCACCTTCAGGTGGTGGGAAACAGATGCACATGGACCATGTTGCCATAGCAACAGTGGTGCTTCAGGAAGCTGAGGGTGGTCCAAGCATTACTTGAAGCCAAGACCACGTAACAAATCTCATGAGATGAATTGAATGCCACCAGTATCATCCTAACTTCACCGAAAGGAAAAAAAAAATAAATGTTTTTATTTATTTATCTGCACACAGAGAGACAGAGAGGAGACAGAGAGAGAGAGAGAGCAAGAGAGAGAGAGAGAGAATGGGCATACCAGGGCCTCCAGCCACTGCAAATGAGTTCCAGATGCTTGCGCCACTTTGTGCATCTGGCTTTATATGGGTCCTGGGAGGTCAAACCCAAGTCATCAGGCTTTGCAAGCAAGTACCTGAACTGTGAAAGCCATCTCTACAGCTGTGGGCTCAAGTCTTTGAGACAAGAACGTGGGGTTGCTGACAGGATTCCCCAGCGCTCCTTGGTTGTCCACCATCAGCAGTAACATTGCATGGGCCTCAACTCTCCTACTCTATGTAATGGTGGCCAGAGGGAAAACACTTGCTTCGGGTCTCCTCTCAGTTTGCTCTGTGAGATAAAGACTCCCTCTCTGATCTTGTTTCTGCCTGTGAAAAACAACGGGGCCTGTTGCATTTAACAGGCGGGCCTTGCCACAGCATTGGGTCTTCAGTCACAGAGAGAAACCTGCTGCCCCCGCCAGGACCGGTCAATCCACACCAGAGATGCCCGGGGATGGTGAGTAGTTGACAGACCAAGAACCAGGGCGGCCAGCTACCTAGCTCCAAATGAGAACCCCGCCCAACTGCCAGCAGCTAGAAGGATCTCCAGGACGCTGCTTTTTTTTTTTTTTTTTTGTAAAGGACACATTTAAACTGTTCTGGCAGCTTCTTGTGCCATGACAATTTGGTACAAGTCACTCGAGCCATTAGGCATGAAATTGGATTCCCTCGAAGATAGACAGGCAGATAGGCTGTGCGTCGAGGGAAATGTCCCTTACGTCTTCCCATCCCAGGGGCCAGAGCTGTGCTGCAGCTGGATTCAGAGCTGAGACATGGCTGGGAACCTTCTAGCTTTTTCTTC
Source organism: Orientallactaga sibirica (assembly GCA_036365145.1). Classification (NCBI taxonomy): domain Eukaryota; kingdom Metazoa; phylum Chordata; class Mammalia; order Rodentia; family Dipodidae; genus Orientallactaga; species Orientallactaga sibirica. Next base: position 2,758,313 of record JAEOAD010000026.1, on the reverse strand, counting down.
CCGAGGACCAAGCCCAGGGGACCAGAGGATGACTATCTTAAGTAGTGCCCAGAGCTTTGAATCAGGAGCCATGAACTCTTCTTCCCTCACCTTCCCTTCCGTTCCCTTCCCTTATTCTCTTTAAAAAATTTTTCTTTTATTTTTATTCATTTACTAGAAACAGACAGAGAAAGAACGAGACAGAGAGAGAGAGAGAGAGAGAAAATGGGCACATCAGGGCCTCCAGCCACTGCAAATGAACTCCAGATGCATGCGCCATCGTGTGCATCTGGCTTACGTGGGTACTGGGGAATTGAGCCTCGAACTGGGGTCCTTAGGCTTCATAGGCAAGTGCTTAACTGCTAAGCCATCTCTCCATCCCTCTTCTTCTCTTCTTTGCTGACTAGGGCTCCTTAGCGGATCTTACTGAATCTGTCTCCACATCCATAGTGCACATAGACAGGCAGAGCCAGGAGAATGTGGAGTTCAAGGCCAGCCTGCAGTACACTCTGAGCCCCTATCTTAGAGAAAGAGCAAAACCGCCTTAAACTCGCTTGTTCCTGAAGTCAGAGCTGATGGCTGCAGTAGCTGCTCCATTTAGCCAGAGGTGAGAGGTGTCCACGGGATCCACAGCCAGCTCCACAGGAAAGCATAGTCTACATCACCAAGCTGGTGTGTGGTGATGTTGCCACGAATGCCTTGGGTTTGGACTCAGAGCCCCAGGTTCAAATCCTGTCTCCACTTGTCAGTTTCTGTCCTCTCTGTACTTCACTACCTGGCTCAGGGGAGGCATTACCTTCTTCTTGGCTCCTGACAGCTTTCCTTCCCAATGTTATTTCATTGTTTAGAATCAGCCACAGCCAAGGGACTCGCCCTGCCAGGTGCGGCCTCTGCACCTTAAGGACTCATCCACTCGTAGCTGCAGACCCCTCTGAGCTAAGGCCAGTGCATGGCGCACTCATGCCTCCCCCTACCCTCTGCAGTTAGCCTGGGCAGGATGACTTCGGGCTCTTGGAAAAGAGGGTTCAATATGATTGAAGTTACCTTCTTGTTGCTGGGACAAGACCCCCAAGAAGAAGCAGCTTATGGAAGGAAAAGACTCATTTTAGGGTTCAGTTTTGAGGAGATGCTTCACCATGGAGGAAGACGCATGGCAGAGCAGAAGCCAGGGTGTCACATCATGTCACATGCTCTGGGAAGAAACAGCAAGTTTGAGCTGGCTGATAATAGACAAGCAGGGCTGTGTTATAAAATCCCAAGGCCGTAACATACCTTCTTCAGCAAGACTCCACCAGCATGGGATCACATGCAAACCACCACGAACATGTCACCTCACTGAGTTCAGCCACCTGATTTGTATCCCTGGGCTTCGAACAGTGTTCCTCGGGGTAACAAGCCCTCATGCTGTGTTCAAGTCATTTCTACCTCTCCAGAAGATGCATGTGGTGGTGACACGGCTAGGGACCCCTCTCCCCAACCCTGCCTCTGAGTGATGTCCACTGCCACTCAGAATAGGGCCTGGCTCGTGGAAGTCACACAAGGAAGGGAAGATCAGACTCAGGTCTTTGTGTCTAAAAGACAAACACTTCGTTAACAGAGCCATCTCCCTAGCCCCTTGTTTTGTTTTTGGTTTTTATTTCAGAGAGAGAGAGTGCTAGAGAGATGAGAGAGGGAGAGAAAATGGGTGCACCAATGGCCTCTCAGCTGCTGTGAATGAATTCCAGACATGTGAGCCCCCTTGTGGGCAAGTGCAACATTGCACCCTTGTGTCACTTTTTGCATCTAGCTAAATGTGGGACCTGGAGATTGGAACTGGTGTTCTTAGGCTTGGCAGGCAGGAGCTTTAACCACTAAGCCATCTCTCCAGCCCTTGTTTTTTTTTTTTTTTTTTTTTTTTTTTGAGTCAGATGTTTGCTATGTAGCCCAAGCTGGCCTCAAACTTGCTATCTCCCTACCTATGGATTACAGGCAAGAACCACTATGCTAGGCTTGGATTTTTTTTTTTTTTTTTTTAACTGAGAACACTCAGGGTTTCTGTTTGCTGAGGAAGAAGAAGGGAAGCCTTGTCCTGTCGGTGGCTCATACCTTTCTGGAGGCTTCCCTTGTAAAGAATCATGACAGCTCTCTTCTTTTACAAAAACGTACTTCATAAAATAAATGTCCTATAAATTTTTAACCGGGAGCACACAAGGTAATTTCATCTTTATTTTTCTTTCTAGCACTCCTCACTCTCTGACAGTATATGTCATTTCTTGCTTCTTCTCTGAGTCCTTGGCTAGGATGGGTCCTTACAGAAAAGGAGAGTGGCTCTACCTGCCCCCACTGGCTCCTTGGTGGCGGGGATGGGGGTGGGGGGGTGGAGGCATTGCTTAGCCTTGAGGAAGGGTTCTGCGCATCTTGAATGGGTGGCAACTGCTGTTGGGGCAGAGGGAAAGCTCTCTGAAACTCACAGGGTTCTGGCCCCAAGATACCCACAGAACTCCAGTGCCAGGTAGGTGGTATAAATCTTTTTCTGACTTTTAAAATATCTTTGGTCTGGGGACCAAGCTTGGGACATATTTACCAATCATTACGTGATTACTATTAATATGTGGTTACCACTTACTGTGTACTGCGTGTTCTGTGAACTGAACCACGAGGCTCACCGGTGCTATGTGGAAGTCCCAAGGCCTCAGCACCATAGATCGTGGCCACTTTTGTAACTAGGACCCTTAAAGAAGGGATTGAATCCAAAGAGACTATGAAGTTAGACTCTAATACAGTATATATGTTTTAAGAGAAAATTTGGATACCCAGGACACATGGAGAAAAAGTGTCTCAGGATCCAGGAAGAAGGTGGCTGAAAGCCGGGCGTGGTGGCACACGCCTTTAATCCCAGCACTTGGAAGACAGAGGTAGGCAGATTGCTGTGAGTTCCAGGCTAGCCTGGGACTACATCGTGAGTTCCAGGTCAATCTGGGCTAGAGTGAGAGCGTACCTCAGAAAAAAACTAAACAACAAAACAAAACAAAACAAAAAGATGGTGGCTGACAGAAACCAAGGAGCGAGGCCTGAGGAGAAACCACCCTCCATGACACCTTGATTGTAGCCTTCCTTCCACACGTGTGTGTGTATGTGTGTGTGGGGGGGGGCGTGCATGTGTGTACGTGGAGACTACGGGACTACTTTAAGTACTGTCCTCAGGAATGTCAAACAATTTATACATTTTAATTTGTTTATTGATTTATTTAGAGAAAGAGGCAGAGAGAGAGAGAGAGAGAGAGAGGATGGCATCAGGACCTCTAACCACTGCCACTAACTCCAGGCGCATGAGCCACCTTGTGCATCTGGCTTTATATGGGTCCTGGGGAATCGAACCCAGGTCCTTAGGCTTTGCAGACAAGCGTCTTAACCACTGAGCCATCTCTCCAGCCCTCAGACAATTTTTAAATTAAAAAAATTATTTACTTGAAAGTGTGTGTGTGTGTGTGTGTGTGTGTGTGTGAGTGAGAATAGGGGCCCAGGGCCTCTTGCCATTGCAAACTCTAGACCTGTGTGCGACTTTGTGTGTCTGGCTTTACATGGATACTGGGAAATTGAACCCGGGCTATGCAGCAGGCTATGCAAGCAAGTGCCTTTATCCTCTAAGCCATCTCCCCAGCCCCCCCCCTTTTTTTTTTTTTTTTTTTTGAGACAGAGTGTCTCACTGACCTGGAGCTCACCAGTTAGGCTAGACTAGCTGATCACAGAGCTCCAGGGACTCTCTGGTCCTTGCCTCCTCCAAGCTGGGATTCCAGGCAAGCACTGCTGTTCCCAGTATTTGACCTGGGTGTTGGGAATTGAACTGGGGTCCTGAGGCTTGTGAGGCAAACGCTGACCGACAGAGCCATCTCCCCAGCTCCCTGCTTGCACACTCTGTCGTGTTCACACCGCAGGTAAGTGAGGGTGGGGAATGGAGGAGAACTAAGCCTGGGGATTCAGAGAACAGGAGAAAGAGGAACGGCCTTCATTCTGCGGATGCTCTGTAGAGGCTTCCTGGAAGAGGTGACTTGGGCTAAGACGGCTGAATGAATAAGATGGGGAGGGCCTTTGTGTGTCGACACGAAGAAGCCAAACCAGTCCGCACCCCATTGCCCCCCAGATGCACTCTGCCAGCTCTCTGCAGCCCCAGCTGTCCTGCCCGCCCCCGCGAGCCCCAAACACAGTGAAGGCATAGATTCTGAAGAAGCCAACTTTATTTCGTACAGACCAAGCACACAGGGAGCCCAGGGCCCCGGCAGGATATGCCTCTCCCGGCCTGTCTCGTCTCCTGAGTGTGGCCAGGCTTCCTGGCTCAGATGGAGGCTCCAGGAGTCTGGGCAGTCTCTCTCTCTCTCTTCCTCATCCGAGGATGTGGAGTCAGGAAGTCTCCAATGGCAACTGCGTCTTGGGAAGCTGGAAACAGAAATCGGAAGTGGTGAGTGGAATAGGATGTTCTAATGGGGAGGATGAGTGGGTTGACAGGCTGGAGTTCTTTATACCCACAGGACCTTCCTGGACAGAGAGAGAGAGAGAAAGAGAGAGAGAGAGAGGTTTCCAAGAGGAATGGCAGAGCACGGGCTGCAGAAAGGAAGCAAAGAGGGGGAAAGGAGACAGATTTCTAAAGAACCTGGCGTCTGAATGTTACACGCTTACACCCCAGTTTCGTGTCATTGGGAAGTGGTGAAACTTTAAAATGTGGGACCAGTAGGTAGTTTCTAGGCACTGAAGGAGCACCCTGCAAGAGACTGTGGGACCCCAGTCTCTTCTCCTTTCTCTCTGCTGCTGTCCCACACGAAGGGGGACGGTTTGCACCATGTTATGCTTCAGAGTCCCAGGGTCCACGTGCTGTGGGCCGAGAACAGACCTCCAGGCCAGGAGTCAAACAGAATCTTTCCTTGATGCGTGGACTGATCCTCTCCGACGTTTGTTCTAGAAATAGGGAGCACTAGTTTACACCCAACCCACATTTCCAAGGGCAAGATAACTTGGCATTAGTGCTACCCTCTGGATGGTGTCATCCTGAGTGAGAAACCTTCTTTATTTAGTTATTTATTCAACTATTTATTTTTTCTCATTTTTTTTTATTTTTTGGAGAGAGACACAGAGAGAGACAGAGAGAGAGAGGGTGAGGAAGACAGATAGAGATGGGCGCGCCAGCAACCTCTCAGCTGCTGCGAACAAAATCCAGATGTGTGCGCCCCTTTGTGGTCAAGTGCGGCATTGCGCCCTTGCATCACTTTGCATCTGGCTAAACGTGGGACCTGGAGATTGGAACCAGGTTCTTAGGCTTAGCAGGCAGGCGCCTTAACCGCTAAGCCATCTCTCCAGCCCTCAATCTATTTATTTTTATATTTCTCTCTCTACCTACCTACCTATCTATCTAGAAAGGGCCTCTTCTATGTAGCCCAGGCTGGCTTTGAACTTGTGATCTTTCTTCTCTGCCTCCTCAGATCTGGGATTACAAGCGTGTCTCCACACCCAGCAGCTCTGGTCCATGTTCACCAAACCTGCAATGTTTCCTTGGGAGGCTACTGTTATTGTCCCCATGTCCTGCCTGAGGACACAGACCCCAGCAAGGCAACATCCCTGGCCCTCGGCCTCACGGCTAGTGGCGAGGGAAGCTGAGCGTGTCGCGTTTGGTCTCAGAGCTCAGCGTATGCTGCAGTGCCAGGTATACAGCCGTGCTGTCTAGTTTGGAACCCCAGGATCTGGGCAGGGGTTCGCTATTCCAGTGAGCATCCTCAGAGCACTATACCCAGGGGAAAGAAGGGGAGTCTTAACAAATAAAGAATGACAAAGACAAGATGGTCTGTGACCGTGCACATGGTGCCCTGTTCCCCTTATGGATGCGTGCCCTTTGCTTGGCCTTTGAAACTGTTTTCCATGTCCCTTAGAGAATAATAATGTAAATGAATAGCCGAGCTTCCTGGGTAATTGAGGGCGGGAGAAGGTCATACTAAGTCAGGTTAATTTACTCTCCTACAGCCAGAGCTGGTCTCTAAGGAAGGGGCAGGGGCTTTCTGAAGGGGTGAGGGGGTCTCCAGGAAGCCTGGGCGGGGAGGGTGGAGGGGAAGGGAGGAAGCAAGGAGGCCTGGAGGTTGTAACCCTGCACACACTGAGCAACTGTGCACGCCACCTAAGCCTTAGATTCTGAGCGTAAGTAACAGGAGTTTTATGTAGGCCATGAGCTATTAAGCAGCAGCTGTTTCATCCACGAAGGTGCCTCGAAGAGGTATCTGAGAGAAAGTTCTGGAGATGAATGTGCAGATTCTGGAATTTGGGATCTCAGGTCAGCCTGGGTGATTTTGTAAAAATGACTTGAACCCTCTGATCCTGTTGGTTAACCTCTGAAGTGGGAATGGCTAGTAAATACTGCTAACCACCTCTCGGGGTTATCGTGAAAATAAACCACTTGCTGGCTGATATACTTCCTCGGGAGAAGGTAAATCATTGTTAGCCATGAGCTTCTTGGCCTACGTTCATCCCTGAGAGGAGCAGAAGGAAGGTAGAGAAGAGCTGTACCCACACTGTCACTCTGTGACCCTTGCATATGCCCACTCCCCTAATCCTGGGCCCCAGTTTCTCTCCAGTGAGAGCTGGACTGCACCCTTCCACGGGCATCCTCCAAGCTGGCCTTTCAGGGTCAGTGATACCATTCTTTAATCTCAGCACTTGGGAGGCAGAGGTAGGATGATCGTTGTGAGGTTGAGGCCACCCTGAGACTACATAGACAGCATGCCAACAGGGTCCCTCCCTTCCACCCCAAGTGGAAAGTGGTTAAGAAAATGAGACTCTGAGGGGAAAGTTGCTGAAAAGTCTGGTACCCCTTTGGCAACATCCCCCTGAACCCTCTTGCTCAGAGAGGCATCCTTCTGCATAGATACTGGGGCTGCAGAGATGGCTCCATGGTGAAGGTGCTTGCTTGCAAAGCCTGACTGCCAGAGTTTGATTCCCCAGTCCCCATGTAAAACCAGATGCATAAAGTGGTGCACGCACCTGCAGTTCCTTTGCAGTGGCAGGAGGCCCTGGCATGCATACTCACTCTCTGTCTGTCCCTCACGTAAATAATAAAAATATATTTTAAAAATAAAGAAGCAGGGCTGCAGAGATGGCTTAGCAGTTAAGGTACTTGCCTGCAAAGCCAAAGGACCAGGGTTCAATTCCCAAAGACCCGTGTAAAACCAGATGCACTAGGTGGCACATGCATTTGGAGTTTATTTGCAGTGGCTAGAGGCCTTGGATTGTGCCCATTATCTCTCCCTCTCTCTCTCATAAATAATAAATAAATAAATAAATAAATAAATAAAATATTAAGAAATATGGCTAGAGAGATGGCTTAGCGGTTAAGGTGACTGTCTGCATGACGTGGCACATGCGTCTGGAGTTCGTTTGCAGTGGCTGAAGGCCCTGGCATGCCCATTCTCTCTGTCTCTCTAATAAATAAATCAAAATAAACAAAATATTTTTCTTAAAAAAAGAAAGAATGCACAGTGCATTATTTCATCCAAACCCTCCCGAAACCCAGGAGCCACCTATTATACTCTTTCCTCATGGACATCTGGCCTGAGGACTCATGCTTTCAAACCGGGCGGCTGTCCCTGCTTGTCCCTGCCGGCTTCACCTGAGGCTCCTACTTCTGGAGGTACTTCTTCATTATGCTCGTCACGTCGTCGTCTTTCGTCCCCGCGCCCGGCTCTCTGTGCTCGGGGGACGTTCGCTCACCCCCGTCGCCTTCGAGCCTTGGGAGCCTGGGTCCACTCTTGATGCTGTCGGCGCTCTTGAAGGACACGATGGAGCTGGAGGAGGAGGAGGAGTCGGAGAGGTGAGCGGGCTCCTCTTTGGACCCCGGGCTCTTTTTCAAAATGGTCTTGATCCCCGAGAGAAAGGAGGAGTGGCCAGCCCCTTCCGTCTCAAAGCGGACACTCGAGTGCTTCGAAGCCTCTTGCCCATCTTTGGCAGCCCTGGCCGAGGGCCCAGGAGTGCTGGGCTTCCGGATGGCCGGAAGGAAGTCATCAAAGTCCACTTTGGTCTGGCGTCTGTAGTTGAGGCTTGGGAGCTTCAAGCTCAGCGGGTCACTGTCTAGAGGCTTTTCCATCAGGTGAGCGAACTGGCGGTTCTGGAAGACGAGAGGCTCTTTCCCCAGGTCTGGGCAGACGGCATCGTCCACGGAGGACTCCAGACACCGCCTTCTAGGACGTAGCAAGGGCGACAAGACTGGGTCCCTGGGTGTGGCCAGGGAGCTCTGATTTCTCCCTGAGCTCGGTCCTGATTCTAAGAGGGACTCGCAGGAGCTGAATCTGGTCTTTAGCTTGTCAGGCAATGGGGTGGTGCCCTCGGCACCCTCAGAGGTGATACACTTCAAGCTGGTGGACCGCAAGAGGCCACTTGCTGTCCCAGGGCTGCCCTCTGCTTCCAGAGGAGATTTTGTCCCCAGCCTCAGTGACAGGTCTCCCTCATCACTGCTTGCCCTGCCCCTCCTTAGTGCAAAAGCCCCAGTGGTTTGGAAAATAGGGAGAGTGGGCCCATCCTCCAGGCGCAGTGTGGAACCCCGGCCTGTCTGGCCTCTTTTCCTGCGGAGTCCTTCCACGAATTCTGAGAGGGCAGCAGATGGGCTGGGCAACTTTTCCCTGGGCAGGGGTGACACTTCTGTGCTCCGAGAAGAGGGAGACGAAGACAGAAGAACTCCTGATCTCTCCATAGTAGGCTTTCTCTGAAGACCAAATCCTTCCTCATGCTCAAAATGGTAGGATTTTTGTAGGTGGGTGGAGTTGGGGGACAGAGAGTCAACTCTGGAGGCGTTGCTGGTCGCATCCCAGGCTCTGCTCAGCGAGGATGCTGGCGTTGGCCTCTCAGCATCTCTGTTGTCTGGGCTAGTCCTGTCCCAAAGAGAAAACAAACAAACAAAAACAACTGTTAGAATCTGCAGTCCACATAAGTTGTGTGACCCATGCACGGACCACGAAGCCAAGAACCGAGAGTTAGTGTGTCTTTGGGTACGTCATCCCCACTGCACTCACTCTCTGGTGACTGCTGAGACTTAGTGTGGAAATTCAAACCATGTAAATGATTTCTTGTCGCTTTCTGAAATGCAATTTCTGTCCATAATTAAGCCCGGGCTAAGTCCATTTGAGCGGATTAAAACTGCAGCTACCGTGTGTGTGACACGGGTTTATAAAGTACCCTGTCAGACACGATAGGACCGTCACCCCAGAGCTTAGTGTGAAATAAGAAACTCGCTTTTCCAAGCCTGGAGTAGGACATGAGGTGGGCGGGGGGATCATTGTCTATTTAAGGCCATGTTCAGAGGACAGCACTACCAGGCAGGGCTTCTGAGCAACAGTGACCCTGGTGTGTGCGTAAGCAGAGCGCCCCATGACATCTCTGGTTGTTTCACCGAGCAGGGTGCGGGGATCAAAATGGTCCCCACAAAGGGAAAGATTCACTTGAAATCAATTTGCGCTCAAGAGGACAGAAGGTTTCTATTCTAGGACGACACACCAGCCTCAGTATTTGTACAACAGCTGCGCCGAAATCACGCTGCCTTCCCCAAAGCCAGAGCTTTGGCGTGGGGTGAATTTATACACTGTAACAGGCGTCCTTAGAAAGAGGGAGGCGACAGTCAACCGGCATTTCCTTTAATAAGCAGAAAGCCCTGTATCCTCTCAGAGAAAAAAAACCCCTGTCCACCCACCCGTGAAGTCATCACTCATTAACAAGCAGAAAGGAATGCCAAGTGTCACGGTTTGACAGTGTGGACACAGCAGTGACAGGGGGACTGCAGAGAGGTGTGAAGCAAGGGGCACGCAGGTTTCTGACGACGACGAGGCCCAAGGCTCTCGCTGTGACGATCAGGACAAGTGGAGGAGCAGGACCCTTGGCGCCTGGCACTCTGATGCATCCTGTGCCTCCGCAACTTAGGAGGAAAGGACCATTGGTCACATGGACCCACGGGCTTGGGAGTCTGTGGAGAAAGCCACCCTGGTGGAAGGGATGGCTGGGAGGGGACAAGAGGGCATAGCTCAGGTAGGGGTTCTGAGTCTGTCACCCTCCAAATTCTTAGCTTGTGATGGTACCCTTGAAAGTGTTAGGAAGTGGAGCCTTTTTGGGGTGGTCAGGTTTGGAAGGTGGGGTACTCATGGATGGGATCTGTAGCCTTATGAAAGAGACTCATGTGAGCTTCCTGTCCCCCTCCTCCACGTGAGGCCACAAGGAAACAGCACCTACCAAGCAGACACCAAATCTGCCAACACTTTGACCTTGGACTTCCAGCCTGCAAAATGGTGAGCAATAAACTGTGGTTGATAAGCCACCCAGACTAAGGTGGTTTGTTATAGCAGACAGAAAGGATATGTGCTAGCTGGACGTGGTGGTGCACACCTTTAATCCCAGCACTCAGGAGGCAGAGGAAGGAGGATCGCTGTGAGCTTGAGGCCACCCCGAGACTACATAGTGAATTCCAGGTCAGCCTGAGCTAGACCCTACCTTGGGGCGGGGGGAAAAGAATTGCCATTAGCTGTGGAAGTCAGAGCTTCAAACATCTCATGAGGACTTAGGTAGGAGGCTTTGGGACTTGCGGGTTTCTTTTTTGTGGTGGGAGGGAGGGTTGCCAGTTCTGTTTTTCTTTCTTTCTTTTTTTTATTTGAGAAAGACAGAGAGAGACAGAGAGGAAGAGGCAGAGAGAGAATGGGTGTGCCAGCGGCCTCTCAGCTGCTGTGAACTAACTCCAGATGCGTGCGGCCCCTTGTGGCAAAGTGCGGCATTGCGCCCTTGCATCACTGCGACCAGCTAAATGTGGGACCTGGAGAATTGAACGGGCGTTCTTAGGCTTCCCAGACCTGTTTTTCTTCTTTAAATTTACTTTTTTTATTGACAACTTCCATAATTATAGACAATAACTCATGGTAATTTTCTCCCCCCCCCACTTTCCCCTTTGAAACTCCACTCTCCATCATAGCCCTTCCCCCCTCTTAATCAGTCTCTCTTTTATTTTGATGTCCTCATCTTTTCCTCCTATCATGATGGTCTTGTCTACATCGGGGTAGACGTGATCAGTTCTGGGAAAGGAGTCCAGGAGGATGGAGCGCAAGGCTGGCTATGCTCAGTGAAAGTGGATAATGCAGATGAACCCCGCCCTCCTCACCCTCAGTCCTGCACCCTTGTGGGGCCAGGTTCTTTCCTTCCTCCCCAGCCCCCCATCAGAGCCCTACTGTTTCTCCTCCCACCCCTCCAAGCTGCTCCCACTTCTCTGTGGTCCAGTTACAGTGTGGACTTCACTGGTCAGTAAGGAAAACCAGGAAAATGCTGCTATTCAGCGCCTGGCATCTCACTCAACATCGATAAGTGTTATGATGAATAATGAAGTACCATTCGTGAATGGTTGCAGTCATTAACAGCTAATAGAGATAACTATCGCGACTGTTCCCCCCCCCCCGAGGCTCCGGATGTCACCCAGCACTGGACAGGATGAAACCTCGAGTGCAGTTCCCAGGGGACAAACAGCAGAACGACCTGGCCAGTGACCCTGCATCACCCCGCCCCATGTGTCAGAAGCAGGGTGGCCCCACGTACTGAAACGGAAGCCACGTGTGTCCACAATCCCTCTGCAGCAGCTGCCTCCTCTTCTGTCTCATGTCCGTCACCCTCTGTCCCTGTCAAGGTGGGTGCAGAGCCCCTGGCTGCTTTGTGATCACCTGAAGGTGTGTTTGTCACCGGTACTCTAAAGCCTGGCCCCACGTGTGGCACTCTAATCATTTCTCATCCATTTTAATAAATAGCTTTGAGCTGCCAGGACCAGTGGGCTGACAAAAGTCATTTCTGCCCCGTCTTGTCCCTGAAAGGAGACAGATATGGTGAGTGTGCCTTGGGCACTTAAACCCTCTCCATCTTCTGCCACCTGGGGGTGATGGTGTCGAGGGAGGGTGTCTGCTGCAGAGTCTCCCGGAATTCTGCAGCCTGGGCCTGGCTCATTCCAACCGCCACTGTCACTGGCTGGCTACAGATGCTAGGACAGGGCAGAAGGGAGAGGATGCAAAGAAGTTCAGGCAGAGGGGGTTGGAGAGATTGCATAATGGTTAAGGTGCTTGCCTGCCAAGCCTTAAGACCCAGGTTCGACTCTCCAGTACCTATGTAAGCCAGATGCACAAGGTGGCACATGCATCTGGAGTTTGTTTGCAGTGGCTAGGGGCCCTGGTGTGCCCATTCTCCATTCTCTCCCTCTTTCTCTCCTCTCTCTCATCCTCTTTCTCTCTCTCTGCCTCTTTCTCTCACTCAAATAAATAAATAAATAAAACTTAAAAGAAATACACTCAGGAAGAGGAGAAGGAGTGGGGGAACTGCATAAAATGAACATAAGAATAGCTAGGCATGGCGGGGTGAACTTGGAACCCCAGAGCTGAAGAGGCAGAGACAGAAAGATTCCTGGGGCTCACTGGCCAGCCAGTCTTGCCTACCTGGTGAGCCCCAGGCCAATGAGAGACCCCGTCTGTACAAAGATGGATGGCACCTGAGGTACAACACGTGAAGTTATCCTCTGACCTCCACACACATGTGCAAAGTCACATAAAATGCTGGGTGTGATGGCACACACTTATAATTCCAGCGTTGGGGAGGCAAAGACAGTAGGATCTTTGGGGCTTGATGGCAAACCCTTGAGCTCCGGACTAGAGAGAGAGCCTGTCTCCAAAAAGGTGGATGGGAGGGCTGGAGAGATGGCTTAGTGGTTAAGGTGCTGCCTGTTAAGCCTAAGAACGCCCGTTCGATTCTCCAGGTCCTACGCTTAGCCAGATGCAAAGTGATGCAAGGGCGCAATGTCACACTTGCCCACAAGGGGGCGCATGTGTCTGGAGTTCGTTCACAGCGGCTGAGAGGCTGCTGGCTCGCCCATTCTCTATCTGTCTCTATCTCTCTTTCTCTCTGACTCTCTCCAAAAAAAAAAAAAAAAGGTGGAGGGTACCTGAGGAGTGACACATGAGGTTGTCCTTTTGTCTGCACACACACACACACATGCACCCATGCATATACATACACATATGAACAAGCACACACACAGACACAAAATCTTAGGCAAACACTCCTGTCTGTGCTGAACATGTACATATATTTGCGTGTGCTTTTCCCTCAACAACAGAGTGTAGCACTATTTACCCAGCATGTCAGCTGTTTGGGGTTGATTAGCCACCTTATTATACGATGGCTTCACGCACAGGGAGGGAGGTGTAGGCTCTGTGGAAACACAAAGTCGTTGGATATAAGGGATTTCAGCGTCCTCAAATGTTGGTATCCATGAGGGGGTCCTAGAACCAACTTCCTGTAAGAACTTAGAACTGATCATGAATCCAACATATCTGAATAGCATTAACGCTTGTGTGATTGCTTTCTTTCGATGGCCCCGCCATCAGGATGGAAAAGACCCAGACAGAGAGCATATATGATCCCTAGGCACGAGAGAGAAGAGGAGCCTGCCCTTAGAACAAGCCAGCTGTGGTGTCAGGATGTCCTGTGGGGCCACATCCCTTCCATCCAGGCTATCTGGTGGCTGGGGCTCCGTCATTTTTATCTCAAGAACCGACCACAGCAGCCGAGCTGACTGCATGTCGGCTGGAGACTAATAAGCCACTGTATGTACAGGAGCCCCATCTTGCAGATGAGGAAACCAGGGTTCGCTTGTGAAAAAACCATTTGCTCATGGTCTTCTGGCAAAGCGGCAGGCCTGGGTTAGGACCATGGCTGGCCCAGTGTCAGGTTCATTGCTTTCTTCCCAACACAACCTGCACCCGTCAGTGGGAAGGCTGAGTGGGACATTTGTGTGTGTGTGTATATATATATATATATATATATATATATATATATATATATATATATATATTTTTGAAAGCCCACAGTGGTGGCACAACAAACAGGGACTGGTGAAGGAGCGGCAGGATACCTGGCATTAGACATGACCACACAACCAACGATGTCATCATGAGCATGCCTAGAGCCTGGGTCAATCAGAATTACAGGAAATGCAATGCAGGCTTAATGATACCACACGAGTCACCCCCATTCTTCATCCACTCCCTGAAATTACAGAGGAAATTAAAACCACATTGAGGTTCTTAGATACTTGCAAGGCCTCGGATGAGAAACAAAATGTCCTAAAGACAGAGGGAGCAAGTCTAGGGTAACAGATGACACTACGTGAGGAAAGCTGCCGGGTATTGGGGACAGACACCACCCAGGGAGCTGGAAGCAAAGCTTCAGTCTGTGCACGAGCAGGTGAATTCCAGGTCACACCAGGAACCAGGATCACGTGTTTGTTTGCAACAGTCCCTGAAGGCAGATGTTAATGGCGTCTTTTCTTATCAGACCTCAGGCTCAGGAAGGGTATGCATCTGCTGGCTCTATAGGAGGACATGGGCTTAGACCCAAGGGGTTCGTTCGCTGTCAGACCCATGCCTCCCCAACCACTCTACTAGCCTGCCTTTTATTGTCCCATTTCACAGACAAAGGAGTTGAAGCTGAGAGGCCAGAGGGCTTGCTGAGGGAAGTGGCTGAGCTGGGATGCCCACCTTAGTGGGTCTGTCCATTTATCTGTCAGTCGGAATACTGGACTGAATTCAGTCAGAGATGGAAACGAGGCCGTCTTCCCCTTCCGGGCACGTTCTCTTGGAGGTCTGGATACACCCAGGAAGGAGGGTCTACTGGGCAGGAAGTTTCAGATAAACTGTGAAGGATGCAAGAGGGATGGAGCAAAAGGCAGGCAGGAGAGAGGGAAGGTGGAAGGTGCTGGAGCCGGAAGAGCAGAACAGGCATTCCAGAGAAGGTGGGCATTGATCAGCTTTGAAGAGGGTAGGAATGGTTGCTAATTAACACCAAAATTCATCCCTGGGATCCACTGAAAACCATTACAGTGAAGGGGGCGGGGCCTGGAACCATTGAAAGCCATTACAATGAAGGGGCGGGGCCTGGAATCCACTGAAAGCCATTACAATGAAGGGGCGGGGCCTGGAATCCACTGAAAACCACCATTACAATGAAGGGGCGGGGCCTGGAATCCACTGAAAGCCATTACAGTGAAGGGGCGGGGCCTGGAATCCACTGAAAACCATTACAGTGAAGGGGCGGTGCCTGGAATCCACTGAAAACCACCATTACAATGAAGGGGCGGGGCCTGGAATCCACTGAAAACCATTACAGTGAAGGGGCGGGGCCTGGAATCCACTGAAAGCCATTACAATGAAGGGGCGGGGCCTGGAATCCACTGAAAACCACCATTACAATGAAGGGGGCAGGGCCTGGAATCCACTGAAAACCACCATTACAATGAAAGGGCGGGGCCTGGAATCCACTGAAAACCACCATTACAATGAAGGGGCGGGGCCTGGAATCCACTGAAAACCATTACAGTGAAGGGGCGGGGCCTGGAATCCACTGAAAACCACCATTACAATGAAGGGGCGGGGCCTGGAATCCACTGAAAACCACCATTACAATGAAGGGGCGGGGCCTGGAATCCACTGAAAACCATCACAATGAAGGGGGCAGGACCTGGAATCCACTGTAAACAAATACAAGATGTTCACAGTAGGGAAGTCTTGCGCAAGGCCTCCTGGACTGCCTGCTCAATCTTTCTGTAAACATCATACTCTAGTAGGAAGGTCCTTATTTATTTTTTAAAAAGAGAGTCTAAAGCCAACAAAATGCAGAAAGTTTTTAAAGCTCCTATTTACAAAACAAAGAATTCAGTGATGGAAGACACTTTGTGGCAGTGTGGGCAAACAGGAACTTGGGGGATCCGAGGTGAGCTTATGGGTTTGTCAGTTTCTGGGGTGATTGTAAGGGAATTTTCTCCTCAGGAGAAAGATGGAAATAGCTGAAGGAGAACCACCACGACGTTTCCAGCTGATTTTCACATAGGAAGTAAAAGAAAGGAATAAGGGCTGGAGGGTTGGCTCACTGGTTAAAGCACTTGCTTGCAAAGCCAAAGGATCCAGGTTCAATTCCCCAGGACCCATGTAAGCCATATATGCACAAGAGGGTGCATGCATCTGGAGGCATAAATAAGAAAACATGAAATTATATTAGGGAGTGCAGACGACACATGGCGATGGTTGTGGGAGCCAGAAGGGGCCCAGCCTGGCCCTAGGAGGTTAGATAAAGACTGTCTCAGGAGGCCAGAGCTGGACACAACATTGAGAGTACTAGAAATCATTGTCTGGCCTTTCCCTACTCCCTCACTTCCTCTCTGCCTTCTTTCCTTCCTTTTCTTTTTTTGTTTCTCTTAAGAAACAAAGGTATATGGTCACCATCAACTTTATTAATCTTTCTCTTGGTAATTGTCTGCATTTTTGCATACTGACTTTATTCTGTTCTTACAGTTTCTCTACCTCGCTGTGACTCACACTTGCTTTTCACTCCTTTCTTTTTGAAAAATGTATATATTTTTTATTTATTTGAGAGAGAGAGAGAGAATGGGCACGCCAGAGCCTCTAGCCACTGCAAATAAACTCCAGATCCATGAGCCACTTTGTGTATCTGGCATTATGTGGGTTCTAGGGAATCACACCCAGGCCAGTATGCTTAGTAAGTAAGCACCTTTAACCACTGTGCCATCTCCCCAGCCCTAAAACCCAACCGTTTTCTACAAGCTTATCACTCTACATGTTCCAAGAGCGTCACAGACCTACCATCTCAGATCTGCGCTTCGAGGCAGGACAAGCCCTCCCGGAGTGACATGGGTCCCAAGGATGAGCCCCATATTCCCCGCAGGCTGCCCCTTGCTGGCCCTCCAGCTTACGCATTCACTCGGAGCTCACCCCCTCTTCCAGTCTCAGGATCCTCGCCGCTAATCCCCCTAATACTGATAAACCGGTAAAGAACTCTCATGTCCTAGAAAGGCACAAACAAGACTGTAGTCACGAGAAGCCCTTTCATTAAGGATACACAGAGCAGATTCTAACCCTCCCCAGCTCTGGCTCTAAGAATGCAGAGACCAGTAAATAAATGCACTGTTGAAATAAGATTAGCGGAGGGCGCTTAACCTACTTGGAGAACAAGCTGCTTCAAGGCGAAGTACCATCCATTCACAAATCTATAATTAATGAGCTAATTACCAACAAGTCTTATCTAATCATTGAAACAGCCCTCACATGATGTTCCTGGCTTCCTGTGTGGAAGGAGAGTAATTGCTTCTCCTGGAAAGGAGTACGACTTTATTTTAAAAACAATAACGTGTAATTTAGACGTTCTTACTAATTCAAGTCAGCCTTATACCGAAAAAAAACAAAACAAAACAACACATTGGGGAGGGGAGGGTTGGCAGTGGTATCTAACTAGATCTTTTTTTTTTTTTTTTTTTCTTTTTGGTATTGGTTTTTTTTGAAGTAGGATCTCACTCTAACCCAGGCTGACCTGGAACTCACTATGGAGACTCAGGATGGCCTCGAACACCTACCTCTGCCTCCTGAGTGCTGAGTGCTAGGATTAAAGGTGGAGGGCCACCACGCCCAGCTTAGATCTTTTTCTTTTAAATAAGCACCCTCAAGCCAAGAGTACGGGCTGCAAGTGTTTATCAAAAGCACATTTTCCTTGGTAAAAGGAAAAGTTGTAATGCCATCTTTTAGCCCGACGCAAAGCAGTCGTGTTAAATTGGCACCGAGGCAGATGACACATACAACAGTAATTAGTGAAGATTACACAGTAATTAAAATCACGGCGATTATGTGAGTGAGGAGAACTCATACAATCATCTCCACGCTTACACTGCATTGTGTACAACAGCAGAGAGTCCGACTGGTAATAAATCCGGACGCTTCGTTGCTGGTGGTAGACAGACGGGCTGAAGAGCAGGGACACGGCTGGAAGACCCCGAGTGGGATATGCATTTGGGTTTGGATTTTCCGAGGGACCCAGTGGGGACCCCAAACATTCTACTATGTTCTTGTATCCCCCCGCCACTCTCTCATCTGTCTTCATAACTTCATAATCTTGTCTACTTCCACTCTTTCCTTTTGCAGATCTCCCTCCCTCTCTCCTCTCTCCTCTGCCTTTGTAACTATCTTACCCATGCCTCACATCCACTCTTCCTGTTGGAAGAGGACATTTGACGTATGTGTTGTTTATATCTCCCAAGATCACTGTCCTATTTCAGGTCACACACCCATTGTCTTTTGGGGTGCTCCTGTCACCCCTGTTCACCATGGCTCATAAGGACTCAGGTGAGAGTACTGACGGGTCTGAGGAAGAAGCTGTGTTCATTCCCCTTGTCCTTTCGGAGCGGGTCTGCAGTGGGCGGGCACATGACTGATCCAGAAGTGGCTTTTTGGAACTGTTGTGGAGAGGTGTGAGCTGGGAGTCGCTGATGGACAGGTTGTTGCCCCAGGAAGGAGCTGACAGAGGAAGTAGAGGGAGAGGTCAGCAAGAGACCAGGTCCCTCCCCCCTGGACACACAGTTAGTTGACAGGAACCTGGATCCAGCAATGCCTAGAGCTGTACCTCTTTCCTTTGGCGTTCCCAACCAGAAGGGACACCGGTGACATTCCTTCTTGCTTAGACAAGTTCAGTGTGTATGTCACCTCTGGTGGTAGTTTGAATGTGATAGTATCAAGGTATAGACTCAGCTGTTTTATTAAAATTGGGCTTACAACCTGAGCCCCTAGCGGGCAGATCCCTGCTCGGGGTGGGGGTAGGGGTGTCACTGGGGACAGATCTGAGTTTAGTCTTACTAGGTGCGTGGGTGAGTTTTGTGGTTCTGGCTGTTGGTGGTGTCTCTCTGCTGTCTCTCTGGATCTATGGAAATGAGCTAGCTTCTTCCACCACTGATGGTGGTCCCCTGGAATCTGTAAACCTGATATAAACCCTTTGACTCCCATAAGCTGCTTCTTCTTGAATGTTTATCCCAGCAACGAGAAGCTGACTGTGACACCTATACCCCATCACTGCCCCAGGGACTCAGGACAGAGGGTACAATCTTCTTTAAACTTCCACTTCATTGTTTTCACATACACACGCACACACACACACACACATCTGATGGATCTATCGCGGAGCTCATCAAGCCCCACTTTCATTGCTAAAACACTCCCTGGCGTTCATGGTTTCGTGGTGCAAGCTTAGCCTGTTCCCCAGTCTATGGCCTAGGAAGCACGCATTGTCTGTCTCGTCCCACTGGCAGCATCCCTACCTCCCACAGCAGCTTGCCCCGGCCGGGCTTTGGATGAGGGAGGAGAGTGCACGTGGTTTCTGCCTGTGAAACTCCAGCACGGTGCCACGTCTGCCATGGTCACTTGACACTTGTTCATTCCTCCCCTGGCAAAGGTGAGACTGTTAAACCAATCTCATGGAAGAAAGATGAGACAGGGCTGGAGAGATGGATCAGCTGTTAAGACACTTGCCTACAAAGCCTAAGGACCTGTGTTCGATTCCCCAGTACTCATGTAAAGCCGGATACACAAGGAGGCACATGCGTCTGAAGTTTGTTTGCAGTGGCTACAGGTCCTGGTGTGTTCATTCTCTCTCTGTCTGCCCCCCACTCTCATAAATAAAATAAAATAAAATATATTTTTTGAAAAAAATTGAAAAACAAAAGAAAGACGAGAGTGAGAAAGGTGACGAACTTGTTCATGATCACGCAAGGAGTATGGCAGAGTCTCCCAGACCCAATCTGTTGTCTTTTCTCACCTCCTTTAAAGCACCCATCCAAGGATTCCTTGCTACACTCAATTCCCTCCCCAAGTGCCTCATTTGCTTCTTCCTAGAACTGCAGAACCTCCCACTCCCCCCACCACTGAAATCCCTGTGTTCTGGTCCGTGTTGCTAAGCGCTTACTCTGTGGTAGGAGACAAGGAATCTAGGCAGCAAAAATACCTTTGGCTCTTAATACAGCAACGTCGTCCTTGGACTTGTCCAGATTGCGACTGCCCAGTGAAAGGAGAGTAGCCATGACCAACGCCAGCACAGACCTGTCCACTCAGCACAGCTGGGCTGGGCAAGGCCTGTCAGCACTATGTAACCCTGCAGCTCAGCATGAAGGGCCGAGGCTGGGGTTCTGCTGGGTGTGAGTAAAGTACGGGTTAAGAATGAAATGGGCTCAGCCCCCACTTGGAAACCCCAATATGCTCTGAGAACAAGAGGGAAGTGGGGAGTCCTACTTTAACAGGATTCCAGCAGGGTGATGGCCCCACAGGGCAGGACAGAGGTACGGGATGGATACAGCAGGGACCGGGCAGTGTGCGGCTCCCAGACAGCTCTGGCAACCGTCACGGCCAGATGTTAAGATAGATTCCTGAAACCAAGGTAGCGATTGCCACCGAACGCCAGAAAGTCCATCCTGGGGCCACCGAGGTGATTTAGTGACTCCATCTTTAGAGGTCCTGCTTTTATTGGCTGCAACTGCCCAACTCTCCGGCCGTAAGTCACCAAGCTTTGGCAATATTTTTCTTGAGCTGACATCCTCTTATAAAGAGTATAGGGAATGTTTTTATGCTGTTGGTAGAAGTCAGCTTTCTCTCTCTCTCCTGTGTTTACAGTGACCTTCTTGGCGAAATTGAAAGTATCCTGACATGTGCCAGGTAAGAGGAGGGCAGGAGTCTTGCTTGCTCCCCTGCTACAGAGCCTTCTAGCAGAAAAAAAAAAATCCACCAGGATGATATCGTAAAATCTTTTCAAACAGAAAACGCAAATGCTCTCTGACTTAGAAAATCATTTTCCTAGCACACAATGATGTGTGTTTTTGAAGCCTGACAGGTTAATAGCAGATGTCTGTAAAACACCTACCAGTGAAATATGAAGACTGTAGTTAAATAAAGCATGACACAACTTTAAGATCTTTTGCAGGGACTTAAAAGAATGAGATAGGGCTGGAGAGATGGCTTAGTGATTAAGGCACTTGCCTGCGAAGCCTAAGGACCTAGGTTCGAGTCCCCAGAATCCACCCATATAATAAGCCAGATGCACATGGTGGCACATGCGTCAAGAGTTCATTTGCAGTGGCTAGAGGCCCTGGAATGTCCATTCTCTTTCTCTATATCTAATAAATAAGTAAATATAAGTAATGAAATGAAATATGAAATGCAAAAGAATATGAAATATGAAAAAGAATGAGATAGATTTATGGGTACTGGTAAGGAAAGTTCTCCAAGATACAGTGTGGAGGGAAAGAAAATATCATGAGAATTTAAGAATAGCATGCATAGTTTATTATCATATCAGTTATGAATTCTAAAATCTACAAATACACTGTTTACTGCAAGTACCTACAAATGGTTGTAAATATGCAGAGAAGGGGCGAAAGGATGCACCCCAAACTGAAGAGTGCAGATCCCTTTGTCAAGGGAGCTTAGATTAGCGTGGAGGTCATTGGATTTTATAGTCTTTATTATGTTTTGAGGTTTTTAAAGTTTTTTTTTTTTTTTTGAGGTAGAGTCTCACTCTAGTTCAGGCTGATCTGGAATTCACTATGTAGTCTCAGGATGGCCTCGAACTCACAGTGATCCTCCTACCTCTGCCTCCCAAGTGCTGGGATTAAAGCATGTGCCACCACGCCCGGCTGGTTTTTTAAGTTTTTGAGTGTGCTGAGTGTATAAGCAGAATGACCATAGCCATAGGTAAAAAAATCTACTTGAACTTCAGGTCATGTTATGAGAAGACAAATTATTCTGTCTTCCTTTACATGAGCAGAGGAATTAATTTCTTTATCTTCAAATACAGATTTGGAATTATCCATTTTTATCCCTCTTCCAATATTTTTTGAAAAAAAAATCTAATGTTCTCATTATCATAATGTTCATTCTGTGTTACTCAGATGATTTGATTTTTTTATTCTAGTGGAGATTTCACTTTAAGGATTTTTGTTCAGACATTTAAAATCCAGCCACAAGTATTTCTATGAAATGGGGCAAAGGGGTCCTTTGGGGGAAAGGGAGCTGAGAAGCCTCTGTAGTGGTGTTGGGATCAGGAGATGAGCGCTCACTGAGAGCAGGTGAAAAAATATGTGTAAGAGAGTCCTTGTGTGTGCCCTGTGCTCACTGCCGGATGGGTAGCACAGCCATCTTTTGGTTTGTTTGTTTTGTTTTTCGAGGTAGGGTCTCACTCTAGCCCAGGCTGACCTGGAATTCACTATGTAGCCTCAGGGTGGCCTCGAACTCACAGTGATGCTCCTACCTCTGCCTCCGGAGTGCTGGGATTAAAGGCGTGGACTTCAACACCTGGCCAGGGCCATCTTTGAAAACACTGGTTTTGTTTGTTTGTTTGTTTGTTTACAGATCTTTAAAAGGAGAGGTACTCAGGAATTACGTGTCTAGACAAAAAGAGCTAGACGTGAGCTTGGCGTGGCTCAGCGGTAGATCACTAGCCCAGCATGGGCAAGGCCCTGGGTGCCAGCAAAAGGCATAAAACAAAGAGACAGGCGTAAATGAAGGCACTGATCCAGTCCTTACAGTCAACTTGAGACTCTGCCCCCCAGACCTCACTTCCCCACCTCTATACTGAACACAGCGAGCCGGGTCATAACGAAGTCTCTTCCCACTCAGGAAGTACGGAATCGTCAACTTATATCTACATTCAAAGGAAGGGATTCCGAAGTTCCAGGGCATCGTGCTGTGGGCGTGGGCACTCAGTGGGCACCTCACCGACCTCTTTTGGCTGAAAGTTGAGTGTTGAGTCATAATCCTTGCATGGTTTTAGCATCAATGACAGGAAAGATGGACGGGGATTCACGTCAGAGAGGCATGATGGAGGCATACATGCAGATATGGGCTTTGGAGGGATTCGAGCCTAGGTTCAAAGCCTGACCCTTCCTCTTGCTTGCTGACCCTGAGTGAGTGATTGACTTAATACAATCTGTATTTCTGCTCTGGTCCCTGAGCTGCCATTATGTATCCACTCAGCAAACACTTATGGAGCGTTGACTGCGCTGCGCGCCTGCTCTGAGGACACGGGCATGAAGAAGACAGACAGGAGGCTGTTTTCTGCTTGCCATCTGTTTCTTTGCTGTTCTTTTCAAAAATTACTTACTTACTTATTTATTTATTTACTTACATGCGTGTGTGCGTGTATACTAGAGTCTTTTGCCACCGCAAACAAATGCCATCTGGCTTTATATGGGTGGATGGGGATTTGAACCCTGGCCCTGGCAGGCTTTGCAAGGGAGTGTCCTTAACCACTGAGCCAACTCCCCAGTCCCCGCTCTTCCGTTTTGATGAGGCTATTCTACTCTGAATTGCAGGGACTGTGATGCAGGACTCGAAAGGGCCAGGGCAGGGTGAGAGGGAAGACACTCTGGAGGACCCACCCTGCCTGAACCAGCCGAGAGAGCAGCAGCCGGGTCAGTGGCCCGCACTCTCTGGGCCTCAGACCCTCTTCTGTAACGGGCCTCCTGGCGGTCGTGGGAGCGCCAGGCAGTTACGCTTCTAAGCAGAGACTTCCTGAAGCCCTTTCTAGTGGCCACGTGCTGGTGAAGATAACTTGGACATCCTTCATCCTGTGACTCCAGACCTCAGCCTCGACTTCCTCGTGAGGACGCAGAAACAGAGAAGTTGAGCAACTTGCCCTGACTTTCACAACTGTAGATATTCAAATAAACAACGGATAGCCGGTGCCTGACTGTGCCCAAGCCCAGGGTCCACTGTGTCCTGTGTTCTCGATCTCTCGTGCAAGCAGGTGCCAAGCACCGTGGTGCACATATGGTGTGTGCCAATCCTTCTTGCATACCCCATATAACTTAACTATGAAGTTTGGATGCCCTGTGACTGAACATTCTCTTTCGGTTCCTGCCATCTTCCCCTCTGGAGAGTGGGAGCCTTGCTGGCAGAGAGATTGGCTGAGTCCTCATTTCCACAAGGACCTGATTTTTCTCCATTCGGACCTTTGAGTGGAATTAAGAACAGTCACCAGATGACCTGGCTGCAGTGAGCAGCTCACCCAGACAGCTTCCCTCCTCTTTGCCACCTCAGGTCTTCCAGCCTGAGATGACATGCAGAGATGCACCATGTGTGGAACATGCCCAGAAGCTCAGCTGGGGTTAGGCACCTTCTCCCCACATTTGAGAGAGACAGAGAAAGTATGGGTGCGCCAGGATCTCCAGCCACTGCAAATGAACTCCAAACGCATGTGTCACTTTGTGCATCTGGCTTTACATGGGAACTGGGGAATCGAACCTGGACCGCCTGACTTTGAAAGTAAGTGTCTGTAACTGCTGATCCATCTCTCCAGCCCTGAATCTGATTTTGTGACTTCTTACTCTGGTC
Organism: Orientallactaga sibirica; assembly: GCA_036365145.1. Lineage (NCBI taxonomy): Eukaryota > Metazoa > Chordata > Mammalia > Rodentia > Dipodidae > Orientallactaga > Orientallactaga sibirica. The sequence continues at coordinate 2,734,110 of JAEOAD010000026.1, read as the reverse complement.
CTTCCGTTATCACAGCAGCGATGGTCTGTCTTAACAACGTAACTGCTCCACACAGAATTTCTGATCTCTGGACGTTAGGCCCTAATGACATGAGGGTCGTCCTTGAAAGGGGACAATCAAGTGAGCTCAGAGAAATGGAGCTAAACACGAGGGGGAAGAGGGCTGAGGTTATGCCTCGAAGGCGGGATGAGCCCTGACATCTATTTTGGGGGAATCCACTACTGGCAATCCTATGGATTCACGAACGGTCCCCTGGCCAGAGGCAGCCTATGGAAGGAAAGGGTTTATTGTGACTTACAGCTTCAAGGGGGAGTTTTCATCATGGCGGTGGGGAGGGGGGAGCATGGCAGAGCAGACAATCAGGGCATTACAACTCACCACATCAGTAGCAGGGAGGCAGGAGACACAAGACACACACACACACACACACAAAACGAGCGCGCAAGCTCTTCCTCAGCATCTAGGGGCTGGACTGATACACCTCAAGGCCCACGCCCCTCTTCCAGCAAGGCTCCACCTTTCACTAGCTGGGGATTAAGTATGAGGCTTGATTGTAAACATTTGAGGTTGTGGGGGACATTTCACATTCAAACCACTATGTCATCCCAAGCCATTACCAAGCCAACTTCCCCAGTGGGGATGGGGGGGGGGGGACTAGAGAGTGTTAACATGCAAATGAAGACACCATTTTCATGCAAGAGACCCAGCTCACCATTTTTATCTCTCTCTCTCTCTCTCTCTCTCTCTCTCTCTCTCTCTCTATATATATATATATATATATATATATATATATATATATACTGTCTCTTGTAGAGATAGCAGCTCTATATGGTGCCCAGGCAGGCTTGAACTCCTGGGCTCAAGAAATCCTCCTTCTACCTTAGCCTCCAGGGCAGCTGAGACTATAGGCCTGTGCCACCATGCCTGGCTTTAGCCCAATTTTCTTTTCTAATGGCTCCCAACAAAACAAAGACCCTAGTCTGATCACGCTCGCGTGTAAATACACTCTACCATGCTGTACCTTAACAGGGAGGCAGCTCAGATTGTGATTAGTGCTCCTTTAAAGGTCACGCGGTGTCACTTGACTTACACTGTCATCTTTGCTTTGGGGAGGTCGGTATTAGGTCTTCATTTTTTTTTTTTTTCTGGTCATTTGAGTCAATATACATTGATATTCCACATTTTTCAGCAAAGAATGTAGAAACCCAGTGAGGGCAACGAGATCTACTTAAAGACACAGTGAGGACGTGGCAGGGTCCTGCCTCGCTCTGTGAGGACCACAACTTCCCGTGCCCAGACCTGAGAAGGCAGACTGACGGCTCTCTCTGCCAGCTGGAGTTTTGATCTGCTGGCCACCATCAGGTCCCTGGGCGCTGCACTTACCTGGGGCCAAGGAGGCAGCTGCTGACAGCGGACTGTCGAGAGGGACTCCTTGCAGTGTCTGTGGCCAGGGACAAGGAACAGCTCAGCCAAGACTGCAGACTTCCCTCTGGCTGCGAGCTGACGACAGAGACATTATCCCTAGAAGCCAGAAGATGTGGGACGCTGATCTCAATGACAATCACAGTATCGGAAATAACCATAGGGTCATAGACACTGCGCAGTGTAAGCCAGGCACCATGCTGAATGCTGTGAGCAAAGCCTTACCCTGAGTCCTGTGGGGATGGATCGGCACTGCCCATGTTAATAGATGGATGCATGGGCAGCTGAGAGGTCAACTTGGGTCTTGGTCAAGGTCACCTGGCTGGTCCATGATGACTGCTGGGAATGTGAAACCTGTTCCTTTATAGTCTGACATCCATGCAATTATGCCAGGGAGCCATGCTTTCCAAGCCAGATGCTAGGTCCCTTTGACTTCAGGGTCACACTTAGAGCTTGAAATTTGAAGCAAATGAAGTGTTCATGGACTGTGTCAGGCATGAAGGTGTTCACTCCTTCCTTGCCTTATCTGGACCCTTTGTGAGAGGAACTCGATGGCTGTGGGTCTTGGATTTGAAAGCAGCATATGGGACTGGGGGCTGGAGAGATGGCTCAGCAGCTAAGGCGCTTGCCTGCAAAGCCTAATGACCCAGGTTTGATCCCCCAGGACCCACGTAAGCCAGATGCACAAAGTGGCACATGCATCTGGAGTTCATTCACAATGGCTGGAGGTCCTGGAGTGCCCATTCTCTCTGTCTCCTCTCTCTCTCTGCTTGCCAATGAATAAATAAAAAATATTTTAAAAAGAAAGCAGCGTATGGCCACCTCCATAGAAAGCTCAGTAGTTTTTTCGTGGTTGATACTCTTAAAGTGTGTGTGTGTGTGTGTGTGTTGCTTATGTTAAAGTCAGTTGCCATGGGAGGGTAACTGCAATACATGAACTTAACATGAATCCTGTCACAAAAACTCCATATATATATATATATCTCCATTAAAATAAAGGCTATAAACAGCGACAGAGGGCAGAGTCTATGGTTCCAGAAAGGAGCCTCAACTAACTTCTTGAAGTTCAAGGCAGACTCCATGGGGCAGCTAAGCTATGTCTCTGTTGAAGGTTAGGACTTGGTCACACAGGACTGGAGAGGTTGGGAGGGACAGTGTACGTATAGGTGTGGAGGCCATACCAGGTCAGGGCACGGACAATGTGAAAAGCAGGAGTCACACATAGAGGGAAGCAAGTGTCAGCAGATACAGGACACAATTGTCCACCCAAAAGTCTATTCTGTGGCAACAGGGGGCCATGGAAACTGCTTGAATGCAGCCTGGGGCCATAAGGCCCAAGCTTCTCTCTGTCCAAATGGAATTGAGCAATTCTACACACCTCCTCCCCCATGGCATGTTATGACCATGAACTCAGAACTCTGTCGTCATGTCTGTCCGTCTCCAGGTGGGCATGGGCGTGGGCGTTTCCCATGCAAACTGCACACGGACAGACAGGGGCTTTCCTGGGAGATGCGTGCTTCTTCTTGGGGTTTACTTACGTCTCTTTTCTGCCACGACTGCCACAGTCCACTGCCGTCTGGACGCTAGAAGGAGGCAAGGACGGGGTCTGTTATACATACACAGTAGGGGCTGGGGGACCTGATCTTTGATCTTGGGTTCCATTTGCAACCATTGCTGCTGTGTGATCTAAGAGAAGCAGCTTGCCCTCTCAGAGCCTCCTGCCTTCCTTTATAAAACACCGCTAATAACAGTGCTCTACCTCCACACGTGGGGGACAGCCTGAGTGAGACAGCCCTTGGGACAATCCCAGCATGGCTCCTGGTAAATAAATAGTGCTAATTAAACAGGAGCAGCCATTAGCACTACTATTTATTTATTTAGTACAGCGTACATTGCTGTGAATAGCAATCTTCTTGCTGACAAGCAAGGAGTCTCTTTCCATTCTCTGTGAGGCCAACAAATCAGACATGTGGCAGAGTAGCTTCCCAGGGCATTGTGGGAAATCCCCTAACACAATACAACTGTAGGTATTCTTCAAAATATTCTAGAGAGAGAGAGAGAGAGAGACAGAGAGAGAGGGAAGGAAATAAATAAAAGAAAGAAAGAAAAACAGAGAGAGAAAGAAAAACAGAGAGAGAAAGAAAGAAAAGAGAATGAGCACACCAGAGCCTCTAGCCACTGGAAACAAACTCCAGAAGCATGTGCCACCTTGTGCATTTGGCTTTATGTGGGGCTTTACTGGGGAACTGAACCTGGGTCCTTTGGCTTTGCAGGCAAGCACCTTAACCACTAAGCCATCTCTCCAGCCCCAACTATAGCTATTCTTCAGGGACAATTGCTATCCATACAGTCATACAATGTCACTTCCCCATACCATACGTCTTAACACCCTCATCTAATATCACTGGGCATTAAACCTCAACGCTTTGGCATCCATTAAGGTCACTCTCTTTACCAGCAATTTCCCAGTGTGTGACTGCAGATCAGACCCCAAGCCTTAGCCATCTACATGGTCTTAATCTTGAGTCCCCAGGTTGGGCCCCCCAGCTTTGTTCTGCATGGGAAATGCATCTGGAGTCAGCCTCTTGCTCCTCACACCCAACGACCTGCCACCCTAGAGGGCTTCCACTTGCATGCATATGTCCCCGGCAGCCCGCAATGCCCCCATAGGCCATGAACACATCTTCCTCATCCTTCTGCTCCAGGACTCAGGGGCCAGAAATCCCCAGGTGAGACACGGTGAACAAACTAGAAAAGAAGGCATTGTGCTCCCGCTTTGGGACAAGTTCAACCAGCTACCAATGTTAATGACATGGCCAGGAGTACTTCCTCAGTACCAGTACGTGACAACAGGGCCATGCAGACCGCATGGCTCCAGAATATTCCCTTTCTCCCCCTGTGGGGGGCCAGACTCCCAACCGTTCCGCCTGTGATCTGGAATGCTACTTAAGGGGGCCCCTGAGACTTGTGGGGGACGGCACATGCCAAGCAGGTAGAAGTGAGTCCTTCTGAAAGGACACGTGGGGTCACAATTACCATCGGTTCCTGTAAAGTTTGGAGCAGACTCAGCAGTCAGAGCCCTGACTTCCTTCCTGTGGTCCCACTGACTGGTCATCGCGGGACACATGCTCTGAAAGCCAGGCGTTTCTTGAGCACCATCCCAATACATGCTACCCTGCACTGAGCCCTGGGTTCTGACTTTATTAGGGGTGACTCCTTAAATCAATGGAGACATTGTTCAGTGGTCCTTCCAGGCGGGAGCTCACTGCTTATCAGGTCGAGTCACCTCTGGGACTGTAAGAGCCATGGGAAAGGGCTGTGGTCACTCCCAAGACAGACCTTCTATGCAGCAAGGAACTCTAGAGTCTGTCCACAGCTGGGGTCTACCAGTAAGCAGTTAACTCAGAAGCTGTCCTCAGTAGGGCCCAGATGTCTCCGCTTCTCCCACAGCCCCATGTTAGCCAGGTTAGGAAGAGATGTCTGAGGCCGAACACTGACTTCCGTTCCTGCCAGCGGCTGAAGACACTTCCCCAGAGCGTTCACCCCAGCTAGCAGGGTTGCACTTTTAGCTGACCCAGAAGTCAGGGTTCACATGAACCCCTCAATGCCTTGCCTAGCCCTCCCCCACTGAGGCTACAGACAGAGCAGTTGCAGCCCTTGGGCCGGGAGTAAATGAGACTGTCCATCGCCAGTGTGTCCCTCCTTGAATAATGCGCATGCTCCGGGCCTGGGGAGCAACAGGGGGCTTTTCTTCATTATCCTAGGAAGGTTGATGTCACAGCCTCACTTCCAGCGCAAGGCCTGGGTGCAGCGGAGCAGGTACTTACAAGCTCCCGCCTATGAGCCTGCCTTTCTTAGTGTGTAGCCTCATTTCTAGTCCGCAGGGCCTGTTAGGCCTAAATCTGATTCCCAACATGAGAAAATGTGACTTTTGGAAATTTGAGCAAATCTCTCAGGACCTCACCTATAGCTGGAGCCTCTCTCTCTCTCTCATTCTCTCTCTTTCTCTGATGGTCTGAGTCCTAAATTGAGAGCTCATTTTGAAGAAGTATCTCTGACCAGTCCCTCAGGCTCCAATCCAAACCTCTTACTCAAGGTGACAAGATAATTAATTAGGAGCAAGTCTGACGAGGGGAAGAGCCGAGGCTGGCACCAGGGCACGAGCCCGGAGCTCTGCTCTGGACAGCTGACCGCTTTCTATTGACACTTGCACCTTTCTTTATCGTTGCTAGCCAGTGGGATTTCACTGTGATCAAAGCAACATGCTCTGTACAACATTAATCCTTGGAAGCAGGCCATGACGTCTCTGCAAGCCTGTTTTTCTGTTTCCTAGTGTCTGGGGTCTGTAAGATTTCAGGGAACTGAAGGCCTTGGTGGTTTCCATGGGCCTTTTTTTTTTTTTTTTTTTTTGTACTTGAGTGCAAGTGTGTGGATGTGGGCATGTGTGTATGCATGTATAGCTGCATAGGTATGTGGATTCATGTATATGTATATGTATATGTATATGTATATGTATATGTATATGTATATGTATATGTATATGTATATGCGTGTGTTCATGTGGCCAGAGGGCAAGCTCGGGGGTCACCATCCATCTTTTTAGAGACAGGGTCACTCATTGGCCCGGAGCTCCTGATGTAGACTAGCCTGGCTGGCCAGTGAGTCCCAGGGATCAGTCTGTCTCCATCTCCCCAGCACTGGGATTACATCTGTGCCACCATGACCCGGGCCTTTGACCTCTTCCCTGGACTTCATTTTCCAAATGACAAACATGTCCATTGCTTCTTGTCACAACTTCTATCTAGCCTGTCACCCACCCCTTCACCACAGCCCCTCTGTCACCAGGGTAGCTACTGATGTATTGATGGGTTGTTGCACAGATGTCAGAAAATAGAAGCAAGTTCGAGAAAAGGTCACGCATCTTTCCTTTCCTTGATGTTAGAAGAGAAACCCACTTTTGTCAACTGTACGCAGTTGTTTCTAACCCAGCTGTCCGATTTCACCCAGGGCTATACCAGAGCCATTAATACCCCCCTCCCCCGTGATGCCTGCACACCCAAGCAGGCAGCGTCAGCTACCTGCCTCCACCTCTTAAGACCTCGGTGGCTGGCAAAGGTGTAGGGAGGGAAGTCAGCAGACCCCAGATGTAGCTCTGTCCACAAAGCTAGCTGGTTTTATGATCTTGAACTTCCCTGAACTCAGAGTCCTCCTGGAAACGGACAGGGTTGCACTCCCAGGTTTGAGGTCTGTCTGCTCGGCCTGCAGCCCAGACTTAACCACCCAAGGACTTGCTAGTTTACAGGGAAGCTGCTCAGGTCTGTTGGGGGCTGCACGGTGGGTGGGGGGTGTCAGGAAATTCCATCTGACACCACCTGCAGGTTCCTTGTTGCAAAGCTATGCAAAGACAATATCTGTGGTGGTGTGAATCAGACGTGCCCATGAACTCATGTGTTCTGAATGCTAGGTCTCAGCTGATCGCAAGTTGGGAGGTGGAGCCATATTGAAGGAGGAGTCCTATTGGGGGTGGGCTTAGGGGTGTTATAGTCGAACCCCTTTGCCAGTGTTTGACTCAACCTCCTGCCACTGTTTCTCATCTGCCGTGCAGAGGTGATGCCCAGCCTCTGCTCGTGCCATGCTTTCCCCGCCACGCCCTCGAATCTGTGAGCCAGACGAAACCCTTTCCTGCCACAAACCAGCTCGGGTGCTTTGTGACAGCCACGAGAAGGTGACAGCAGCAACACCATTCTCTTCTGCCCAGGCTGTGCCATAGAGGCTGCCACGGGGGCAGACCAGCAGGAAGCTGGCAGTGGTGTCAGCAGATGAGGTGACAGGGCAGTCCCCGGGAAGAGGACGCTTTGACTCCTCAGTGGCTGGAGTTTGAGGACCTCCGACTCGAGCTAACTGAGCAGCTCAGGCACGGCCTGTGGCCAATGCTGACTGCAGCGGGGAAGGTAGAAGCAACCTTTATTTCCAAGAAATGGCAGAAGCCCTGACTTTGAATTGGGGTGGTCTGCCAGTCTAGAGCACCTTGAACTTGGATCCTTGAATCAGCCGTTGCCTTGCTCAGATAAATATCCACTATTCTGCACAAACACAGCTGCAAGCACATACACCCAGCACCGCTCCCAGGGGGCTTTCTGGATGTCCTCACTCGACTCTAACAACCCCGCAGGGGAGGCAGTAGGTCGACTGGATGAAATGTGCTGTTCAAAAGTCAAAATGGCCCCATAATAATGTCACGTGGATCACCCTAACGTCCATTCGTCCCCTTGGCAGTGGGTGGGATTAGAACCAGTTGTGATTTGAACATGAACCGTCCACCACAGGCCCGTGTGCTTGAACACAGAGTCTGGAGTTGGTGGTTCTATTGTCAGAGGCTAGGATACCTTTGGGTTGTATGAATGCCAGGGTTGGGTCACTGAAGGCAGATCTTTCAGAGTTATAACCCACTCCGATTCTCTACCTCCTGAGCAGCCAAGATACGAACATGTTGTACCCCAAGATCCCTCCTCCGTGGGCTGAGCATCTCCAGCCTTCACACCTTCCCCACCATGAGGGATGGATTCCCTGAAACCAGGAGCCCCGAATGAACCCTCCCTCCCTTCAGTTTCTTCTGTCAGGTGGTCTGTCACAGCAATCAAAGTAACTTATTGAGACCCATTTTGGACCTGTGTCTTTCCCAAGATCACATGCAGAGATTCTCTTTCCATCACACCACTTCACTCAAAGCCAGGACAGCCAGCTTGGGGTGGCTTCAGTGGTGACAGACGAGAGAACGATAACACAAGCACCCTGAACCTTCCGACTCTAGCAAGTTAGCTCCAACCCTCAGACACCATCTATGGTGGTTTGATTCAGGTTTCCCCCATAAACCTAGGTGTTCAGAATGCTAGGTTCCCAGCTGACTTGGTTCCCAGGAGAATTGGGAATTAACGCCTCCTGGAGGCAGTGTATTGTTGGGGGTGGGCTCATGGGTGTTATAGCCAGTTTACCCTTGCCAGTGCTTGGCACACTCTCCTGTTGCTGTTGTCCACCTGATCTGGGCGAGGGGGTGATGTCCACCCTCTGCTGATGCCATCGTTTCCCCCTGCCATCGTGGAGCTTCCCCTTAAGTCTGCCAAACCAAATCCTTTTTTTCCCAAAAGCTGCTCTAGGTTGGGTGATGTCTACCAGCCATGCGAACCTGACTGCAACACCATCTGACAGCACATAAGGCCCCAGACCCGCGAAAGACTGCAGCCCCATTTGGCTCTCAAGGGTTACCTCTCTGTGTCACTGTCGCTGGATGCCACCTCCTCCAAAGCCGCCTGCAGGTCTGCGATCCGACGGATGGATGTCTCCAGATCTGTCTGTAGAGTTAGTCTCATGGCCGCCAGCTCCTCCATGCACTTCTCCTGGGGGCACAGACCACAAGTGCTCGTTGGCTTTGCGTGAGATCCCTACATCCATTCATGAGTTCCTGAGAGAAGACACACACTTGGCAGATCCTGGAGTTCAATGAACAACTACTACTGTGTGTAAGTACCCCGCAGGGATGAAGTTTGAAGCGCCTGAACCTCAGGCAGATGCTTCCTAAGTAGTGGAGGAAGAAATGGACGCCTGGGGGCCTCCAGGCATGGCCAAAGCATGCAGAGCTGGCTCATCTACGCAGGGTCCCTGGGCCTGGAGATCAGTCTCGGCACTGTTGTTAGGTGCTTGGCTGTCTTAGATGCATCAGTAAATGTGCAAACCCATGGGTGTCGGAGGCTCCTGGGAAAGCAAGGTGCTAGGGATGGAGCTGGTACGAGAGGCTGGGAGAGCACAGAACAGGGCTGGAAGCCACCACATTTTTGTCCCTGAAGGTGGCAGAGCCAAAGATGGAGCGCTCTCTCTGCAGAGCCAGGGAGCATGGCTGGCATGTACGGAGTGCTTTCTGTGGCCAGCACCGGGTGGAGTGAGTGCTCAAGGATTCACAAGCGAGTCATGATCAGTGCTCCTGCTTCACGGATGAGCGCCAGACGCCTTGAGAAGTGAAGGCCTGACCAGCAGTGCTAGGACTCAAGCCTGGTGCACCTGACTCCCTGCTCCGTGCCTAGACCCCATGCTCAGTGCTCCCTAAGACTGCGGAAACCCAATTTAGTCCCGACTCTTACAAAAACATCTCTGACACCTACTGATCTATGTTTCCACACCATGTTGGCTGAAGGAAGGTAAAACTGCCCCCTGAGGACATCTGACAAGTGTCTGGAGACAGATTTGGTTGCCACAGCTTAGGGGATGCTAGAAGGGTTGGGAACCTTACATCCCACAGTGGATGTGACAGCCCCAGGACAAAGAGTTTTCTGGCGTCAACATCATCGGGGGCTGAGAGTCTCCTCAACCCCCCACAGCCCTAGCCAAACCCAGAATTTCATCCTTTGTAAATCAACCCTTAAAGGGATAAAACAGAAGGTGAATGACAGCCTTGAGCACCAGGCTGCTGGAGGCGGCGCCGCTGATTAAGCAGAGCCCCCCGCCCCACGAAAGCAGCCTCATCACCCAGAATTGGGCATGGTTAGGGAAATCACAGCGTGTCACGTTGATGCTATTAGACAGACATTCACATGAGAAAGAAGGTCTGTGGCAACGAAGGCTTTCCTGGAAAACTGTGAGGCAAATGAAGCAGCACAGATGATTATTGCCCTTAATTCACACCAACACCACACATGGGTAAACAAACCCTCAGAGCCTTGAGGATGGTTATGGATGGGGGTCTAGTGGGGTAACGAGTAGAACTTTTCTTTTCTTTTCTGTTTTTTTTTGTTTTTTTTTTTTTGGAGAGAGACACAGACAGAGAGAGAGGGAGAGGCAGAGAGAGAGAGAGAATGGGAACACCAGCAGCCTCTCAGCTGCTGTGAACAAACTCCAGATACATGCACCCCCTTGTGGGCAAGTGCAGCATTACACCCTTGCATCACTTTGCATCTGGCTAAACGTGGGACCTGGAGATTGGAACCGGCATTCTTAGGCTTAGCAGGTGGATGCCTTAACCGCTAAGCCATCTCTCCAGCTCTAGAACTTTTCTTTTAATCTGCCATAATTATGCAGAGGTTATCCGGGGACAGTTACTTAAAGGCAACATACACATGCTTCGTGATGGGAGTGTGGAGGGGGAGAGATGAGCTTTAGGGGGGCAGACTCAAATGCCATCCCTAGCTCTGCACCAAACTCGCTGCTGGGTGAGCATGAACAGTTCTAGGCACCTCTCTGGGCCCAGGAGCTCAGTTCATTTAAATGAAGACACTGGGGCCAGTGAGATCACTCAGGGCAGCAGAGCCGGGACTTGAACCCTCATCTTCCCCAGGGCTGTATAAAAACCCCAAAGGAAGTCTTTGCAAGTACCATGGCCACTCACCCTTACAGGGACATGCTCAGTGTCTCCTGGCAGACTGGCCTGTCCATTCTTGCTATTGTGAGCCAATACCTATTTCAAATGATGCTGTCTATTTTTCTGACTGGGGGAGTGGGGGAACAAAGCCTGAGGCGGCCCAGGGGAGTTGAGGAGGGGAGGACAGCATGGAGGGAGGGAAGCTGGCAGCTTATGGGATGTGAGCAGAGGTTGTGTGAGTAGGGCCTTTGTAAGAAGGGGTGGTCCATGTGAATAAGACCATGCTGGTGAGAGCAGGAATGTTGCGTGCGTGGGGCAGCCTGAGCAGGGTGGTGTGAATGGGCCAGTGGGAGCAGGGATGATGTGCTCAGGGTGGTGTGAGTAGGTTAGTGGGAGCAGGGCTGGTATGAACGGGAGTGTAATAAGCAGGATGGTGTAAGTAGGCCTGTGTGAGCAAGGGTGGTGTGAGCAGGGCATCACCAGAGACAGAAGGAAGGCGCACACCAGGGGACACCAGTGTGTTGGCTCAGACACATGTAGAAAAATGGAGGGAGGTCTGGAGAGATGGCTTCGTGGTTAAGGCGCCTGCCTGCTAAGCCTAAGAACGCTGGTTCCAATCTCCAGGTCCCATGTTTAGCCAGATGCAAAAAGTGACACAAGGGCGCAATGCCGCACTTGGCCACAAGGGGGCGCACATGTTTGGAGTTTGTTCACAGCAGCTGAGAGACTGCTGCATGCCCATCTCTATCTGTCTTCCTCTCCCTCTGTCTCTCTCCATAAGAAAAAAAAAAGAAAAAGAAAACTAAAACAGAGGGAAAGCCCTGCTCAAGCATCTCCTTCTTGTGTTCCCGGCAATGCGCATCGGGATGAACCTCCATTCCCAGGATAGAAACGCGGCAGCCGCGCCTTCAGAGAACCCTGGCTTCCTGCCTTCAGCCCTCTCAGAAGCCCCCACAACCTGGGCCAGGCGGGCAGGAGAGAACTGCAGCAGGTGTCGCAAACATTGGCTACGTGACTTGTCCAGTGCTTAGACAAGGACACTAAGTGCCAGAGCAGCAACATGCCCTGTCCACAGTGGTGCAGCTGGGAGGACACCGAACTGGGCTGAGCACCCATGTTCTAGGCTTCTCTGCGTTCAGGGACATAAGAGCACAAATACTCCCCCTTCCTGTTTGGCTTCGGGGACCTTTGCCCAGGTCAGGGGTCCTGTAGAGGAGCAGGGGTCTGCAGACTCAACCCTCAGAGAACCTTCTGGTGGGTCGAGGAGAGGGATGGAGAGTCCCTGGGCCGGGCCTAAGCAAGTGGGCAGAGGAATGGGGACCCGAAATGAGCTCCATCCCTATGTCACAACCGTGATTATAGCCTCCAGAGAGCCGGTGTGCATTTGAATCCGGTGTGACTTTCACCAAGTCAGCCAACCTCTCTGAACCATCTGTGGTCTCATGAGAAATATGGGAACCATAGTTACTCCTCCTTCAAAGAGCAAATGAACTCGTTAGAGTGCAGAGAGAGAGAAAGAAAGAGAGAGAAAGAGAAAGAGAAGGGTCCATCAAGGCCCTCCAGCGACTGCAAACAAACTCCAGATGCATGCGCCATTTTGTGCATCTGCCTTTACATGGGTACTGGGGACTCGAACTTGGGCTGGCAGGCTTGGCAAGCAAGTGCCTTTAACCACTGAACCTTCTCCCCAGCCTAGCTATCATTTAATGCTTGAGGAAGAGTCCTGGAAAGGGTCCTATGGTCCTCTTGTCACCAGAGTTGCACCAAGGTCACAGAGTGAATAAGGAGCTTGGGGTGCAGTAAGTATTTTGAGATCGAAAGCATTTTTGGCATCCCTCGGGGAGAAGACAAGAGTGACAAACAAGGTCAGTACGGAGGAAGAGCTACCTGGATCCCGGAAGTACGACCTCTGAGGAGGGTGTGTGGACCAAAGGCTTGGAGACCTGTCATGACCTCCTCCCTCCACTGTGGCCCTCTCTGCCCTTAGCGCATCATCATCCCGCCAGCTGGCATGATCCCCAGGCTCAGCAGGAGCACCCCGAGGAGATTATAGGGAACCCATGTAATCAGCAGTCAGACAGACCTTCTTGTTCCGCTGGGGAACGGAACCAAGTGTGCTGTTTTCAGAAGACCAAGTCATTAGACTCAATGAAGAGGTGCCCAGGGGTCACCTTGGGGCAGACAAAACAAGAGATCCTTGAGAGACACAGAAGGGGGCACACAGAGGAAAGGGACCAGCGGGAGCACTCCCTCAGGCTGGGCAAACAGGCATCCCTACACCAGTATGAGACAGAATGGGGTCTGGAGTGGTAATGACATCTGCTCACAGGGGACTGGCTCGGGGCTGCTCCTTGCAGGCTTCGACGTTGGACAAGAGTTTGGTTGCTCTTTGAGCGTGGCGAAGTTCAGAGGCGGACAATAATTAGGATACGGACTGTTGGGTAGTTCAACGCATGCGTAGCAGAAACCCTTGGAGACACAGATCATATACCCAGATTAAACTAAACCGTAAGGCAGTGACATAAGCGCTGTAATAGACACGCTACGTACGCACATCCCCAGTGTCATTGCACAGCCTTCTCTTGTCCATTCACACATTATATTCGTGCAGTGAACACTGGCCGAGCACCTACCGCACACCAGCCCTGATGGGGACACAGAGAATAGAGAGCCTCCCTCTGGTGGGGCTGATATTTCCGCAGGCATCCAACCTGCCTGGGCTGCTGTTTCCTGGCACAGAGCGGGTACGGATATGTGCATCGTGGTGCAATGACAGTGGCAAATGAAGGAAGGGGCTGGTATTATACAGCCACTGATGCGTAGGGAATATACGCCCAGCATATCAAGAGTACAACCACCACATGTAGTGTATTGATAGAACTTCACACTTCCTGGCCTTCCCTGGCATCACTTGCGGGAATTGGGAGCCTGCATTGAACTCCAGGCTGTTCCCCCAGGAGCGCTCCACGCACAGTCAGCCGTGTGGGAAGCAGTTCGTACGATAATTAATGTCTGCAATTAAGACTGTTTCCACTCATGATGTTCAATTAGAGGCTAATATTTGGAACTGTTGTGTGTTTGTTTCCTCGGCCCAGCATACTTGGATCTCCAGAAGACCCTCCCCTGTCCACAGACAGACACCCAGGAACGTCAGGTTCCATGACACTGGAGGCCGCCTGCCAGGGCCCTCAAAGTCAGTCTCACCTGTGCCACACAGCTTACAGTCCGGGCGTGTCCAACCTGCGGCCCGCACGCACCCCAGGAGAATGCAGCTCAATGCATTTGTAGATGACGTCATATTGCAATGCTGACATCCCTGGACTGTCACACTATAGACCAGGTGGTCTCAAAGCACCCTGGCAGCCTGGGAGACATCTGCCTCGCTCCCTTCTCTGCTCCAGGGTCATGTTACATGCAAATGTCCCCAGGGGCCAACACTTCGCTCACTTAATCACACGGCATGCACGCTTACTAACAGCTAGGCCATCAGCAACTCTTTCCAGCCTATCCTCCTGCCTTAGCCTCCTGGGTACCTGGGATTACAAGGCCTGTGACACTAGGGCCGGCTCCTACTTCAAATAAAAAAACCAAATGGAGGGGGCTGGAGAGATGGCTTAGTGCTTAAGGCACTTGCCTGCAAAGCCAAAGGACCCAGGTTTGATTCCCCAGGACCCAAGACACACAAGGGGGCACGTGTGTCTGGAGGCCCTGGCACACCCATTCTCTCTCTCCCTCCCTCCCTCTTTCTCTCTCTCTCAAATAAACTAATAAAAATAAAATATTTAATTAAAAAAACCAAATGGCCTTGAATGTCTCATAAACCAACGTCTCTCAAAATATCCATGAAATGTGCTGATAAAGCACTACGGCTTCGTGTCTTTTCCTATAGTCCACACATGCTTAATAATTATTGAACATACACTATCAGTATTGGTGAGTGAATGAATGAATATGCTGACATATATATATATTTAGATAGAGAAAGAAAGAGAAGAGAGAGAGAGGAGGGAGGCTGCCTTGCTAAAAGTCTCCCATAATAGTAATAAGATCCCTTGGATTCAAGTACTATGGAAACAGAATATAACCTCAGAATATTGCAACCAATTAACAGCAATAGTTATTATCATCTGTCAGGAGCTATCAGCTGGTACTCACTTTCCCTTTTTATTCTTCTCCAGATTTTCTGCAAAGAATATGAATTAATTTCATCATGAGAAAGTTACAAAATAGGGCTTCATTTCTCCCATGCGCTGTGATGCAGAGCTTGCCCCGCCCCGCCCCCACAACTCCCACCCATCTGCTCAAGACCAAAGGAAGCCTGACCTTGAGCAGGAAGGGCGGGCTGGGGTGGGAGAGAGGAGCCGCTGCTACATGAAGTCCCTGCCTTCAGTCACCCTGCAAACCCCATTCCATTTTTATGATGTGACAGCAGACACAGACACAGAGACTCGTTCCAAATCCTGCTTTAGTCCATTCTCTGTTGTGGTTATAACAGAGCACCTGACAGCGGCTCATTTATACGGAAAGCAGGCTTATTTTGGCTTGACATTCTGCAAGTCCAAGGGTGTGGTACCTACGTCTGCTTGGCTTCTGGCGAGGGCAGCTTGACGCTCCATGCACGAGAGACAAGTGGGGAAACAGAAGGGAAAAAAGGGTGAGTGAAGAACAGAAGCGTGCATGAGAGAGCCAGGGAGGCACCAGGGTCCCTTAATGACAAGGCACCCTAGGGGCAACCATTTTGGTTCCCCCAGGAGAATGAATTCACTCCTGTGTGAAAGAATCACAAACCCCTCTTACAGACAAAACCACTTCCTAAAGGGCCCCACCACCTTTCAGCACCACAACCTTGGACACCAAGCCTCTGAGTTTTGGCGGAGTTTTGGTGCCAGATGAGAACGGGCACGCCAGGGCCTCGTGCCACTGCAAACAAACTCCAGGCACATGCACCTCTTTGTGCATCTGGCTCTGCATGGGTACTGGGGGACCGAACCTGGGCCATCAGGCTTTGCAAGCAAGCGCCTTTAATCACCCGAGCCCTCTCTCCAGCCCGGACACCCACTCTTGGTGAATGCGTCTTGCTGCATTCCCTTTCTGTGTTCATGCGCAGATAGATCAAATTCTCAGATGGGTTACAATAGTTTCCTATCAAAGGCAGGATGGAGGCGGCGGTGCCAATGAGCAGTGAACTGGAGACCCACGCTACTGCCCCAACCTGCCCCTGCCTCATTATCTTGTGGCAAAAGAAAAGAGCCTGGTGCTCCAGGCCCCTGCCTGCGGGCTCCCCTTGCTCTCTCTTCTATTCAAGCTGATTGTTTAAGAACGTCCCCAGCTGTTGCCTGACGGCCTTGATAGCTTCACGGAAAGTTCGCAGGTTGACAGACAGCTTGAGGTGCTTAAGATCTAGGTGATCATTTTCCCTACAGGAAACCAAAGCTGTAGGCACTGTTAATGGACCAGTGAGTACTGGTAATGGATGCGTGGGTACTGGCAAGAGGGTCTGGGGCCACTGGTAAGGGGCCCGTGGGCACTGGTAAGGGGTCAGTGCATCCTAGTCAATCCTTGCCCATAGGGTCCAAAGTGGCGTCTGAGACCTGGCCTGGGTGTCTTCCTCCCTAGGTCCTCCCTGTATATGACAGAGCATTCTTGTCTCCTTTTCCACCCACCATTTCTTTTGGCAGTGCTGGAGGATAAAGCCCAGGGCCTGGTGTCCTCGAGGCAGGTGCTGCACCTCACCCTCTTTTGTTAAGGCCATTTCTGCCTGGACCTAAACTCCAGCTGCTCAAAGCCAAGACTAAGGTTCTTATTTATTTATTTATTTATTTATTTATTTATTTATTTATTTGACAGAGAAAGAGGGAGGGAGAGAGAGAGAGAGAGAAAGAGAGAAAGAGAGAAACAGAGGGAGGGAGGGACGGAGAATGGGTATGCCAGGGCCTCTAGCCACTGCAAACGAACTCCAGAAACATGTGTCCCCTTGTGCATTTGGCTAATGTGGGTCTTGGGGAATTGAACCTGGATCCTTTGGCTTTGTAGGCAAATGCCTTAACCGCTAAGTCATCCCTCTAGCCCTCGATAGCTCTCCTTCTTATTGACTGAGACAGGGTCTCTCTCACTTGAACCCAGATCTCACTGATTCAGCTAGTCGATCTTGTTAGCTTGCCCTGGGCAGTCTCTCATCTCTGCCTCCCAATTGTGGTGGGTACAGGTGGGAATCCACGTTCTACCTGGCATTCATGTGGATCCTGGGGACCTGAACTCAGGTCCTCCACACTGCCCAGCAAAAGCAGCTGACTGAGCCATCTCCCCACAGCCCTGTTTTGATGCTGTGTGATCCTTAACTGTTCACCATGTCCCTCCACTCAATGATTCTTCTTGGGCCTCTGGCTTCCTCAGTGCCAGCCTACAAGGCAAATGCCAGGTCTGGAGATTTGATGACATCATGAGCACCGATGTGCCAGATCCACATTGTCAGCAGTCGTACACAGGTGCTCCGCAAATCACAGTGTGGTCACAAGTCCACCATGAGCAGCAGATAACGAAAGTTGATGCAGTGAGTGCTCCTCCCCTCCCAGCTATCCCAGCCAGCAATGCAATATGTTGTGGCATCTCCACTGGCTGATTGGGACCCCAGGTCACTACCCCTGCCTGGCTCTGCAGAGAGGAAGAGCTCTGACTTTAAAATTCAAAGTCAGGTTTTGTTTTTTGTTTTTGTTTTTGTTTTTTTTTTTTTGGTTTTTCGAGGTAGGGTTTCACTCTGGTCCAGGCTGACCTGGAATTCACTATGTAGTCTCAGGGTGGCCTCGAACTCTCGGCGATCCTCCTACCTCTGCCTCCCGAGTGCTGGGATTAAAGGCATGTGCCACCATGCCCGGCTTGTTTGTTTTTTTAATTTAAGAGAGACCTACAGAGATAGAACGGGCACGCCAGGGCCTCTCAGCCACTGTGAACAAACTCCAGACGCGTGCGCCCCCTTGTGGGCAGGTGTGACATTGCGCGCTTGTGTCACTTTTGCGTCTGGCTAAACGTGGGACCTGGAGATTCAAACGGGCGTTCTTAGGTTTTTAAGCAGGCAGGTGCCTTAACCGCTAAGCCATTTCTCCAGTCCCAAAATCATGTTTTTATCGAATCCACGACGAAATGTTTTAAGTTGAACCACTGTAAGTCTGGGATATCAGCCTGCAAGGCTTGACTGGAGATTACAGACAGCCTGTGCACCCAGGAGTCGGAGGAGTATCCCTCTCGCAAAGTCACCTAGGGTGGCGGTGACCTAAATTCTCGAGATCTAGAAATCATCACACATCTTTCTGCCTCCCATGACTCCCCGTCATCTACTCAGGGCCACTGGGATGGTTCCCATACCCTTTAATACTCTTAATGACTCGAGGCACTGGGTGCTCTCTAGGGACACTGCATCCTAGTCTGTCCCCTCAGCTCCCCAGTCTTCACCCAGAGTGAGCTTGAGCTTCCTGCCCGCAGGAGCACCTGCTGCTGATGTCACATTCCAGCCATCAGCGGATAAGTGACACACCTACAGAGGTGCCACAGACTGTCACACTGCTGAAGACTCCCAGCACCTAGCAACGGGACAGCCACCATGGTGTGGTGTGCCACGCTTGCACGCTTGTGGTGACTCTGGTGTCCACAAACCTTCACTGCCCATCATGGAAAAGCACAGGACAAAGATGCTCAGCGGTGGGCTGGAGAGATGGCTTAGTCTGTTAGCCTAAGGAACCCAGGTTCAATTCCCCAGAACCCACATAGGCCAGATGCAGAAGGTGGTGCATGCGTCTGGAGTTCATTTGCAGTGGCTGGAGACCTTGGTGCGTCCATTCTCTATCTCTCATAAATAACTTAATTAATTAATATTTTATTAAAAATTAAAAAAAGAAATAGATGCTTAGTGTTAGCCAATAGGGGTTACTGGCTTGAGCATTTCCTGTGGTCGGCCTTTTGTCATCACGTCAGAGTATGTTCCTTCTCTGCCAGCTTCGCTGCACCAGCAGGGAGTGGCTGTCTCAGCCAGCTTGGTCGGATGTGTGGCCACCTGGACTGGCTGGTCTCTACCACCTAGGTTTGGGTAAGTGCACTGAGCGAGGTTTGCACACGGAAGAAATTGTCCAAGAATGCTGTTCTCAGTGTCCCTTCACTGTTAAGGCGTAAATACATTTAGCACACTGCTTCACAACTGGAGCCACAGTGGGGCCACACTGTTCCCAGCAAGCCAAAGACATATTCCCCCTTGAGCAAGAAAGCAGGCAGAGAAGACGGCTCCCGGCAGCTCGGCCTTCATCAATAGTCTTGTATTATTACATCCGTTCCCCGCGAAATCGATTCTGGGAGGACGTGGAGAGGAGCTACGAGCGTGGGCGATCA
Organism: Orientallactaga sibirica; assembly: GCA_036365145.1. Classification (NCBI taxonomy): domain Eukaryota; kingdom Metazoa; phylum Chordata; class Mammalia; order Rodentia; family Dipodidae; genus Orientallactaga; species Orientallactaga sibirica. The sequence goes on along the minus strand of JAEOAD010000026.1, from coordinate 2,714,969 downwards.
ATGCCAGAGCCTGGCTTCCCCAGACTTGGAGCGCGGTCAATGCTGTCTTGCTGAGACAGTGGGGTGGAGGTGGGAGAGCTACTGTCAGAGAAAATGGGGCGTGCGACAGAAACAGGGAAAGACGCCGATACGCAGCGTGCGGCCACACATGATAATGACCCAGACTAAGACAATGATTTCTGGACCTGACGGGCTCCCATCTGCTCAGGGCAGAGGGGCTACATAGTTGCAAGTGTCACAGCCTCACCTCAAAGTCATGGTGTGGCTAAAGGGACCTTGGGGGCAGTTAAGGCTGTCATGTACTCAAGACCACTAAGGTGGGTCACATGCCCATTGATCCTCTAATTTGAGGGCACCAGGCGGGCTCCAGAGACAGTTCCCAGATAGAGTTTTAGTTTCTGGACCAAATGACATGGAGATGGAAAACGGGGCCTCTCACCTGTGCTGTTATATACATATGGGGTCAGACCTGCGCTCTATGGGCGAGTAGCTAGTGGGAGGGCTGTGCCATGTAGCTCAGAGAGGGCAACAGCCGCTCCGGTCTGTACCCATCATATGCCAATAGCACCTCCTCCTCTTCCTCCTAATGCTTGAAAAAAATTATTTTGTTTATTTATTAGAGAAAGAGAGAGGGGAAGGTAGATGCAGAGAGAAAGGACATGTCGGGGCCTCCAGTCACTGCAAACAAACTCCAAACACATGCACCACCTTGTGCATCTGGATTTTTGTGGGTCCTGCGGAATTGAGCCTGGGTCTTTGGGCTTTGCAGGCAAGTGCCTTAACCACTAAGCCATCTCTCCAGCCTCCTCCTCCTTTTACCAAGCAAACTTATTATCAAATGTTCACAAGGGGAAAAAAAATCACCACTAGCAGGGAGACAAGCCCAAGATCTAAATAAAGGGAGGTAGTATTTGTATAAGAAAAGATAACTGTGAATTTGCAACCTGGTCCAGCCAAGCCTGGCTGTGTGACCTGCTCCTGCTCAGCCATCGCTCGGCGGAGAAAGGAGAGAGTGAGGCGGGGTCGATGTTCCAAATAAGGTCCCCTGGCCAGCAGCATCACCTAGCTTGGGAGCTGGTTAAGATGACATGCAGAATCTAGGACGAGGTATGATAGTGCACACCTGTGATCCCAGCACGTAGGCGGCTGAAGCAGGAGGATCATGAGTTTGAGGCTATCCTGGACTACACAGTAAGACCCCATTTTTTTTTCAAGGTAGGGTCTCACTTTAGCCCAGACTGACCTGGAATTCACTATGTAGTCTCAGGGTGGCCTCGAACTCACGGCGATCCTCCTACCTCTGCCTCCTGAGTGCTGTGGGATTAAAGGCGTGTATCACTACACCTGGCAATTTGAGACCCCATTTTTGAGGTAGGATCTCACCCTAGCCCAGGCTGACCTGGAATTCACTATGTAGTCTCAGAATGGCCTTGAACTCACAGCAATCCTCCTACCTCTGCCTCCCAAGTGCTGGGATTAAAGGCATGTGCCACCATGCCTGATACACACACACACACACACACACACACACACACACACACACACACGTTGTTTTTATTTGCAAGCAGAGAGAGACAGAAGAGATGGACTGAAAGAATGGATATGCCAGGGCCTCCTGCCACTGCATATGAACTCCAGATGCACGTGCCACTTTGTGCATCTGGCTTTACACAGGTACTGGGGCATGGAACTCAGATTGTCAGGCTCTGAAGGCAAATACCTTAACCACTGAGTCATCTCTCCAGCCCAAGGCACCTTATTTATTTATTTTTTAAAAAGAGCAAAATGAAACAAATATCCAACTACTAAGGAAATCAGTATAGTTTCTCACACACACAAAAAGCCCTAAAGCTAGAACTATCACATAACCCAGTTGCATCACTACTGGTAACATGTCCCAAGGAATCAAAGTGTACACGGCACAGAGGACACCCATGTTTACTGCTGTGCTCCTCACACTGGCCAAGAAACGGAACCAGCCTGGATGCCCATCAACACAAGAAGGATAAAGAAAAGGTGATACCAACGCACAAAGGGAGGCATTCAGCTATACAGAAGAGTGAAATTATGCCAACGAGGCCTGGAGTGGTGGCTCAGAAGTTAAGGGCACTTGCATGCAAGGTCTGACGGCCCAGGTTCGATTCCCCAGTGCCTGTGAAAAGCCAGATACACAGAGTGGCTCATGTACCTGGAGTTCATTGACTGTGGCAAAAAGCCCTGCTGCATGCATTCATCATCTCCTCTCTCTCTCTCTCCTTGCAAATAAATTATATATGTATACATACATACATACATATATATATATATATATATATATATACATATATATATATATATACACATACAGATTATACAGATTGATATATTTTATTTTATTTATTTATTTGACAGAGAGAAAAAGGCAGAGAGAGAATGGGCATGCCAGGACCTCCAGCCATTGCAAATGAACTCCAGACACATGCACCATCTTGTGCATCTGGCTTACGTACGTCCTGGGGAATCGAACCTGGGTCCTCTGGCTTTGCAGGCAAGTGCCTTAACTGCTAAGCCATCCCTCCAGCCCAAATAGAATATTTTTTAAAAAACCAAAATCCAGCTGGGTGTGGTGGCACACGCCTTTAATCCCAGCACTCCTCGGGAGGATCGCCATGAGTTCAAGGCCAGCCTGGGATTACAGAGTGAGGGCCAGGTCAGACTGGGCTGGAGTGAGAGCCTACCATGAAATCAACCCCCCCACTCAAAAGAATCCCCCAAAATGAATACTTAGCTTCTAGAAATCAAAAAGAAATTATGCCAATGGATGGAACTGAAAACCATCACATTCAATGAAATAAAGCCAGACTCAGAAAGATAAACATCATGTGTTTTCTCTCATATATAACACATGGATGTGATATGAAAGTAGAAATGGAGCTATCTGGGGAGGGAAAGGAAGGGGACCAGTGAGATGGGTGGCAGGAGAGGGTGACATGAGCGAACTATGATAATCATGTATGAGACTGACACAATGAAACCCATTAACTTTCATGCTAACTAAAATAAATTGAAGGGCTGGAGAGATGGCTTAGCGGTTAAGGCGCTGCCTGCAAAGCCAAAGGATCCTGGTTCGATTCTCTAGGACCCATGTACGCCAGATGCACAAGGTGGCACATGCATCTGGCCTTCTTCTGCAGTGGCTGGAGGCCCTGGTGCTCCCATTCTGTCTCCCTCCCTCTCCTTCCCTCTTTCTCTCAAATAAATAAATAAATAATAATAAAAATTGATAATATAAAGGAAACCGCTCTCAGCCCTGTCCACCCCCCTCCCCTGCTTTGGTGAGCTGACTTTGGGAGATGCTAGAGAAATGCCATCGTATTAACTAAGCCGGGACTGACAACATATCTGGGGCTAAGCTTCCTGCACCTTCTGGCCTTAGGCAAGTCACTTCCCCTCCTGCAAGCCCCTCTTTGACACCGTACAAAACAGAATAAAATCATTCCCCTGACCAGAAGGTTGAGTGTGGCTTTAATTAGCCGGTACCCAGATAGCACTGGGCACAGGGTCTGTGTCACAGAAGACATGCAATCAAGGCTGTGCCCACACTCTTGCAGCCCGTCCTCTCTGACACCCACCCCCCCCGGCCCCCCATGACATCAAGAGGCTGCCTCCCAGCGCGGAGCATGAAGCTGTTGCAGCCACCTCTGTACACTTTTGTGAGCTAACCTTTGATGGAGTCTAAAATTACAACAGCCACTTGGCCACTCACGGTCCATTTATCCATTTATTGACTCGGCGGGAAGGAAAAAAAAAAAAAAACTGCTAACCGCTCCCTCCACATCTCAAGGTTATGGCTGGGTTGTGCGTGCCTCTCCCATGAACAGCATCCTCAAATTTCCCTCACAGCAGGGCTCGCTGGCTCTCACAGGCCATTCCCTTCTGCCCCCCCTCCTCACTCCCCGCAGGTGCCTGTGAACATCTCCCAGGGCTGACCGAGGCTGCTGGCTCCTGGGCTTGGCCAGTATTCACCAAGCCAAGCACGGATGTTGAGTGCCTGTAGGTATTTTTCTCTCGTTCTGAGGCATGGCTCTCGGAGGCTGTTCAGATGCCAGGGACCGTGTTAGCCACACCATCCCTGGGCTCCATTTCCCCCTGATGCCTCTGTAGAGATCAGAGGCTGTGTTGGGGGAGACAGTGGCCTAAGCCAAGAGCAACCGTGTGTTATTCCTTTGGGTGTCTGGCACTCTCTATGTGTGTGTTTGTTTTGGAGCATTGGGGTTGCAGCCCAGGGACTTGTATGAGCTGAGCAAGGGCTCTTCCACTGAGCCATGTCCTCAGTCCCTGAACAGAGGGTGTGCCTTGTGAGTCCCAGAGAGAATGGTGCATGTCCTGTGCAAACACGTGGGCTTGGCGGGGCCTCTCCAGCCTTATATGCTGAAACAAGGGCAGCCAACCACAGCCTGTAGGTCCAACCTGGCCTGCCGCCTGTTTTTGTGGATAAAGTTTGATTGTAAGACAACTATTCGTGTATCCCTCCTCTGTGGAGGGTCTCGTGCTTTCACGGCAGGGTTTGGAGTTGGAACAGAGACTGGCTTCATAGACTACAAAATCAAAGCCATTTACTATCTGGTTGTGGTGGTTTGAATCAGATGTGCCCCCATAAACTCGTGCATTCTGAATAATGCTTGGTCCCCAGCTGGTGGCAGTTTGGAAGGTGGAGCCTTGCTAGAAATGGTGTGTTTTCTGGGGACAGGCTTAGGGGTATGACAGACAGATCCCCTTTACTGGAATCTGGCTCACTCTCCTGCTGCTGTTGTCCACCTGCTGTGGCAGAGGTGACGTCCAGCCTCTGCTCATGCCATGCTGTCCCCTGACATCATGGAGCTTCCCCTCAAGACTGTGAGCCCGAATAAACCCTTTCCTCCCATCAGGTGCTTTTGGTTAGATGTTTTGTTCCAGCAATGAGAAGGTGACAATGGCTCTGTAGACAAGATTTACCAGCCCCACTTCAAATTCTTAAAAGTGCCACAGGGCTGGAGAGATGGCTTAGCGGTTAAGGCACCTGCCTCCTAAGCCTAAGAACCCGGTTCCAATCTCCAGGTCCTACATTTAGCCAGATGCAAAGTGATGCAAGGGCGCAATTCCACACTTGACCACAAGGGGGCGCACACATCTGGATTTCTTTCACATCAGCTGAGAGATTGCTGGCACGCCCATCTCTGTCTCCCTCTCCCTCTCTGTCTGTCTCTCTCTGTGTATCTCTCCAAAAATAAATAAAATAATAATTTTTTAAAAGTGCCACAGCTCTGTAATATGAGGAGCCGTGACTCAAAGGTTGTATGCATTTCCAGCTGGACACTTCAATTCGATGGAACCAGACGAAACCAAATACAGCCAATAGCATTTCACCCATCAAATTCTCAGAGTTCAACTTCAGGGTTTACTATTTTATATGTCTAGCCATTCAAGAGTCTCTCAATCTTTGCATTTCCTGGTTTGAAGATTCTAAGGTCTTAGGTATTAAAGACTTGGAATACTGTCATTCCAAACGCGTTCCCGAAGTGCGAGCTTGAACCTCGCTCGAGTAGCCAGATGGGTAACTAGGAGATGCTGCTGTCAGAGGAGCAGAAGGTATGAAAGTTAATTAGTAGACATAAAAGAGTTTAGCTAATAAATTTTAATTTTTTAAAAAGGGCAGATGGGTTGTGCCTTGTGGGACAATGAATGACACACAGATGGGCGGTGACAATGTTTGTATCCTTGCCATTTTGCACAATTGAGATGTGACCCAAAGAGGACCTGATGGACTCAGTAGGAGTGCCTAGCTACCCTTTTGCTACTCCAGAAACAGGCTCCTTCGTCATAAACCAAGCTATCCGTGCCTACAAGAACGCCTTAGGTGAGAGCTGGGGATGGGGCTCTGGTAGAGGGCTTGCCTGGCATGCACAAATCCCTGAGTTCAAACCCCAGCCCTGCAAAACAAGTGAGAAAGCCTTGGATGAGTCAACATGGAGTTGCGAATGGCACAGAGGTGGCCCGTGGGCTCAGCTGCTCCACCCTAGAGACACGTCCTGGAGGAAACTGAAAGTGACTTGGGAACAAAGGGGAAGAATTTGGATAGCACTTAAGATTTGGGTCAATTGAAGTGGTCCTGTTGTCCAGTATAGCAGCCACTGGCCACGTGTGGCTGTTCGTAGCTGAAACCGAGGGGTTCAGTTTTCAGTTCCATGAGGCTAGTGGCCTCCATACTGACCAGCCGCATCCTAGGGGCTTCAGACATGTCTCAGAGACATGGAAACCACTGTGTCTCACTGCTGCTTCTGACGCAACCATCACTCCGGACGGGGAAAAACTGAAGGATGAGTTGGAGAGATGGCTCAGCAGTTAAGGCGTTTGGTGGCAAAGCTAAAGGACCCAGGTTCAATTCCCCAGTATCCACATAAAGCCAGATGCACATGGTGGTGCATATGTCTGGAGTTCATTTGCAGTGGCTAGAGGCCTTGGCATGCCCATTCTCTCTCTATCTCCCTCCCTTCCTCTCTCTCAAATAAATAAATAAAATGTATATATATTAAATATTTTATTTATTTATTTACTTGAGAAAGAGAGAAAGAGGCAAATAGAGAGAAACAGAGACTGAGCACGCCAGGGCCTTTAGCCACTGCAAACAAACTCCAGATGCATGTGCCCCTTTGTGCATCTGGCTTATGTGGGTCCTGGGAAATCGAACTGGGGTCCTTAGGATTCGTAGACAAATGCCTTAACTGCTAAGCCATTTCCCCAGCCCTAAAAATATTTTTTAAAGAAAAAGAAAAACTGAAGGAATTGCAAGCTAGGAGCCCTTGGCTTTCAGGTTTCTACACTCGATGGTGCTGTGGGTCTAACACCTCAAAGGTTCTGTGTGTGGCTCCACGTTCCAAAGACTCAGAGGCAGAGGTACCCAGGAAACCCTACTGCTTCATATTGACAGCAACCACCAAAAAACTATTATTTATTTGGAGAGGGAGAGGGAGAGAGTGGGCATGCACCTGGGCCTCTTGTCATCGCAAATGAGCAAGCTCCAATTGCATGCACCACTTTGTGCATCCGGCTTTACATGGGTAGCGGGGAATCGAACCCAGACAGGCAGGCTTCGCAAGCAGGTGATTTTAACTGAGCCATCTCCCCAGTCCAAACCTGTCCGTACACCTGCTGGGTGTACGGGTCATTTTTGGGCCCTACACTGGAAGAATCCAAAAGGAGGCGATGCCTAGTAACAGGAAATACGCAGCAGGCAGAGGGAGAGATCACCTGGAAGCAACAGCTCAGATCAGCAAACAGACACAGCCAAATACACTAAGTGATGCGACTGAGATGTGGATGGGAGGAAATGCTGTCTGCCTCACGGGGCTCAGCGCACGTCTCCTCACAGCCAGGATGCAATACCCTCATCAGGCCACCTCCCCAGAGCGCGAGTCGCCTGATGGTCTCTGATGAGGAAGAGTGTGACGTTAAAGTGGGCAGGGGCCGAGTGTTCATTCTGGCTTCCAAATACCCTCTTGTTGTGTTGTTGTTTATTTACGAGAGAGAGAGAGAGAGAGATTGAGAATGGGCATGCCAGGGCCTCCAGCCATTGCTGCACCCAAACTCCAGACACCTAGGTCACCATACGCATCTGGCTTACATGGGACCTGGGAAATCAAACCTTAGTCTTAGACTTCGCAGGCAAGCCCCATCACCACTAAGCCATCTCTCTAGCCTTCCAAATACCCTTTTATGTCAAGGTCAAAGATCAACTTGAGGGGCTGGAGAGATGGCTTAGCAGTTAAAGATGCTTGCTTGCAAAGCCTTACAGTCTGGGTTCGACTCCCCAGTAACCACATGGGGCCAGATGCACAAAGTGGCACAACGTGTCTGGAGTTCGTTTGCAGGGAGGAGCAGGCGGCTCTGGAATGCCCGTTCTTGCCTCTCTCTCCTTGAAAATAAATAAATAATAAAAATAGAAAAAATAAAAAATCAGCTTGGAAGAGTTCAATGACACGATAGGCTATTATATAAATAATAAGTAAAACTCAGTAACTGATAATACAACTTAAGATCAGCCTCTGGCTAAAGCCCTAACAAACACGAGCTCCTCAACCCCCAGATTACTATCAGGGTTCTGTTTCTTGGGAAGCAAATGAGCATCCCTGCTCGATTAAATCCCTCTTAACTTTAAGGCAGCACCACACAAAACTTTGCCTAGTTCCCAGTTTCTTCCTGTCTGAAAATCAGACCAGGAAGAGTGCAAATCTAATCACTGTGTTGGATTGGTAGGGTCCTTGGCTTGCAGATGTAGTCATCCGGGTTGACGCTCAGGGTCCTTGGCTTGCAGGCGTAGTCATCCGGGTTGACGCCCAGGGTCCTTGGCTTGCAGGTGTAGTCATCCGGGTTGACGCCCAGGGTCCTTGGCTTGCAGGCACAGCCATCCAGACGGGCACAAAGCTAAACGGCAATGTGAATTACTCACTCTAACAACGGAAGTGCATAGCAAGCTGATTGCCACGTGTTCACTAATGGAAGTGCAAAGCAAGCTGATCGCCACGTGCTCACTTACAGGTTTCCAGATGCTTCCACACTGCTGCAATGAAATGGGAGGAAGATGAGGAGGAATGAGAGGAAGATGAGGGAGTACCTGGGTACAGAACAAGCCTGCTAGAAATGGATGATGAAAAGGCCATCCGTGGAGAGTAGTTCAGCGGTTAAGGCACTTGCCTGCAAAGCCTAAGGATAGGGTTTGAATTCCCCTGGACCCATGTAACATCAGATGCACAAGGTGGTACATGGGTCTGGAGTTCGTTTGCAGTGGCTAGAGGACCTGGCGAGCCCATTCTCTCTCTATCACGTCTCTTTCTCTCAAATAAATAAATAAATAAGTAATTTGGTGGGGTGTGGTGAGGTAGGGTCTCACTCTAGCTGAAGTTGACCTGAAATGTACTCTGTAATCTCAGGGTGACCTTGAACTCATGGCGATACTTTTGCCTCTGCCCCCCAAGTGCTGGGATTAAAGGAGTGTACCAAAACGCCTGGCTAAAATATGTTTTTTAATAAATATTTTATTTACTTATTTATTTATTTATTTATTTATTTATTTATTTATTTATTTATTTGAGAGAAAGAGGAACAGAAAGAGAGAGAGAGAGAGGGGTTGGGAAAGAAAGAGAATCAGTGTCCACTTGTGCATCTGGCTTATGTGAGTCCTGGAGAATCAAACCAGGATCATTTGGCTTTGCAGGCAAATGCCTTAATTGCTAAGCCATCTCTCCAGCCCAAATATGTTTTCTTTTTTTCAAAGGCCATCCTTGAGAAATTCAGAGCAGCTTGATTTTCAAATGAATGACAGAAAGACTGGCTTCACTGACCTGCAGCCGCTCCTGGGGCAGCAGGAGGACACTCAGCTTTTCTCATTGGGGTTCTTCCATGTTTTCAGCGGGGGTGCACGAGGGAGGTAAGTTACCAGGGTGAGTTCTCCTTCCTCCACCACGTCATGAGTGCAAAGCATCCCTTTCATCTCCTGCCTGTCTTCTAGAAACCACTTCACAGGTGAGGTAACGGAAACTGAGAGGGGACAGGTGGCTTGACTGAAAGTGACAGTCTGCAAGAGCTCGAGTGAGGATTTCCGTCCAGCTCTGTGGAGTGGGAGTATGCCAGCCAGAGGCGGAGGGTCAGATCCAAGCTGGTGTGTTTTTGTCAATAAAGTTTTACTGGAATTCAACCACACTCACTCACTCCCCCACTGTCCGTGGCTGCTTCTGTTTTGTTTTGCTACATGGCCCTTACAGAAAATATTGGCCGACCTTTGAAATGGAGCCTCCTGTTGTTATTAGGATCTGGGTGAAGTAGGCAACCAGAGAGAGATGAAAGCCATCTTATTTTCTTCTCTTGTTTGCTGAGACATGACATCAGCCTTCTTTTCTCCTCCTCACCCACCGATCACTTAGCACACAAAAGCTCATAGAAGTGGGAGGCTGAAGGATTCCCCAGGAGTGTTTGTTTACTGGCATGTCACTCCAGCAGGACTCTCGGTCTCTAAAGCCACATTTAAAATTTATATTTTTACTTGGAGAGAGACAGACAGACAGAGAATAGGCATGCCAGGGCCTCTCAGCTGCTGTGAACGAACTCCAGATGCGTGCGCCCCCTTGTGACCATGTGCGGCATTGCGTGCTTGAGTCACTTTTGCGTCTGGCTAAATGTGGGACCTGGAGATTCGAACAGGCATTCTTAGGCTTCTCAGGCAGGCGTCTTAACTGCTAAGCCATCTCCCCAGCCCCTAAAGCCATATTTTTAATAAGGGCATCAACGTGGCACCCCCTTCCACAAGCCCACAGGAGATAGGAACGCCCTGCCCAGCCGATTGGGTGTCAGCTGTGGACAGCTGCAAATTGTCTGAACCAGGACAGATGTTGCCCGCTGTGTCTCTCCTCTTTCATTTGAAAACTTTGCGAGGGGGAAGATGAGAACGCTGTTAGGAAAATGAATGTGTTGATTCTAATTATCCAAGCAGGCGGCAGAGGTGCCATGTGGCAGGCCTGGTCTCCGAGTCATTTACTTGGAACGCAGCCAAGGCAAGGCTAGGGAAGGGTGTACACAGTCCAAGTGAGAGAGCCCGGGACCCTGAACGTAAGATGAGGTGTCTATACGCCTGCAGGTTGGTGGTGGGTGGGGCGTGGCATTTGATGACATCATTTCTAGAATTATCAGAGTGGAAATGAGCTGACCCCCAGCCCAGGCTTGAGCCTGCTCTTGAGCTCAGAGCTTGCCCGTCCCGGGAGGCTCTGGGGTGTGCAGTGATTTGGTCTCATCCTCGAAATGATGATGATGGTGTTGGTGGTGGTGGTGGCAGTGGTGACTTAATTATGGTAACAGTGACGATGGGCTGACATGGTGCTGAACACACCTAAATTCCCAGCACTTGGGAGGCGGAAGCAGGAGGATTAGAAGTTCAAAGCCAGCCTGGGTTACATAGTAAATGTGAGGCCAGCCTGGGCTCGTGAGACCCTGCTTTAGAAAAAAAAGAAACTCGGGCTGGAAAGATGGCTTAGCGGTTAAGGCTCATGCCTGCAAAGCCTAAGGACCCCAATTCAACTCTCCAGGACCCACATAAGCCAGATGCACATGGTGGCACATGTGTCTGGAGTTTGTTTGCAGTGGCTGAAGTACTGGTGCGCCCATTCTCTCTCTCTCCCCCGTCTGTTTCTAATAACAAATAAATAAAAATAATTTTTAAAATCTTAAAAAAATAACCAACCCAACGATGATGGTTTTGATGGTAGTCACGGCAGTGAGGTGACGGTTTTCATGACGGCTGGTTTTGGTTAACGATGGTGACGAGGTGGGTGGTGTTGGCCATGATGACGGTGACTACAGTGACCATCGCGAGCATCCGCTGCTAGGCACTAGATAAACATTTGCACACATCACTTCTCCCACGTGCTAGGAAGGAATTGCAGGGCTCTTCCCCATCTTGTAACAGAGACACAGAAGGCAAGTACGTCACCAAAGTCACGCAAGGAGGAGGCAATGGGACAGAAATCTGTGTCGAGGCCTCCTTGCTCCCTCCCATCCATTTGCCCTGGCAGGTGCTTCTCTCCACAGATATTCTCATGCCTGCTATGTGCTGAGGAATGTTCTAGAGAAAAGGTGAGCCGAACGGTCTCTGTCATGAACATTCACCCAGGAAGCAGCCATAGGCGGCCATGCTAATGACAACTATGTTCCAATAAAACTTTATTGTCACAAGGTCAGAGGAGGCCAAACCTGGAGACATGTATATATGTATATGTATATATGGAGAGAGAGAGACAGAGAGAGAAGAGAGACAGAGAGACAGAGGCAGAGAGAGAGGCAGAGAGAATTGGCGTGATAGGGCCTCAGCCACTGCAAGCGAACTCCAGATGCTTGCACTATCTAGTGGACATATGCAGACTTGCGCTTGCCTCACCCTTGTGCATCTGGCTAAGGTGGGATCTGGAGAATGGAACATGGGTCCTCTGGCTTCGCAGGCAAGCACCTTAACCGCTAAGCTATCTCTCCAGCACTTTTTTTTTTTTTTGGTTTGTTTTGTTTTTGAGGTAGGGTCTCGCTAGCTCAGGCTGACCTGGAATTCACTGTGTAGTCTCAGGGTGGCCTTGAACTCATGGCGATCCTCCTACCTCTGCCTCCTGAGTGCTGGGATTAAAGGCATGCGCCACCACGCCCAGCTGTTTTTGTTTGTTTGTTTGTTTGTTTGTTTGTTTGTTTTTGAGGTAGGGTCTCACTCTAGCCCAGGCTGACCTGGAATTCACTCTGTAGTCTCAGGGTGGCCTCAGACTCACGGCGATCCCGCTACTTATGCCTTCCAGTGCTGGTATTAAAAGCTTGCACCACCATACCTGGCAGGTCAAGCTGTGTTTTGTGGCGCTGTCTTAGGGCAAGGGTGAGAGAGTAGGTGAGAACTTCTAACCACCACAACTCTATACCAGACCCACAGATTTACAGGGGGGCATTGGAGAGCAGAGGTGCTTGTGCTTACAACACCAGGAGCACAGAGGTGATGCTGGTTAGCAGGCAGAGAGTTCTGGATAGACAGGAAGAATGTGCTCAGCTGGTCTGCTGCACAGCAAGACGTATATATAGTTCATACATCGTATATTTCCAGATGAACAAAAGATGAGCTTTTAAATGCTCTACCCACAAAGAAATAACTAATGTTTGAAGTGGCATAAATACTCCATTAGCCTGATCTGATCATCTCACAATACACTGTGTTGAAATACCACATTGCTCTCCAGAATCTTACACAAGGATCCTGTGTCAGTTAAAAGTAATATAAAACCAGTTAGGGAGTTGGTTCCGTGGTTAAATGTGCTTGCTTGCAAAACCTGATGGCCTGGGTTTGATGCTCCCCATACCCATGTCTGGAGTTCATTTACAGTGGCAAGAAATTCTGGCAAACCCATTCTCTCTCTTTCTCCCTTCTCTCTCTCTGCTAATAAATAAATAAAATGAATAAATAGATAAATATTTTAAAGATAAAAGCATTGGAGAGATGGCTCAATAGTTAAGGTACTTGCCTGCAAAGCCTAATGACCCATGTTTGATTTCCCAGTACCCACGTAAAGCCATATGCGCAAAGTGGTGCATGCGTCTGGAGTCCAGTTGCAATGCCATTCTCTCTCTCTCTCTCTCTCTCTCTCTCTCTCTTCTCTCTCTCCCCCTTACAAATAAATATTTTTTTAAAAAAGTAAAATTATGACCCAATGAACGAATGGGAGTCTGGCTACTTTTAAAGAAACAGACCTTGGTCATTGTGGACAACTTCCTGCCACATTCCAGAGGAGACAAGTGAGGGACTGTCTCTCCCGGGACAAGGGAATGAAGCCATCTAGCACTCAGCTGTAGGCCAGGTAGAGACTGGACCTGGGATGGAGTGGAAAGAGCGGGGCTGGTGCTAACCAAGAGGCCATTTCTCTAACCCCAGTTGCACAAGCAGAAGTAGAGCTTCTGCCAGTCTGAGCTTAGAGATGTGAGCTGAGGCAGCAACACCTTGGGCCTTACAATTGGGTTTGCAATTCTGTGACTCGCACACAGGTCTTGATGTAGGAGCCCGCTTGTTCTAAAGGAGGCTGTTACCATGACGACTGGGCCTTAGAGACATGCCCAAAGCCTTTAGCTCATAACCAACTCACTCTGGCTTGGTCCAGTATTTCAGAGGAAGGAGCCTCCGGGATTGCCAGGTCCATTCTTCAGAAAGAGAAATGGAAAGAGTCTGACAAGGAAAGAGGTTTGCCCACAGGCAGAAGTGGGGCTCCAATCAGACCTCCTGGCTTGAAGAAGCTGCCCCCGCTAGGTGGGCTGGGTTGCTATTTCCTCTGCTTTGAAGCAAGCTCTACTGAAGGGAGACGGGAGGCTCATGAGACTGGAAATAATGAAGCTTAACTTCTCACAAATCTCATTAAACTCACCAAGCTCAGACAACACACAAGTTTACAAGAGTCACAAGAGCCCTCCTCCTTGGAAGGTGATAAAATCAGAGAACAACGGCTGGGAGAGGAGACTCTTTGGTGGATCAGCCTGCAAGTTGTGCAGGGAGCACCGGAGACACGGCTCTTCCGCGAGTTCTCACGCATGCTAGGGCGGGCTTTTGGGTGACGCGACTGCCTTTGAGTCAGCCAGGTTCCTGTAAGTAACCCCTCGCCCATGCTCCTACAACTCCAGTAAACTCATTGTTTTTACCCAGCTGGGCTTTGGTGGGATCATGTCTTTAGGCTGTTGGTAGTGCCCTATCTGGAGTAAATACACATTTGTCATAGCATAGTAAGCTAGCTACACCCTTGAGGAGCCCCCTTCTCTCCCTCCTTTCTATCCCAGCAGAATTAATAACAACAGAAAAGCTATAAAGAAGAGGAAGGAGGATTCAAGTCTGCGAAGCCAAAGGACCCAGCTTCGATTCCCCAGGACCCACGTAAACCAGATGCGCAGGTTGGCACATGCGTCTGGAGTTCGATTGCAATGGCTAGAGGCCCTGGCATGTCCATTCTCTCTCTGTCTGTCTCTCTTCTCTCTTTCACTCTCTCCCTCTGCTTACAAATAAATAACTTAAATTAAAAATAAAACAAGCAGAGATAAGATCTAAGAGAGATAAGATCCCAGCAAAACCCAGTGTCACAGCTGTGACCTCCGCAGTGGGCTTCTCTCTCCATCCTAGAAACCATCCCACCTGCTTCTGACAACCATATCCCAGCACCTATGGGAACTATTGACCGGGATTTCAATCCACGTGGTTATGAATTAACTCTCTGCTGACATTCCAGGCAGGACACACATCCTAGGACTCTCTAGCGAGCGATGACATCTTACGGGTGTGCCAGGGCGTGGTTCAGGGGGTGGGCAAGGAACCCAAGCAGAAGCAGTGAGATTCCTTTTCTGGGCGTTTGGCTGATCAGTGGAGCAGGGAGGGTGCTCGGCGAGGCTGATGGGCTGTTTGTTTCTCAGCTTGGCTGTGTGGCCACTAAGATGGGAAGCCTGTCTATTGGAATGACCACCAACACAGAGGGGGTGGGGAGAGAGGGATCTGGCCAGGACTTAACTTGTGCTGAGAAATGTTGAAGCCTATTTCTGGAAGCCCTGCTTATAGCATATGTCAGCACTCCCATGGTGACTAGTGTCAAGCTACTGCTGGGATGCAACTGAAGAACTGGGCAGAGCTGTGTGCGCAGTCAGCCCCGGCAAGCTAGTGCGAACTGACCCCAGCGTAGGAGATTAACCTTTGGGACATCATTCGAGTCCCCACGGTCCACTGGGTGTGAAACCAGAGGCCAGTGAATTTCTTCACTACATGAGCTCCTGAAGGAAGTTTCCCTGGCATAATTCCATGTGAGCTCTGTTGGTTTTCTTAAAACTAAAAGCACCCTAACTTTGACAAATCCATTCATCTCCCCCGCCCAATACACTTCCCAATCCAAGCCCACAGTTTTCCCCATTAAAATCAATTTTGCAGGATGGAAAGACAGGTCAGCGGTTAAAGGTGTTTGCTTGCAAATCTGGTAGGCCTAGGTTCGATTCCCCAGTACCCACATCAAGCCAGATGCATAAAGTGGCCCATGCATCTGGAGTTCATTTTGCCCTGGTGTGCCCACAGTCTGTCTGTCCATCTCTCTCTCTCTCTCCCTTAAATGAATAAGAATATTTTTAAACATTTATTGCTTCACCTCTTCTCATTGTTTATGACTAGTCCAGCCCCCAAAATAAGTCACCAGAAAGAGAGGTGCAACCCTTCAAACTGAATTACAGTTTGGGAATTCCTTGAAGATAGTAGTAAGCGGTTGCCTTACAAAGCCCTGGATTTCCTTGGGGCCATCTGATAATCAACCTTCCAGGTTTCCCTGACATGCAGTGATGTGAAACGTAATCTCATCTCGACAATTTCAATGGGATTTAGTTGAATAATTTAATGTACACCTACAGTATTCAATCAATACCCTCCCTCCCCTGTGCACCCTCTGTCTTAAGTAATTAACATGGTGAGGTGAAATTCCTTTGACTTCAGGCAAGTGTCACAATGCTGTTGATGAAGTGTCAGGGGACACAATGACTACCTGCTCCTGTTTGCCTTGCTGAGCCCTGGCGCCCTGTTTGTAATCGGTATTAGCGACTTTAAATTCTGATTAATTGCTGGAGAGCCACTTCCAATGCAGAAACAAAAGCCACAAGCCGGGGAGTAATAGACCCAATTATTCCGAGGTAGGCTTTCAGTAATAGATTTTTATTATCAGGATAACTCATCTCGTCTCGGAGGCAGGCATGGAGAAACTCATTTCATTAGATGCCAACACCTCTTGAATGGCGATACGCACATCCAAAGTTGGGATCGGAAGAAATCTGTTTCAGAAACATGCTAGCGGAATCAGGTCCCTTGTCTCTTTCTCATGACCAAGTTTCTTTGGCACAGGAATTGTTGTGGGGTCAGGGGACAAAGGGAGCACAATGATGGAAATGCCCAGGGTGCCCCTGACAGTGCTTAGCATGCAGGAAGCTGCGGAGGGTGGGGAGTCAGTGTGATCCACGTAAGTGAAGTTTATCAATACGTTGGGCTGTTTTGGATGGCACTGAGATAACGGGACAGTAATTAGGAGAACTGTCTCCCTGTCAGGGGAGCTATAAAGAATGTTATTTATACCCAGCTTGTGGCCCCAAATGCCCTCCATATGGAATGACTTTTTAAATACCTCACTTCCCAGCTGAAATAATTCATCTTTATGAGCTCCAGTTCAGAGCCATTTGCAAGCAGAAAATGCTCGGAGCTTTGTAAAATGAACCCCTTAACTCTGGGTGGAGAGAATGCTGGGGGCAAGCCACGGAAGGGGAGCGGAGTTCTCAGCTAAGCGCCGAGCACATGGGTGTAAAAAGCAAAACACAGAAATGAAAACACATTTGAAAACCAAACAGACTCTGGCCCTGGGCTCCTCAAGGCTCTTACTGAATGTGCTTCGACTGTGATAAAACGGAAGGCAGGGAGGGGGGGCATATGGAAGAGGCAGCATTCTAGAGATTTCTATGGACAATTACAGTTTAGTTTTTGTTGTTTTGTAGTTGATGTGATTGTACTAATTTTACAGGACAATAGGACCCCGATCTGCTGGGGAAAGTATCCTACTTAAAAATTTTTTTTTTTATTTGAGAGAGAGAGTATGGATGTGCTAGGGCCTCTTGCTGCTGCAAATGAATTCCAGATGCATGCACCACTTTGTGCATCTGGCTTTACATGAGTACCAGGGGAATCAAACCCAGGCCAGCAGGCTTTGCAAGTAACTGCCTTTAACCACTAAGCCATCTCTCCAGCCCAATTTTGCATATATATATATATATAATTTTTATTTCTTTATTTGAGAGAGGAAAAGAGAGAGAGAGAAAAGGCAGATAAGAGAGAGAACTGGGCATGTCAGGGCCTCTAGCCATTGCAAATGAACTCCAGATGCATGCGCCACCTTGTGCATCTGGCTTTTGTGGGTCCTGGAGAGTTGAACCTGGGTCTTTAGCTACTAAGCCATCTCTCCAGTTCCCAATCTTGCTTTTAAAATGAGTGCTAAGATTGAGTCTTCTGATTTCAACCTCTGTCTCCTCCCAGTCCACCAATGGGCTTCTAACCCAAGCATGGGCCCCTCTCCATGGAGAGCCCCTTCCCCCTCCTGGGAGGCTCCAAGCCAAAGCCTGCTCAAAGCAGCTCATTATTAAATTGTCGGGAATTTTGCAAGCTAGTCCTCAAAGACAGCTATTATTAAAATTAAATTACAGGAACTGACAATTACATTAAAAATGAAGATGAGGGCAGTCCCAGGTAAAACCCAGTCCCCACATAAAACCAGATGCACAAAGGAGTGCTTATGTCTGGAGTTCATTTGCAGTGGCAGGAAGTCCTGGCACGCCCATACACACTCTCTCTCTCTCTCTCAAATTAAGAAGTTTTTTTTTTTTTTTTTTAACTATTTAGAGAGAAAGAGCAAGCAAACGAGAGAGAAAGAGAGAGAATTGGTACACCAGTGCCTCCAGCCACTTAAATCGATCTCCAGACGCATGCGTCACCTTGTGCATCTATCTGGCTTACGTGGGATCTGGGGAGTTGAACATGAGTCCTTTGTCTTTGTAGGCATGTGCCTTAACCACTAAGCCATCTCTCCAGCCCCAATTTTTTTTAATTTTTTTATTATTTTATTTATTTTTGGAGAGAGAGAGACACAGAGAGAGACAGACAGAGAGGGAGAGGGAGACAGATAGAGATGGGCACGCCAGCAGTCTCTCAGTTGCTGTGAATGAAATCCAGATGTGTGCGCCCCCTTGTGGTCAAGTGCGGCATTGCGCCCTTGCGTCACTTTGTATCTGGCTAAACGTCGACCTGGAGATTGGAACCAGGTTCTTAGGCTTAGGAGGCAGGTGCCTTAACCGCTAAGCCATCTCTCCAGCCCCAATTTTTTTTATATGAAGATGATCCTCTCATGTTTCCTGATTATTTTACTAATAATTTACTATAGCTACACTTTTCAGTGCCTGTTTTCCCTGTGTGGCAGAAATGACACATGACTGGTGTCCTCAGGACCCTGCCTTCCCAGCTCTCTGTTTAGCAACCATGGGAAGCAACCCCAGCAACTGGAAGCCACAAGAAGCCAGGGATGCACCCGTAACCCCAGGAGCCAGTGGCTGAATATTTATTAGCCCAACACTGGCCCCAGCTCTTTTCCTGATGGTCTGGTCGAGGACTCTAAGATCCAGATTCATGTACGCATTCCACCACACCCAGCCAGGGAAGGCGTTTTCCTTACAGGGAAACTGGCCGGTGCCGGGGAAGGCCCAGACCGCTGGGAACTAGTCCCTTACTGGCTTTAGACCTCACTTCTCGTTTCAGTTTTCCCTTCTGAAGATGGAAAATACACCCCAAAGTAAGAGTGGATCCATAATTCATGAAGCATGCATAATTGATCCTGGATTTAACAGAAGTAGAGCCATAAGTGGTTGTCTATTAACTATTTATGACCTTGCCCGGGCGCTGACAAGCCAGACGTGGGGAGGAGATCACACCCATGCTCCCATGTTTTATTTAAACATTATTAAAAGTACACAGTCTGCAGCGAGGCCTTCAATCCCACCCGGAATTGGATTGTGCGTGAAGCCGTCTCTGGGTCTCAGAAAGGTTAGCAGTGGGTTCTGTTAGAAATGCCACTGTTCTCTTTCTGTGGAGATGGAGCCAAGGAGTCCCTTCTCCCACTTCTCCCACCTCCCACTCCTCCTTGGGTGCTTCTCTCCAGCTGCTTTGTAACCTGGGGTACTTTGCTCCCACTGCCCCAAGCCTCAGTTGATATCATGTGTAAAATGGGGAGTGACATAGACAAAGTTCCAGGGAGGATTATGATCAGACCATGGGTTCCTAGCAAGGGGGAAATTTTTGCACCCCCCCAGGGACATTTCATAACATGTGGACACATTTTTAATTATTATTATTGAGACAGAGACGGAGAGGAAGAGGCAGAAAAAGAGAGAATGGGCGCACCAGCAGCCTCTCAACCACTGTGAACAAACTCCAGATGCGTGCACCCCCTTGTGGGCAAGTGTGGCGCTGTGCCCTTGCATCACTTATGCGTCTGGCTAAACGTGGGAACCTGGAGATCGAACGGGCATTCTTAGGCTTGGCAGGCAGGTGCCTTAACCACTGAGCCATCTCTCCAGCCCTGGACACATTTTTTGATTGTGACAACAGGGACAGGAGTACTGCTTGCAACTGGCAGGTAAAAGGACAGGGATGTCATTAAAGATATTAATGAGCACAACCACACCGCACCTCCCCCACCACTACTATAGAGAATTAATAATGTCAAGGCTTGAGAAATCCTCGTTTACACAATCGAAAAGGAATAATTTTTATGAATAATTTCTGAAGTGTACCTGAAAGACTGATACCATGAGTCTAAAAGGTATGAGTAAAGGGCTTTGAATGGGTCAGAGCTAGGCTCAAATTCTGACTCTGCTACGCACTGAGAATATGACTTTAGAAAAGTCATGCTTCACCTCTCTGTCTCTTGGTTCTTTGTTTAAACAATTTTTTTTTTAAAAAAGAGAGAGAGAATTGGCATGTCAGGACCTCAGCCCCTGCAATCAAACTCCAGACGCTTGCACCACCTAGTGGGCATGTGCGACCTTGCGCTTGCCTCACCTTTGTGCATCCGGTTTACATGGGATCTGGAGAGTCGAACCTGGGTCCTTAGGCTTCACAGACAAATGCCTTAACCACTGAGCCATCTCTCCAGCCCTCTCCTGGTTCTTTTAGTCATAAGAATAAAGGGCGGGAACCCTGTGTTTAACTCACAGCCCAACATGCAGTGAGGGGTGAATACTAGCTTTTGTTATCACCATAAACTGTCATGGGAACCGAGCAGGGTTTGGAAGTGGGACCGGGGCAATTTTGACGGCTTTTGAATGGAAGAAGAAAAGTCAGAGGCAATGGGAGAGCGAGCGAACAGGAAGAAAGTGGCATCTAATGAGTGCCTTTAGTGTCTAAGTACCGTGGTTACACCCTTCCATGGTTCAGGTGGCACAAGAGGTCCCCCAGTATTAACTTAGCTATGCCAAAGGTTCAGACTCCAAATCTGATGTTCTTTCTAGCTCTCTGTCGAGGGTTGACCCCCAATATTCATATTCACTCAGAACCTCAGGATGTGACTCAGGTTAGCACTGGGTTCTGCTAGAAATACTACTCTTCTGTATGTGGAAGTAAGGTTCTTCTTAGCCGTGATTAGTCTAAGAAGGAAATGGTACTGAGAGAGGAATGTGTAATGGCTTGAATACAAAATGTGTCCCACGGGTTCATGATTCGAATGTGTGGCCCCCTGGCTGGCGGTGCTACTGTGGCAGCTTTTGGAAATTAAGGAGGCAGGACCCGGCTAGATGAAGTAGGTCACTGGGAATAATTGTTGGGGTCATATTGTCCCTTATCCCTAACTGCTTCGTGTCTTGTTCTCTGCTTCCTGGCCTACCATAATATGAACTGAATTCCTCCCCCCACGCTGTCCCCATCATGGTGGACTGGTCCCTGTGGAATTGTGAGGAAACATAATCCTTCCTTCGTGAAGTTGTTCTACGAGGCATTTTGGTCACAGTGACATGAAAAGTAATTAACATGGGTGTCACTAAATCCAATAACCAGTGGCCTTATAAGAATAGGACATACAGGGACAAGAGGAGAGAGCCATATGGGGACAGAGACAGAGATGAGAAGATGCAGCCACCAGCCAGGAACACCGGGAGCACGAGATATCAGACGGCAACAGAGTGTCTCCCCTGGAACCTTCAGAGGGCGGTGGTCCTGCCAACATTGGATTCCAGAACTGGGACACAACAGATCTCTCTCGTTTGAAGACATCTTGGTTTTCTTTTTTTGTTTATTTGTTTGTTTTGTAACTCTTCTAACAGCTTAAGGAGACAAATACTTGGTCTCCCCCCAACACAAGTCCACACAGTTCTGTGCGCCACAGAGGTAGGATGGGGTGGTGAGGCGAGAGGAGGATCGTAAATTGGAATTGGCACAGTGATAAGATAGGACGGAGAGGAGAAAGAAGCGAGTGGTGAAGACTCTGGGTTTGCACACGGGTCTATGACTTTCTGGAGATCTGCCCATCGCCTGACCCAGCAGACATTCACTAGATACCTGCTCAGTGCAATGAAGAGAGGGACCAGGGTTCCCGGCTGTGCGTCACAACAGAATACCTGAGCTTGGGTCACTCATTCCGCAGGGACGTGCATTTGGTTCATGGGAAGTCTGTGAGGATGGGGCCTTCATGGGAGAAGGGCAAGTAGTGCAATAGTGAGAAGAAGCAAGAGGAGGCTGCATTCCATTTTGTAAGATTCATTCTGCAGAAAATAACCAGTCCCACACTCACGCCACTCGTGGGCTGGAGAAATGGCTGAAGTGACTTTTGTCAGGTATGCTGACATAGCATCAAGGAAAGTGATGAGTGGGGGAAGCCTCCGCCCTATGCCTCACCTGCAAGCTGGAAATTCAGAGGCAAATGAAACCCAGTCTTTCCATCGAGCAGGACATGAATGCAGGCAAGGGTAACAAGCAGGGACATCACAAATCGTGTAGTGAGTGGCGAGGTGGGGTGGAAAGAAAATACTTGATCTGAACCATGAAGGCTGAGGAGGCAAGTTGAAGAATAGCATAGCATTGGTCTCCACTACTGCCTTTGCATGAGCAGAGCGGGTGGCTGAGGTAGATCCACAGAGGATGTGTGTGAGCAGAGCGTGTGGCTGAGGTAGACCCACAGAGGATGTGTGAGCAGAGTGTGTGGCTTAGGTAGATCCACAAAGGATGTGTGTGAGCAGAGAGTGTGGCTGAGGTAGATCCACAGAGGATGTGTGTGAGCGGAGCGTGTGGCTGAGGTAGACACACAGAGGATGTGTGTGAGCAGAGCGTGTGGCTGAGGTAGATCCACAGAGGATGTGTGTGAGCAGAGCGTGTGGCTGAGGTAGATCCACAGAGGATGTGTGTGAGCGGAGCGTGTGGCTGAGGTAGACACACAGAGGATGTGTGTGAGCAGAGCGGGTGGCTGAGGTAGATCCACAGAGGATGTGTGTGAGCAGAGCGGGTGGCTGAGGTAGACCCACAGAGGATGTGTGTGAGCAGAGCGGGTGGCTGAGGTAGACCACAGAGGATGTGTGTGAGCAGAATGTGTGGCTGAGGTAGACCACAGAGGATGTGTGTGAGCAGAGCGTATGGGTGAGGTAGACCACAGAGGATGTGTGTGAGCAGAGCGTATGGGTGAGGTAGACCACAGAGGATGTGTGTGAGCAGAATATGTGGCTGAGGTAGACCACAGAGGATGTGTGTGAGCAGAGCGTGTGGCTGAGAAGATCCACAGAGGATGTGTGTGAGCAGAGCGTATGGGTGAGGTAGACCACAGAGGATGTGTGTGAGCAGAGCGTGTGGCTGAGAAGATCCACAGAGGATGTGTGTGAGCAGAGCGTGTGGCTGAGGTAGATCCACAGAGGATGTGTGTGAGCAGAGCGTGTGGCTGAGAAGATCCACAGAGGATGTGTGTGAGCAGAGCGTGTGGCTGAGAAGATCCACAGAGGATGTGTGTGAGCAGAGCGTGTGGCTGAGAAGATCCACAGAGGATGTGTGTGAGCAGAGCGTATGGGTGAGGTAGACCACAGAGGATGTGTGTGAGCAGAGCGTGTGGCTGAGAAGATCCACAGAGGATGTGTGTGAGCAGAGCGTGTGGCTGAGGTAGATCCACAGAGGATGTGTGTGAGCAGAGCGTGTGGCTGAGGTAGATCCACAGAGGATGTGTGTGAGCAGAACGTGTGGCTGAGGTAGATCCACAGAGGATGTGTGTGAGCAGAGCGTGTGGCTGAGGTAGATCCACAGAGGATGTGTGTGAGCAGAGCGTGTGGCTGAGGTAGATCCAGAGAGGATGTGTGTGAGCAGAGCGTGTGGCTGAGGTAGACCCACAGAGGATGTGTGTGAGCAGAGCGTGTGGCTGAGGTAGATCCACAGAGGATGTGTGTGAGCAGAGCGTGTGGCTGAGGTAGATCCACAGAGGATGTGTGTGAGCAGAACGTGTGGCTGAGGTAGATCCACAGAGGATGTGTGTGAGCAGAGCGTGTGGCTGAGGTAGATCCACAGAGGATGTGTGTGAGCAGAGCGTGTGGCTGAGGTAGATCCACAGAGGATGTGTGTGAGCAGAACGTGTGGCTGAGGTAGATCCACAGAGGATGTGTGTGAGCAGAGCGTGTGGCTGAGGTAGATCCACAGAGGATGTGTGTGAGCAGAGCGTGTGGCTGAGGTAGACCACAGAGGATGTGTGTGAGCAGAGCGTGTGGCTGAGGTAGACCACAGAGGATGTGTGTGAGCAGAATGTGTGGCTGAGGTAGACCACAGAGGATGTGTTTGAGCAGGGCGTGTGGCTGAGGTAGATCCACAGAGGATGTGTGTGAGCAGGCGTGTGGCTGAGGTAGACCCACAGAGGATGTGTGTGAGCAGAGCGTGTGGCTGAGGTAGATCCACAGAGGATGTGTGTGAGCAGAGCGTGTGGCTGAGGTAGATCCACAGAGGATGTGTGTGAGCAGAACGTGTGGCTGAGGTAGATCCACAGAGGATGTGTGTGAGCAGAGCGTGTGGCTGAGGTAGATCCACAGAGGATGTGTGTGAGCAGAGCGTGTGGCTGAGGTAGATCCACAGAGGATGTGTGTGAGCAGAACGTGTGGCTGAGGTAGATCCACAGAGGATGTGTGTGAGCAGAGCGTGTGGCTGAGGTAGATCCACAGAGGATGTGTGTGAGCAGAGCGTGTGGCTGAGGTAGACCACAGAGGATGTGTGTGAGCAGAGCGTGTGGCTGAGGTAGACCACAGAGGATGTGTGTGAGCAGAATGTGTGGCTGAGGTAGACCACAGAGGATGTGTTTGAGCAGGGCGTGTGGCTGAGGTAGATCCACAGAGGATGTGTGTGAGCAGGGCGTGTGGCTGAGGTAGATCCACAGAGGATGTGTGTGAGCAGAGCGTATGGGTGAGGTAGACCATAGAGGATGTGTGTGAGCAGAGCATATGGGTGAGGTAGACCCACAGAGGATGTGTGTGAGCAGAGCGTGTGGCTGAGGTAGACCCACAGAGGATGTGTGTGAGCAGAGCGTGTGGCTGAGGTAGACCACAGAGGATGTGTGTGAGCAGAATGTGTGGCTGAGGTAGACCACAGAGGATGTGTGTGAGCAGAATGTGTGGCTGAGGTAGACCACAGAGGATGTGTTTGAGCAGGGCGTGTGGCTGAGGTAGATCCACAGAGGATGTGTGTGAGCAGAGCGTGTGGCTGAGGTAGATCCACAGAGGATGTGTGTGAGCAGAGCGTATGGATGAGGTAGACCACAGAGGATGTGTGTGAGCGGAGCGTATGGGTGAGGTAGACCCACAGAGGATGCACTTCAAGGGCTGCAAAGACCATATGAGGTTGGCTCGACTGTGTCCTAAGCACCAAGGACAGCCCTGTGGAAGTAACACAGCCTCATGTATTCCTTCTCGAAAGCTCTGGGAGGACGGCAAGTGTGGAGACAAATAGAAAGCAGGGCATCCCAGCTCAGGGGTGACACAGCCTAACTGAAATCAGGGCACAAGGAAAATGGAGGAGGGGACAGATGTGGATTATGGCTGGAGTCAGCATGTCTGACCATAACCTTGTGGAAGTGGGAGGGCCTTCTGGCCAGCAGCCCCACTGGTGAGCTATGGTACCATACAAGTTCCCTGGGACCTGTGAACCGAGCACCCAGCTCCATGGAACGTTGAAACCGAGGCAGAGGAGAACAGACCCAGGAGGCGCAGCTTCTATGACAGGCTTGTGAGGCTGAAAACAGGTGACAAGTTGGCTTCTTACCAGCACCCTGGCTTCCCTAGGCTCGCTATATGCCCTGTTCTAGGGCCAACACCGTTCCCCCAGGCTCTGAGACCATCACATAACAACGGGCTATCAATTTCTGGATGAGCTGTCTCCTCGGCCCAACGACAGAGCGGCTTGAGTGATTCAGTGACAGAATATTCTATTCTCCATAATGGCCCCTGGAGTCGCCAGGAATAGTGCATTTACTAAAATTAATGGCAAATCCTCATTTTTCTTTTTTCTTTTCTTTTTTTTTTCTTCTGGGCATAGACGTTCCATCGGCGGGGTAATTGATGCTGATCTGGATGTGCCGGTGAGCCAGCCGGGGGATAAATCATTGGCATGCAACAGCCCGCAGCCCTTTAAACCAACACCAACAGTGACGAATGGCCCGGGCTGGGGACAGGCGGAAAGGATGCGGACAGGAGATCCATCAACATCCTTCTTGTGTTCACCGGGCCCAGGGGGCCAGAACCTTCCCTGGTCTCTTTCGAAGGAGCCATTTTTCAGCAGGGTTGGGTTGAAAGGACAGCAAGGTGTCACAGGAGTATCTCTGTGCTGGACACACAAGGTCACAGATAACAGCTCTGCCGTTCCTGGCGCTGCTGCCCTTCTGGGAGAGCTCTCACCTCTATGCTGCCATACTGTCCACCCACCGGAGCTGATGGTCAATGTCAGGGAGATATTAGTTCAGCAAACTCCTTCATTGAGAGCATGAGCGGATACTTGGACTGCGGTGTCAGGAAATTCCTTCTATTCCTTCCAGGGGGATTCAAAATTTCATTTTAAAAGATGTTAGATGAAGAGGGTAATGCTGTCCCCTAAGAAATGGTGGAGATAGTGGGAAGGGGAGAAAGACACAGTTCCAAGGGCGCATGACTCCTAGTTTTCCCGTCAATGCATTTGTGTGAAATCCATTAATAGCGGCCTTAGTAATTGTCAGCCAGACTGCTCTTACTATGACAAAGCACTTACTAAGAAAGAAGTTTGAGCTGGGCGTGGTGGCGCACGCCTTTAATCCCAGCACTCGGAAGGCAGAGGTAGGAGGATTTCTGTGAGTTCGAGGCCACCCAGAGACTACATAGTGAATTCCAGGTCAGCCTGGGCTAGAGTGAGACCCTACCTCGAAACAAACAAACAAACAAAGAAGTAAGTTTGATTTTTAGCTCACTTTTCCAGAGACTTCAGTCTTTGGTCACTTGACACTGGTGCTCTGGGCCTGTGGTGGCCCAGGACATCCTGGTGAGAGGTAGAGAAAGCCACTCACCTCACAGAAGCCATGCAAGAGAGAGAAAAGAGAGAGAGAAGGAGAGAGAGATTGGAAGGGGCTTGTGTCTCCACAGTTCTTTCAAGGGCACATGCCCAGTGTGGTGGTTTGAATGAGATATTCTCCCATATCCCCTGGGTTTTGAATGCCTGGTCCCCAGCTGGTGGCAATTTGAGAGGCGGGGCCTTGCTGAAGGAAGTGTGTTTCTGGGAGTGGATTTAGGGGTGTTAGAACCCAGCTCCCCCTTGCCAGAGCTCAGCTCACTCTCTTGCTGCTTCCTGCCAGCTGCTGTGGCAAGACGTGATGCCCAGCCTCTGCTCTGCCGTCCTTTCCCTGCCACGCTGAAACATCCCCTTGAGACTGTGAGCCAAAATAAACCCTTTCCTCCTGTGGTAGTTTGAATATATGTCCCCCAATATATTCAGTGTTTTATTAGTTAAAGTTTGCATCTGCAATCACCTTGCTAGAGGCAATGTCACTGGGGGCCGGTCTTATGGTGTTAATGGTGGGTTTGAGATTCCATTGTAAAGATATGCAAATGTGCCTAGCAGGAGTTCCTGAAGTGTGCTGTGTGACCTTTTGGCTGTAGTTTTGCCCTGTGTGCTGTGGTGGCTGGGTCTTTGCTCTCTTGACTGGTCCTGTGAGAGCAGGCCATTTCTCCTGCCCTTATGGAACTTCCCCTGGATCTGTAAGCTTCAATAAATAATATCCCTTCCTCCATAACTGTGCCCGGTCTGGAAGTTCATCTCAGCGAACCTGAAGCTGTCTGCTACACCTCCGATCTGCTACTTTTTCAAAGGTAGGGTTTCACTCTAGCTCAGGCTGACCTGGAGTTCACTATGTAGTCTCATGATGGCCTTGAATTCATGGTGATCCTCCAACCTTGCTCTCAAATGCTGCCTTTGGCTGGCTGTTTTTTCCCTAGCAATGACAAAGTGTCTATACCATCCAGTGTCCTAACTTCTTTCTACGAGGCCCCCCCCACTTAAAGGTCTCACTACCTTCCAGTAGTGCCACAGGCTCAGCCACCAAGCCATCGACACATAGGCCTATGAGGACCTGTATGGTCCAAACTATAATGGTTCCCCTTGTAGACAGTGATAGGTCCTGCTGCCTGATGGGCCCTGCATGGGGCTTGGCCCATGGCACCTTCTATGAATACACACCACGTGAATGAAAGAAGGAGAGAAGTCTGAAGTTCTTTGCATGGGTTTTGTTGATGCTTTGCCTGTCTTAAGGGAATGGGAGAGGAGGCACATAGATGGGTGGTCGCAGATCTGGACCTAAGCAGGTGGGTGAGCCCCGAGAAGCCCAGGCAGAGTCTGGGATGCCACAGAAGCTGGCAGCATCTATGATCCCTGACGTGTCCGCATTATAAGTTTCCACACAGCAAGGAACAGCTCACACACCCTAGCCGTGCTCCCCCTCATCCTCACCAGTGCCTGCCTCTGAGCCCAGAGCTGGTGCCAAGCAGAGACAGATACAACCATTCATCAGTGATGTCAGAAAGACCAGCCCTCTGGAGAGATGGCTTAGCGGTTAAGGTGGTTGCCTGCAAAGCCAAAGGAATCAGGTTCAACTCCCCAGGACCCACATAAGCCAGATGCACAAGGGGGCGCACGCATCTGGAGTTCATTTGCAGTGGCTGGAGGCCCTGGCAGGCCCATTCTCTCTCTCTATCTCTGTACCTGCCTATTTCTGTATCTCTCTCATAAATAAATAAATAAATAAATAAATAAATAAATAAATAATATTTTTTTTAAAAAATAGTGGCAACTTCCCAGGGCATGAGGGCAAGGCACATAGTGGAGGGCAGACAGGTAGGTGAATTTGGAACACCCACTCTCAGCAAGAGGCTGGGTCCTCTGCAGGTGTCCAAGCTCTTGGTACCCAGCGTGCAGCCTTGTTTCGAAGGCTATGGTGCCTTTAGGAAGTGAGGCCCAGTGGCTGGCTGTACGAGATCTCTGGAGGTGGGCCTTTGAAGACCAACACTGCCCTTGGTTCTGGGGGCAGTTCTCTCTGCTCCTGGTTCATGTCATGTGCAGACACTGGCTAGCACAAGCTCCCGCGGCCACAGACTGAAGCACTCTTGCCACCATGCCTTCTCCACCACAGTGGAGTGGAGTACGTGAAACCCTGAGCCGACACGGACCTCTCCTCCCTTAGCTACAGAGACGCCAAAGCAGCCAACGCAGGCTGCTGGCCTCACACTGTCCCTTTGCACTTTGCTGTCCCCCAAGACCCCCGAGGAGAGTGTGGACTGTGCCAGCTGTCTTCTAACACCCACCAAGCACACGTGAGTTTCCCTCCTGGAATGAGATTAGGGCGAGGTGAGTTTATTTCGAATGCTACTGAGGTAGAGCTCTCAAGATCAACCCAAGTTGGCCTGAGGAGATGGGCTCAGCAGTTAAAAGTGCTTGCTCACAAAACCTTACAACCTGGGTTCAATTCCTCAGTCCCCACATAAAGCCAGATGCACAAAGTGGTGCATGCGTGTGGAGTTCATTTGAAGTAGCAAGAGGCCCTTGGTGCTCTCATTCTCTCTCTCTCTCTCTCTCTTTGCTTGAAAATAAATACATTAAAAAAAAAAAAAAGATCAGACCAAGGGGTTGGAGAGATGGCTTAGTGGTTAAGGCACTTGTCTGCGAAGCCTAAGGACCCAGGTTTAATTCCCCAGTACCCACATAAGCTAGATGCGCAAGGTTGGACATGCATGTGGACTCTGTGGGTGGCTGGAGGCCCTGGCACACCCATTGTCTCTCTCTCTCTCATCTGCTTCTCTCTCAAGTATATTAAAAAATTTTTAAAAAATCAGACTAAGCTCCATTTAGAGGGGGTGGGCTCTAAAACCAATGGCAATTGTCCTAAGAGCAGGGGGATAGTGGAGGGCTGCACCCTCTGAGCAGACAAGGAGGCATAGGCTGGCGCTTTGATGTCACAGGTCAGGAAGGCTCTTATCAGAAGACAGATAAGGTCAGGAATGAGTCTTCAGAGTGACCCAACCAAATTCCTTGACTTCAGACTCCACAGCCGTGCAAAAAAGAAAAACCCTCCTGTGGCCTTGTGTCCTCCCATCAAAGTCATTGGGTGTGCCAGCCACAGGAAGCTGACACCAGAATGCAGAGGGAGTTCACCCTTACAGTCAGACAACAAGAGCAGCTGGGCTCATTCCAGCACGCATCCAAGCCCGGTGTTTTGCAATTTCGTGCTGTTCTGTTTTCCTGAGAGAGCTGTATCTCGGCATATCTCATTTTATCACACATTTACTACTGCGTCCCTTACTGCATTGTTTATGAATTGAGGGCTTGTGTGGAAAGCCCTGTGTGGGAGCAAGTCCATCGGCCCGTTTTCCCCGACTCAGACAATCATGAATAACTTCTACCATGTTTAAGTAGCTCTCAGCAGGCGCGTTGGCTTTTAGCTACAACGTCATTGTACTTAAAACTATAGCTCTGATGGTTTCAATCAGGTGGCCCCCAAACCTGACAGCTGGGAAGGTCATGAGCCCTAAGGCAGTAACTCATGTGTTTTAAATACTTGGTCCCCAGCTGGTGGCAATTTGGTCCTTGCTGGGGGTGGTATGTTATTGGGGGTGGGCTTTGGGGCTCCCTCTTGCCAGAGCTGGGCTCACTCTCTTGCTGTTGTGTCCACCTGATGCGGCAGAGGTGATGTCCAGCCTCTGCTCATGCCACGCTTTCCCTTGCCATCATGGAGCTTCCCCCTTAAGACTGTAAGCCAAAATAAGAACTTTCCTCCCATCGGCTGCTTTGGGTCAGGTGCTTTGTCCCAGCAACAAGGAGATAGCTACAAGAAGGGCAAAGGTAACGTTTAGGTACACGGAGAAAACCCCTGCAAAGTCACCATACTGAAATGTTCTGGAAGCCAACCGACCCTGTGCCCGAGCTATGCCTGTATCATCCATTCCAGATTTGAGGGACTCTAAAGACATATGGCAAGTCCAGCATGGCTGTGCGCGCCGCAGCTGAAGAAACCAACCGGGGAGGGAAGTGCAGTCTCTCCTCCCAGCCAGAGCTGGTGCCAAGGGTGGGTGCATGGGAAGTGGCTGTTGATGAAGATGGTGTCCCCGCCATTCCAGGACAGAGCGCGTCTCTCCCCCAGGGCAAGGGAGGAAGAGCCAGTCGGGCCTAAGAAATAGAGTTGCTATAGGAAGACAGTTGGTGAGGCCTGTCACCACGCTGGAAAGGATGGAGTGGAAAGGAGAAAAACGACTATGTTTTAGAGACCAGGAGAAAAACGACTATGTTTTAGAGACCTACAGGTCTCTCTGTGAAGACTCTGTGGCAGTGGGCACAGTGGGGGGGGGTGTGAGGAGTTCCCTGCAAGCCACAGAAATCCATAGTCTGCGGTGTCTCTGTCCCTGCGACAGACACTCTCGCATGCCCTGTGATCCCAGCAAGACAGCAGCATTCTTAGAATGAGGCACCAACCAGACGGATGAAACGTCCTACCAGGCAGGGAACAAAGAAACATGGCCCATGATCCTCACACAGGGACAAGGAGACCTCCTGTCAGCACGGACTACAGTGCTGAGCCGGTGTTCGTCAAGCTGATGGCCTCGTGCCTCAGTTTCCCCATAATTGTAACGGACAGACTAGTAACACCTACCTGCAATGCTTGACAGGAGGATGTGAACAGGAAGCGTGTGGCCCAGAACCGACCACGTGGCCACGTTCACACACAGTGACTCTCGTCCCGTGTATCTTTCCTGTTCATTTTTTTTTTTCTTTTCTGCTCCGAGCTCAGGGCAGCTCTAGTTACCAGACGTGACCGTAGGCTAGTTAGGGCTTCTGTGAGAAGCCTCAGTTTCTTTATTGTGTGCACAAGGGGGGAAATGACTGACCCAGGGCTGCTGTGAACACAAGATGGATGCTGAGAACCCACGAAAGACAGACGCATTGAATACGTATTGGTTCCTTCCCCGTTGCCTGAGGCCACCCTGTCCTCCACGCATGACGTATTGGGCATGGAAGAAAAGTGAGGACGCCAGGCTATCTGCCTCACAGCCATCCACCAGCCGTGAATACCATTGGTCCACTCTAGCCCCACCTCCAGGTTCGCAGCCAATGGCAACATCGTCTTTCAGCCCATCCCCTTTTAGATTCTCTCTACTTGGGACCTACCTGGAGGTCCAAAGCAGCAAGCCCTGTATCTCTCCCATTGAGAAGGTGTCCACCCATACCCCTACCAAAAAAAAAAAAAAAAGGAGAATTCTACCCCAACAGTAAACTTCAATCACACAAGAGCCCGCATGGGGCTGGGCCTCACCAGCTCCATGCACCTCCGGCTGGCCTCTGCCTCCCTCTGGACCAACTCCTCCATCTCCACCTTCAGCTCCTCCAGGCGCCTCTGGTAATACTGGCTGTTCTCCCGCTGCTGGGCCTCCGACATTGCTGCCCGCGACAGGTCCTCACCCATCTTGATCAGACTGTCCCGAAGTCGGATGACCAGGACCTGAGAGGGGCAAAGAGTGAGAGGCCAAGGGTATCAAGCAGGTCCTCCCAGCCAGATCTCCTGCTCTCTCTGTGTGTTTATACCATGCGGTCAGCTTAAGAATCATCCTTATTTCTGCTGCACAAGTAATGGTTCACTTAAGATGGGCCAGTGGTTAAAGGCGTTTGATTGCAAAACCTGATGACTAAGGTTCAATTGCCCAACACCCAAGTAAAGCCAACATGGTGAATGCATCTGGAGTTCACTTGCAGTGGCACCAAAGCCCTGGCATGCCACTCGTTCTCTCTCTCCTTGCCAATAAGTAAATAAAAATATTTTTAAAGAAATTTGAACTCCATGCAAGCATGGTGGCACGCACCTTTAATCCCTGTACTCTGGAGGCTGAGGTAGAAGGATGGCTGTGAGTTTGAGGCCAGCCTGAGACTACATAGTGCATTCCAAGTCAGCCTGGGCTATACCGAGACCTTACCTTGGAAAAAAACAATTGAACTGGAACTACTATTTTGAAAGCCCTGACTCTCTAGATGGAACTACTATTCTGAAAGCCCTGACTCTCCAGACACTCTGGGTTTGAATCCCAACTTGGTCTCTTCCATGTGACCTTGGACAGGTGACTAGTAAGAAGGCTGGTAAGTAATAATATTTGCCACCCATCCACACCAGAGTCTAGAACAAGTAGCGCCCTGGAGAGAAAGCTACACTGGAATGGACGTCCTTTCAACAACCTAGCTTAACGAAGTATTCAGCAAAAGCCTTCCATGAAATCTTTTTTTCTTCTTCTTTTATTGGAATTCACTTTGTAGTCTCAGGGTGGCCTCAACTTCACAGCGATCCTCCTACCTCTGCCTCCTGAGTGCAGGGATTAAAGGCGTGCACCACCACGTCTGGGAGAGAGAGAGAGAGACTGGACATGCCAGGACCTCTAGCCACTGCAAACAAACTTCAGCCACATGTGCCACCTTGTGCATCTGGCTTTATGTGGATAGTGGGGAATCAAACTTGGCTTTGCAGGCAAGTGTCTTCATTGCTGACCCACTTCTCATCAAATCATTTCGTGAACTCCTTGGTCTTAATGTTTTATAATGTTTTTCCTTTCCTGGGGACACCCACGAAGCTCTAAGGAAACAATCATGAGAAATGTGCTTCAGTGACCCAAGTGCTACAGAGATTGAATCCAAAGGCTGGGTTCATTAACAAGTCCACAAGAAGCCAGGAGCACCTGGATCCTGGTGGGCACGCCACGGAGTGCTGACACAGGAGGTAGCACGCGTGACTATTTCAAGCCCCTGCTGGGGGCCATGAGACACTGACTGGTTCCCTCGGGAAAGCTGTATCTTTTGGTCCCTTGTGGCCATTCAAAGAGAACAGCCTGGCACGGGGCATGTTGGTGCAAGTGCAGAGGTGCTGGCAATGTCTGCGCCATGGGAAAGCAAAGGATTTGGACGGGCTGTGGAGAAAGCACCACAAAGGAGCCAGGATAGACCAGAGCTGCTCTCGCATTTGGTCAGAGGACCTTCCTTCTACAGATGGTTCTGTCCACTAGGGAGTCTGAGGACTCATCAAAGTTGGGAAGTAAGTGACTGTTGTGTGCTTGGAGCTAAAGGAAAAATCTATTATCACCCCCTCTGAGGCTCAAGGGATAGTGTGTAAGAGAGGGCAAAAAGAATGTAAGAGCCAGAGGGAGGGGAGGAGTTCTCTGGAATGCTGCTTCTGGATATGACGCGACCATCACATTCAAGGCCTGAAAGAAGCAGTCATTACGTACAGAAAACCGGCCCAATATCGGCCTGTCAACATAACCATCATGTGTGACGGAGGAGGGCAAAAAAAAAAAAAAAATCAAGGGCTGGAGAGATGAGTTAGTGGTTAAGGCGCATGCCTGAGAAGCCTAAAGACCCATGTTCAACTCCCCAAAACCCACATAAGCCAGATGCACAGGGTGGCACATATATCTGGATCCGTTTGCAGTGGCTAGAGGCCCTGGCGTGTCCATTCTCTCTGTGTGTCTCTCTGTCTCTATCTATCTATCTATCTATCTATCTATCTATCTATCTATCTATCTGTCTATCTATCATCTATCTAGCTAGCTCTGCCTCTCTCTCTCAAATAAATAAAATATTTTAAAGAAGACATCAAGTTGTGCATAGTGGCGCACACCTTTAATCCCAGCACTCGGGAAGCAGAGGTAGGAGGATCACTGTGAGTTTGAGGACAGCCTGAGACTACATAGTGAACTCCAGGTCAGCCTGGGCTAGAGTGAGACCCTAACTCAAAAAACAAATAAACAAACAAAAAAACATCAAAATACAAGAAGGACTAGTTGGAAAGAAGGGTTCAGTGGAAGGGTGTGAGGAACGGGACAAAAGAAGACAGTGGGAGAGGATTGTGATTAAAATACATTATGAAGAGATGGCTTAGTGGTTAAGGTGCTTTCCTGCAAAGTCTAAGGACCCAGGTTCAATTCCCCAGAACCCACATAAGCCAGATGCACATTGTGGAGCATGTGTCTGGAGTTGCATTTGCAGTGGCTAGAGGCCCTGGCATGCCCATATTCTCTCTTTCTCTCTCTCTCTCTTTCTAAAAATAAATAAAGAAAAAATACATTGAGCTGTGCATAGTGGTGCTCAGCTTCAATCCCAACATTCAGGAGTCAGAGGTAGGAGGATCGCCATGAGTTTGAGGCCAGCCTGGGAGTACATAATGGGTTTCAGGGGCTGGAGAGGTGGCTTAGCAGTTAAGCGCTTGCCTGTGAAGCCTAAGGACCAGGTTCGAGGCTCCATTCCCCATTACCCACGTAAGCCAGATGCACAAGGTGGCACATGCATCTGGAGTTTGTTTGCAGTGGCTGGAGGCCCTGGTATGCCCATTTTCTCTCTCTCTCTTTCTCTCTCTCTCTCTCTCAAATAAATAAATACATAAAAATAAAAATAAAATGAGTTTCAGATCAGCCTGGGATACAGTGAGACCCAACCTTGAAAAAAAAACAACAAAATATGCATTATGTGCATGTACAAAAATTCTCAACAGAAAAGATTTACAAAGGGGACTTCACCAGCTAGCCATTTCAAAAAGCATCAGGGAGAAGCGGTGGGGTCCTCACACTGCGTCCTCAACACACCCATCCCCGTGCAGCAAGGACCTGGGGCTCTATTCCACTCAAACAGGAAGACTGAGGGGAGAATGAGTGAGTCATTCTGCCTTCATTTCCGTTCTTCTCTGCTGTCACGTGAAGGAATAAACAGGCTGGCACGGTGCACGTGTGCACGCTCTTTAATACAAAGCAGATGGGGGGGGGGGAGTTCCTGGAGGTCGGAGGGACTACCCTGCCATAAGTGATCCCTTGAGCTCTTCTGAGGACCAATGAAGGTCAACCGAGGTCAAGGTCAAGATTCATTTCGCTGTGTTCTCCTCCAACAGAAGCCTTATTAACAACTAAATGCCCTTGGTTGGGGTACGGGACGGTTGGGAGGGTTTCAGAACGAGAGGCCAGGCTTCCGTGGTCCAGACACACTATGGTAAAGCCAGGGGACTGAAGAGACACTGGGGTTGGGACCAAGGGTGGAGGGCCAAGCAGTTGTCAATCAACCCCTGTCCCTGAGGCTCCAGGCTTGACATTGAACAAGTCACTTGACTTCTCTGAAGCCCACGCCAGCCCATCAAGGTCAGGTATCCTTGTCTTAGAAGCCATCTGTCCACACCCTTAAAGGCTTTGTCTTGTAAACCTCATGCCCCACCCTTATTATCCCTTACAAAGCTCTCTGCTGCAAACATCTGTCTTCCATGCACCTAAGGCAGGGCTGTCTGTATGTTAGGCGCAAAATAAATTATTCAAAACAAGGGCTGGGTACATAAGAGGTAAATAGACATGAGAAGAATGTGACTTGTGGATTAAAGGGTCTGGGGCTGAAGGAAAGAGAAGAGAGAATGTCAGGAGAAAGGAGGAAGAACAGACAGAAGAGAGAGGGAGGAACTGATGGTGGAGATGACAGAGGAGGAGGAAAATGGATGGATGGATGGATGGATGGATGGATAGATGGGTAGTTTAAGGACATGTGAAATAGGGGGAAAAGGAGAAAAAGGAGGAGGAATGAGGAGAGAAAGAAGCAGAGAGGGTGGTGTCGTGTCTGACCCAAGCAAGTCACAGGGAGTGGAACATGGAGAGCACCGGCCGTACGCTCGCTCCACCCCAGCCTGCAGTAGGCCTCACAAGTCCCCAAGTACCTCAAATCTCTTGATCTGCACTTTCTGGAACTCCGTCTTGTTTTCCAGGTCACAGATGACTGCCTCCTGCCTGCTGACGATGGTGCGATCCACAGTAGATTTCTCCAGGTACTCGATGCGCAGCTGAGCCACCTGAAGCTGGGGGGGCGCATGGAGAGTTCCACTTGCACCTGTCAGTCCTGAGTCCCAGGACGGACACATGTGGGTACCAGACACTCAGCCCATCGGCACCGCCCCACATCCTTCTTGGCTTCATGCAAGGTACCAGCTCAGCACTGATGGGCTTCAGGTGAGGACACACATTGGACTCTCACACCAGCCCTGCTCCAGGGTGGCATGCGCCCAGAGGTGACCCTTCTTGTGCCTTCCAAATTCAAAAAGAGACTTTGGACCAGTGTTCTCCCATCTCCTTCTCTGCCATAACAGAGAGGCAAAACTGGTCTGTGGGCAACAGCTCTGGCTTCCAAAGACCCAGGCAAGGATAGTTTGAGAGCCAGGCAAGGATAGTTTGAGAGCCAGGCACACCACCCACTCTCCACTCGCAAGAACCTGAGCATGTCAGTTCCCTCCCCTGAGCCTCAGCTACTGGGCTGTCACTGTGATAACCGAGGGAGAGTGGCTCTTGGTGTATAACCAGCAGCCAGCTAATGGCTAGCGCTGCCCATGTCTCTGTCATGCTGTTGGGACTCCTTGCCCGTGGATGTGAGATGAGGCCTGGTAGTCACAGACAGGCTAAATGGACATGTACACTGGGTCTGGAAGAGCTTTGAGAAATTCATGGGTTACAGCAGCCTGCTAGGTAGTGAGGCTTGGAAGGAAGATCTCACAAAGGTCCATGGTCTCTGCTCACCCATCACCCTCTGTTCTTGGTAGCCATTTCTCAGAGGGAGACAAGCCTGCACTGAGCAACAGATGAGGGCTGTTGCATAGGGCATCTGGGTGTGGGGCAGGAGTGGGCCAGAAGGATTGAGAGAGACTATCTGTCTAGAAGAGTCATTCTCAGTTCATCGGGCACACAAGTGGAGTCAGGGGAGAGACCGCATGAGTGACAGTTCCTGGCAGTGGACCCCTGAGGGTGTCGGCAGAACCTTTCCCCTCCCTCACAAGATGGAGGTTCTGAGCGCCCACCTGCTCGTGGAGTTTCTGCTTCTCCTTCTTGGCTTCCTCCAGCTGGATCTGTAGTTCTTGAATTTGTCCAATGTCAGCAGCAGACTGGACACACACACACACACACACACACACACACACACACAATAGTCACTGTAAGACGACAGGCTTTGCTGGGGTCCTCCCCTGATAATCCCTTCTTGCACTGCCACAGATTTTGACAGTTACTGGAGTTCCTGGAACAATGGCTCTTTCCTAAAGCTGCCTCACACCTTACCCAGCATCCCTGTCTCCCACACCTTACCCAGCATCCCTGTCTCCCACACCTTCTCCAGCATCCTCTGCCTCCCACACCTTCTCCAGCATCCCCTACCTCCAAACCTTTTCCAGCATCCTCTGCCTCCCATACCTTCTCCAGCATCCCCTGTCTCTCACACCTTCCCAAAAGCAAAAAAGAAGAGAGAATGGCAGGAGATGGAAGAACAGACAGAAGAGGGAGGGAGGAACCAATGGTGTCAGTGGAGATGACAGAGGTGGGAGATGGATGGATGGATGGATGGGTGGATGGATGGATGGATGGATGTTTGGGTGGATGGGAGGTTTGAGGATATGTGAAATAGAAAAAAAGAAAAGCAAGAGAGGAAGGTGGTGGTGGGTGTCTCGTCGGGTACACTCCAGATTATTATGATTATAATGGGTCTTTCACAGAAATCCACTCCCAGCTCAGACCTCTCCTGGGGGCCTTTGGAGGATGGGGGTGTTTCCCTAGATCTCCCCTCAAGGTGCACATGAGAGAGACGCTCATTGCTCCTGGGAGAGTTCTTCTCCCCAGGGATGTGCGCACAGTCCGAAGGGAGAACCTCCAGCTCCAGCCACGTTGTCTGCTCTGCTCCCGGCTGCCCTGTGTCCGCCCGCCCACCCGCCCGTCTCTCCTGTGCTCAAGCTCTCGTTCCTCCAACAGCTGTCCACGGAGACCCATCCTGCGCCTCGCCTCTGGCGGCAGTGTACAGACTGAGGAAAGCCCTGCCCTGGTGGAGCTGACGGGATGCTATGTGGCCATTTATCCTTTGGTCTTGCCCTACCAACCTTGTCAGTGCCACCTATTATCTGCGAAATAGAGCATCAGAGAGCCTTGCCTGTCCCTCCTCTCCTGGCCTCACTGAGTCCACTTCATTACTCATCCCCCTTCACTAGCCCCCTTTCAGTCTCTCCTATGCACCACCAGCCCTTTGCCTGTGCCTGGGACATGTTCTTCTTCAGTCAGCTCCACTCCAGTGCCAGCCACAGCCTCGGGAAGGCTTCTCTGACCCCTGCCCTCAGCCAGGAGTCAAAAAACCATGTTCATTTGTCCCCCACCAGACTCTCAGCTCAGTTTACAAACCATGCCCTACCCCTCTCTCAGTGGTATTAGGGTGAAATCTGCCCAGCCCATTATACCATGAACTACATACATGAGAGAGAAATAGGGTGTGCCTTTGTGTATCCAAGTGTTCTAGATAATTCTCACAGGGCTTACCACAGAAAAAGTCCTCACGAAATAGCAGATGGGTCAGAGGGTAGGTAGGTAGGTAGATAGGTAGGCAGGTAGGTAGATAGACAGATAATTGGAAAGATGGATGAATGAATAAAATCAATGGATAGATGGGTGGGCTGGTGCAATGAGTAGATGAAAAGATGGATGGATGGTTATATGGAGTGAATATATGAAAAGATGGGTGGAGGATGGGTGGATGGAGTGAGTGAGTAGATGAAAAGATGGGTAGAGGATAGGTGGCTGGGTAGGTGGATGGATGAATGGATGGAATGAGTAGATGAAAAGATGAGTAGAACATAGGCGGGCGGGTGGATGAGAGGATGAAGGGATAGACTGGTGAGCAGATGAAATGTGCATGAAAGGTGACCTCCCTGTCCCTTAGGCCCCATGAGGTCTACAGTTCCTACTCCTCCATCCTGGCATTTAATCCACCCAGCTTGTAAGACAAGGGAGCTGTGCAGCCGTGCGGGCTTCCTTCTGCCCACCTGACCTGCGCCATGGGCTTCCCACCTGCGCCATGGGCTTCCCACCTGCGCCATGGGCTTCCCCACCTGCGCCATGGGCTTCCCACCTGCGCCATGGGCTTCCCACCCCGCTGACCTGCGCGATGAGGTCCTTGTGCTTCTGCATGAGCTCGTTCAGGTCATCCTGGTCCTCGTCGATGCGCTTCAGGAGGTCCGTCCGCTCAAACTGCAGCCGGTGCAGCTGCTCATCGACCTGCCGGGAGGCAGCTGCAGGTGAGGCCTTGGACCTGCGCCTGTGTGAGCCCCCTGGGGATCTGTGTGTGCACCTTGTCAACATGCACCATGCACATGTGTGAGCAAAGCGGTAGTGCTTCTGAGCATAGAGATTCAGTCCTGCTCACAGGAGTATTCCCAGCAGTGAACACAAGGCTCGGCATACAGCAGGCGCTCTGTAGATGTTTATCACGTGAATGCACCCCGAGTGCATTTATTTTACATGTGTGTTGGGTGATTTCATATGTGAGTGTGCAGGGACACCCTGTGCATGTGCGTGTGTGAGTGTGTGTGTGCGCACATGTACATGTATCAGTGCAAACAAAAGATAGGACAAAGCTGACTGGCGCACACCTTTTAATCCCTGCACTCGGGAGGCAGAGGTGGGAGTTTGAGGTGAGTTTGAGGCCAGCCAGAGACTACATAGTAAACTCCAGGTCAGCCTGAGCTACAGAAAAACCCTACCCCAAAAAAACCAAAGATAGGACAAAAGGAGCAATGGGGAGCTTAGGACAAACTTACACCTATAAATCTAGCTGAATCGAAATGCCGGGATTTTGCATACTGAACGTACATTTAAGCTGGCCTTGTACACCTAGGCACAGGACTTGAGAACTCGTGCTCAATTTGTGCCAGCATAATAGATCTATAAGATTGGGTCATTTGTCTCCATTCAGTGGTGACCACATAATAACCTCGTGATAAAGAGCTAGGTCTTCAAATCACTGGGTACCAAAGTGGGCTTGCGAGAGGTGGCTGTTTCCTTTCATAGTAGGTATGTAGTGACCCAACAGCAAAGGCCCACACGCCACCATGGTGTGCACACAGTAGGGCTACAACAGGTGCCTGACAGCCACTTACAGTGGTGAGTATATCATGGGCCCACGACTAGCTGTGTACTTCCCACTCAGGGAGCTGAGAAAGCATGGGTTTATCATATCAAATGCTTCCTCACAGGACCCAGAACACAGTAGGCTCACAACCTGTTTCCTTGCTTGCCTTTGTCATTGGGGACACACAGTTGACCCTCACATCTGTCTTGAGCCTTGATGATGCTCAGTTCATGGCTGGACGTCTGTACACTCAGAGTGATGAGCACCCACTAGGTCCATAATAAGTTCCTTCGTCCCTCTCACAGAGCAGAGCACCAAGTAGGTCTGCAAGGGAGGCCCTTCGCCTCCACGTGGTACCCAGTAGGTCCACAATGAGGTCTGTACCTCTGAGGTGGCATCCAGCAGGTCTGTGATAAGTTCCCCGTCCCTCTTAAACAGACGAGCACCTAGTAGGTCCACACTGGAGGTCTGCACCTCCGAGGGGACACCCAGTAGGTTTCAAGGTGGTGCCCAATAGCTTTACACTAAGTGCCTCTGTCTGTCATCTCATAGCATAGTAGGCCCATGCGAAATCCTAGAGCATGCGCCATGGGACTCTGCAGGGCTGCGGGAGGGGACAGTACCAGGCTCTTGCTCCGGGTCATGTTCTCCAGCTCGCTGTGCATGCTCTCCAGGTCCGCCGTCAACGCCTTCTGCGTCTTCAAGGCGTCCTCACACTTGGCCTTGCTTTGCTCCAGCTAGACAGGGGACAGGCAGGGAAGAGAAGTGTCACCGGATGAGGTGGCCCTGTGATGCCCTCCCCTGAGCTGTCCCAGCACAGCTCCTCGCTGGCATGTCTTCACACTCGCCCATCAGCACGCATGCAAAGACAGCCAGTCTCTGAGTCCGCTGCCAGTGCCACCAGCTGCCTGTGACAGACACAGAGCTCTGTACCCTGTCGCAGGGCTAGAGCTGCTCCCCAGTCCTATTCGGCTGTGGACAGTCACTCTGTGCCAGGCTTTGGACAACCGGAGACAACCACCCAGCTCTGAACTCCCAGAGGGGACAGGCAGAAGCAGGCAGTGTCCACCTCTCTGGGGAGCACCAGGGAAGAGGGAAGGAGAACACTGGGGATGAGGAGCAGAATCAGGGAGGCTTCCTGGTTGAGGACAGTGAACTTGACGGGTACATCTCTCACCCAGGGCTTAGGTTAAATGGGTCTGCAAAAACTCTATTCAGAAGCAGCGTTTGCATGTGAATGTCTTCCTAGAGCCATGGCTTTGACAGGGTTCTAGAAGGTTCAGCTGACCCTCCCACATGTCTACTGCTAGCCTACAAGGTGAGTACAAAAACTAAGGTACATGCCCCCAAGAGAAGGAAGAGGCCTGGGATGGAGAGATGGCTTAGTGGTTAAGGTACTTGCCTGCAAATCCCAAGGACCCAGGTTCCATTCCCCAGGATCCACATAAGCACGAGGTGGCACATGCATCTAGGATTTGCAATGGCTGGATGCCCTGGTGCACCCATTGTATTTCTCTCAACCTGCCTCTTCCTCTCTCTGTGTCTCTCAAATAAATAAAATATTTTAAAAATGAAGAGTCCCATGAGAAATCCATCAAGCATTTCCTGCTTTGCCTGCTGAGCCTCTGCCCAGTTGCTAAGGCGCATAGCCAATAACAGCCCCATTCCCCATATGAGAAAAGCGAGGCTGGAAGCAAGTGTCTGGCCGTAGGAAGAGATGGCAGCTTTCACACAGAGCATCTCTAACTTCAGCCCTCATGCCCCAATTGGGGCCATTCCCTCAGAACATCCTTTTTTTAAAAAATTTTTTATTATTTTTATTTATTTGAGAGAGAAATCCCCAGGGTGGGGAGAGTGAGAGTGAGAAAGGGTGCGCCAGGGCCTCCAGCCGCTGCAAATGAACTCCAGATGCATATGCCCCCTTGTGCATCTGGTTTACGTGTGTCCTGGAGAATTGAACCTGGGTCCTTTGGCTTTGTAGGCAAGTGCCTTAACCACTAAGCCATTTCTCCAGGCCCCAGAACATCCTTTTGAGACCCTGAGAACAGTGCCTCCCTGCAAGTGGCTCAGTCCTGAGCCCCGAAGGAGGAAATGGGTGACTCTTTTCCCACAGTGACAAGGAGGGATCCAGACATGCGGAGAAGGAACATACAGGGAACAGGAGCTGACTGACATCGTCAGGGCATAAGGGACAGGAAATGAGACCCAAGGCCCTGGTCCATGTTCCATACAACTCCTGGAGAGCCTAGGAGGTGGGCCCCTTGAGTCAGAAATCTTAGCAAGAAGTATGTAAGGCATGCTGAGACCTGAAGGACACGGCAGACACTGCAAGGGCAAAGGCCCTGGGGCAGAGAAGGAAGAAACGTAATGTTGAGGAGCAGAAGGACTGCGTGCAGTATAGCCAGAGAGCTGCACAGAGAGGGAGTGGGGCGCAAGGCTGAAGACAGGCATGGACGGGGAGGGGGGGCGCATTAGTGAGGGTGTAGCAGACAGCTTCAGGTTCGCTGAGATGAACTTCCAGACCAGGCACAGTTACGGAGGGAAGGGATATTTATTGAAGCTCACAGATCCAGGGGAAGTTCCATCATGCCAGAAGAAGCTGGCCTGCTTTCACAGGAACAAACACAGAGAACAAAGCCACAAGCCAAAAGCCACACAGCACAGCTCACCTCAGGAACTCCAGCTAGGCACACTTTGCATATCTTTAGATTGAAATCCTAAACCCACCACCACACCTTAAGATCCGCCCAGTGACACTGCCTCCAGCCAGGTGGCTGCAGATGCAAACTATAAACTAATAAAACGCTGAATATATTGGGGGACATCTATTCAAACTAGCACATGAGGCTTGTGAGCTGGCCACGTGCTCAGATTTCATTTCAGTCTGAGAAAAGCTATCCATGCTTCCTGGATGGAAGCTGGGCAGCATGGCGTCCCTGGTTGCTATGGGGAGGAGAGGCCAGCATGGGAATGCGGACAGCCAGGAAGGGTGCTGCTGTCATCCTCCAAGAAGGTCTCAGGCTAGGCCGGAAGGACAGACGTGGAAGGGTCCGCAGCATGGGGAATCAATGAACAAAAGGTCCAGGGAGGCAGGCACAAGGGCCCTATGTGCGAGATGATGTCAGGGGAAGAGGTGTCACACAGGAGCCCACCGCCAGGACAAGGGGCCGGGGCACAGGCAGGAGGCAAGTGAGAGCCGTGCTTCCACACAGCACA
Source organism: Orientallactaga sibirica (assembly GCA_036365145.1). Lineage (NCBI taxonomy): Eukaryota > Metazoa > Chordata > Mammalia > Rodentia > Dipodidae > Orientallactaga > Orientallactaga sibirica. The sequence continues at coordinate 2,671,198 of JAEOAD010000026.1, read as the reverse complement.
CACAGAGAGGACTGCAGGCCAGGGAGGACAGCGGCTCCCGGGCCTCCTCCCTCCCAGGATAGCACTGGTCCCTGGAGCCACGGGCTGAGAGAGGTTCCATTTTAGCCTTGCTTCACGGATCATCTAAGACAGGGCCCTTTCTGGAGCCAACAGGTCAAAGGACGGTGTGTCCCTCCACAGAGATGGACCCTGGGAATGCTGCTGGCATCTCCTTGGCCCGGACGGGGCTGGAGAGGGCTCAGCATGGCCTTGGGGAGTGTGGCTCGTTGATGGCTTGGGGTGGGCATGAACCTGCTGCTGTGGCTCAGGAGCCACTTTCTGGGCACTCGGCTTCCTCTGCACTGCTTTGCAGAGCTATACCATGTCACCCAGAGAAAGGTACCATCCTGAAGGTCCTTGGGGGAGGGGAGAAACTGAGGTTCACAGAAGGGAGAGGTTTGCTCTGTCACAGCCAAGTCAGGGACAAGCAGGGTTGGGCCTTGGGAAAGCCACTGGCTGCACAGTGGGACATGGGATAGGAGGTTGGCTGTAATCAGGTGTCAGAGGCTGAGAGGTTGGTCAGGTGGGTGCTTATGTACAAGGTATCGGTGACTTTCTCACTGTTGGGACAAAACACCTGGCCAGACGTGGCTTAGGGAAGGAAAGGGTTTATTATCAGCTTTCAGGGTTTTTTTTTTTTCTGTAATTAAAAAAAAATTTTTTTATTATTTTTATTTATTTTTGGAGAGAGACATAGAGAGAGACAGACAGAGAGGGAGAGGGAGATGGGCACGCCAGCAGTCTCTCAGCTGCTGTGAACGAAATCCAGATGTGTGCGTCCCCTTGTGGTCAAGTGCGGCATTGCGCCCTTGCGTCACTTTACATCTGGCTAAACGTGGGACCTGGAGATTGGAACCGGGTTCTTAGGCTTAGCAGGCAGGCTCCTTAACAGCTAAGCCATCTCTCCAGCCCTTTGTAATTTTTTCTTAATAAGAGAGAGTTGGCACAATCGAACTCCAGACACTCGCACCACCTTGTGCACATTTGCACACTTGAGCACTTATGTCACCTTGTGTGTCTGGCTTACATAGGACCTGGAGACTCGAACAAGGGTATGTAGGCTTGGCAGGCAAACGCCTTAACTGCTAAGCCTATACAGTTTTTTTTTTTAATTTGAGAGAGACAGAGAGGAAGAGGCAGAGAGAGAGAGAATGAGCATGCCTCTCAGCCCCTGTGAACAAACTCCAGACACATGTGCCCCCTTGTGGGCAAGCGCAGCATTGCGTGCATGTGTCACTTTTGCGCCTGGTTAATTGTGGGATCTGGAGAATTGAATGGGTGTTCTTAAGCTTGGCAGGCAGGCACCTTAACCACTAAGCCAATACAGTTTTGAGGAGAAGTCTGTCCTGGTAGGAAAAGCAGGGTAAGAGTCAATAGGCAGCGTCACACGGTCACATCATCAGGGAAAAAGCAGAGAGAGCAAGAGTGGCTGAGCCGTTACACCTCAAGTCCCACTGCCCGTTGACACACTTCCTCCAGCAAGGCTCCATTTCCTGAAGGTTCCACAACCTTCCCAAACAGCACCACCAGCTGGGGATGGAGTATTCAAACACTTGAGATTATGGGATAGCGGGGGTGTGGAAAGACATTTTACATTCACGCCACTGCACAGGGTCAAGGGATGGGGTGGTTTCTGGAACAGGATACAGTCCAAAGGGTGAGAGAACTCAGAGCTTGAAGGCACATGGTGGTAACCACACATCATTCCTAGAACCTTCTAGAAGGCCGTATCCCCCAGACAGACAGATACAAGTTCATTCCGAGAGAGAAACTGGGTGCTTTCTGAGTCTCTGCTAGCATGGTGTGTGTGTGTGTGTGTGTGTGTGTGCACTCAGAGTATAGGAAAAGCAAACAGCATTGAGATATCTTCTGCCTCTCCCTACAGGTTCTTTAATTCACCAGGCCTTGGTTTTCCCATCTGCCAAATGGGGACAAATACCTCATAGTGTCTATGCAGGATAAATACAGGAAGAGACACTAAGTGTACCCCTCACCCCCGTGCCTTGTGGAGAAAACCAGCCAACATGATGCTGACAACCATCTTCACCATGACAACCACCGCTTATCCTCCACAGCAGCCTGCAAAGTGGGGGACTGACTGATTCCCGCAATGCTGGGGACGGATTCTGGGGTCCCATACTCTGAACCACAACCACAGCTTCCCTGTCCCGAAGTGGGGGTTCTTAATCCCACTTCAGAGGCGAGAAGGAAATAACTAGGGGCCAAGAAAAGAATGGCTAAGCACCCTCCCCCCCACACACACACTCACACCCGGCAGGATGAACGTGGATTATCTTCCAAAGTGTTCTGAAGTTCCCTGACCCACCGTGACAGGTGGAGGGAGGGCGCTGACCACGGAAGCACAGGGCGAATTCAGGCCTAGATTTTAATCGAACTGACATGGGAGAGAATAGAAATTTCATAGCCCAAAGCTCCGGATGGCCGCTGACAAGCCGTCTTGACGCCAAGCTTTAAAAGTTTCAATTCATTGCACTTGAGGAGTGAGAAGAGATACAGGGCCATCAAGTTGACTTCCCATCATGAGTGACCCTGTGCAAGGATAATTCACGGCCCAGGATTCCACATCGAGGCTGTTTGAAGCGCTGATGAACTTGGTGGCAAGTCATGAGCAGGACAAACTCAGATTAGATCTGTCACCAGCCATGACCACGGGCTCACTCAGCTCTGAAAATGCCTTTGCTGGCATCCCCAGCCACAACGGTCAGCAAACAGAAGGGACACAGGCAGCTGGAAGGGTCACTGGCATGTTATCAGTCCCTGAATACCAGTCTGGTATGTGGGGTGCTGGGGAGATAGCTGAGGCACACCTCTGGGCTCTGAGTCCCCGTCACTTCCCCATGGACAAAAGCACGTAGGTTCACAGCAAACATCTGTATTGGGGAGGGGGGAGGTTGAGGTGAGATTTCCATCTCTCTCCCCACCTAGTTGTGGGGACGGATAGCAGTAAACCAGTAACAACACACCAGATTTGATGGCTGTTTGCTTTGGTTTGGGCTGTTGTTGTTGTTGTTGTTTAAGTCGGGGTTCTCTCTAGCCCAGGCTGACCTGGAACTCACTCTGTCATCTCAGGCTGGCCTCGAACTCATGGAGATCCTCCTGCCTCTGCTTCCCAGTTGGATTTGATTTTTCCTGATGGTCTTCATGGTTTAAATTCTCCTGTGCATTTTACTTTTGATAAAATCAACACGATCATGGCCCCAGGGTGTGCCGACAGAACAGTAGGCATTTCCATCAGCTGGAACATTCTTCAGTCATCCTGTCATCCGAGGAGGAAATCAGCCAGTTTCCCCAAACCTGCTGGAGCCCTGATGGGCAGCAGTCAGAGGGCCTCTGTACCGAAGCTCTATTCCGTGGGTCTGCGTTTGTCCTGGGCTCTACTCCATGGGTCTGCGTGCGTCCTGGGCTCTACTCCGTGGGTCTGCATGTGTCTTGGGCTCTACTCCGTGGGTCTGCTTTCGTCCTGGGCTCTACTCCATGGGTCTGTGTGCGTCCTGGGCTCTACTCCGTGGGTCTGCATTCGTCCTGGGCTGTACTCCGTGGGTCTGCATGTGTCTTGGGCTCTACTCCATGGGTCTGCGTGCGTCCTGGGCTCTACTCCGTGGGTCTGCATGTGTCTTGGGCTCTACTCCGTGGGTCTGCGTTCGTCCTGGGCTCTACTCCGTGGGTCTGCGTGTGTCTTGGGCTCTACTCCGTGGGTCTGCTTTCGTCCTGGGCTCTACTCCGTGGGTCTGTGTTCGTCCTGGGCTCTACTCCGTGGGGCTGCGTGCGTCCTGGGCTCTACTCCGTGGGTCTGCATTCGTCCTGGGCTCTACTCCGTGGGTCTGCGTGCGTCCTGGGCTCTACTCCGTGGGTCTGCGTGCGTCCTGGGCTCTACTCCGTGGGTCTGGATGTGTCTTGGGCTCTACTCCGTGGGTCTGCGTTCGTCCTGGGCTCTACTCCATGGGTCTGCGTGTGTCTTGGGCTCTACTCCGTGGGTCTGCGTTCGTCCTGGGCTCTACTCCGTGGGTCTGCGTGCGTCCTGGGCTCTACTCCCTGGGTCTGCATGTGTCTTGGGCTCTACTCCGTGGGTCTGCGTTCGTCCTGGGCTCTACTCCGTGGGTCTGCGTGCGTCCTGGGCTCTACTCCGTGGGTCTGCATGTGTCTTGGGCTCTACTCCGTGGGTCTGCGTTCGTCCTGGGCTCTACTCCGTGGGTCTGCGTGTGTCTTGGGCTCTACTCCGTGGGTCTGCTTTCATCCTGGGCTCTACTCCGTGGGTCTGCGTGCGTCCCGGGCTCTACTCCGTGGGTCTGCGTGCGTCCCGGGCTCTACTCCGTGGGTCTGCGTGCGTCCCGGGCTCTACTCCGTGGGTCTGCGTGCGTCCCGGGCTCTACTCCGTGGGTCTGCGTGCGTCCCGGGCTCTACTCCGTGGGTCTGCGTGCGTCCCGGGCTCTACTCCGTGGGTCTGCGTGCGTCCTGGGCTCTACTCCGTGGGTCTGCGTTCATCCTGGGCTCTACTCCGTGGGTCTGCGTGTGTCTTGGGCTCTACTCCGTGGGTCTGCGTTCGTCCTGGGCTCTACTCCGTGGGTCTGCGTGCGTCCTGGGCTCTACTCCCTGGGTCTGCATGTGTCTTGGGCTCTACTCCGTGGGTCTGCGTTCGTCCTGGGCTCTACTCCGTGGGTCTGCGTGCGTCCTGGGCTCTACTCCCTGGGTCTGCATGTGTCTTGGGCTCTACTCCATGGGTCTGCGTGCGTCCTGGGCTCTACTCTGTGGGTCTGCATGTGTCTTGGGCTCTACTCCGTGGGTCTGCGTTCGTCCTGGGCTCTACTCCGTGGGTCTGCGTGTGTCTTGGGCTCTACTCCGTGGGTCTGCTTTCGTCCCGGGCTCTACTCCGTGGGGCTGCGTGCATCCCGGGCTCTACTCCGTGGGTCTGCGTGCGTCCCGGGCTCTACTCCGTGGGTCTTCGTGCGTCCCGGGCTCTACTCCGTGGGTCTGCGTGCATCCCGGGCTCTACTCCGTGGGTCTGCGTGCGTCCTGGGCTCTACTCCGTGGGTCTGCGTGCGTCCTGGGCTCTACTCCGTGGGTCTGCGTGCTGCGTGCATCCTGGGCTCTCTAAATCTAAGCCACAATGAAGCACGTATGAGCCTTCCCAGAGATGCTGGGCAAGATCCTGGATCCTGGCCAAGAATCCAACAAGATTCCAAGGACTGCTGGGAGGAGGAGAGGAGGGGATGTTCTTTCCCTCTGTCCCGTGACCAGAACCAAAGGGGATCTCTAGACACCAACCAGCATCACATAGTGGTTCAGCACAATCTAGAGGTCAGGCTGGGTGGGGTTCCAGTCCCAGCTGCTTCGTCTCTGAGACTGTGACCTTGAATAACTTCCTCAGTCTCTCTGAGCTTTGGTTCCTCCAGCCCCAACATGGAGAAGGTTAGGGTTCTCATTTACTGAGTAGGACGGCTGAGGACAAGGGTGAGTTGCCTACTGTTAAGTCAGGCTTTAGCTGTCAAGCACATTGGCTGTGCGGAAGAGTTCTTGCTCTGAACATTTCCAGTGCATTTCCTGACCTCACCGCCACGGCAGCCCTTGGGTGGGGATGGCAGCAACAATGGTTCCTTGTGCTATGGTTAAGGGGCTGGAGAGATGGCTCAGTGGTTGAGGCACTTGCCCTTTGCTATGGTTTAACAGTGGAGTGTTCAGGTGGCTTGCAGAAGCCATGCAAATACCAAATGGTAGAATTGGGTTATGAGCCTGGCCAGTGGGTCACCAGGATCCCACTTGGCCATTAGAGTCCCTCTAGAGCCATGGAGCTCTCAGACCCATGCTGGTAGAGGAAATTGCTTCTACCCCCACCCCACTTTAGACTGTGATTAACACTCCAAAGAGCCACGAGTTTCCGACTCGACCCAAAGACAAGCATGTGACCCAGCCTAGCCAGATCAGAGAATGCCCTCCCATAGGCTGCTGTGGCTGGCTCTCTGGGTTAAAGACAGCAGAGATGCCAGGACTATTGGGACCAGGGCACAAACTGTTCTCTTTCAAAGCAGATGAAAAGGTGGGGTGGTGGGTGGGTGCTCCCTGTGTACAAGAAATAAAAGCCTGTCTACAAATACAATACAAACTGTCACTGAAGAAATTGGGCCACAGGGTGGCAAGAGACCACCTTGCTTTTTGGCAGTTCAAGACATTGAACCCAGGCCCTTGTGGATGCTAGGAAAGTGTTCTACCACTGAGCTACATTCCCAACCTAAGGGCGCTTTAAAAAATATTTATTTAAAGTTGGGCGTGATGGCGCACGCCTTTAATCCCAGCACTCGGGAGGCAGAGGTAGGAGGATCGTCGTGAGTTCGAGGCCACCCTGAGAATACAGAGTGAACTCCAGGTCAGCCTGAGCTACAGTGAGACCCTCCCTCAAAAAACCAAAAAAATATATATATATATATATATTTATTTGCAAGGAAAGAGAGAGATTGAGAGAGAGAGAATGGGCACACCAGGGCCTCTAACCACCGCAAACAAACTCCAAATGCATGCACCCCTTTGTGCACTTAACTTTACGTGGATACTGGGAAATCGAACTCTGGTTGTTAGGTTTTGAAGGCAAGGCCCTTAACCACTGAGCCATCTCTCTAGGCCAAGAGGCACGTTTTTGTTTTTGTTTTAATTTTTTTAATTATTTTTTATTTTTAGAGAGAGACAGAGAGAGAGAGAGAGAAGAAGACAGATAGAGAATGGGCGCACCAGCAGCCTCTCAGCAGCTGCGAACGAAATCCAGATGTGTGCGCCCCCTTGTGGTCAAGTGCGTCATTGTACCCTTGCGTCACTTTGCATCTGGCTAAATGTGGGACCTGGAGATTGGAACCTCTGGAGATTGGAACTGATGTTCTTAGGCTTAGCAGGCAGGCGCCTTAACTGCTAAGCCATCTCTCCAGCACAAGAGACACGTTTTTGACGACATGGTTAGAACAGCTAGATCCGGCAGAGCCCAAAGGCAAGATCATGCTGAACTTTCTAAGACACTTTCCCAGTCACTTCCCTTCCCCACTCAGGACAATTTGAGCTGGGTGGGTGCAACCTAAAACCCAGAAACTGGTGCATAAGCAAATAGAGGGGGTGATGCACGGCACTAACCAGGAGGAAGGACACAAGGCCATTGGCAGAGAGTATGCTGATGCTCACGAGCCACAAACGTTGCATCAAAGTACTCCTCTCCAAACATCTGTGGTAGAATGACAACCACTTATGGCTCCTACACACAGGAAAGGCAACAGCCTGATCCCCGTGGCCCAATGTGGGAGAGGTGGGGCTGTCCTCACTGTGCAACAGGCCCTGTGGGCTCCCTGGACACCCATGGTGACTGTGATGGCTTTTGCTGACTGTCCACTTGACAGCATCTCAGAGGCATTATGTCGATGGGGTTAGCCTCTGGCATGCCTGCGAGGCATATCTTGATTAGGTTAATTGAGGTGGGAAGACCCACCATAACTGAATAGCACCATTCTGTGGGCTGGGGTTCTGGACTGTATAAGAAGAAGAAAGTGGGCTGGAGAGACGGCTCAGCCGTTAAGGTGCTTGCCTGCAAAGCCCAAGATTCCACGTTTGATCTCTCTCCAGATCCCACGTTAGCCAAGCACAAGGTTGCACATGCTCACTAGGTGGCGCAAGCGTCTAGAGTTCTATTACAATGGCTGAGGCCCTGGTGTGCCAATTCTCTCTCTCCCTTTGTCTCTGTCTGTGTTTCTCTCTCTTTCTCTAACATAAAAAAAGAAGGAGGAGGAGGAGGAGGAGGAGGAGGAGAAGGAGAAGGAGAAGAAGAAGGAGAAGGAGAAGGAGAAGAAGAAAAGAAGAAGAAGAAAGTGAGCTAGAGAGATGGCTCAGTGGTTAAGATGCTTAGTTTGCAAAGCCTGATGGCCTGGGTTTGATTCCCTAGTACCAGTGTACAGCCAGATGCACAAAGTAATGCATGCAATCTGGAGTTTCTTTGCAGAGATCCTGGTGTGCCCATTCTCCCTCCCGCCTTCTCTCCTTGCAAATAAATGCAAATGTTTTAAACAATAAAAAATAAAAAGGAGAAAATGAGATCTGGAGAGATGGCTTAGCTGTTAAGGCACTTGCTTGCAAAGCCAAAGGACCCAGGTTCACCAGATGCACACGGTGGCCCATGTGTTTGGAGTTTGTTTTGCAGAGGCTGCACCCATTTTCTCTCTGCATCCATTTTCTCTGCCTCTCTCTCTCTCTTTCTGTCTCTCAAATAAATAAGTTTTTTTTAAAAAAAAAAAGAAAAAGTGAGCTGAGCACCAGCATTCAACTCTCTCTCTGTGGATACATGGGGTCAGCTGCTTCAGGCTCCTGTCACCATCTTTCCCCCCATAATGGGCTGTAACCTTGAACTGAAATAAACCCTTCCTCCTTTAAATTGATGTTTCTCAGGTTTTTATCCCAGCCATGAGAAGGTGACTCATGCAGTGACTATAGCCTACACAGCCCCCATTCTTTTCTCGATGAATCCACAGTCAGGGGAGGGCATGCAATTTGCCAAGGTCAGATTCAAGTGCGCAACACCCCAGGCCCATGGTGCTTTTGGCCACCCTATGGCCCTGTCTGTACTAGGCTCAGTCAGGTCTCTTCCCACGCTTTCTCTCCAATACCCGCCCCTTTTCATTCCGTGCAATGGTTGTTGAAATTCCTGTCACATAGACGTCAAGTACAAATCCATGAATGGTGTTGTTTTGCTGTGCAAAGACATCTGCCTGCTTTGAATACCTGGGCGAAATCTTTGCTCTGGACTTACTGAGCTAGTAGAGGAGCTGGCCTCGCGGATGCAAAGACAGGGCGAGGTGGGATTCTGACACTTCTGCAGGGAGCTTACATCCTGGATCTCTGGGTCTTGGCTGAACGACGTAGGGGATTTCAAAAATACCATAACGCAAATGCTGTGACAAGACTCTCTGAGAGATGGTGTCGTTGGAGGGCAAGTCTCCACACACATCAGGCCTTGAGGTGCCATCTAAGCTCTCGGAAACATCCACCTCAGCATGGGGGTTTTCTCAGGCAGACAGCCCTGACCACACACGCGAGGAAAAGTGTCCAGTGCAAACACTTTAGTACCCTCAGCCCAGGCCAACCATGCCTGGGTGACAGGCAATGGAGGGTATAAAGGTCTCTACGGACAAGGTCCCCAAGACTGTATGGTGGCATCTTCTGTGTCTTTCTCAACTGTTTGGTCATGTTCTAAATACTGTAGAACCAGCCTTGTGTCTTACACAAGGACTATTATTATTGTTGTTTTAAAACTGTTTCTTCTTGTGGTTTTGTTGTTGTTGTTGTTGTTGTTGTTGTTGGTTGGTTAATTGTTTTTTTTAATTATTTTTTTATTTTTGGAGTGATACACAGAGAGAGAGAGACAGACAGAGAGAGGGGGAGAGGGAGACAGATAGAGAATGGGCACGCCAGCAGTCTCTCAGCTGCTGTGAACGAAATCCAGATGCATGCGCCCCCTTGTGGGCAAGTGTGGCATTGCGCCCTTGCGTCACTTTGCATCTGGCTAAACGTGGGACCTGGAGATTGGAACCGGGTTCTTAGGCTTAGCAGGCAGGCACCTTAACCGCTAAGCCATCTCTCCAGCCTTTAATTGGTTTTTGAGGTAGGGTCTCCCTCTAGCCCAGGCTGACCTGGAATTCACTATGTCGTCTCAGGGTGGCCTCGAACTCACAGAGATCCTCCTACCTCTGCCTCCCCAGTGCTGGGATTAAAGGAGTGAGCCACCACGCCCAGCCTAAACTTCTTTTCTCCAGTATTAGGAACTGACCCCGAGACCTCTTATGTATCAGGCAAGCTACCACAGACTGAACTCTCTCTATATGTCACCACCTCCACTTTTTACTTTTTTATTTTGAGACAGTTGCTCAGACTGGCTTTGGGATGTGTGTGCATCCCTGGAGGGGAAGTGACCTGCATCAGGGGAAGAGCACAGTCTTGTTCACCCAATTCCGGACACCCAAAACTCAGTCCAGTACTGTCTGGGAATGGTGCAAGGCAGGTGGCGTTGGGTAACCTAGGAGACACACCTAGGGCGTGTGTCTGAGAGTGTTTCCACAGAGGTATAACTGAAAAGAAAAGACCCACCCGGAATGTGGCCAGCACCATCCTATGGGTTGGGGTTTCAGAGGGAATAAAATGGGGTGTGGGAGAAAGCTAGCTGCGCACCAACATTCCTCTTTCTCTCTGAACCATGGGACAAGATGAATCCGTTCGCTTAAGCTGCTTTTGATATGAAAATAAGAAAAGTAACTCATCCAACCACCTTGTAGTTCAAACCTGCCTCCCATTACGAAAGGGGTTCATGCACCGCCGCACTGCACCGCAGGGAAGGGGTCTGAGTCTCTGAGCTTTGCCTGAGGGCTGGGGAGATGGCTCGGGGGCTCAGAGCGCTTGCTGCTTAAGCATGAGGGCTTCTTAGGTCAGAGACCACCAAGTGTGACTCCCCAGTCCTCACCTAAAAATCTAGACATGGTCATGCATCAGCTTCATGGGGAGCTCTGGGTTGGGGGAGAGAACTCGCCTCAAGGAAGCACATGGAGGAGTGGCAGGAGAATGACGCCTGATGTCTCCTCTGGCCTCCACATGCACACGCATAAGGCATGCTCATCTGTGCCCTGGCATGCACGTCTGTGTGCATATGTACACACACACACAGAGAACTTTGTCTGAGCCCTGTAGAACACTGCTGGCTTCCCTCCACGTTCCACCACAATCTCAAGTTAGCCAGAATGCCTCAGCCCACTAGAACATGCCAGGCCTGCCCACTGCTTAAAGCGTGGATTCTAAGCTACCTATGGTGGGTAAGTTAAATGAAATCGCTTGACTTCCCTTTAAGATGTGTCATCAGTAGGGCCGTGTAACACTCAGTCAGCACACAGGAGTTGTACCACAACAGGACTCCGCTAGCCAAGAGCTCATATGCCAGCGACCCTGCAAGTGCCCAAGGGCATGCAGGCACCCCAGAGAAAAGCAGAAACCCAGATGGCTGAGCTTAAAAGATTGTCCCCTCATTCCTCCACGGGGAAAGGCAGAAGAGAACTACAGAGATCCTTTTCCAAGAGAGATGGCTAAAATGCAGCACCGGCCCGGCCGAGCAGCCAGTGGGACCTCCACACGCTGTCAGCCAGACTTCCATATCTCCAGACACTTGGCAAAACCATTCAGTGCTACATCCGAATCCACACACGCTGCGATCCCCGGATGTCGTACGTCCAGACAAACATCCCTACACAAATGTGCACGTGGGCCTCCTGGAAAATCACATACAAAAAAAAAAAAAAAATTCACTGTGGCTAGAGGTATGCTAACCAAAATGTGGTCACCAGCCACATATTCATCAGCCACAACCAAAATGAAGGGACACGGTCTCAGAAGCAGTCTGAGCCCACGTCCACATGTAGCCACATAACCCACAGTCAGTATGTGTGGGTGGTGAACTCATATAATGAGTGATGGGCAGCGGGACATGGACGTGTTTTTCTTTTCGTATGGGTGTGTGTGTGGCTTTTCAGGGTAGGGCCTAGCTCTAGCCCAGGCTGACCCAGAATTCACTATGTAGTTCCAGGCTGGCCTCGAACTCACAGCGACCTTCCTATCTCTCCCTCCTGAGTGCTGGGATTAAAGGCATGTGCCGCCACGCCCACCTCAAGGACATGTTGTTTTTAGGGGCCAGTTGTTCACTTGAGGTGCTGGGGATGGGAGCTGGGGCCAGCAGGTGCAGGCTAGGCACACACTCTGTGCTGAGGTCTACCCCGATCCCAGGCAGGTGATAGAGATGAGGCTTGCTTGGAAAGGGCAGATGGGAAAACCAGTATCTTATCTTATGTCCACCTCTCCTGAATCCAATTTTCCATTTGAGAGAAAACTTGCTCACCAGTGGAAGGGCCAGCGATCGTGTGTGAGGGATGCACCCTCCCCAAGACAACCTAATGCTAGTGGCACTCTCACTGCTTGCATGGCATTTTCTTCCTGTTTTTTGTTTGGTTGTTTATTTTTATTTTTAATTTTTTAAAATATTTTATTTATTTATTTGAGAGAGAGAGATACAGAAATAGGCAGGTAGAGAGAGAGAGAGAATAGGCGCGCCAGGGCCTCCAGCCACTGCAAACGAACTCCAGGTGCGTGCACCCCCTTGTCCACCTGGCTTACGTGGGTCCTGGAGAATCGAGCCTTGAACCGGGGTCCTTAGGCTTCACAGGCAAGCGCTTAACCACTAAGCCATCTCTCCAGCCCTTGTTTATTTTTTAAATAAATATTTATTTATTTTATTTATTTGAGAGAGAGAGAGAGAGAGAGAGAGAGAATGGGTGTGCCAGGGCCTCCAGCCACTGCAGACGAACTCCAGATGCATGCGCCCCCTTGTGCATCTGGCTTACATGGGTCCTGGGGAGTCAAATTAGGATCCTTTGGCTGTGCAGGCAAATGCCTCAACTGCTAAGCCATCTCTCCAGCCCTTGTTTATTTTTTTTTATTATTTTATTTATTTTTGAAGAGAAACACAAAGAGAGACAGACAGAGAGGGAGAGGAAGACAGATAGAGATGGGCGCACCAGCAGTCTCTCAGCTGCTGTGAACGAAATCCAGATGTGTGCACCCCCTTGTGGTCAAGTGTGGCATTGCGCCCTTGCATCACTGCATCTGGCTAAACGTGGGACCTGGAGATTGGAACCTGGTTCTTAGTCTTAGCAGGCAGGCACCTTAACCGCTAAGCCATCTCTCCAAACCTATTGTTTTTGAGGCAAGGTCTCACTCTAGTCCCAGGCTGACCTGGAACTCACTCTGTAGCTCCAGACTTGTCTTGAACTCATGACAATTTTCCAGCCTCCCAAAATGCTGTGATTTAAAGGCATGTGCCACCATGCCTGGCTTTCTTCCTGTTTTAAAACTGAACCTCAGAAGTGCCCAAATCCATATGGCTATGCTGAGCTTCAGCTTTCTGTGTGCCCAAACGAAGGCACATTCGGGCATGTCACCAGCCTGCAGGAGGAGGTAGAGGAACAAGAAGGAGAGATCTCACCCTGTGGACTGTATGCGAACAGCTCCATGGGATCTAAGATCCAGAACTGCTAGAGAAGCCGATAAAAAGACATCCGCACCCAGGGGACTCTGCCACTTCTGTATTACGAGACTGATAGTAAAGGATTCAGGCATGGCAGGCCAAGAGGTAAAACTGAGGCTATATAGACATTTATATGGCCCCTTAGGTGTAATTATTTAACAATGGAAAACACCCGTCACTCACAGGCCATAATAGCACAATAAAGAACAAAGCAGACAAAAATAGGATGAGTTGGGCTGGAGAGATGGCTCTGCAGCTCAGGCGCTTGCCTGCAAAGCCCAAAGACATGGGTTCAATTCCCTAGTACCCACATCAAGCCAGATGCAGAAAGTAGTGCATGCATCTGGAGTTCGTTTGCAGCAGCCGGAGGCCCTGGAGTGCCCATTCTCTCTCTCTCCCTTATCTCTCTCTCTCTCTGCTTGCAAATACGTAAATAAATCTTTAAAAAAATAGGATGAGTTGCATGGGGCCTGTAAGACCCGTGGATTAGGAAACAGAATATTTTGTGTTGTCTGTTGAGACGGGGTCTCACTATGTAGCCCAAGATATCCTCAAACCTCATACCTCAGCTTCCCAGTTCAGGGATTATGGGTGTGAACCAGCACGCCCAGTTAATATCTTGACGAATGTCAAAATGTCAAATTTTGATTGGGATAAAGGGTATCATGGCTTTTACTTTCCTATAATTGTTGAGGAGTAAGTAAAAACGTTAGATATTGGGCTGGAGAGATGGCTCAGCAGTGGAGTTGTTTGCTTGAAAAGCCTGGTGGCCTGGGTTTGATTCCTTGGTACCCACGTAAAGCCAGATGCACAAGGTGGCGCATACATCTGGAGTTCATTTGCAGTGACTAGAGGCCCTGGCACGCCCATATTCTCCCTCCCTCGATCCCTCTCTCTGCTGGGCATGGTTGTGCACACCTTTAATCTCAGCACTCAGAAAGATATATAAAAAGAATTGAGCCGGGCGTGGTGGTGCATGCCTTTAATCCTAGCACTAGGGATGCAGAGGTAGGAGGATCACTGTGAGTTCGAGGCCACCCTGAGACTACACAGTGAATTCCAGGTCAGCCTGAACTAGAGTGAGAACCTACCTCGAAAATAAAAATTTAAAAAAAAAAAAAAAAGAATTGTATCTTGGTCTGGGCTGGGCTAGAGACAAGGCACTTGTTTTGTAAAACTTGACGGTACTGGTTCGATTCCTCAGCACCCATGTAAAGCCAGGTGCACAAAGTGGCACCATGTATCTAGAGTTTATAGTGACGGGAGGCCCTAGTGGGCCCATCCTCGTTCATTCACTCATTCTCTTTCTTTTTTTTTTTTTTGTTTTTCGAGGTAGGGTCTCACTCTAGCTCAGGCTGACCTGGAATTCACTGTGTAGTCTCAGGGTGGCCTCGAACTCATGGCGATCCTCCTAACTCTGCCTCCCAAGTGCTGGGATTAAAGGCGTGCGCCACCACGCTTGGCCATTCTCTTTCTTTGCAAATAATTAAACGCAATATATTTTTTTTTAATGTTAGCTATTCGTGAATGTAGGGGCCAGGGTGAGGCTCAAGGCTATGGCACTTGCCTAATGTGTGTGCAGCCTGGCACTACAGAAAGTAAATATATAAAATAAGGTGCCGAATGTGCCTGAAGGATACATGGGGGCCCTTGGATCTATTCTTGTTTTTGAAAGTTTTAAATCTTTCCAAAAGCCATACATAGATGTTTTAGTCACGTTCCTAGAATTCGAAAAAGGGTGCGGTGACAGCTGCTTCCTGTGCAGACCGGCCAGGCGACTCTGGTTGTCACCTGTTCTGTGCAGACATGCCTCCCCACACCAGCCTTGCTGTGTCACAAGCCACCGAGTTCAAGTGGGGACGGGGTTAGGTCAGTGTCATGGTGATGAGCGTGGTTTCAGTGGGGTAGAATTCTCCTGTCCATGTCACTGTGGTTCGGTTGCCAGGTCACTCTGGTGGACCCAGGCTGCTCAGAGACCCTCCATGGCTTTCCAGAAGGATCAGGGCCTTTCTGGGAAGAGCAGCATTCCATCCCTTTTAACTTGCGAGTGTCTGTCTGTGTGGGGTGAACAGACCTGTGACCGCCATGCTTTTAACCAGTCACAATGCAGTCTTGATCTCCTCTGGTGGGAGGTTAGGTTAATATCAAGTCAGTTCATCCTTAAAGAAAAAGACAGCTCTTTACCCGTTCTGAGGTCACCAGCTGGGGAGACGCATCCCCAAGGTGTCTGCTTGACACAAAAGACTAGCGTCGGGCCATCTTCCCAGAGCTTATTAATTATTTCCAGTGTCTTACGGAAGCACGGGTGACATATGGTGACAAATGTCCCAATTACGTGCAGTGGGGATGGATCCGGGGTCATCAGTCTTCCTGGGCACGGATGGAGGGGACCTCAGGCTAGTAGTTAATCATGACAGAGATTTGAGGTGGAGGAGACACACCCAGCCTAATGGCCCTGCCTGAGTGGCACAGAAGACCAGCCATGGTCCCTAGGAGAACCAGAGGTTCTGGAAGGATGTAGCGACGGACCAACAGATTATCACCCACCCAAATCCTGGGGTGGGGTTCAGGCTGGAGAGAGGCCCAGTGTGTAGTTACCACACAAGCATGACAATTTGTACTTGGGTCATCAGAACCCCTATAAAAGCCGGGCATGGAGGCATATGCCTATAATGCCAGGCAGGGAGCCCCTCCAGATTCCTGACTAGCTAATCTAGCCAGATTGCTGAACTGCAGGTTTATTGAGAGATCCTGTCTAAAACTAAGGTGGAAGACTGGCAACAACAATGGGGGGGGGTCTCACCCCGCCACGGGAATCAGAGACGCCTCCAGGAGATGTCCAAAGTCAGGTTCAAAGGATAAACAGACACTCATCCCTCAAAACAGGATCAGAAGGTAGAAGCCTCAGGCCTGCAGGAGGACAGCTTGGGCAATGATACTAATAAGGTTGGGGACAGGCATGGGAGACACCAAGGCATTCCAAGCTGCTGTGGATGGTGATGTGAGTGTAGGAGCTGCATCAGGCGCCCTTACAGGTTGGACTGAAGGATATGGGGAGGGGTCGTCACTTGGAGACCTTGCACATAAGCAGCCAAATACTGAATCGAGATTTGGCAATTTCCTCTCCAAATATCAGGCAGTTGGGGGTATGGCTCAGTGGCAGGGTACTTGGCTAACACACAGGCAAAACCCTGGTTCCTCCCCAGCATGAAAATAATAATAATAATAAATTAGGGCTGGAGAGATGGATTAGAGGTTAAGGCGCCTGCCTGCCAAGCCTAAGAACGCCCGTTCGATTCTCCAGGTCCCACATTTAGCCAGATGCAAAAGTGACGCAAGGGAGCCGGGCGTGGTGGCGCACGCCTTTAATCCCAGCACTCGGGAAGCAGA
Organism: Orientallactaga sibirica; assembly: GCA_036365145.1. Classification (NCBI taxonomy): domain Eukaryota; kingdom Metazoa; phylum Chordata; class Mammalia; order Rodentia; family Dipodidae; genus Orientallactaga; species Orientallactaga sibirica. Next base: position 2,654,673 of record JAEOAD010000026.1, on the reverse strand, counting down.
GGTAGGAGGATCACTGAGAGTTCGAGGCTACCATGACACTACATAGTGAATTCCAGGTCAGCCTGGACCAGAGTGAGACCCTACCTCGCAAAACCAAAAAAAAAAAAAAAAGTGATGCAAGGGCGCAATGCCGCACTTGCCCACAAGGGGGCGCACACATCTGGAGTTTGTTCACAGCAGCTGGAAGGCTGCTGGCATACCCATTCTCTCTCTCTCTCTGCCTCTTCCTCTCTCTCTGTCTCTGTCTCTCTCAAATAAATAATAATAATAATAAATTAAATGGCCGAAGATTTCTTGGACAAGACCCAAAGCCATCAGACTCGAGGGAAATTCAAGTGAGGGTCACATTTAACATGAGCAGTGGGAGATGGATTTCAGGGGGCACAGAGACAGAGACTGGGTGACAGCTTTGTTCTTGGCGGGGGAGGGGGGAACAGAGCCCCCAGCATGAACAAGTAAACCGTGGAAGAGTTCAGGACAAACTGTGCTCTACTTCACAAAAAGCCAACAGCACGCTTCCTTTGGGGAGGAAGGTTAAAGGCATGAATCAAATGAGGATACAATGAACCAGGCAGCCGCCCAGTGCCCGCACACTGACACAACCCCTCTCTGTGGAGCAGGTGGCAGCCCACGCTCACAGCTGTTATTTATACATGGTGATTATCTCAATTATCTGCCTTGCTTGTTGGAACTGGTTCTGTCTCCAGATTACCTTGTTTCCAGTGGAAACATTCCATGGGAATTAATTAGTAATTGTTCCAAAAGAACAGGTGTCATTAGCCTGACCCCACATCTCACCTCGTGTCTTCACAAGGCCTCATAAAATCCTGCATCAGGCAACCATGGTTTTCCCACAGCCAATGCCAGGGAACAGAACAAGGGAGCTGTAAGCATTTTTTTTTTCTTTTGAGGCAGGGTCTCACTCCAGCCCAGGCTGACCTTGTACTCACTCTAAGGCCCTAGGCTGACCTTGAGCTTATGGTGATCCTCCTATTTCAGCCTCCTGAGCACTGGGATTAAAGGTGTGTGCCCGCATACCTGGATCCAGGTGATATTTTTGCAATTTTTTTTGAGAGAAAGAGAGAGCAAGCAAGCAAGAGAGAGAGAGAGAGAGAGAGAATTGGTGTGCCAGGGCCCCCGCCACTGCAATCAAACTCCAAGCATGTGTACCACCTTGTGTGCATGTGCGACCTTGCACACATCACCTTGTGTGTCTGGCTTATGTGGGACCTGAAGAGTCAAACATGGGTCCTTAGGCTTCATAGACAAATACCTTAACTGTTAAACCATCTATCCAGCCCTGATTTATTTTGTTGGCTTATTTTGTTTTATTTTGGTTTATGTGGGGGGGGGTAGGGTCTTTCTCTGGCTTGAGCTAACTATGTAGTCTCAGCCTGGCCTTGAACTCACAGCAATTGTCCTACTTCGGGCTCCCAAGTGCTGGGATTACAGGTGTGTGCCACGACACCTGGCTAACAAGTGACTTTTCTTTAACCAGTTGTCTTGAGAAGTTTTGATGCAGAAAATGTTAATGGGACTCACATTACATGAATCAAGCTGCAAGGTGCAGGACTCTTAGCATTCACAGTTTCCAGACGGCTCTTGCCCTGTGCCCTGGGGTAAAGTGCTCACTCTCTCCCACCCTGTTTCCTCACTGGTGAAGTAGGAATACCCACAGGCTAGGACGATGGCCAACATCCCGTGAAGTACAGCACCTACCACGGCTGACCAAACCTGATCTGGGAGCGCATCAATTCCAAGATACTGTCACAAGCAGCCAGGGCCTCGTCAGCACCCTTGGAATAAACCCAAAACTTCCCAGCACATTCTAGCCCCCACCTTCCTCTCATCCCAGAGTAAGGACCTAACCCCAACTAAAGGTGACCCCTGCTTTTCCCTACCCTACGAGCTTGCTTTTTATTTCCCTTCTTTACCCACTGTAGCAGGCAGCCTTAGGTTCACTGAGATGAACTTCCAGACCAGGCACAGTGATGGATGAAGGGATATTTATTGAAGCTTACAGATCCAGGGACAGTTCTATAATGACAGAAGTTGGCCTGCTTTCACAGGACCAAACACCGAGAGCAAAGCCAAAAGCCAAAAGCCACACAGCACAGCACACCTCAGGAACTCCAGGCGCACTTTGCATATCTTTAGATTGAAATTGTACATACATCACCACACCTTAAGATCTGCCCAGTGACACTGCCTCCATCCAGGTGGCTGAGATGCAAACTATAAACTAATAAAACACTGACTATATTGCGGGACATCTATGCAAACTACCACACCAACATTTAGGACCAAGATTGTTTTGTGCATTCGTATCACTGTTTGCCCTCTGTTTCCCCCCAGGTGGGGATTACACAAGGATGGGTAGCACCTCTGACCCACTGACCACCCTGACCAGACTGCATCTCGTACAACATCGCACAGAGTGCAGTAGTAGTTTGATCCCCACAGAGCACTCGCTTTCATGGATAGGATTGTTCAGCACAGCACCCAGCCCTTATGAGACAGCCAGAAGCAAAGTTGGCTCTCTTCTCCCTCCCCCACACCTCCCATCCGCTGTCCCTGTCTCTGTCCCTTTAGCCTATGGGCAGCACAGGACAAACACCGAGTATCAGAATACTACACTGCAATGCCCAATGTCATCGTGGCTTTATTTGTTTAGCTCTGACTTCAGCATCCAGGGCACTATGCCAGTAGCTGAAGCAACCATACCCTGACCTCTAGTCCTAGCAATCCATCCTTATAGCTGTTTCCATGACAACAGCAGCAGAAAGCCAAGGCCTTGGGTTCCCTTTGATAGGGGCCGGATACAGAGAGAGTGGGGAGAGAGTGCTTTCAGAAGAAAGGATCTCTTTGATTCGGCTCGAGGCGCCTTCATTAAATACCATGATTTCCCCAAAGCACACATCTTAACCCTGCAGAGGGAGGCGACTCGGGGCTACTTGTAAGAAGAGAAGAAAGAAGAAGAAACACGCCGCTGGGGTTATTCTGTAAGGTGTCGTCCTGTGGGGGAGGGAGGCTTGCGGGGCTGGGTATCAGGAACTTGTTTGCTTGGAGGAAAAGTGGAGGGCACTTTCCAATGTGGGGGGGGGCTGCACAAATATGAGGTGACCAGTTCCTAGACAGTCCCCAGTTGTGCCACTTCCTGGGGGTTACTCTGAACACATGGATTCACCACCTCTGGCCAAAATTTCCCCATCCGTAAAATGGGCGTGGTACTCCTCTCTTGGGGCTCCGGTGACTAAATGAGGGTTCTTGCTTAGGCACAGGTGGATCTGATCCCAACATGGGCATGGAGGGGACACGATATCCAAGTGCCCATTTGCCCAGAATCTAGGACGGTCAGCACCCAAACAAGGAAACTTCTGGGCAAGCCAGGATGGTGACCGGGAAGGGAATGACCAATGAGGAAAACGCAAGCTCCTCGAGCCAGAAGCGCTCCAAGTATCTTATTGTCTCATGGCTCTTTGTTTCTCTGATGCCCCTTCCCCAAACCCATGAACTTGGTCTTACCATGAACAAACCATCAGCCCGGGTGTTGTGATTTGAGATTTAAAAAAATGCCTGCCCCCTGGGTTGGAGAGATGGCTTAGCAGTTAAGCACTTGCCTGTGAAGCCTAAGGACCCTGATTCAAGGCTCAATTCCCCAGGACCCACATAAGCCAGATGCACAAAGTGGCACATGCATCTGGAGTTCGTTTGCAGTGGCTGGAGGCCCTGGTGAACCCATTCTCCCTCTCTCTCTCTCTCTCTATCTCTCTCTCTCTTTCTCTCTCTCTGCCTCTTTCTTTCTCTGGCTCTCTCAAATAAATAAAGAAAAAGAAACAAAAAATGCCCCCCATAGGCTCATGTGTTTGAACACTTTGTATCCAGCTGAAGAAGGTGAGGGGAGATGTTTAGAAGGTACAGCCCTGCTATACCCAAGCTCTGCTTCTTGTTCTTCCCTGCTTCCTGCCTGCCTATGCGATGACATGACCAGCTGGCCCCTGCCCCTGCCACCATGCTATCCGCAATAAGATGGGACTCTACCCTCTGGAAACATACCCTAAAATAAACTCTTTCCTTCCATAAGTTGTTCTGGTTAAGTATTTGTTCACAGCTATGGGAAATGAAACTGATATAGGAGATTCATACCAAGAAGTGAGGCTGGTGCTGGGATCCACCTGACCATGTGCCTCTTAGTCCTTTGGGACTGGCTTGTGGGAGGGCTGTGGAGAACCTGAAACTTTGGGCTAGAGAAGCCCTGAAATGCGATGAGTTTTGGATTTTGGTTGTTTTTTTGGGGGTGGGGGGACAAGCCCAACAGATTGGCCTTTTTTCTAATGAGAGAGAGAGAGAAAGAGAGAATTGGCATGCCAGGGCTTCCAGCCACTGTAATCAGACTCCAGGCACATGTGCCACATTGTGTGCATGTGCGACCTTGTGCATGTATCACCTTGTGCATCTGGCTTTCATGGGATCTGGGGAGTCAAACATGGGTCCTTAAGCTTTGTAGGCAAACACTTTAACTGCTAAGCCATCTCTCCAGTCTGTGCTATGTTTTCTTTTAATTAATTTATTTATTTTTTATTGGAGAGAGACACAGAGAGAGAGAGAGACAGAGAGGGAGAGGGAGACAGATAGAGATGGGCATGCCAGCAGTGTCTCAGCTGCTGTGAACGAAATACAGATGCGTGCGCCCCCTTGTGGTCAAGTGTGGCATTGCGCCCTTGCGTCACTTTGCATCTGGCTAAACATGGGACCTGGAGATTGGAACCAGCGTTCTTAGGCTTAGCAGGCAGGCGCCTTAACCACTAAGCCATCTCTCCAGGGTGTTCTATGGTTTTTAATGGGTCATTCTGGTATGACTTTGAAAGGCCAGAATGCCAACAGAAATGTGGGCAACAGAGTCCCTGCTCATGCAACTTCAGAGGGGAAGGGGGACTGTATTGGGAACTGGGCCAGAGGTAGTTCATGTGATATTCTGACAACAAATCTACCTGCATTTTGCCCATGTCCTGAGATTTTGAGCAAGGCTGAATTTTAAAGTAATGCGCTAGCTGGGCATGGTGGTGCTGCCAGCTCTTGTGTGGCAGAAGTAGGAGGATCGCCATGAGTTCAAGGCCACCCTGAGACTATATAGTGAATTCCAGGTCTGCCTGGGCTAGAGTGAAACCCTACCTTAAAAAAAAAGTTGTGCACTAATATATTTGGTGGAGGAAATTTCAAGGCAGAATAACACTGAGTCTGTAGTGCAGCTTCTCTTAGCTTCTCTCATACAGATCTATAGTGAAAGAGAGAAAATTGCAGAGCAGAACAGTATAAAAAAATGTGAAGTTTGTCAAGGAAAACAATATGATCAAATTTAAAATTCCAGGTCTTTCTGGCTAACTAGTCTAATTGCTAAAGGTTCTGTGAGAGGTATTTTCTCAAAAAATCATCTGGAGAGCTGGAGAAATGGATCAGCAGTTAAAGTGCTTGCCTGCAAAGCCTAAGGACCCAGGTTCAATTCCCCAGTACCCATGTAAAGCCAGAATGCACAAGGTGCTACATACATCTGGAGTTCATGTTTTCAGTGGCTATGGGCCTTGGTGTACCATTCTCTCTCTATTCCTCAAATGAATGAATGAATAAATAAATAAATAAATAAATAAATAAATAAATACTAAACTGGGGAATGACTGAGGAAGAAACCTGACTTCAATCTCTGGCTTCCACACATATATGCCCATGTGTGTGCATCTTACCACACAGTGCACCCATATGCATATGAACATGCCTACAATTATACACACCACATACAGATGCATAAAGAAAATGTTTTCCCTAAGGTGACATGTCTTCCATGGTGACAATATATGCATAACACAGCACTGAAGAGCCACTGAGCCTCCGTGGGGCTCCCTATGGGGACAGATGGCAAATACTTCCCCTGATCCACCCTGTAGCTGGAGGACATCTCTGCCTAAGACTCATATTGTTCTGAAGATCCACTTGTATCTTTCAACAACCTGCCTGCCCACCTCACACTGCAGTGCCGGTTAAGTCTCCTGGGGACCCCGGCTCCTGGCCTGGCCTTGCCTCCCCTCCACCCTCAGCTCTGTTGCTTGAGTCCTCCTCTGAGGCCTGAAGGGGGATGGTAGAGCTTAGGGGCCAGTGTTTGAATCATGACTCTACCTCTCTAGCTGTTTGGGGGTACCATCGACCTCCCTGTCACCAACTACCTCACTTGTGGAGTTGGTGGTCCTCAGTACTTGTTATGGCTTGAATATGAAATGTTCTCCTAAAAGGCATTGCAAGCCTGGTTCTCAGCTAGTGGTGCTACTGAAAGGCAATGGGATCATGATCAGATTGGTCCATTCAGGAATAAAGAACTCATAGCTGAATGGGTTGGCTGTAAAGAGGAGGTGAAGTCTCGTAGGAAGAAGCAGAGTCGCTAAGGGTATAGCTTGGAAAGATATCTCTCTCCCGTCCCCTCTCGCCCCTTCCCTTCTCCTTCCACCCCCTCCTATTCTTTTGTCTTCTCTCTCCTCTCCTCTTCTGGGATACTATGAGGTAAGCAGCTCTGCCCCACCAGATCTTTTCTCCCAGGATGCTTGGCTTCAGCACAAGCCCACAGGGATGAGACCAGCATCCATAGCCTGAGCCCTCTGAAAATACAAGCTGAAGAAAACCTTCCCTCTTTGATTAACACATAGCACTGAACTGTCCTGAGAATGCCACATGACAACACATCAAGAGGGCTGAGAACAAAGGGAAAGTGGGGGATGGACTCCCGACAGTAGTCCCCCTGAGGTCTTAATCAGCATCATTCACATTCCAATAGGCAGTCTGATGTCCATGGCTTCTGCTTATTGTTGCTGTGAATTGACTTTGCCTCATTCCAATTGCTAGTGTTCCTTTTATACCCAGCCCTGGTGGCCAACAAATACACCCCAAAACACTCATGCTTGCCATCCCCCACCCATTTGGCCCCAGTTGCAATCTGCCCATGTCCTCCGGCCAGGCACATCCTGCCTATGTCCACAGAAGGGAAAAGGCATCGCTGTTCTTTGTAATCCCCTCCGCATTTCTTCCCGTGGCACATGAGGACCAACCCCACACTATCTCTGTCTCCTGCAGGTCTGGAAAGCAACATGCTGGTTCTATAGCCTTGTGTGTGTTCCCGAGAAGATAGTCTTGCACACCCACAGCAGTGCACTTCCCCACGGCACCTACCTGGCTGTGCACCTTCTCCAGCTCCTCCTTGTTGACTGATGTCTTGCCATCCTCCATGGTCGTCAGAAGGAGCTGAACGTCTGATAGCAGTGCGTGAGTCCTCCGGAGGTCCCTACGGAGACGCTTCTCCACATCAAAGTCCCGGTGGCCGATCTGAAACCAAGGAGGGGTGGGGGAGCTTAGCCCTCACACAGTAGAGGGTGCAACCAAAGTTCTCTGGCAGCAAGCTCCCACAGGTCTAATCCTGCCTCAGAGAAGACCTCACCACCAGGCATGGTGGCTTAAGCCAGTAATCCCATCACTTGGGAAGCTGAGACAGGACAATTACTGTAAGTTCAAGGAGACCCTGGGCTACACAGTGAGACCATGGCTCAAAAAAAAAAAAAAAAAAAATCATCCAGGGCTGGAGAGATGGCTTAGTGGTTAAGATGCTTGCCTGCAAAGCCTAACAACTCAAGTTTGAATCTCTAGGTTCCACATAAGCCAGATGCACAGTGACATAAGCGTGTAATGTCGCACAAGGGGGCACACACATCTGGAGTTCATTTGCAGCAGCTGAAGGATCTGGCATACCCATTCTCTCTCTCTCTCTCTCTCTCTCTCTCTCTCTCTCTCTCTCTGTCTTTTTCTCTCTCTTAAATAAAAAAAAAATTTTTTTAAGGCCAGGCATTGTGGCACACGCACTCGGGAGGCAGAGGTAGGAGGATCACTGTGAGTTCAAGGCCACCCTGAAACTCCATAGCAAATTCCAGGTCAGCCTGAGCTAGAGTGAAACCTTACCTTGAAAAACCAGAAAAAAAAAAGAAAGAAAAAAAAAAAGAAAGAAATCCAAAACCAAAAAGAAATGCACTGCAATAAACAAATGACAAACAATAAATAGCCACACAACAATGTCCCTCCAGACCCTCATCTACCAAATGGGGCTGGTACCGACCCCACAGGGCTAAAGTGAAGATGGAATGCTCGCTCTGCTTGATGCTGACACACATCAGTGCACAACAAATTCAACCTGTCACCATTGGTGTCATCATGGCCCATGGGGGCCAAAGCTACTGTTCCATCCTGTCTTTTGTGTCTGGCCACCAGTGTGACCACTTTTCCCTTATGACCCTCCATGCCAGATACCTCCCTAGCTGCTGGCCAGATTATGCCCACAGAAGTCAGGATAGCCTTGGGCAGGCAGTGAGGGGAGAAGGCACAGGGGTCTCTGGAAGGTCAAGCTGGTGCTACTAGACAGGTTCCCGAGTCCTTTGACCTGTTCCCATGATGCAATGTGCTTGTCTGCGGGTTTCACTGCCCATGGGCAGCCCATGACGCGCTCCTTCCAAAGACCCGAATGAAGCTTTGTGATGCCTCAAGCTGGTCCCCTTCACCAGTTTAAGGACATTTAAAGAATAATTTTCTACAGGGGACAGGGTCCAAGAAGGTCATAAAAAAATGCCACATTTTGTAATGAGCACCAGGGGCATCACCTTAGATGGCTTGAAGCCCCCAGAGGCTGATGAGAGAAAGCAGAGGAGAGACAGTGTCACACCAGGGCCCTGTGTGACCACCCAATAACCTGAGACCATGCATTGGGTGTATCCCTGGGGAAAAAAAAATAACATGGAGCCATGTACTGAATGGAGCATTTTGGAGAAGATAGGGCAAGTGTTTCCTGATGGGCCTTGTTTTTGTTTTGTTTTTTGGTTTTTTTTGGTTTTTTTTCTGAGAGAGAGAGAGAGTGAAACAGAGAGAGAAAGAGAGGAAGAGGCAGAGAGAGACAGAGAGAGAATGGGCACACCAGGGCCATTTCAGCTGTTGTGAACAAACTCCAGACACGTGCGGCCCCCTTGTGGGAAAGTTCAGCATTGCACCCTTGCCTCACTTTTTGCTTCTGGCTAAACATGGGACCTGGAGATCAAACGGGCCTTCTTAGGCTTGGTAGGCAGGCGCCTTAACCGCTAAGCCATCTCTCTGGCCCAGACCTTGTTTTCGTACACTGAAAATCCATGCCTCCATGCCAAATGCCTAGCCTGCTTGCTCCCACCATTCAGGATGCTCGGAATGTCCTGGGTTGTTTGGAAAGAACATAGGATTGAGGATAAGGTGACCCAGGCTTCAAGACCCAGCACACCATCTGCTGGTGGCAGGAACCTTAGCCAAGCGCCATCAACCCCGATGAATCCACATTTCCTTGTCTGTAAGGAGAGAAGTTTAAAAACAAAATCCCAGTCTTTCATGTTGAGATAAGACAGGATCATGTCTAATAATGAATTGCCAAGTCCTCTGTGGGTGTCAAGTGCTTTGCAAACATGATGGATTTGCGAGGACTGTCTGATGACCTGGAATGTTCCTGCGAGTTAGGTATAAGTCTTTCTCAGTGGCCAGTTTTGAATTCTTTGAAAAATGAGTTGGTTCTTAGAATTTATCCTCTTCTTCCCTCAGATGTATTGCTGTGGTAAATTAATTAATTTTTTTTTGAGGCAAGCCCAACAGACTGGCCTCTTTTTTATAGCTTTTATTTATATTTATTTATTTATTTATTAGAGGGAGAGAGAGACAGAGAGTGAGAATGGGCATACCAGGGCCTCTAGCCACTGCAAACGAACTCCAGATGCATGTGCCACCATGTGCATCTGGCTTACATGGGTCCTGGGGAATCAAACCTGGGTCCTTAGGCTTTGCCGGCATGTGCCTTAACTGCTAAGCCATCTCTCCAGCCCCAGACTGGCCTTTATTATGAGAAAGAGAGAGAGGGAGGGAGGGATGGAGAGAACTGGCATGCCAGGGCCTCCAGCCACTGTAATCGAACTCCAGACACATGTGCCACCTTGTGCACATGTATGACCTTGCACGTGCATCTCCTTGTATGTCTGGCTTATGTGGGATCTGGGGAGTCGAACATGGGTCCTTAGGCTTAGTAGGCGAGTGCCTTAATTGCTAAGCCATCTCTCCAGCCCTGCTGTGGTAAATTTAAAATGCTGTTCTGTGATATGAGGTTTGGAGTGAGGGAAGGAGGGAGATCTCATGAGCTGCTGGCTGGGCATCCAGCCACACTCTGTCACGTGTTATCAGGTGTAACTCTTGTGACAACTGCTTAAAAATAGACATTATGATTATTGCCTTTCTAAAAGTAGTAATAGCTTCCATTCATAGAGAACATTTTAAGTGTCAGGAACGATTTTAAACACTTCATGGATTTGAAGGCATTAATGGCAAGGCTCTATGAGGTGGATGGGTTTGTGACTCTCGTTCTACAGGTGGTGAAGCTAACACACACAATTTGCACAAGATCGCACAGCCAGTAAGTGGCAGAGTTAGGACAGGGCCAACAGCTTCTGTGACAGGAAAGAAGTCATTTTGTCAAGGTATAGCACGAGAGAGGCCTGCTTTGCTCTGTACTTTGAAAAGAAAGGCCGCTGAGGCACAGGGGTCATGATTTAGCTCAAGGGTGGGGGGGGGGACAGGATACAGAAGGAGGAGCCAACCACTCGTAGTGCGGGGGGGGGGGGACTCCAAAGAGAAGGCTCTGGGTGAGCAGAGAGAAGGAAGAATAGTCTGACCTATGTACTTCTAGATGACTCGACAGACAGCATGTGGCCTTTTGAATGTAAAGTGTCCCCATTAGCCTCATGTGTCTGTGATTAAGCCTCGTATTAAATGTTTTTACTTTACTTATTTGTAAAGAGAGAGAATGGGCACGCCAGGGCCCCTAGGCACTGCTAACAAACTCCAGATGGATGCACCACTTTGTGCAGCTGGCTTTACATGGGTACCAGGGTCATTAGGCTTTGCGGGCCAGCACTGAGCCATCTCTCTCCCACCCAAGCCTCATATTCAATCCCCAGCTGGTGGAACCTTGCTGGAGAAGGTGTGTCACTGCGCGGGGGGCCTTGGGATTTTTTTTTTTTTTTTTTTTTTTTTTTTTTTGCTTTTCCGAGGTAGGGTCTCACTCTGGCTCAGGCTGACCTGGAATTCACTCTGTATTCTCAGGGTGGCCTCGAACTCTCGGTGATCCTCCTACCTCTGCCTCCCGAGTGCTGGGATTAAAGGCGTGCGCCACCACGCCCGGCTTGGCCTTGGGATTTTATAGCCCAGCCCGCTTGCCCCATGCTAGCTGACTCACTCGCTCTAGTTTCTCCCTGCTACTGGGGTAACATGACACTCAGCTGTCTGCTCGTCTGCTCCTTCCCAGCCATGGTGAAACTTTCACTGAGCTGGAAATAAACCCTTTCCTTCCATAAGCAATCAGGAGGTAATTGCTACAACACATGGGACCTTAGGGCGGGGCAGGCCATAAAATAAGAGCCATTGCCCAGGGCTCTTAAGTACACAATGCAGTGGGAAATGGTGGTGCAACTGAACCGTGGATATAGAGCAGGCAAACGTTTTGCCTAAGGTCACAGGGCTACTAAGTGGCTTTGCAGGGATTCAAACCCAGGCACTTCAGCTTAGCGGGTCACTTCCTAACCATCGTACCACAGTGCCTAGCAGAATTGTTTCCTTCACCCAAGATGTCTTATCCTAGAGCACAGAATTTCACAATGCCTGATGCCCTCAAGCTGCATGCTTTGCATCTTTATTTTTGTGTGTGTGTCTGCTTTTACTTAATTTGCGCCTATCTTAAAGTGCTTCACTTTCTTGTGGAGCAAGTTGGCATCAGGGATGTCCCCTGATGCTGGCACTGGCCACATGGCCAAGATGGCTCACATTCTCTTGTCCTCACTGTCATGCCCTTCAAACGCTGGCACCGTCTCCTTTGCAGAGGGCACTCTGCATGCAGAAATGCACAGGGAAACTCAGGGCAGTCACCCCCCCCCCCACCATGGTGAACTGCATCAGAGGAGAGGAGAGAGAAAACACTCAATTAGGTTAATGGGAAATAAATGTCATTCTGAGAGTTCCCACTTTGCAGCACAAAGATTCAAATTTGGATAAAGATGGCAAGTAATTAACTGATAAATCGAAATGGTGTTTAGTGTTGTTGCAGGAGCTACTCTCAACCCTCAGTTGTGTCACCATTTACCATAAAGGCAAGCTACTAGGAGGTGGCTGCGAAATGTCTGTTAAAGAAGATATGGAAATAACGTGTTAGAAAATGATCTTAAGCCGGGCGTGGTGGCGCACGCCTTTAATCCCAGCACTCGGGAGGCAGAGGTAGGAGGATCGTCGAGAGTTTGAGGCCACCCTGAGACTACATAGGGAATTCCAGGTCAGCCTGGACTAGAGTGAAACCCTACCTTGAAAAACAAAACAAAAAAAGAAAAGAAAATTATCCAGCCACTTTACAGATGGGGAAAGTGAGGCATGGGGAAAATATGTTGCTGGAAGTTACGTGGTGAATGGACTATGAGAAAAGATGGTCCACAGAAGCAGGTTTCTAATTAATTAATTTCTAATTAATTTCCTGCTTTGTTTTGGAGACAAGGTCTCATGTAGCCCAGGTTGGCCTTGAATTCTTGATTCTTCCCTCTCCCTCTCAAGCGCTGGGATAAACAGTTGGCACCACCACACCAGGCTCTGGAGCCTAGAAATTTTCAGCAACAGCATAGTGATAGGTTTTAAAAATTATATTCATTTCATTAATATGGACCTCATTCCAAATCTATCTGGAGCATTGATTAGCTGTTCAATCCTTGGGAAATTACCTTCTGAGCCTCACCTCTTTGATTTCTGTGAAGAAAGTAATCATTTCTGTCCTATAGCATTGACATGAAAATTAAAATATCTTAAAATTTTTATAATGGGTCTATATAAATAACGACTGAAAAGACAGAAGAACGGTCAATGCTTTCTGAAACTGTAGTCATACAGAGAAGATAAAGACATCCACCTGTGTAAAAGCAGGAAGGCGCATGGGAAGAGCAAAGAAGAGGAGGAAAAGAATAACAAACACTGGACACAAAATAAAAGAACACAAATGATTTCAGATATGCTAATCATTACACTAAACATAAACGAGTCAAGTTCTCCTGTAAGAAATTAGGGACTAGAATAGTGGATTAAAATTACCTAGGGCTGGGGACATGGCTCAAGGTTTAAAGGGGCCTGCTTGCAAAGCCTGCAGGCCCAGGTTCGGTTCTCTCAGTGTCCACGTAAAGCCGGACACACAAAGTGGCACATGTGTCTGGAGTTCATTTGCAATGGCAAGAGGCCTTGCTGTGTCCATTCTCTCTCTGCTTCACTCTCTCAAATAAATAGACATTTTCTCACTGATGTTATAGTTTGGATATTGTTTCCCCAAAAGGCTCTTGTGCCAAAGGCTTGGTCCCCAGCCAATGACACTATTGAGAGGCAATTTTATAATGAGGCTGATAACCCTGGCTGTGAGTTCACCGTGACCAGGCTGTTAGGAGGCGGCACCTTGTTGGAGGAAGTAGGTTACTGGGGGTGTGTCTTGGAAGGTCTTGCCCCACCCCTTCCTGTCTCTCTGTGCCCCATTGCTGCCATGAGTTTAGTCACACAAGCTCCCTCCGTGATGCTGTGTCTCACCATACGTGGACCCATGAACAATGAAGCCAAATGACCGTGGACTGAAACCTGGAGCTGAAATATATCCTTTGTCCCTCGATTTTTCCTCACAGACTTTTGTCACGGTGGTTGGAAGGACAACAGCTCCCCACTCAAGTCAGAGCTGGCTCTGAGCTGGATGGGGGAGCACGTGAGTTTGTCCTCAAGGGCCACTGAGCAAAACTTGCAGACACTCCTGACGGTGACCATGGGAAGGGTGCTGTCGGCAGCTGATGGATGGAGGCCTTGAGGGGAGGGGCTTCCACTGAGCACTTACAATACAGGATGAGTCCCCACCACGGAGCTGTGTTTCTCAGGGATAATACCAACTCTGCTTTCTACAGAAGCTCACACAAGGACAGAAAGACAGGCACACCACCCAACAGGGTGAAAGGCACATTTGCCTGACTTCAAGCCTGGTGGCTTCTTGCATAAGGCTTGTCCTCATGAAATCAAACAGGGTGTGGTGGCCATTCGGAGCCACCCTGTCTAGAATCCCCTCCCAGCAGTCGCTAATCGACATCTCCTGCTGCCTGGGCCAGCTCTGTTTCTTATGGTTTTCCCCAAGAACCCATCTGGCTTCCAGCTCCTAGAGTCTCCTGTGAAGAGTGGGTGGTTAGGGATGACACAGAATGATGGAGAAGGGGACATAGTGGGGGATGGAGGGAGAGGCGAGCAGAAGGCGTGGTCCTGACCTAAAGACCAACGGTGCTCTCCCTGCCGCTGGCTTTCCCAGGCATCCATCTCTCTCACAGAGCATGGAGGGTGGCCGAGTGTCCCTCAGAATGCCTGCCCGGGCTGTGCCTTACCTGGTCGCACAGGGTTCCGATCAAGCCTTCCAGATCTTGCTTCTCATGGAGGGCCATCTGCTTCTCCTCATATTCTTGCTGCAGCTGCATTTCCAGCTGACGGAGCTGTGGGCACATGGGGGAGAGGCTCCTGTGGGTATGTGAGCTCCGTGCACACAGATCCCCCAGCAAGGGCCTGGGGGAGGAATGGGCTTGGAGCCTGTGGCTTTGCTCCCCAGAGAAAGGCTAGCTGGTGAATTGGAGGGGTCTGCCTGTCTGAGAGCTTGGGAACCAAAGGCCTCGGGAGCTGGATGAGGAAGGGAGAGCTGCCAATAACAAGGAGCTCTTTGCCCTTGGCTGTGAAGTCCCCCAATGGAGGAGATGCCCCCCAACCCCCCGCTGCATGCCATGGCCACGGCCTGAATATTCACAAGTGTTGGCATTCTGATTTCTTAAGGCCTTGAGCAACATGACAGCCAGCATATTATAATATGCACCCATGTCCCTTATTAAATACACCTTGATGCCATCAAAAACACACAAAACAAGGAGCACTGGAGATGTTTTGATGTTATAAACCACCCCTCCAAAAACAATTCATGTATTGAAACCCTAATCCCTAAGGTGATGGGTTCTGAGATGGCTTTTGCAAAGGTGTTTAGGGTTAGAAGCCTAGGGTGGGGTTTCCACGATAGGATCAGTGCCCAACCTCAAGGGAAGAGCTACAGAGATCTCCTTCTGTCCTCCCACATGTGGATACTACGAGCACATCGCCAGGAAGAGGCTCCAGCAAATCCCAATCTGCTGACATCCTAACCTTGGGCTTCCCAGCCTCCAGAAGTTGGAGAAACACATTTCTGTTGTGGCATGCCCTGTCTATGGGATTCTGCACTAGCAGTCCACTGAGACATCTGATTAACGGCAACTCATTGAATTTGCAGTTGGCTCAGATTTCTCAGCAATTACCCAACACACATGGGCATTCCTCACTTGAATAACTACCCCAGACGATCAGTTGTTAGCGAGAGAGGTTAACATCCCATCTCCTGCCACCCAGACAGCTATGGCACCACGTCCCCCTCTCCCAAAGTCACTGGCAATGGGTTTCCTGCTGCTGTGAGACAGGCTGAACAGAGTAGCTATCAGACAGGAAGTTAATGTCATTGTTTATCATATGGGGAAAAACACCTCCCTCTGCCGATATTCTCTCCCATTATAAATCTGTCCAGAAAACGCTGCCAAGAAGGTCCAAAGTGTTCCTGAGACCTCGGTTCAGGGCACCTGTCTCCTGACCCATGACAGAATGTATTAACTGATGGTCATTTCTGCAGAAAGTAAACGCATTCCGAAACTCTAAAACATATAGTCACTACCCCCATATGCTTCTAGAGGGCTGGGGAAGTGAAAGTCACCCAGAAAAATAAACAAAATTTTAACATCACTATGCCGTGTTCCAAGTGTGATGGGAGTGGGGAGGGAAGAGTCCTGCTAGAATAAATATGGGAACTAGTGAATGAGGCCTAACCCGGAAGATCTCGGGCACTTCCCCCTTAAGGATTTGTTTCACATTCCCATTGGTTCATACATCTACGGGGTGTTGACTGGTTATAATGACAGGACACAGAGATAAGCCTAAATGTCCAACGATGGGGGATCATGAGGCAAGCAAGAGCTCGAGCTTGAGGCCGAATAGTGTCAGGCCGTCAACACATAATATGCAAGATTTGCAGAGGCAAGCAGAGGGGTTCAAGGAGCCATGGCCTCACTCTGGGAAAAGCGGCCCCACAACCAGCCGAGTGTGCACTGCGTGGATGTGAATGGGAGATAGGAAGACAGGAATGGGGTGGTTTCTTGGTGCAGATGCTGGGGGTGGGTATTGTTTCCACAGCCACGGGGCTGTCTGTGAAGAGCCAGGATCAAGCCAAAGAAGTGATGTGAGCCACAAGGGGACAGTGGAGGGAAACCCAGAAGTCTCAGCCACAGGGTAGAGTTTGGGGGTGATTGTGCTAGACCATTCTAGATGTTTCTGGAGGTTCAGGGCCCTGTTTAAATTCAGAACTTTTGGTTCTGGACTGTTGAGAGTCCCCCAGGATGCTGAGGTCTCAGACAGTCACAGAAGAAGTGTGTCTGCAAGGCCCGGGTCCTGGTCTCTTCCTTGCTGTAGGGACATGGGACCCCGTGTCACAGTGGTGTCCCCGGCTCACGCACCCGCTTCTGGCAGGACTGACGCACATCCTCCAGCTCTTCCTCCTGGTCCTCGCGGTCCTTCTGGTGCATCTGCTTCATCCGCTCGATCTCCAGCTCAAACCTCTGGCGGAGCTGGGTGTGAGCAAGGACGGCGTGAACGCCCGCTGCAATGTCTCCAGCCCTCCATGCCGCCCTTGACCTTCCCACTGCATTTATTTTTTCCGGTGCTGAGGACCGAACCCAGGGCCTTGCGCTTGCTAGGCAAACACTCATCCACTGAGCTAAATCCCCAACCCTCCCACTGCATCTTTTCATTGTTAATGCATGGGTCAGACCTCCCTAGCACCCTGGAAAGTCAGCAATGGGGACCCTGACTACAGGCTGCCGCTGTCTCCTCCGTGGTGCTAAGAGACCGCACTTCACCACTGTGCCGGGATTAAAGCCTCAGAAGCCTTTAACACTCTGCAAGGAACCAAAAATTCATCTTTGTCCCAGAAGTTTATCACTGCTGTCCTTAATGTGGAAATGAAGCTGAGGAAAAAAAAAATAGGGGCTGGAGAGATGGTTAAGGCTCTTGCTTATGAAGCCTAAGGACCCAGGTTTGATTCCCCAGGACCCACATAAACCAGATGCACAAGGGGGCACACACATCTGGAGTTCTTTTGCAGTGGCTGGAGGGCCTGGTGGACCCATTCGCTCTCTCTATCTGCCTTTCTCAATCTCTCTCTCTCTCAAATAAGTAAATACATTTTAAAAGCTTAAAAGAAAAACTTGGTCTTTTAAACTGTTGAGAACAGGGGGTGGGGAGATAGCTGCACAAAGATGAGGACATGAGTTGGGATCCCCAGGACACACATAAATGCCGGGCATGGTGGTGCATGCCTTTAATGCCAGCACTACAGGTAGTGACGGGGTCCCCAAGGCTTGCTGAATAGCTACTATCACTGATCAGCCAGCTCTGGGCTCAGTGAGAGACCCTGTCTCAATAAATAGATCGGGGAAGACACAAGCCTCCACACGCATGTGTACACACACCCTCACACATACACATGTGCCCGCACATGAACATACCACACACATACACGTGCACAAATACAAAATGCAATTGAGGAGGGCTGGAGAGATGGCTTAGCGGTTAAGGCGTTTGCCTGCAAAGCCAAAGGATCCAGGTTCGATTCTCCGGGACCCACGTAAGCCAGATACACAAGGGGGCGCATGTGTCTGGAGTTCCTTTGCAGTGGCTAGAGACCCTGGTGCACCCATTCTCTCTCTCTCACTTTCTCTCTATCTGCCTCTTTTTCTGTCAAATAAATAAATAAAATATTTTTTTAAAAAAATGCAATTGAGAGCCGGGCGTGGTGGCGCATGCCTTTAATCACAGCACTCGGGAGGCAGAGGTAGGAGGATTGCCGTGAGTTCGAGGTCACCCTGAGACTACGTAGCGAATTCCAGGTCAGCCTGGACCAGAGTGAGACCCTACCTCAAAAAACCAAAAAAAAAAAAAAAA
Organism: Orientallactaga sibirica; assembly: GCA_036365145.1. Lineage (NCBI taxonomy): Eukaryota > Metazoa > Chordata > Mammalia > Rodentia > Dipodidae > Orientallactaga > Orientallactaga sibirica. The sequence goes on along the minus strand of JAEOAD010000026.1, from coordinate 2,636,490 downwards.
AAAAAAAAAAAGCAATTGATAAAATGCTGAGACTATCCCCTGCTACTCAGGACCACAGTAAGGAGTAAGGGGCACCAGAGAGCCCTGGCATGGCCTCACTCAAAACTAGCCTCACAAGGGCTGGAGAGATGACTTAGCGGTTAAACGCTTGCCTATGAAGTCTAAGGACCCCGGTTCGAGGCTTGATTCTCCAGGACCCACGTAAGTCAGATGCACAAGGGGGTGCATGCATCTGGAGTTCGTTTGCAGTGGCTGGAGGCCCTGACGCACCCATTCTCTCCCTCTCTCTCTCTCTCTCTCTCTCTCTACCTGCCTATTTCTGTATCTCTCTCTCTCAAATAAATAAAATAAAATATTAAAAAAAAAAAACACTAGCCTCACAAGGAACATCAGCTCTTCCCTCCCCTTCTGCACAACGACAGAGGTTATGGGAAGATGATCAGAAACGAGGGGTCTGAGCAGGTAAATACAAGTTTTCTTTTCTTCATGTTTTTCTAGCCCTTTGGACACTCCTGGCATCTCTAGTACCATTTATGTCAGGCTTCTATGAGCTAACATAAAAATCCCGGGGAACAGCACTATATTGTAATCAATAAATATCCATCCGGTGTCTGCACAGACACGAGCTGTGGGAGCCCCTAGGTGAGGCCAAAAGCATTGACTCAGCCTCTCTCCACGTTCAAGATCAGGCTAGGAAGCTGGGAAGAAGCTACCTTCTTTTCCAGATCCAGGTTAAGCACGTGTGCTTCCAAGCCCACTATGGTGCCAGGCCTCCACGCGGTTTTCAGAAGTCGCCCTGGACAGGGTTTTCCCTACCTGCATGGGAGCCAGCCTGGGACAGGGTGTCACCCTGAGTGGACTTCCCTACCTGCTCCAGCTGCTTGATGGTGTTCTCCTGCTGGCTGCAGACCTTTTCTTGCTCCCGCGCGCTGGACTCCAGCTTCCAGAGCTTCTCCTTCAAGCCCGCCACACCGTTGTCCCCCGCTGAGCCCAGCAGCTCCCGCTTATGGTCCTGAAGTCTCTCCACCTCCTGCTTCAGCTTTGAGGTTTCCTGTTCCTTTTGCTGGGGGGACAAAGTGAGCAGAGACCTGGCGTCACTTGACACCCCCCCCCCACTCACACACAAAAACACACACCTGTACCTCCTGGTGGAATGGAATTCCACATTTTATTTTTAGTCATAGTTTCTAACATAGGCAGCCTGGGCTGACCTTGAACTCAGGATCTTCTTGCCTCAGCCTCTCCTATATTAGGATGATCGGCTTGCATCATTATGCCCACTCTACTTTCCACTTCTCCCCCAGTAGGCCCATACAGCCCCCCAGCCAGGCTATGATTGGAGACAGCGAAGACAGGTTAAGGGGGGAGGGAGGAAGGTGGGGTTAGGAAGGAACATCTCGTAGAGTTACACCCCAGAGCATCTGAGGGGACACGTCCACCTATTTGGAAGGGAAGGACAGGCATAGAAGGTCATCTGGGCACCTCCTAAGGCCGGGACACACGGTGGGACCAAGAAGGCAGAATGCCCAGAAATGACCCTTTCCGAGTAAGCAGATGGGCTCAGGGTCCACTTCATGAGTGGGCTTGCTCACGAAAAAATTGAGTGACTGGCTAAAGAGTGTGTGTTTCCTCCTGGGGGCAACAGGGAGCCGCAGAAAGTTAAGGCACAGTTCATGTCGTATTTTCATAAATGTTCTCTGCATCACAGCCCACGTGGGAAAGTGTATAGTTAGTTCCTGAACAAGCCTATAGTTTAGTTGTTTTATTTATTTATTTTATTTATTTATTTATTTATTTATTTTGAGGCAGGGTCTCACTCTAGCTCAGGCTGACCTGGAATTCACTCTGTAGTTTCAGGGTGGCCTTGAACTCACGGCGATCCTCCTACCTCTGCCTCCTGAGTGCTGGGATTAAAGGCATGTACCACCACACCAGACTTGATTTATTTTATCTTATTGTTGTTTTTGAGTGTTTTTTTTTTTTTTTTTTTTTTTTTTTTTGCCATGTCTCTGGTGCCTCCTGGGTGGACACCATGAGCCCCATGCAGATGGCTGGACCAGCACCATGACATCATGCTATGGAGCCTGATTGTCAGGCTAATGGCCACCGGGGGGTTTTGTGAGGACACTCAGGCAGATGACTGCAGCTATGTGATGGACCAGCCACCCACAAGGGGCTCTCGCTCGCCATCAGCATCTGCAGCAGGTGTCCAGAGGGGTCTCAAGCACCCCGAGCCCCCCTCAAAGCTCACCTCCAACTTTTGCTGCAGCCGGCCCAGCTCCCAGCGTACACTGATGGTCTCCTGGCTGGCCTTCTCACGGAGCTTCTTCTCAAACACCGACTCCCCCAGGGCCTGGGCCAGCTGCATGTCAAACCTGTCCAGGGCGGAACACAGGTCATGGCACTATGGAGGAGAAACTGAGGCAGGAGTGGGGAGCAGCCAGAGAGAGGCAGAAGGTGTGGAGAGAAGAGGAAGATGCGGGGGGAGGAGGGGAGAAGGGATCTGCTGGATGCAGGCGCACAAGGTACCCACTTGGTCCAGGAGAAGTCACCCGTGGGCGTTAGGGTGAGTGGAGTTCCCATAAACGCTCTGGATATGCATTACTAGATAAGTACACAAGCAGAGAGAGCATAAGGCTTGCTCGTGCATAGAGAGAAGTCAACTGTTTATGTGAAGCTATATAAATATTGGAGAGGGGGGAGAGAGCGTTAATCCATCTGGTAGGCAGACATATGCCAAGACTTCCTTCCTCTTCCAGGATGGGTTTGCCATGTAAATGTCCCTACGCCTGGGCCCAGTCGCGTGGCCATGCCTCATCTCTACACACCATGTCACCATCTCATCTTCCTGTTGTGCCGTGCGGCTGGCACCCTCCTCGGCCATGTCGAAGATGCTGGCTTTGGATGGCATGTCTGGCATCCACACACCGCCTGCTCTTACCGCATCGCCCTAGCTGCGGCTACTGAGACAAGACAGCCCACGAGAGTCATGGGGGGAGATTCAAAAATTGACTTCTCCTGCCCTTCCATTATCATGACCACCAGGTCACAGGCACTTCCTGGACCTTCCACCATCCGCTCTGCTGCTACCGGCTTCTACCTTTGTCATCTACGGGGAACTTTGCTGGACCCCAGTGAGAGGTGACTTTGAGTCACAAAGAGGATGCCCCACTGTTCCAGAGAATCTGGTGTGGCACCTGGGGTTTGGATTTTAGTGGCAAAAAAGGACTCTCTCTGACAGGATCATCCAATGTCCTAAAATGCCAGTTGTCATTCAAAGCCTCAGGCTCCAGAGCAAGCCCATCACCATACTCTCTGGAGAGCCTCCTGCTGGAGCAGCCCAGGAGCTTTCTGATTGGCTCATGGTGACATCATTGCAGAGCAGCTATTTGCTGCTCAGATGGAAACATTGCGAGGATACTGATGAACTAGAAGTCCCAATTCCCAGGCCCAGACATGGGGACTTTGTAGTCATCAAGGAGGTTAACAGAGAGCCACAGGAGAAGAAAGTCAGGATGGCTCAGCGGTTAAAGGAGCTTGCTTGCAAAGCCTGACGACCCAGGTTCGATTCACCGACATCCACGGAAAGCCAGATACACAAAGTGGTGCGTGCATCTAGAGTTTGTTTGCAACAGCAAGAGGCCCTGATGTGTGCCCAAACTCTCTCCCTCTCACTCACTCTTTCTTCTTCTCTCTCGGCTTGCTAATAAATAAATAAATAATGTTTTTTAAAAGAAGAAGAAAGCCAAGTGTGGTGCATTTATAGAGGAGGGGGCTGAAGTTCATGGAGGAGGAGTGGATGAGCCTGAAATCTCACAGTGATGGAAGTGAGTTAGAACTCTGCTTCTTGGTCTGGACAGATGGCTCACTGGTTAAGGCAATTGTCTACAAAGCCTAACTACCCGGGTTCGATTCTCCAGGACCCACATAAATCCAGATACACAAAGTGGCACATGCATCTGAAGTTTGTTTGCAGTGGCTAGAGGCCCTGGCATTCCAATTCTCTTTCTCACTCTCTTCCTCTCCCTTTCTCTCTCTAATTGAAAATAAATAAATAAATATTTTTGAAAAAAAAAAAAAGAAAAAGAACTCCACTTCTCTGGTTTCTCAGGTAATCCCCATTCTACCTGTCCATGCCCTGGGACAGGTGAGGACGTTGAAGTGACACAGTGAGAACCAAAGAGCGACCGATGTTCCAGAGCTGTCCTTGACTTAATGGCCACTTGATGCCAAAGAAAGGATCCTGCAAGATCCCAGCTTCTAGAACACACCAGCCAATCTGTCACCTGAGGCCAGACACATTTGTAGACACCCCTCACCCCACCAGGCACAGGCTTGCCCGGGGGCCAGTCTACAGGATACAGGCCTAGGTAGCCCCAGCAGACCCTTGGAATGAAGCTTTGTGACCACGCATGGGGTAACCATGGCAACACGCATCCATCTCCAGATGGAACCATGCTGGCCCACTCTGAACTCAGAAGCTGAGCATGGAGACCTGTCCCCTCCCATGCCCAGCAATGAAGTAGAGAGCGGTACGTACAGCTCAAATATACCTGGAGAGGTGTGTGGAGGTGCCACTGGCTTCCAGATTTCTGCCTCGCTGGGTCTATTCTGTGAGAATGTCCACTCTTGGACTGGAACCTGTACTAACCCTGGGGTCTCCCCATAAGCCGCTAATCCCCCAGAGGTGCCTGGCCTGCTAGGGTAATTTAGCATCAACCCACGCTTTGGTCAAGAGGAGGCAACAGCCGCATGGCAGGTCAGTTTGGAGAAACATGGGGACCTTCCAGGGTGGGCACCATGTGGAGGTCTGTGAGTCCCTGGGATGAGGGGGGATTCCATAAGTCTGCCAGAAATGAAATTCTACAGTTGGGGTTCCAGAAGCTTGTAGTTGGGAAAACCCTGAAAGCTAACAGAGGTCAAAGCTGGGCTCAGACCATTCCTCCACAGCTTGTGATGGCATCCCAAGAGGAAAGCGAGCTCAGGCACCAGTGGGCACATTCAAGGTTGGCATTGCATAGGTCCATATAAGATTCAGGCCATAGCAGAATTGCTCCCTGGATCCACTAGTCCTTGTCCTCCGTGAGAGGGAGAGAGGGCTCATCCTCTGTCTTCCTCTCCATCCCTGTGCCCCTCCCCCTTTCAGCACTGAGAACAGAAAGCAGAGCTTGGTCTGTTTGGATGGAGCAATCATGGCCTGTAGGGTCTGCCTCACCCCCAATCTACAGATAGGAATCTAAGGCCCAGAAGGGTGAATGCCTACTTCAAGGTCCCTTAGTAGAAAGAAGTACATCTGAGTGTGAATAGGGATGGTTTCTTTCTTTCTTTCTTTTAAATTTTTTATTATTTGAAAGAGACAGAGAGAGAGAGAGAATGGAAGCACCAGTGGCCTCTCAGCTGCTGTGAACGAACTCCAGGCACGAGTGCCCCCTTGTGGGCAAGAGTGGCATTGCGTGCTTGCGTCACTTCTGCGTCTGGCTAAATGTGGGACCTGGAGATAGACCTGGTGTTCTTAGGCTTGGCAGGCAGGTGCCTTAACCACTAAGCCATCTCTCCAGCCCAGGGATGGTTTCTTAAGAGGGCTCAGGCTCCTGCCCACCATGCTAGCTCACCTTCAAGTGGGCACAACAAGCTGTTCCCTTGACAAAGAGAAGACACTGGAGCCCAGATAGGACAGGCCATGTCCCCAATGTCACAGAGCCATTGGGAACAAAGCTGAGGCTTAGGTAAGAGGTAAGAGCCACTGCTGGCTGGATTTTGATGTGAGGGTGAGGGGAAGAGAAATTAGAGCAAAACCTGGGGTCCCAGCTGCCTGGCCAAAATGGAGAGGGCCTTGGGAGAGAAGCCAGAGGCAAGAAAGCAATGGTGAGGACCTGTGCAGGCAGCCCTGGCGACGGTGTCATGGACGGCTCACCTCTTCTGTTTCTTCTCCAGCTCGTGGGTGTAGCTCTGCTGGTTCTCCAGCAGCACACGGGTATCCTCCAGGTCCCAGGTGAGGTGGTGGCACTTTTTCTTCATTTGGTGAGCCATCTTCTTGGCTTCCTCATGAGCACGCTGTAGCTCCCCAAGCTGTGGGAGGGAGAGAGTGAATAACCTCATCTCATTGTGGGTGCCATTTTCAGTATCCACCATTACTAAGGCAAGAGTCATGTCAAGAAAACAGACCCAAGAGACCACGTCTTAACGACTTCCTGCATCACCTCCAGGGATATGTCTCTTAGCATTCTTTTGGCTTCTCCCCAACCAACCTCCTGCTCACACATCCATAGATTATTTCTTTCTCCCACACTGCCTCAAACAGATGACCCCTTGACCACCAGATAATTCATACCCCCAATCACCTGGTGTCATCTGGGGAGACTTATGAGGGGGTGTCACAAAAGGACACAAGTCTGAGCAGGATACCTCTTGAGGCAAATCACTCAGGTTAAAATGCTAAAGGGGGATGGCTGGAGAGGTGGCTTAGTGGTTAAGGCATATGCCTGTGAAGCCTAAGGACCCTAGTCTGAGCAGGATACCTCTTGAGGCAAATCACTCAGGTTAAAATGCTAAAGGGGGATGGCTGGAGAGGTGGCTTAGTGGTTAAGGCATATGCCTGTGAAGCCTAAGGACCCTAGTCTGAGCAGGATACCTCTTGAGGCAAATCACTCAGGTTAAAATGCTAAAGGGGGGTGGCTGGAGAGGTGGCTTAGTGGTTAAGGCATATGCCTGTGAAGCCTAAGGACCCTAGTTTGATTCTCCAGGTCCCACATAAGCCAGATGCACAAGGGGGTGCATGCGTCTGGAGTTCATTTGCAGTGGCTAGAGGCCTTGGCACACCCATTCTCTCTGTGTGTGTCTCTAATAAATAAATTAATTAAATAAATAAAATCTAAATAGCAGAGTTTTTTAAATAAAAATAAATAAAAAATGCTAAAGGAGGTCTCTCATGTAGCTAGTTCTACAAGCATGCGTGGAGCCTCAGACAAACACAGAAGCCGAGCTTCCCACATCAGCTTCCAGGAGACACCCTCCCCTATGTCCCAGTCCAGATCCAGGGGGACAACGCTACTCAGCAGAGCTACTTTGAAGACACAGCCTCATTAAAGAGCTCCTTTAAATAAGCAAAACTCTGAGCTAATGAGGCCTGTAATTCTAAAGTCAGTATCTGAAAGCAAATGGGATGTTTTCTTATATTCTGCTGCTCATAGAAAGTGGCGGCTTTATTACTTTTTAATGTGGCATGATTAGCCCCCTTTCTTTAGGGACACTGACCCGACATTCTAGTTCGATATTAAAGGCCCCGGCTGTGTTCCCTCGTCTTTTCTTTGTAGCCACGGCTCAGAGATGTCTCTCGGCAGTCACATTCTAGCATCCGTCTCATCTCTAATGGTTAAAGCCATCATCACCAACACCATGGAGATGACCAAGCTGAGCCTCCGCTGCCTAGAGAGTCCCAGGAGGTACCCAGGTGGTCACATCCACCTCCACTCGGAGGTCACAGGCTACTTTTCTCCCACATTGAGGTGACACTGGCGTTGCAGCCAGCTTCTCATTGAAGACAAACATCCACCCAGACACAGCTTAACGGAAGGAACGGGGTTATCTCGGGTTTACAAAATTCCAGGGGAAACACCATCACTGGCAGAAGGAGCAGCTTCCATCCACAGATCCAAGCAGAGAGAGACAGCTGCAGCCAGCAAACACCAATACCAGCAATACCAGCATGAACTGCCAGAGCTCAAACCGCTCAGAACACACCTAGTGGGGCTGGACTTCAGATCCACCCACCCAATCACACTTTTAGGGCTGGACTTCAAGGTGTGGGGGGGGGGGCAGTGACACCTCTTCCTCAGTAGGGCTCCGCCCACTGGAGACTCAAGATTCATGTCTGAGTCTATGCGGCCACACATTTAAACTACTACAACCTGCCTGCCCTACACCCTATAGCTCTTACGCTGAGTGGGAGGGACCAAGAAAGAGATCATTGAAACATGGTACGACAATGCTGGGCTCCAAGGGAGAAAACCTGAGCAGTCCCCACCCCCATCTGGGAAGACAACCTCAGCCTCCCCAGTACCCAGGATCACAGGGTTGCACCATCATGCCCAGGGTCCTGACAGAAAAGTCAGGCATCGCAAATGTCATGTGATCTTATGTCCTTTCTTTTAAAAAATGTTTTATTTATTATTTGTGAGGCTAGAGAGAGAGAGAGAATGGACATGCCAGGGCCTTTTGCATTGCAAAAAAACTCCAGATGCATGCACCCTTTTGTGCATCTGGCTTTATATGGGTGCTGGAGAATTGAACCCAAGCCATCAGGCTTTGCAAGCACCTTTAACTGCTGAGCTGTCTCTCCAGTCCTTACCTGCTTTCTAGATGAGGATCTGGCCATGGAGAGCTGAGAATTGCCCCTCACAAATCTTTACAAGCCCACCCCAGCACTCCACTGTCTCCAGGAAAACTTGTATTTCATTCCCCCTTTCTAAAAAATGCATGATTTTTTTCACCTCTGGGCCTTTGTATATGCAATTGTTTTTTCTTTTTCTTCCCAGAATCCTGGATCCTGCCTAGACATCCCCAACTATTCTTTTTTAAACATTTTTAAAGTATTTTTTAAAAAAAATTTAGAGTGAGCGAGAACACACGCATGTATGAGAGAGAATTGGCACACCAGGTCCTCAGCCACCTAGGGGGCATGTGCAACCTTGCACCTGCCTCACCTTTGTGCATCTGACTTATGTGGGACCTAGAGAGATCAAATCTGGGTCCTCAGGCTTCAGAGACAAGCGCATTAACTGTTAAGCCATCTCTCTGGCCCTTTTATTTATATTTGCAAGTGAGAGACAGAGAGAAAGAGAAAGGGAGAGAGAGAAGAGAGACAGACAGGAGAATGGGCCTGACAGGGCTTCTAGCTGCTGCAAATGAACTCCAGAAGCATGTGCCACTTTGTGCGTCTGCCTTTCACATGGGTACTGGGGAATAGAACCCTGCTCATTAGGCTACATGGTTAAGCGCCTTCACTGCTGGGCCATCTCTCCAGTCCCACCTATTGTTGAGATCTGATCTCACGATCAAAATTCATAAAACACACTAGAAGGTCCCCCTGACAGTCAGCGTAGAACAATCTGGAAGTGGCTGAGAGTGCTCTTGGCTGCAGTGTGGCAAGTGGTCGAGAATTGGAGGGGCTGGAGGTGAGGAGTCCACCCCCGAGGATGGGGCTCTCTCTGGTCTAGGTGAGGCAGGCACACAGCAGGTCAGAGGCAGCGGGGATGGATAAAATGTGACAAACGCGGCGATACTAAACTTATGGAAAGATGGTTTTAAAATATTTTTTATATTAGATACTTTTTAAAATTGACAACTTCCTTAATTGTAGACAATATCCCATGGTACTTCCCTGCCTCCCCCCCACTTTCCCCTTTGACAAAGAGACAGAAGAGAGACAGACAGAATTGGGCATGCCGGGGCCTCCAGCCATTGCAAAGGAACTCCAGAAACATGGGCCACCTTGTGCATCTGGCTTTCTGTGGCACTGAGGAATCAAACCCAGGTCATTAGGCTCTGCAGACAAGTGCCTTAACCGCTGAGTCATCTCTCCAGGCCAGCAAAGATGGCTTTGCAGATGAGAATCTAAGGCCCCAAAGCTAAGTATTTTCTACAGGGCACAAGCAGACCTGGAAAGAGACTCTCGGACATCTATCTGGCTGCGTGTCCGTGCTCTTGACACTATTTTCACGCTCTTGGAAGACCCACACGTAGAGAAGTCACTCTCCCCATCCCACAGTGAGCAGCGATGGCACCAAGAGCAGGGGGCAAACCAGAGCCAGCCAGCCCCCCTGCTCCCTCCCCGGGACCAGCCGGCACGTGGCCTTCCACAGCGGAGGGGGAGAAGCACCTGATCCCTGACGCCACTTGGACTCTCGACTTTCCGCCATTTCTTACCTTCTGCTCCAGCTCATTCCTGGACGTCAGCTCGGAGTCCAGCCTCTCCTCGCACTGCTGCAGCCGCTTCCGCAGGAACTCGTTCTCCAGCTGCGCGCAGTCCAAACGCATCTGCCACTCATCCGCTGCTGGACAGAATCAGGAGACCCCCCCTCCGGGTAAGAGGCCCAGTGAGAGTGAGGCTAGGGGGAGAGGTGTGGGTCCCTGCTCCCTTCCGGGCACTTTTCATGCATGTTCACAAACAATATGCCTGGAGCCCCTGGACCACTCAGCCTTAGGCTTCGGGTTAAGTAACTCTGCTTGCTTAAGTACAAGCTGAACCAAACACGGCCCTGAGTTTCCTTCAGACAGTCTATGCTGACCACCCCCAGCTGTCTCCAGTTTTGACCTCTCACTCTTCTAAGGTCAATTCCTTTGTCCTGTTCAACAGCTGGCTGGATTAACAGATAGATAAATGAGTGACATCCAAGGATGTCTCAATACACAGCCGTGAAACTCTAGGATAGATGCAAGGACACGGTGTGAGTACTAAACCCCTTGATTTGGTGAGGAAGACAACCCTCAAAAGTCATTTGTTATTTTAATTAAGGCTGATTGGCTAAATAGAATGAGTCAATTCAAGCTGATTGGCTGAATAGAGTGAATTAATTAAAGCTGATTGGCTGAACAGAGTGAGTTAATTCAGTTTGTGGTGTTTTCTCTTTTACACATCCAAATAACAGAATAATGTTCCTGAAGTCAATGGAAACAGCAAACGTTCCCCCAGTGCAATGTCAAGCTACTTCACCCATCCACCTGCCCATCCACTCATCACCAACCACCCACTCACCCATCTACTCATCCATTCTTCCTTCCATACATCCAAGCGCCCAATCAACGCATTACTTTTTACCAGGTGCAAGGGATGACTAAGTGATTAATTTATCCTTCCACTGACCTTCTGATATAGCTTAACTGGGGAGAGAAAGATGGCTGCAAACTTTTGTTTTTTTTAGAGCGAGCAAGAGAGAGAGACACACACACACACAGAGAATTGGCATGCCAGGGCCTCAGCCACTGAAATCCAACTCCAGATACTTGCACCACCTAGTGAGCATGTGCGACCTTGCACTTGCCTCATCTTTGTGCATCTGGCTTACAGGGGATCTGAAGAGTCAAACATGGGTCCGTAGGCGTCACAGGCAAGAGTCTTAATGGCTAAGTCATCTCTCCAGCCCAGCTGCAAACTATTTGACTGAGGCTCTTATGGGAAAGCTCTGGAGAATCCACAAGAGAACTCTCCTCTACAGTGAATGCAAATGTGGTTTTTTTTTCCATCATCATGTTTCTAGAACATACCATGAGGCCTGGAATATGCTAAATGCACAATAATTTGCACTGGATAGATGTATTGATGAAAGGGTTGATGAATGGGTAGCTGGTTTCAGGGTTAGGATGGAAGATTAGTGGATGCATCTCTGGGTGGGTCAGAGTGGACAGATGCTAGCACGGATGGATTGGTGGGTGCTACAATGAGGAGTGGATGGGTGGATGTTGGATGGATAGACAGATAAATGGATGGATGGGTGGGGAAGTCAGTAGATGGGTGGATGGATGGATGGGTGGTGAATGGATAGACAAATGGATGGATGGGTGGATGGACAGTTGAATGAATGGATGATGTATATATGTGTGTATGGATGGATGGGTGGATGGGTAAGTTGATGGAAGAATGGGTAGATGGGTGTATGTATGTATGTATGTATGTATGTATGTATGTATGTATGTATGTGTGGGTGGATTGATGGATGTTGGATAGAGAGACAAATATGTGGATGGGTGGGTAAGTTGATGGGTGGGTGGGTGGATGGATGGATTGTTGAATGGACAGATGGTGTATATATGGATGGATGGGTAAGTTGATGGAAGAATGGGTAGATGGCTGAATGTATATATGTGTGTATGGGTGGGTGGGTGGATTGATGGATGTTGGATAGAGACAAATATGTGGATGGATGGGTAAGTTGGTGGGTGGGTGGATGGATGGATGGATGGTTGAATGGACAGATGGTGTATATATGGATGGATGGGTGGGTGGGTGAGTAAATGGATAAGTGAGTGCTTAGTAAGATCAAGGTCTTGACAAGGGAGACCCCAACAAAGATCTCTGCATCACAAACATAAAAGAAGTATGACATACTAGCAAAGATTTCTCCAAGGTCAACCACATGGATCCTGGTCCCCACAGGACAGAGGCTGGGACAGCAGGCAGCAAGCTTGCAGGAGAGAAGACAGCAGGAGGCATTTCTGCAGCTGTCCCACACTCTGTCCTGATGTCCTCTGGAGTCAGTGACCTGCGAGGGCAGGTGGGGACACCTGTCTCCCCTTCTGACTTTCCCGCCAGTGTGTCAGTCTTTATCAGTCAGCACAGTTCGGCCCTGCATTATACCCTCACCTTTCCTCTGCTTCCTGTCACCTCCAAATTTATATTACTAATTTTTTGAAGGCAGAGCCCAACTAAAATTCTTTGGAAGCCCCCTCTCCCCATGTCCAGCCCAGTGCTGGGTATATAGCATAAAAGATTCCCTTTAAATATTTATCCATGCATAAAGAAAACCATCTACTTTACAATTAGCACTCCAGTTGGATCCACAGAGCAGGGTGTGGCACCACTGCAGTGGTATAATTAAAGTGTTTTATTGCTTCTTTCAACTTTCCCATATTTTAGAAATTTTCTATAATGAGTAGGAATGGGTTTCATAATGAAAAACAAGGTATTTGTGGGCTGAGTTCCTGGGATGCATGCTCAGAGCAGAAGGCCTGTTTTGCATTGTGACTGATGTGCCCTGGAGCTAAGCACAGCTCCCCATCTCATCAGCTCCCTGACGGTTCCCGGAAAAAAAAAAAATCAACTTAGGGAGTGCCATTCAAACACATGAGTCTGGGACAGATGGAGCCTGTGCTGGGATGTCCCCTGGGGAGGGTCCGCTGCCCCATGCTGGTGGTTCTCTGTCAAGCAGTTGCCTACTCCCTCCGTTCATCTTGTCTCACTGGGTCTCCAACTGCCTCCCATTATCCACCCTGGTCAATGTCTGCCCTGGGAGGAATTGGGATTAAAATAGAGCAAGAATATAGCCAGGATGTGCGCTCTCTCTCTCTCTCTCTTTCTCTTGCAGACTCCTGCCCTGAAGGTCCTGAACATGAGGAGGGCATTAATCCTCTGGGCACACAGAAGGTCTGATGCCAGCATTTCATAGACGCTGACACTTGGCGAGGGTGGGGAGTGAGGGGGAGGAGTCTTCTCACCAGATCTCATTTGGCAGGGGAAGAGCATGAGTGAGGCACAGTGGGCCTTTGACAAAGATGTCACTGTACCATCCACCCGCAAGAGCTGGGTCCCCAGGGACGTGCCAATAGACGGGCATGTCAGAAGAAAGGCCTGGCCCCACCGAGTCCAGCTCTCACTGGGGACACAGCCCTCCCACCTCCTCAGCCCGTTCGTCTGAGACGTGGGGGTGACCCTGTTATCTCTCATAATCGTGACAGAGCAGTTTACAGCTACTTGGCCCTCTGTCCCACATGTGGCCGAACAATCCCTGCTCATTCTGCAGGAAGCCCCGCCCCTCGAAAGGAAATCCGGCAGCATAAACCCAGCGATGGCTTCACCCCAAGCTACCACCATGCAAGTGCCTGCACCCGAATTAATATTTAAGGGATTCGTGTGAGTGGAGGGGTAGTATCCTCTACAGAGAGCCACTGAATTCCTTTTTTTATTTTTTTAGTCATCCCTCACACATAAGGCGTCATTTATCATTCGGGATGTGGCTGGATTCTCTGCCTAATGTCTGGCTGTCGCATTAAGCACGAGGCCAGAGGCTGTGCCTGTGTCTGTGACCAGCACAGGGACAGGGGCAGGGGCGTGGTACATGCTCAGTGCAACGCCGGGAAGGAGCAGACGGAATTAAAGGCGACTTCCCCCACCAGCATCCCTCGCCGAGGGCCCCGGGTCGCTCACCCCCTCCGCTGGGCTTCTTTTCCAAGTCAAGCAACTGGACCTTGTGTTGGGCCTCCTCCAACTGCTTCTCCACGTCTCCCAGTTTCTTCTGCACCTGCTCGTACTTGCTCTGGAAGGGAGACTCGGTGTTGGCCATCTTGGGGACATGATTTGAGTTTGGTCCCTCGGGGGTCATGAGTTGGGAACCTGGGCCTCAGCATGGAAATATGAACAGGTCACTGGGGGCGTGTCTTTGGAAGGGTTTAAGGGTGGTTCTTGTGAGATCCTTGACCTTCTTGCCAGAGGACAATCCAAGACAAAAGGAACAAGCCTGGCACTGCCCCCTTTCTCTCTGGCTGGCTTCCTGCTTGGCACTACAGTTGCTCCCTGTTGAGTCTTCACCATCTGAGCCAATGGGGGCTTACCTGATCTTGGATTTTCAGCCCCCCAAACTGTGAGCTAACAAACTTCTTTTCCTTATCAAAAAATGTGCTTCAGGGCTGGAGGGATGGCTTAGCAGTTAACGCGCTTGCCTGCAAAGCCAAAGGACCCAGGTTCAATTCCCCAGGCCCTACATAAGCCAGATGCATGCGTCTATAAGGTAGTGCATGTTTGTAGCGGCTGGAGGCTCTGGAGCACCAATTTTCTCTTTCTCTCTCTCGCTCTCTGCCACTTTCACTCTCTCTCTCTCTCAAATAAATAAAATTTTTTAAATGTGCTTCACTTCTCATAATGTTCTTACCCATATATTAATGCTACTCTCACTTTTGGTTAGAGAAGCTTCTCTTTTCAGATGGTGGTGTCCTTGGGATGACTCAGAAGGCACCATGGTGCTGAGAAGAAGGGACAGAGGAGTGTTCAGCACTGAAACATCTCTAACACACCTTCCAAGGTTCAGGATCCATTGCGGAAGAGGGGGCAGAAAGAATGTAAGAGCCAAAGGAAGGGTAGGACTCCTTACAATGTGCTCCTCCAGACACAAAATGGCCTGGATATCCATGACCTTGCAGTGCCTGACACTACCTACACAAGACCATCACAATAGGAGGAAAAGATGATGACATCAAAATAAAAGAGAGACTGATTGAGAGGGAGAAGGGATATGATGGAGAGCAGAGTTGTGAAGGGGATAGTGTGGGGGGAGGGAATTGCCATAGTTTATTGTCTGTAATAATGGAAGTTGTCAATAAAAAAAAATTTTAAGAATGTGCTTCAGATATTTTGTTATAGTAGTAAAAATGGAGTCATGGATGGTCCAAACTGGCCAAAGCTGGCCATCAAACCCACAACACCTCCAAGGCCATGGCTTGGTCACCTGTTCTACACACTTGACCTCCTGACTCTGAGACAAGGCTCCACACAGTTCCCACCCAAAGCTCCTCCAAGACCAGGGATTAATTGCCTTCTGCATAAATCCTGACGCCACAGCCAAGGACTCTGCCCATGGCATGTCCCAGGCCAGGCCTTAGGCATTCCCATGGTCCCCCGGAACCTTGAGCTCAGAAGTCGGTCAACTTGTGTACCCTGCTTCCGGCTGAGAGGCCCCAGACGTGAGCACCAGGAACCAGGGCCTCCACTTCCTGGCACCCTGCTCAGTCCTCAGGAGCCCTCACCTTGAGATCCTGGAACTCCCGGAAAGCCTGCAGCCTCTCCACCCGCTCAGTCTCCAGCACCTGACAGGCCACGTCACCTTTGAAGCGCTCATCTGCGAGCTCCGAGGTCAAGTCTGCAATCTAGGGAAGGAAAAGCTTTGAGATCACTGCTCTTCTGATCTTCCCACGGTGCAGAGTATAGAGCCAGCCTGGGACCCAACGCTGGCTATGGAGAGAAGTAAGCCTTCAGTGTAACTCAGCGGCTAGGAGCGTGCACTGAAGGATGTGTGTGTCATTGTGGTGGGGCAAAGGCCCCTTCTCCCACCCCAGCATGTGCTGGCTTTGTCACCTTACACCAAGCAGAAGGCTTACTTGATTCTTGGGGAGAGGGATGATGTGAATTGTTTTGAATTTTTTAATTATTTTTTGGAGAGAGACACAGAGAAAGACAGACAGAGGGGGAGAGGGAGACAGATAGAGATGGGCGTGCCAGCAGTCTCTCAGCTGCTGTGAACGAAATCCAGATGCGTGCGCCCCCTTGTGACCAAGTGCGGCATTGCGCCCTTGCATCACTTTGCATCTGGCTAAACGTGGGACCTGGAGATTGGAACTGGGTTCTTAGGCTTAGGAGGCAGGCGCCTTAACCGCTAAGCCATCTCTCCAGCCCGTGAAATTGTTTTGAGATTTAAGCTAAGTAGTCCATGGAATGCCAAGCACAGTGCCTGGTGCCTAGTAATTGTTCAGCTAACGAATCATCAGGGACTGGGAACATGGCTCAGCGGTTAAAGGCGCTTGCTTGGAAAGCCTGCTGGCCAAGGCTTAGTTCCCCAGCACTCGTGTAAAGCCGGACACAAAAATATGTGCATGCCTCTGATGTTCCTTTGCAAGGGCAAAAGACCTTAGCATACCCATACACGCACGCAAATAAATTAAGAAAAGTAAAAGAGGCTAGGGAGATGACTCAGCGGTTAAAGGCATTTGCTTGCAAAGCCTAACAACTCAGGCTTGATTCCCCAGTACCCACGGAAAGCCAGATGCACAAAGTGTAGTATGCATCTTGAGTGCATTTGTAGTGGCAAGAAGCCCTGGTGTGCCTATTCTCTCTCTGCCTCTTCTCTCTTTGCTCACAAAGAACTAACTAAATGAGCAGATGCTCTCCCTAACCATCGTTAGCGAGTCCCCTTGCAGGACTGTCCATCCCTGTCCCTCAGCAAACACACTGCTGGACAGGTGCCTATTGCACCAGGATGCTATCCATGGAGCTTTCTGGGGTTCCTGGTGGGCTGTTGATCCCTTCACATGATTGCCCTGCACACCTGGTGTCAGCCATGTGCATTCCCAGCCCTTCCTGGCCAGGTGCTTTTGTGCTGGGATCCTGTATTCCATGAGCGCACGCATAACCTCCGAAGTCTAGCTGGACAGAGAATGAAACGTGACAAGTAGGCAGAATGCTTTGGAAGTGCCCGGGAAGGGAAGGGAAGGGAAGGGAAGGGAAGGGAAGGGAAGGGAAGGGAAGGGAAGGGAAGGGAAAGGGAAAGGGAAAGGGAAAGGGAAAGGGAAAGGGAAAGGGAAAGGGAAAGGGAAAGGGAAAGGGAAAGGGAAAGGGAAAGGGAAAGGGAAAGGGAAAGGGAAGGGAAGGGAAGGGAAGGGAAGGGACAGCTTGCAAACAACCCAAGAAGGTTGCTAAAATGCAAATTCTGGGGTGCTCAGATCCTCAAACTGGGATGTCCAGGGCCAGTCACTCCCAGGAAGCTGCCCTCACCACACTCCAGACACAACAAAATCCAAGAAAGACTACCATGGAACCTGCCCAGGTCTCCTTTTAATTTTCACCTCTCTCTCTTTCTCTCTCTCTCTCTTTCTGCTTTGGGACAGTTAGATTTTCTTGAAGACATGCAAAAGTCCTTGGGCTGGAAGAGTGATGGTGCACAATGGCCTCACACAGGGACCAGTGCCACCCAGGGATGCCTGAGGTCACACCCCCTAACCACCCCTGAAATCAGCATTAATCCCCAGCTTGGGCCATTGTGTTTCTTCTGCCTTAGCCAATTAGTGTGACATTTAATTTGTGCTAATCAGCTTGAGCAAGGGGAGCACAAAATTAATTTGAGGCATTAATTTTGAGTTTCACAGAACCCAAGGCCCGTGCACATGCCCAGAGGACACTCATTCCTTTCAACTCGAGGAAATGACAGGACGTTTTCACAGGGAAAAGTAGCCCTTGACCTGCCCGTGTCCCCACAGATCCCTCTCCTTCCCTCGCTGAGGGGGCCGCAGAGGCTTTGCCTGTCAAGGTGAGATTTGGGCCTGTGCCCAGAGCTGCTGGGAGAATGCAAAACAAAAACCAATTTGCGGAAGGGACAGTCTGGTTTGCAGGGACCTTGCAGAATGGACACTGTTTGAAATTGTTTTAAAAACCCTCCTTCTTGGATCCACCAAGCAGTGAAATCAGCCACAAGCTCTTTCTATTCAGGGTTAATAACTCAAAGGAGACAAATGAGTTTGCTGCACAGTTTTATAGAGTTGAAGAGAAAGAAACTAGTGGGGCCTAATGGCACAAGGCTGTCATCCTTGCTATAAGAAAAACTGAGGCAGGAGGATCACAAGTGCAAGGCCAGCCTGGGTAAGGTAGTAAGATGTTGTCTCAAAATGAAAAAGAAAAAAAAAAGGAGGGCTATAGCAGTTAAGGTTCTTGCCTGCAAAGCTAAAGGACCCAGGACCTCGATTCCCCAGGACCCATGTAAGCCAGATGCACAAGGTGGTGAATGTGTCTGGAGTTCATTTGCAGTGGCGGAAGGCCCTGGAGCACCCATTCTTTATCTGCCCCCACTCTCTTTCTTTCTCTCTCTCTCTCAAATAAATAGATAATAATAAATAATATAATAAAATAATTTTTAAATGTTTAAAAAAATAAAAAATAGAAAAGGAAACAGAGGGCAGGGGATGTAGCCCAGTAGTAGAAGACTAGCTAGCATGTATGGGGTCCTGCTGTGAGCATTAGTACTATAAAAATGGAAATATTAACTGTACCCAACGTGGAGACATCAGTTACAGCTCAGGGCAGTAGAAAGTAAGTGTAATTTTTTGGGTTTTTTTTTTTTTTTTTTTTTTTTTTTTTGAGGTAGGGTCTCACTCTAGCTCAGGCTGACCTGGAATTCACTATGTAGTCTCAGGGTGGCTTTGAACTCCCAGTAATCCTCCTACCTCTGCCTCCCAAATGCTGGGATTAAAGGTATGCGCCACCATGCCTGGCATAATTTTTTAAAAAATATATTTATTTAATTGTAAGGAAAGAGAGAGAATGAATGGGTGTGCCATGGCCTTTTGCCACTGGAAACAAACTCCAGATGAATGTGTTACTTTGTGCATCTGGCTTTACATGGACACTGAGGAATCAAATCTGGGCCAGCAGGCTTTGCAAGCAAGGACCTTTAACCACTAAGATGTCTTCCTAGCCCTTTTCTTTTTTTTCTGTTTTAAATATTTTATTTATTTATTTATTTTAGAGAGAGACAGAGGAAGGGAGGGAGAGAATTGACACACCAGGGCCTCAGGCACTGCAATTGAACTCCCGACACTTGTGCCACCTAGTGGGCATGTGTGACCTTGCACTTGCCTCACCTTTGTGCATCTGGCTTATGTGGGATCTGGAGAGTCAAACATAGGTCCTTAGGCTTCATACATGGCGCCTTAACCACTAAGCCATCTCTCCAGCCTTATTTTATTTATTTGAGAGAGAGAGAGAGAGAGAATGAGCGTGCCAGGGCCTCCAGCCACTACAAACAAACTCCAGACACATGTGCCATCTTGTGCATCTGGCTTATGTTGGTACTGGCAAGTTGAACCTGGGTCCCAAGGCTTTGCAGGCAAATGCCTTAACTGTTAAGCCATCTCTCCAGACCTTTTGTTTTTGTTTTTGTTTTTCTAGGTAGGGTCTCACTCTAGCCCAGGCTGAACTGGAATTGACTCTGTATTCTCAGCGTGGCCTAGCACTCATGGTTCTCCTCTGCCTCCCGAGTGCTGGGATTAAAGGCATGCGCCACCATGCCCAGCCAGCCCTATTTTTACATATTTATTTGCTTATTTTTTAGAGTCTCATGTAGCCCAGGCTGGCCTCTAACTTGCTCTGTAGTTGAGGTTGACCTTGAACTTATGATTCGCCTGTCTCCACCTCCAGGTGCTGGCAATATAGGCTTGTGTACCGCCACACCCAGTTTATGCAGGGCTGGGGGTTGAACTCAGGACTTCCTGAATGCTGTGCAGGCACTCTACCCATTGAGCCACATCCCAGCCCCTAAGTGGGATGTGATGGACATAGTGGAGAACACAGCCGGGGTTGTCACTGACGTTCATTATTCACTGATCCAACGGGTATTATGTGAGCACCTACTGTGTGCCAGGTCCTGCCTCCCAGGACCTTGCCACTGAATTGTGGAAGTAAGCAACCCCAGTGGCCCCACACGTCTTGCCTTAACCCCACCCTCAGTGTTTACCTTCAAAAGTTCTTGGACCTCTATTCATCCCCGTTCCGGGAAAGGAGAAGGCGTAACCCTTTGGCTAACTGCTATTACTTAGCAGGGGGCAGCCAGGCCCTTTTGGGGGCTCACAGACACAATGCACGAGAGAATCAAGGAGAAAAGAGAGGCTCGCATTGGCCCTGTCCTGTGGAAGTGAGTGGGGCCGTCTTGGTAAGGCTGCCTGGGTTGGGTCCTGAGGCAGGACATGTGAGATGAGGGAACACATTACTGACCAGCTCTGGTGCACGTCCAGATAGAAGACACGTGGTGACCTCTCGGGAAGTTAGCAGGAGTAGTCAGGGTTTTGAGGAACCGGCCCGCACTTGGCCAGAAAGGAAAGCAGACCTTGGTTCTGCCACCCACAAGCTGCACCTTAAGGCCATGCCTTGGTCCGGCTCTCCCCTTCAGATGGAGCACAAACCTCTCCTGACTATCATGGCTTCATACCACATGGCACTCCACAGCAGGACAGAGCCTGTACCAGGCAGGACCCACCTTTGGTGTCAGCGCTGGCTGTACCCTCCACCTGGAATGAGTCTCCATCCTTGGTCATAAATATGACCTTAGGGAGAACCCAGGACCTTTCAAACATCAGAGATCTCTATGTGCACCTGGATCCTTCTAGAATCTCCCGTAAGATGAGGGAAAGTGTCTTTCTTGTGGAAATAACCTCCCACCCTTGTACACAGGCAGATTTTGCACGCTTGAAGGATATTTATAGCCAGCCTCTTTGTGGTTCCCCATCTCCGCCTCGGCTTCTTTGCAAATGAGGCATTTAAATCATCTTGCAATAATGTTGTCTTTTTAATCGCCCCGTCAACTGGACTTTCTACTGATGGGAATTTCTTTGTCTCGCAGGAGTTTCTGTCGCCGTGTCCCCCATGGAGACATGGTTGGGAGCAGAGGATGAGGAGGGGAGGCAGGGTATGCTTGTGATGCACGCCCCCCACCTCGAGACTGCCTGGTCCCAACTCTTAGACCAGCAAGGCCACACATGTCTCTGTCTATGTGCTGTCTATGGACAACAGCTTCGGAGGCACCTGAGAACTTTCTAGAAATGCAGATGCTCCAGGACTACCTCAAGCCTACATTCTACATCTCTAAGGCTAGATCTCACAGTATCTACAGGACAGGGAAGGGGGCTCTGCCCTGTGCCCAAGGACAGACCCCACTGCTCTGATGCCAAGTACCCTGTATCAGTCCCCTGGGGCTTGTTGAAGAATCGCTCCAGCAGGGCGCGGTGGCGCACGTCTTTAATCTCAGCACTCGGGAAGCACAGGTAGAAGGATGGCCATGAATTCGAGGCCATGCTGAGACTACATAGTGAATTCCAGGTCAGCCTGAGCTAGAGTGAGACCCTACCTCAAAAACAAATAAATAAAAAGAATCGCTCGAGGTCTAGGGAGATGGCTCAGTGGTTAAAGACGCTTGCTTGCAAATCCTGACAACCTCGGGGTTCAGTTCCAAAGACATCCTTATAAGCTGGATGCAAGCGTCATTTGCAGAGTTAAGAGGCCTTGGCATATTTCCCCCACCATCCTCCAGACACATGCATAAATAAATAATATTTTTAATTGTAAGGAATGCCCTGCAGATAGAGATGACACTCCTCATGGGCCACAACCTCCAGAGATGAGACTGGGAAAGCTACAGGGTTAAATAGATCCCTGTGATTCTCCTTAGGGCATAAAAACAGCTCACAGAAATCACAGCAATCATTTCTTTTTGGCAGGAAGATTAGACCTTTCTCTTAAGTCAAGTCGTCGCATGGGCCCCAATATTCTCTAAATCTCGCTTGACACCGCTGGTCAGATGCGCTGCTCTTGCACCGTAGGAAGAGAAAGTGCCTACGTGAGATGCTGGGAATGGAAAAGATTCAGCCCAGCCTCAGGAACATAGGAACTGGAAACAAACTCCAGATGAATGTGTTACTTTGTGCATCTGGCTTTACATGGACACTGAGGAATCAAATCTGGGCCAGCAGGCTTTGCAAGCAAGGACCTTTAACCACTAAGATGTCTTCCTAGCCCTTTTCTTTTTTTTCTGTTTTAAATATTTTATTTATTTATTTATTTTAGAGAGAGACAGAGGAAGGGAGGGAGAGAATTGACACACCAGGGCCTCAGGCACTGCAATTGAACTCCCGACACTTGTGCCACCTAGTGGGCATGTGTGACCTTGCACTTGCCTCACCTTTGTGCATCTGGCTTATGTGGGATCTGGAGAGTCAAACATAGGTCCTTAGGCTTCATACGCAAGCGCCTTAACCACTAAGCCATCTCTCCAGCCTTATTTTATTTATTTGAGAGAGAGAGAGAGAGAGAATGAGCGTGCCAGGGCCTCCAGCCACTACAAACAAACTCCAGACACATGTGCCATCTTGTGCATCTGGCTTATGTTGGTACTGGCAAGTTGAACCTGGGTCCCAAGGCTTTGCAGGCAAATGCCTTAACTGTTAAGCCATCTCTCCAGACCTTTTGTTTTTGTTTTTGTTTTTCTAGGTAGGGTCTCACTCTAGCCCAGGCTGAACTGGAATTGACTCTGTATTCTCAGCGTGGCCTAGCACTCATGGTTCTCCTCTGCCTCCCGAGTGCTGGGATTAAAGGCATGCGCCACCATGCCCAGCCAGCCCTATTTTTACATATTTATTTGCTTATTTTTTAGAGTCTCATGTAGCCCAGGCTGGCCTCTAACTTGCTCTGTAGTTGAGGTTGACCTTGAACTTATGATTCGCCTGTCTCCACCTCCAGGTGCTGGCAATATAGGCTTGTGTACCGCCACACCCAGTTTATGCAGGGCTGGGGGTTGAACTCAGGACTTCCTGAATGCTGTGCAGGCACTCTACCCATTGAGCCACATCCCAGCCCCTAAGTGGGATGTGATGGACATTAGTGGAGAACACAGCCGGGGTTGTCACTGACGTTCATTATTCACTGATCCAACGGGTATTATGTGAGCACCTACTGTGTGCCAGGTCCTGCCTCCCAGGACCTTGCCACTGAATTGTGGAAGTAAGCAACCCCAGTGGCCCCACACGTCTTGCCTTAACCCCACCCTCAGTGTTTACCTTCAAAAGTTCTTGGACCTCTATTCATCCCCGTTCCGGGAAAGGAGAAGGCGTAACCCTTTGGCTAACTGCTATTACTTAGCAGGGGGCAGCCAGGCCCTTTTGGGGGCTCACAGACACAATGCACGAGAGAATCAAGGAGAAAAGAGAGGCTCGCATTGGCCCTGTCCTGTGGAAGTGAGTGGGGCCGTCTTGGTAAGGCTGCCTGGGTTGGGTCCTGAGGCAGGACATGTGAGATGAGGGAACACATTACTGACCAGCTCTGGTGCACGTCCAGATAGAAGACACGTGGTGACCTCTCGGGAAGTTAGCAGGAGTAGTCAGGGTTTTGAGGAACCGGCCCGCACTTGGCCAGAAAGGAAAGCAGACCTTGGTTCTGCCACCCACAAGCTGCACCTTAAGGCCATGCCTTGGTCCGGCTCTCCCCTTCAGATGGAGCACAAACCTCTCCTGACTATCATGGCTTCATACCACATGGCACTCCACAGCAGGACAGAGCCTGTACCAGGCAGGACCCACCTTTGGTGTCAGCGCTGGCTGTACCCTCCACCTGGAATGAGTCTCCATCCTTGGTCATAAATATGACCTTAGGGAGAACCCAGGACCTTTCAAACATCAGAGATCTCTATGTGCACCTGGATCCTTCTAGAATCTCCCGTAAGATGAGGGAAAGTGTCTTTCTTGTGGAAATAACCTCCCACCCTTGTACACAGGCAGATTTTGCACGCTTGAAGGATATTTATAGCCAGCCTCTTTGTGGTTCCCCATCTCCGCCTCGGCTTCTTTGCAAATGAGGCATTTAAATCATCTTGCAATAATGTTGTCTTTTTAATCGCCCCGTCAACTGGACTTTCTACTGATGGGAATTTCTTTGTCTCGCAGGAGTTTCTGTCGCCGTGTCCCCCATGGAGACATGGTTGGGAGCAGAGGATGAGGAGGGGAGGCAGGGTATGCTTGTGATGCACGCCCCCCACCTCGAGACTGCCTGGTCCCAACTCTTAGACCAGCAAGGCCACACATGTCTCTGTCTATGTGCTGTCTATGGACAACAGCTTCGGAGGCACCTGAGAACTTTCTAGAAATGCAGATGCTCCAGGACTACCTCAAGCCTACATTCTACATCTCTAAGGCTAGATCTCACAGTATCTACAGGACAGGGAAGGGGGCTCTGCCCTGTGCCCAAGGACAGACCCCACTGCTCTGATGCCAAGTACCCTGTATCAGTCCCCTGGGGCTTGTTGAAGAATCGCTCCAGCAGGGCGCGGTGGCGCACGTCTTTAATCTCAGCACTCGGGAAGCACAGGTAGAAGGATGGCCATGAATTCGAGGCCATGCTGAGACTACATAGTGAATTCCAGGTCAGCCTGAGCTAGAGTGAGACCCTACCTCAAAAACAAATAAATAAAAAGAATCGCTCGAGGTCTAGGGAGATGGCTCAGTGGTTAAAGACGCTTGCTTGCAAATCCTGACAACCTCGGGGTTCAGTTCCAAAGACATCCTTATAAGCTGGATGCAAGCGTCATTTGCAGAGTTAAGAGGCCTTGGCATATTTCCCCCACCATCCTCCAGACACATGCATAAATAAATAATATTTTTTAATTGTAAGGAATGCCCTGCAGATAGAGATGACACTCCTCATGGGCCACAACCTCCAGAGATGAGACTGGGAAAGCTACAGGGTTAAATAGATCCCTGTGATTCTCCTTAGGGCATAAAAACAGCTCACAGAAATCACAGCAATCATTTCTTTTTGGCAGGAAGATTAGACCTTTCTCTTAAGTCAAGTCGTCGCATGGGCCCCAATATTCTCTAAATCTCGCTTGACACCGCTGGTCAGATGCGCTGCTCTTGCACCGTAGGAAGAGAAAGTGCCTACGTGAGATGCTGGGAATGGAAAAGATTCAGCCCAGCCTCAGGAACATAGGAAGGTGGGAAGTATTTGAGCAGTGGTCAAATATAGAGTGAAACCAAGACAGAGCTGCTGGAATCAGTGCTGAGTTGGGTTCCTGGAGACTTCTGACCTCCCCTCAGGGTCTAGAAAACACAGCTTAACATTGCTCCATCCAAAAAGACACACATCCAGCCACAGAACGTAGCCCCTGCGTATTAAAAGACTGCTACTACTGTTGTTTGACTACATGGATATGATACCCACCAAACTGCCCTCTATAAATTCTTCCATCTATGCATATATGCTAGTGCTACTCTCAATTTTTTTTTTTTTTTTTTTTTTTTTTTGAGGTTAGGTCTCACTCTGGCCCAGGCTGACCTGGAATTCATTACGTAGTCTCAGGTTGGTCTCGAGCTCACGGTGATCCTCTGCCTCCCGAGTGCTGGGAGTGCGCCACCACAGGCCAGCTCATTTTTGGTTAGCGAAGCAGTCTCTCTTGTTGGATGGCGCTCAACTGCTGGGGAGCGCTCAAAACTTATCAGTGCACAGAGAAAAAGTGACCGTGGAGTGAGTGAGGGTCCAGCACTCCATGAGACATGTCTGTCACACCCTGCAGTGGCTCAGGGACCATTGCAGAAGAGCAGAAAGAATGTAAGAGCCAAAGGAAGGGGAGGCGTGCTGACAATACTGCCATCCAGACACAACGTGGTCATTATATTCATGACCTCACCTGGGCTGTCATTATCTATACAAGATCTGCATAAATATTGAGCCCACCCAAGCTTAGGTTAACTCAAATGGGAGGGGAGGGGAAGGGCCGGTGGGCTGGGGTCCCGGACTATATATAACACAGACAGCTATTCTCTCTGCTTCCTCACTGTGGGTGGCGTGTGACCGGCTGCTTCCTGCTCCTGTCACCATGGCATCCCCACCACGATGGACTGTACCCCCCTTGAACTGTAAGCCAGAAGTAACCCTCCCTCTTCCAGTTGTTTGTGTCACGCGTTTTGTCACAAAGGCAGGAGCAGAAGGGAATACACCCTATAATCAAATGCCCGTTTGCCTGGGGTATCTCTCTGCCCTCAGTGCAGCCACAGCAGTCTCGTCCTCACACACACGCAAGGGTGAGACTCTCCAGCACATGGCCCAAGAAGTGCTCTTGCTGGTTGCTGGCAGGACAGCGGTGACATCAATTTACACCCCTGCAGGGGTTGACAGTCTTTCCATGAACTTTCTGATTAGTCAACCCTTTGGATTCTTGAACACGTGAACCTTTGACATAAGGTTGCCTCCCCATGCATATTTTGGCCACCAATGATCTTTTCTACTGAACGTTGATGTAAGGCAGCTCTTAGCGTATTCTGGCCACTGCCCATTCATTAGATCATGACCTCACATCCCAGGGACTCTCTCTCCTCTTCTCTAAAGTGAGTCGCAGGAGCTGCCCAGGCATCACATGCTGTGTGCAGAGTATTTGTAAGGCAGGTTATGCGGTGTCACGCACACCACTGTACTCCCTCAGCAGAGGGCGCATGCATGCAGACTCCACTCAGGGACCCTGGGAGGCGGCGGGCATACCTTGCTCTCTAACAAGTCCGTGCTCTGCCGGAGCTCACTCCTCAGCTTCTCTGACGTTTGCAGCTTCTGTCTGAGCAGGGTGAGTTCCTCCTGTGAAAACAGACGCCTTTACAGATGGATGCCATTGGACAAGAAATCCACATGGTCCGTCCAGGTTAACAGGGAGCAGAGAGAGGGGTCAAGGCTACAGGGACATGGAGCACGATTAGTACACAGAATGGTGACTATGAAAATCGAAGATGCATCATGTTTCAAGTTGGCTGAAAGTGATTTTAAATGTCCCCTCATCAAAAAAGTTAAGTATATGAGGTCATGGATTTGCTATTCTGATTACATCATTTCACATTATAAATATATATATACACTCATATGTCATACCCCAGGCATTTATACAATTATCTATCCACTAAAAACAAAATTGTTGGGCTAGAGAGATGGCTCAGCGGTTAAGATGCTTGCCTGCTGCAAAGCAAGTGGGTTTGATTCCTCAGTACTCACATAAAACCAGAAGCACAAAGTGGCACATGCATCTGGAGTCCATTTGCAGTGGCACATGCATCTGGAATTCATTTGCAGTGGCTGGAGGCCCTGTGTGCCTCTCTTTTTACCTCTCTCTTTTTATCTGCCTCTCTCTCTCTTTCTCTCTCTCTCATTTTCTCTCTCTCTATCTCGCTGCTTGCAAATAAATAAGATTTAAAAGGAATCTATTCAAAATAAAATTGTCAGCCAGTATGTCTGTGTTGGGGATCCCCAAAAGATGTTTACACAAGACTCTCTCCTTCACCATTTCCAAATTTCAGCAACCCTGTTCATGTAAGCCTGGTCCCCACAGCCCAGTTGAGGGGCTGAGTGAAAATCTTCAGGAGGAGACCGTTGCTCAGCCGAGGCTGGGCACACGTGGCTCTGGAGAGTATGTGTGGCACTTCATCCTCACAGGTGTCACTATTATGCCAGTGTCCCCATCGTGCCACCCTTCTAAGCAACAGCACACTGTGGAATGGTAGGTCCCATGTGCGAGGAACAAGTGAGCTCCGTCAAAATATTCCCCAAAGATTTTCAGTGTATAATATGTAAGCATAAAATACATGTTTCAGGAGTGTACATGTAAGTCCAATATCCCTTACCCAAAATGCTTTGGGGCCAGAAGTGACTCTTTTTTTCATTTGTTCATTTTCAAGGAGGGAGGGTGGGAGAGAGACAGAGAGGCACAGACAGATAGAGAGAATGGGCACACCAGAGTCCCCAACCTTTGCTAATGAGCTCCAAATGCATGCGCCACTTTGTACATCTGGCTTTACATGGGCACTGGAGAATTGAACTCAGGTCATTAGGCTTTGCAGGCAAGCGCCTTAACTGCTGAGCCATCTCTCTAGCCCCAGAAGTGCCTTTTGAGATTCTGGATTATGTGTGTGGACTTGTGCATGTGAGTTGGCATTTCTGACGAGGGCTGCACATGTGTATGGGTTCACTCTGTATGTGAGAAAGAAAGGAGAGGTGCTTGCATGTCTTCTAAGTTCTGAGAGAATAAGCAGCAGAGACGAGAGCCACACATCATTCCAAGCAATGACCTGTAAAAGATGTTAGTTGGAGAGTCGAAGGGACAAGGGACGGAAGACGGGGGTTTCAGACGAGTAAGGCAATAATGCCAACATCCCACCACTGAGCCTCTGGACTGAGCTGCGAGCGCTCCCGTGCCCGAGCATCATAGTGCATTTAGCCCACAGCCAAGAAAGATGGAAGCCCGCACAGGGAGGTGATGAGGACCATGGGGCAGATGGTCAGTGCTCATGTGGCCCTAGGACTGGGTGCTGGCACTAAGGTGGGTGGGGCAGGGCGTCACCACAGAGCCATGAACTGACCTCCTTGGCTCGGACCTGCTCAGTCCCAATGGTGGCACTCAGCAGGGGCCGGAGGGAAGCGAAGAGCTGCCACCATGACCAGTCCTTGACGGCCAGGAACGCAGCCATGTTCTTCTGAATGCACTGTGCGGCCAGCCGGCGAATCTACAGGGGAGGGAGATGCAGATGTGAGGGTCCACCCTGCCCAGACGAGAGGGAGAAAGGAAGGACAAAGGGATGGAGGAGACAGGTTTATACCCCAACATGGATTCCAGATCCCTCCAAGCTATACTCCTATCAGGGGCCATGCCCTAGGGCTGAGGATGCCCACCACTGATATTGTCACCTTTTTCTGGTCTTGCTAAGTTCAAAGACTCGAGTTCACAAACTCACCAACACCGGAAGCACAGGTCATTAATTCTGGCACTACTGAGATGACAGCAGGCAGCACTCAGTGAGAGGCACGACATGTCACAACACACTGTCGAGGGCACACTATGCTGCCCTGCCTGTTTACACAGTACTAAGAGGTAGAGGCAGAACTCCCACATGGGTCTTGGTTGTCTTTAAGGTAGCACTATCAGGGCTGGAGAGGAGGCTTAGCAGTCAGTTAAGGCGCTTGCCTGCAAAGCCTAAGGACCCATGTTTGACTCTCCAGATCCCACATAAGCCAGACGCACAAAATTGAGGCAAGCGCAAGGTCGCACATGCCCACTAGGTGGCGCAAACATCTGGAGTGTGATAGTGGTGGCTGAGGCCCTGGCATGCCAATTCTCTCTCTCTCTCTCCCTCTGTCTCTGTCTCTAAAATAAAATAATAATAAAATAAATTTTTAAAAAGATAGCACTATCAGGGCCTTGGAAGATAACTCAGTCAGTACAGTGCTTGCTTGGCAAACAAGAGGACACGAGTTTGTTCCCCAGAACCCATGTCAGAGAAAGCCAAGCATTAGCCAGGTGTGGTGGCACACGCCTTTTAATCCCAGCACTGGGGAGGCAGAGGTAGGAGGATCGCCATGAGTTCAAGGCCACCCTGAGACTACAGAGTGAATTCCAGGTCAGCCTGGGCTAAAATGAAACCCTACCTCGAAAAACCAAAAAACAGCCAAGCATAGAGAGGTATGCTTGTCATTCCAGCAGTGAGGAGGCAGAGACTGACTGGTCCCTGGGGCTCACTGGCCTGCTGACCTAGCCTACGTGGAGAGACCCAGGCCAGTGAGAAACCGTGTCTCAGAAAGGGTAGGAAGGGCCTGAGGAACAACATCTAAAATTGTTCTGTGGCCTCGACAAGCACACATCTCCCACATGTGTATCTGGACTTGCACACACAGATATGCATACACACGTGAATAGAATAAATGAATAAAGCAACAGTATAATAAAACAGAGCATAAATTCTCATTCATATCCCCTCCCTCTCCCTGATAAAGCGCTCTCTCTTGCTCTCTCTCTCGCTCGCTTTCTGTCTGGCTGCAGAGAAAAAATTCCATCTTAGCGATCCCCAAAGATGAAGACCTGGGCTGGCTGCAGACTGAGGCATCAACTTGCCTTTAGGTCCCAAAGAGCTCAGTGGCCGGTCCCTGCTGAGGCCACCTGCTGGCCTCAAGAGGGAATTGCTCCCAGAGATGGGGTAGGCTGAAATCATGCAGGCTTGGAAAAGTTCCCAGGTACTAGATCAACACCAAGGCAGACAGAGGGGAGGGAGGGGAGGGGAGGGGGGAAGGGAGGGGAGGGAAGGGGGGAGGGGAGGGGAGGGGAGGAGACTCAGCGACATTCAGCTCCCAGATCACCCCAGGGTCCCAGAGAACAGACTCCGCAGAGGGACACTACACCATACCTTCATCTTCTTAAATTCCTGGCGAGCCAGGAAGCCCCTGCAGGTGGCTTGGAAGAAAACAATGTTCTCAGACACCAGCTTCTCCCGCTGCCTCTCCAGCCTGGAGACCACTCCCGCCTTGAGGAAGACCTGAGGGATGGAGAGAACCAGCCAGCGGAGGTGAGGCCCCTGCTGCTCGGGCACGGCGTGGGGATATCCCACTTCTCTTGCACCCACCGAGGATGCGTGTTGGTGGCAGCCCTTTTGTGTGTTTTGTGCACGTGTGTTTGTATGTACGTGTGTGGCTGTGTGTCTCTGAGCATCTGTATGTGCCCGAGGGCACTCCTCAGGTACACCAGCCACCTCCTTTTTGAGTTGTCCCAAGGCTCATTGATCAGGCTACACTGCCTGGTCAGCAAGCTCCAGGGACCCTCCTGATTCTTGTTTAATCACATCGGGGTCACAGGTGTGTGCGTGCCACCACGCCTGGCATTTACGCAGGTACAAGGGATCAAATTCAGGTCCTGGGAGGCAAGCACTTTGCCAGCTGAGCCATCTCCCCAGCCTGGCTGCTCTCTCGTGGAGGTCGGAATATGGAAGCATTGTGTCTTGAGATGGCTCCTCTTGCCACCCCCGTCTCTGGCGGGTCACACCATCTTCATACCTCCAGGCTGTATAAGTGCCTTCAGATGGCTTGTTAAATATGTCAACCCTCAGACCCTTCTCACTCTTGCCCAACCAGAGTCTGCATTTTCACAGGATCTCAGAGAAGGGACACTGTAGTTTGACAGTCATCACTAGGACAGACGTGCCTAAGGCTCACTGTGCAGAATCAGCTGGGGGGGGGGGCAGTAAATGCAGATTCCCAGGCTTTTGGGGCATGCTTGAGTCCAGCATTTGGAGGGTAGGCCTGGGGATATGCATTTTTATTTATTGCCGCCAGTTCTTCGAGAGAAGCAGTGGCCTAGAAACCCCCACACTGGGCCTTGTAAGCAGAGATGGTGGGGAGGGAGGCCTTCTCTCTTTGCTCTGAAGAGGATGGGCGAGGCTGGTGCCTCACAAGCTGCCTAGGCTTCTGCAAGGAAGGAAGCAGGCTCATGGTTCACAGGTTCACACCTGCCAGGCTGCAGAACATCAATAATGGATGACAGTGTTGGCGGTGGTGCTGGGATCAATGCCTTCTTGGTACCCCACAGGGCTGCCTGCCAACCAACTACAGAGAAAGGGAGGAAGACGCCGGGGGAACAGGGCTGCCTGTCAGTGAAAGATGAAGGCAGAGAGTCCTGGGTTTGGGGATAAAGCTCTTTGTGGGGAGGCAGACCTGTGCCAGTTAAGTGGTAGGTGCATCCCTAGCTGTGTACCATACAGCTTGATACATCCACTGTCCAGCCTCCCACAGAGCAAGGAACGGTGGCTTTTTAAGAACTTGTGTGTGCAGATGTACATGTGTGAGCAGAAGTGTGTGTGTGTGTGTGTGTGTGTATGCTCGCACACACACATGTATGTGGAAACCAGAGGACATCCTCAAATGCCATTCTTCAGGAACGCTGTCCACCTTTTATTTATTTGTTTGTTCATTTATTTGTTTGTTTATTTGTTTGTTTATTTATTTTTCAGGAAGCTCTCAATGGCCTGGAGCTCATTGAATAGGTTAACCTAGCCGGCCAACGAGTCCCAAGGAACCTTCTGGTCTCCGTCTCCCCAGCACTGGGATGACCAGGGCATACCACGGCATCCATCATTTTACATGGGAGCTGAGGACTGAACTAAGGTCCCCAGGCTTGCACAGTCAGCACTTAACTCACGGAGCCATCTTTCCCAGTCCCCAAAGATGCCTTGATGGTGGCACGTGAGCTAATGTGGGCTGAATCCTCTTCTATGTCAGATCTTCCACCAGTCAGGTGACGCCAGGATTCACGTACTGCTGTCTGGCTCCAGACATACCTCAGTCACTGGAGGTCATTAACATGTGCTTAGCATCTACAAGTCCAGTTTTGATCAGTCCCTGTCTTTGAAATCAGTCATGCAATCAACTCAGCTGCTGGGGATCCACGAAACAAAGACTTGAACACAAGTCCCAGGTGCATCAGTACCTAGATGAAGCCTCATTTCCTCATCCATCAGGGTGCATGCATCTCAAGTCTGATGTTCAGTGGCCGTTTGATTCCGGGTTGGAGCAAAAGCAATTGATTCTCCATTACCCTAAGCCCATTTGAAGTCATGGAGACTCCTAGGCTGATCCTACTGTAAGCCTTTTCTTAAAAGAAAAAAAAAATTGCAAATGGGTACGCCCAATGTGAGGGACTACATTTTGCAAGTCTGCCTGGCTTGACAGCAAGGGCACTTTTCTCTGGCCAGGACCAGCAAGACAATCAGTGTCAAGAAATTAAGACGTCAGGAGCTTGCCACATTTCAGATTGCCTCGGTAATGACCATATTCATTTCACAAGCTGATAAGTCCCCAAAGCCACTATAAAAAAAAAATCAGGGCTAGAGAGATGGCTTAACAGTTAAGGTGTTTGTCTGTGAAGCCTAAGGACCCATGTTTGACTCTCCAGGTCCCAGAAGCACAAGGTGACGCAAGTGCTCAAGATCGCACATGCGCACAAGGTGGCACAAGCTCACAAGATCGCACATGCCCACAAGGTGACGCAAGCACACAAGATCGCACATGCGCACAAGGTGGCACAAGCGCACAAGATCGCACATGCGCACAAGGTGGTCGCAGGCACCTGGAGTTCAATTACAGTGCCTGAAGGCCCTGGTGTGCAAATTCTCTCTCTCTCTCTCTCTCTCTCTCTCTCTCTCTCTCTCTCTCTCTCTCTTGCATAAAAGGGGCCACTCTGTTGGGCTTGCCTCAAAAAAAAAAAAAAAAAAAAAAGAAAATCAATGATTAAAATGATGACAACATACATGCAGGATGTGGTGGCACACACCTTTAATCCCAGAACTTGAGAGGCAGAGGTAGGAGGATCGTCATGAGTTCAAGGCCATGCTGAGAATAAATAGTGAATTCCAAGTCACCCTGGACCAGAGTGAAATTCTATCTCGAAAAACTAAAAACAACAAAAAAATTGACGACAATAGCATTTCACATATGATGATGGCGGTAGTGCCGCCGGGACCAGCATTGATCAGGCATGACGTTTTCGTCAGATTGGAATTATCCACGCCCAGGGCGGGAGTGGGGGGGAGTAAGCCATCATCTCTGCAGAGCCGCATCTTCACATTTTTGTTTTCATTG
Source organism: Orientallactaga sibirica (assembly GCA_036365145.1). NCBI lineage: Eukaryota > Metazoa > Chordata > Mammalia > Rodentia > Dipodidae > Orientallactaga > Orientallactaga sibirica. The sequence continues at coordinate 2,603,051 of JAEOAD010000026.1, read as the reverse complement.
CCCCTTTCGAGAGCACCAGATTGCCGAGCAGGAGTCTCACTGTATGCGGAATCACATTCTTTTTTCATGAATGTTATGGCCCATGGCACAGACCTCGATAAGGCGCCAGGGGTTGAAAATCACAAAGAAAAATCTAAATGATTCCCTTTTCATGGGTCCAGCTGCTTATCGGATCCAAACAGAGCATAACATCCTAACATCATCACCTTGCAGGAATCGTAGACCCACTGCCAGGCGAACTGTCTTTCTCTAAAAATGCTAAAGCCAAGGGTGTTTTTGGTTTTTTTTTTTTTTAAGACAGGGGCATTCCTATAGTTCCCATCGTTGGGCCCACTGAGGAATTAGCTTTCTCTCTTCACAGTCATTTTATAGATTAGAGGAGTCATCACTCTCGAAGCATTAAACGTTACCCTATCTGATAGGCATCATGCCCTGCTGACAAATGCATTCTGCAAGGAACAGCAGTCAGCCCCTGCCACGTGGCAATGTGCGGACTCCCTCACGTGGAAAGCAGAGAGCTGAAATTCCAACGCCATTGCGCAGCTGTGGTAACTGAGGTGGGGTTAACCTCCCACTGAAAAGCCACACAGTTGGGAAGAAGTGACGAGCCTGGACAGGGACCCAGTCAGTTGGTTCTTATCCCTGTTGAGTTTCAGTGGTCTCCCATGTGTGAGTACCAAATCCTGAAGTGCTGAAGACATTGCACTGGCCCCAAGGACCTGCCCGCTGCTGAGCCTGGCATCCAAGTGTCCACGCTGTCCTTAACTTATTCGAGACAGCTTCTTACTGAGTACCAGGTACAGTGTTTTCATTTTTTTAATTTATTTTTGGGTTTTTTTTTTCATTTTTCAGTTTTTCAAGGTAGGGTCTCACTCTAGCCCATGCTGACCTGGAATTCACTATGTAATCTCAGGGTGGCCTCGAACTCATGGCGATCCTCCTACCTTTGCCTCCCGAATGCTGGGATTAAAGGCGTGCGCCACCACGCCTGGCACAGTGTTTTTTGTTTTTTTTTTTTTATTGGGATGTTTAGGCTTCTAGCCTTCTGGGACCTACCACCATAAAACTGTGGGCTGCAACCTCCATTCTCTTCCTGGCCCTACAACGGCCACTGGGAATGGGACTGAGGGGCTGGGTGTTCATATGCATGAACAAGCTGGGTCATAGTCCAGTGGAGTAGATTCGTCTCGAGAGCCAGGACCGCAGCCTGCTGGGCCCCAGCCGGAGTCAGGTCTGGGCAGAGCCTGAACCTGTGTGTTTTGTGCAAGCCTTTGGGGAGGGCTGATGCTGTGGGTCCGAGGACCACATTGTGGGAACTGCTGGTCTACAAGCACATGGAGCTGGAGAACAGTCCTGTGACTCGGGCTCAGGGGCAAAGACTGTGGGCTCTGCTTCCGTGCATCAGCAATGGGACCTCGGTCCATTGAGAGGACCCTAGGATTTGGACCCTGTGACTTCCCGTGGACTCCTTTGCCTTTGCTCCCTGGAAGTTCCTGGAAATTGGATGTCTCCTAAAGGCACGGACCCCTCACCTGTGGATCAGACTGAAGAAGCAAAGAACGGGATGTGAAATTGCCGGCAAGCAGCCACGGTTCATGTTGGACCAAGATATTAACTCTCCCAGCCCCTGTTCATGTGGCCTCTAGAAAATGACATGTCCCAGCATCATTTCCACCTGATGTGACACTGTGTTCTCATGCTCTTGTCCAGAGGATTGGGCTAGGCCACTTGCTGTGCTTATAGTTTAGGGAGGGGCATAGGTGACTGAGATGGGAGGAGAGTAGGGTGTCACATGAGTCACCGTGAGTGGGCAGAGAGCCCTCAGGATGGCAAACACTTACTTGGCTATGCCCCACGGCCACTGCCTTCTTCTCCAGGTCCAGGGTCTGCAGGAGCCGCTCCACCGCCTGGGGAGGAAAGAAGAGAGAATTTCAGAGAGGAGAGACAGGCAGAGGCAGAGAACTCCACAGCAAGGAGCAGGGTTGCGGCACAGAGGACGCACTGGACAGAGGATGACCCACGTTTCCCTAAGTTTGCTGAGTCCAAATCACACAGGTACGTGCAGAAGAGACACTGTCCTGATCGCCCAGCAGATGCCACCCACTTCCCTGGAACCTTCAGAGAGGCCAATTCATTTCACCCTCGGTGGGCTCCACTACCTCCATATCCATTCTACAGGGGAGATTAAAGATGCCAACCAAACGAGGCGTGCTCCTGCTGGGGAGATCGGGGTGGTGGCTCCTCACCAAAATGAAAGTAAGCCTGGAGAGATGGCCCAATGGGTAAAGGGCTTGTTGCACAAGCATGAGGACATGAGTTCAGATCCCCGGCATCCACATAAAATGCTCGGGCATGGTAATGCGTGCCCATGGTCCCAGCGCCAGGGGGGCGGAGACAGAAGGATCTCCGGAGCTCACTGGCTGGCCAGTCTAGTCTAATCAGTGAGCTCCAGGTCCAGTGCCTCAAAGAATAAGGTGGATGGAGGAAGATGCCTGACATTGACCTTGGGCCTCCATATGCGTGTGCATACATATGCACATGCAACCCCATACACATGTGCGTGTGCACACACACACACACACACAGAAAGTCAAGCAGACACAATGAAGTGTGCAACTAACATGGAGAATAGTACGGTGACCCCTCCAAAAGTTAAACTGGCATCATTGCATGACACAGCAGCCCCACCTGGGCATATACCACAGAGAACAGAAGGCAGATCTTGAAGAGACTTTTTAAAATATATATTTTTTATTTATTTATTCATTTGAGAGAGAGAAAAAGAGAATGGACGCATCAGGGCCTCCAGCCACTGCAAACAAACTCCAAACACATGCGCCCCCTTGTGCATATGGCTTATGTGGGTCCTGGAGAATCGAACCAAACCGGGATCCTTTGGTTTGTCAGGCAAACGCCTTAACCACTGAGCCATCTCTCCAGACCTTGAAGAGACTTTTACACTGATATTCACACAGCATTGTGCCCAGCAACTCACAGAGGAGCGACTCCAGTGTCCACTGACAGGGGAGTGGACATAATAAGATACATTTATACAACATAATAATTCAGTCTTGAAAAGAAATTCTGACACATGCTCTAAGGTGGATGTACTTTGATGACATTATGTCAAGCCAAACAAGCTGGTCATAAAAAGACAAATCCTGGGGCCAGAGAGATGGCTAAAATGTATACTTAAATGCATACAACTGGAGATTTTATGTCATGCGTCTTTTAATGCCCGCACATAAAAACTGATAAACCCCAAGCAAAGATCAGCGCAGAGTCCAGGCTGTGGTCAAGGTCCGTGATCAAGGTCTGTCTGGCCCATGGCAACATCTCTGGCTTGACCTGCTTCATGCACCTGGGATGGCTCCACTATGTCACCAAGTCACCCTGAGACAGCCACCCCAGAACTCTGCACTTCTATTATTGTATCCGACAGCTACTGCCTCACTCAACTAATGTTTGCTAAATAAATTAACATGACCATGGACCATGTCTGCCCGACCTAGATTGTGGCAAGGAGAGTCTGCATTTAACTTAACTCCTGCTTCCTCCCCTGCTTTTACTACAATGCTCTGTGCATACAATAGGAGCTCAATGCACATGAGAATGAATGAATGAATGAATGAATGAATGAACGAACAAAACTATCCAAGCAGGAGGCAGTGCCATTCAGGAGAAACAAATTCACTGAGAATTCTGGGTGAAGCACAGATAGAAACGTCAGCGCTCCGGTCAAGTCCACCTCCCAGAAAATGGCCATGTGAGCTCTGAAATGACTTTGCCAGGGCCAGAGAGTTGGCTCAGTGGTTAAAGTGCTTGCCTGCAAAGCCTAAGGACCTGAGTTCAATTCCCCAGTACCCATGTAAGCCAGATGCACAAGGTGGCACATGCGTCTGGAGTTTGCAGTGGCTAGGGGCTCTGGCGTGCCCATTCTCTATCTGCCTCTCTTTCTCCCCCCTTCAATAAATAAATTAATTAAAAATATTAGTTACCAAATGACTCTGCCAGAGACTTGCACCCTCACATAAGTTCAGCCACACCTGGTCTGCTCCCAAGCCCCTTCTACTTCACTCCACCCTCAAACCATTCCTCACTGGTCTTCTGGGTCCTGACAAGCAAAAAGTCTATTTTCAGGATATGTCAGAAGAGTAATTGCAACACCCCCGAAGTGAAAGGGTGGGCAGAGATGGGAGTCAGGGAGGAGATGATTTCTAAGTCCCCCTGGGTCACTGGTTCCACAGAGAACTTCCCAAGATTCTTCCCTAAGTGCTTGCTGAAACGCTTGGCGGGCAGCCTCGTCGCCCGGTCTCCCGCAAGAACATTCTGCAACACTCCTCCAGCATTTCAGAATTCTCATTTATTACACTTGAGCCAGAAGCGTTCCAAGGGAGTTGTAGGCAGCAGAAATGTATGAAACCAATATACCCCAAATATAACATCTTTTCTCTCCGCACACAGAAAAAGCATAATAAAAATTGGCTAAAAATAAGATAGATAGGGAAAAATGTGAAATCCATGACCATAAAACCTTCTCTGCGTCTATCTTGGAGCTAAAGTCTAGAATGGATGTTTGAAGAAAAGGTGTGCAGTTAATCCCAGCACTGGAGAGGCTGAGGCAGTAGGACTGCAGATTTGGGGCCATCCTAGGTTATATAGAGGCCTTATCTCATGACAGCAATGGGAGCTAGAGATACGGCTCCGTGGTTAAAGGTGCTTTCTTGCAAAGCATAACCGCCTGGGTTTGATCCCCCGGGACCCGAATAAAGCCAGATGTGCAATGTGGCACACACATCTGGAGTTCATTAACAGTGGCAAAAGAGCCTGGAACACCCACACTTACTCCTCTGTCTCTCTCAAATAAATAAATGGGAAAAAATTAAGATTTTATTTTTTATTTATTTATTAGGGGCAGAGAGAGGGAGAAAAAAAGAGAGAATGGGCACGCCAGGGACTCTAGCCACTGCAAACAAACTCCAGATGCATGTGCCACTTTGTGCATCTGGCTAAAGTGGGGCCTGGAGAATCAAACCTAAGTCCTTAGGCTTCACAGGCAAGCACTTTAGCCACTAAGCCATCTCTCCAGCCCTATATGAAATTTTTTTTTTAAGTCTTGGGCTGGAGAAATTGTTCAGTGGTTAAGGCCTTTGCCTACAAAGTCTAATGCCCTGGTTTCAATTCCCTACTACCCACATAAAGCCAGATGCACAAAGTGGATAGGTACCCCCCCTCTCTCTGTCTCACCTCTCTCTGCTTGCAAATAAATAATTTTTTTTAATTTTTGCATATATATTTAGAGTGTCAGACAGAGAGGCAGATAGATAGAGAGAGAATGGATGCACCAGGGACTCCAGCCACTGCAAAACAAATTCCAGATGCATGCTTGATCTTGTGCATCTGGCTTATGTGGATCCTGGGGAATCGAGCCTCGAACTGGGGTTCTTAGGCTCCACAGGCAAGGGCTTAACCGCTAAGCCATCTCTCCAGGCCCTGGTGTTGGCTTTATCATCATCCAGTGATCTCAGGCAAGAGCTGTGCTCTGAGCATCCAGTTCCTTCCAGGAAGCTGGGGGAGACTACACCATGTGTTTCCGGAGACCTAGGCTGTGCTGTGTATAGCGTCACACTATGAATGTTGGGAGCTAGCCCACACGCTTGGTCCAAACCCTGACGGAGGGCTGTACACGGTGAAGGCTGTTCTTTCCAGGTGCACCCCAAAGAGCATGCTCGACCACTACCACGACTAAGGAGTCTTCCTCACCTCCTGATGATCTCAGACTCCTTCAGATGCTGCTGAGAATCCCGGCCCTAGCCAAGGCCTTCCTGCTCTATCAACCTCACTCTGTGGGTGAGAGAGCCCCAGTTCAAGGGACGGAAGGGCTGTGTAAGTGGTAGCATGTCACTATATGTCTGGCTCCCTTCCTGGCCTGCAGAATGACAGCCCTACCTGACCCACATAAGCCCTGGGGACGATTCCCTGAGAAGAGATGAGAAGGAACTTGTCAATGACTCCCCATTTAATGACTACATCTGTTCTCCCTGTTAATATTAATATCGATTGAGCCATATAGAAATGATCTTTGTTTAGGCCAAGTATCAATTATTTAGTGAGTTCAACAAAATGCAAACATGATCCAACAGCCTGTTGGTAGAAAGAAAAAGTGTGGTGGGAATGCAGGTTAGTGTTCAGAATGTCTGACTGTGCTGTCTCTTTTCCATACCTAACAAGGCTTAGCTCTCTAGGCATGGAATACATGTTTGTGAGGAAATTATTAGCCATTTTTGCTGCAAGGAAACACAGTTTTCAGCCTTTATTCTAAAAATATATATATATATATCCTGAGCACTGTTCCAATAGGCTGTATATCACTCAATGTATTTTCAAGCCTTGATAATAGTTTCTACATCACCCCCATTTTACAGATGGAGAAACTGAGGTCCAGTGCAGTGAAATGGCATGGTGAGGGGTATGTCCTTGAATTGATGACAGGAGTCCCAAAACCCAAGAACTAACCTTGCAAACCTGTTCCATCATCCGCCAATGTTGTCACCTACCCAGATCTACCGCTGTGTGACCTCAGCGAGCCACTCTTTCTCTCTGGTCCTCCTCAGTATGTGAGGTAGCCACATCTGGCCTTCAGGGCTGGAGTGGGGACTGGCAGAGTCATAGAAGCAGTGTATAAGACACATGAGACTACTTCCGGGATGTAGAGAGATGATGGCTCAGTGGTTAAGTGCCCTTCCTGTGCAAGCACGAGGGACGGAGGGATCCTGAAACCCCCCTAGTTCAAATCTCCAGACCCCATGTAAACAGCTGGATGTGGCCACATGCGCTTGTAACTGCGGTCCCACAAAGAGGAGTCTCAGGCTCCTGATGCAGCTGCAGGCGAGTTCAATGGGCACCACAAAGGCACATACATGTGCATACCACACACACACATACACACACACACACACACGCACACACTAACAAACAAAACAACAACAACAAAGAGATCCATGAGTCCTCTGTGCTCTGCCCTGTAATAATAAAAATGTATACAGTTTCCAGAGAGAGCACATTCAATACCCTGGACATTAGTCAGTGACATTCAACGTATCGAGAGGTGATTCTTCAAGACAAACAGTTGAACTCCAGATCAGTGGGTGGCAGCTGGGCGGCAATCATGACTGGGACTCTGGCATCCCTGTTCCCTGCTACCCCCAGGTCTGACCTTGCAGTTGGCGCCACGAGAAGAGAAACCATGTGGAAGAGAAAGACTTGCTGACCCCGAGCACACTCAGAAAGAAACAGCCTGGTCGCAGACAGATGGGAAGTCAGGGCATGGATAAGGTGGAGGGTTGGGGGATGGATGTTCTGTCCGAGCTGAGCAACAGACCTCACATAACCAGAAACTTTGCAAGAATTGTGGGAAATGAGACGGTCCAAGTGGGCTTGGGAAGTTCCCACGTACTTCGAGTTCAAAATTAATGGGAAGAACAAGCGAGCCTGGAGACAGCTCAAGTTTTCCACACATCCCTGTCTGAACACACAGCCATGTGCACAGGCAGAAGAGCCCTGCTCAGATGCTGAAAATCCACACGGTGCCATCAGAAGAATGTCAACACCACACAGACTCCAGACCTGTGCTAAGTGGTCACCCTCGGCTGACCGCTCTGGTGCAGCACTCGGCTGATGCAGCCACCAGGGAGACAGGCTTTCAAAATAAAAGCATGGATTTGTAAAACTTGGGCACAGTTAACACTGGTCCCACACCCAGGGGAAGACAGAGCTCTTGATTCCACTTAAGACAGCTAAGTGGAAAAGAAGAGGTTAGAATCTGGTATTGCTCTCACCTAAGATGCCCGTTTCTCCACAGAAATGAAAGAGCTTGCAAAAAAAAAATCTAGAAATTATTGGACTAGCAGAAGGCTTAGCAGTTAAGGTGCCTGAGGAGACTAATGACCCGTGTTTGATTCTCCAGGTCCCACGTAAGCTAGATGCACAGATGCATGGTGACGCAAGCACGCAATGTTGCACATGTGCACAAGGGGGCGCGTGGTGTCTTGGAGTTCAATTTCAGTGGCTGGAGGCCCTGGCATGCCAATTCTCCCTCTCTCATTAAAAAGAGAAGTCTGTTGGGCTTTCCTCAAAAAAAAAAAAAAAATCTAGAAATCGCGATCTACCCTGGGGAGAGGGCACTCAGTAGGAATGATCTCAGACTTGGAACTTTTTTTACTTGGCACACAAAGGCTTCAGACCATGTGTTATAAACATGTTGAGAGACCTGAAGGAAACGATGTGTAATAAACTCAAAGACAGCAGATACTGGGGCATAGCTCAGTGGGAGAGAATGTGTTTAACATGTACAAGATCCTGGGTTTGATCCACAGCACCAAAACCTAGAAAAAAATAATGGATCATTAGACAGAAAACATCAATGAAGAAACAGAGAGATACAAATTATTAAAGATTACAAATGGAATTTTTTTTTCAGTTGTAAAGTAAAATAACTAGACAGTTAAATTCACAACAGGGGCTCAAAGCAGGTTTGAGATAGCAGGGGAGCTTGTGAATTGGGAGGTGGATTAATGGAAATTCTCCAATTTAAAGAGGGGAAAAAAATAGGAAGAAAGAAAAAGAACAGAGCCACGCACAGCAACACACACCACAGAAGCACACTCGTGATGGAATCTCAGAAGGAGGGGAGAAAGAAAGGGATGGACAACAGGGTCACGGTCTATGGCTTCAAAACTCCCTCAATTTTACTCCTTCTAAAAAAAATGTTATGTAGGGCTGGAGAGATGCCTTAGGGGTTAAGGCGCCTGCCTCCTAAGCCTAAGAACCGGGTTCCAATCTCCAGGTCCCACGTTTAGCCAGATGCAAAGTGATGCAAGGGTGCAATGCCACACTTGACCACAAGGGGGCGCACACATCTGGATTTTGTTCACAGCAGCTGAGACACTGCTGCCGCGCCCATCTCTGTCTTCCTTCCTTTCTCTCTCTCTCTCTCTCTCTCTCTCTCTCTCTCTGTCTCTCTCTCTCCAAAAAAATAATAAAAAATAAAATAAATAAATAAATAAAAATTTTTAATGTTATGTATAGATCCCAGAAGGTCGGTGAATGGTAAGCAGTATAGATGCAAAGAGAGCCACCGAGGTAGACCGTAGTCAGACTCTCAGAGGCCAGGCACAATGTGTGGGGACGGGCTAAAACAGCAAACTGTGGTGAAGAATGGCAGGCGTATTCCTTATGGGCCTTACAAATAGCTTTTGTAATGTTGTTGCTGTGAGATGTTAAATTCATGGCTTGTAACTTGCCCTGAAGTTAATCTGACAACTGTGTGGTCCACCCGCTTAAAGCAATGTGACTAGGTTTCCTCTGCCTTGGTGCACCTTCGTCCTGAACAGCACAGATGACCAACATTGACAAGCCATGTTTAGAGATGCTGACTGACCTTAAGCTACGCTCCTTTCCTCAGGGGCCTGGTTGGACTCTTGACTCAGAGCAAGAATACACACCTAAGAAGTGCTGATCATAGCACTGAACACAATGAGATTAATAACTATGCAGCCACAGGTCTGCTGAAGGCAACAGGTGGGCTTAATGTGATTATTCTTGTGACCAGAGTTTATGTGTGTTCAGCAGGTCATAACACCAAGTCCCTTCCTTTAACAAATGTTTAAGGATATCTAAGGTTGAAAGTTCCTTACCCTTTGCTCATATAATTTACTACTTGATCACATATTACTGGCTTTTGTCCGTTTGATAAAAAGTTCCAATGAGGGCTGGAGAGATGGCTTAGTGGTTGAGGCGCCTGCCTGCCAAGCCTAAGAACACCCGTTCGATTCTAAAGGTCCCACGTTTAGCCAGACGCAAAGTGATGCAAGGGCGCAATGCCGCACTTTCCCACAAGGGGGAGCATGTGTCTGGAGTTTGTTCACAGTGGGTGAGAGGCTGCTGGCACGCCCATTCTCTATCTGTCTCTCTCTCTCTCTCAAAAAATAAAAAAAAGTGCCAATGAGTGCCTGTATGCAAGAGAGGAAGAGGAAGAGCCATAGCCGCAGTAACATCAGAGTGGCAGTGACAGCAGATGCAGCAGGTTTACTAATAGCGTAAACTAAACTTCTACTCAGTTTCCTTTTTAATACATTACTTATTTGTTTGCAAACAGAGAGATACAGACAGACAGAAAAAAAGAGAGGAAAAATTGGGTGCCCCAGGGTCTCTTGCCATTGCAAATGGACTCCGGATGCATGCACCACTTTGTGCATCCCGCTTACATGGGTCCTGGGAATTGAACCCATGTGGTTAGGTTCTGGAGGCAAGTGCCTTGCCCCCTAATCCATCTCTCATGCCCGCAGTTTCCTTTTCCCTCAGGCTGCTGCTAGAGTCAGCTCTCTCACCTCTCAGTCTCTGCACCTAGAAGCAGCTGCCCACTGCTTCTGGATAGGAAAGGGGGATGTGCTCCCTCCAAATAGGTAAACAATGGGAAAAATTTTTTTAAAGAAAAAGAATTGATAACGTAGAGAGAAATGTCAAAATAACTCAGGGCTGTTTTTATCAATAATAAGGTCCAAAATACAGTGTGATGGCATAGTAAATGTGATCAAAGGTGGAAAACTGTCAAAATCAGGAACTCTGCATCTCGCACCACTCAAAAAAGAAGGTGAAATACAGGCTTTCCCCAGTGAACAAAGGCTGAGAGAAGGCACTGCTATCAGATTCTTACATTCTTTTTTTAAAAGATTTTATTTTTATTTATTTATTTGAGAGAGGGAAAGAGGCAGAGAGAGAGAGAGAATGGGCACGCCAGGGCTTCCAGCCACTGCAAACAAACTCCAGATGCGCATGTGCCACCTTGTGCATCTGGCTTATGTGGGTACTGGGGAATCAAACCGAGGTCCTTTGACTTTGTAGGCAAGTGCCCTAACCGCTAAGCCATCTCTCCAGCCCAGACTCTTACATTCTTATGTTAGAGAAGGAAAGTAACAGGATCAGAGATAATTCAAATCCTTAAAGAATCAAAAGTCAAGCAGAAACTCTAGAGAGAAAATATGAATTATTATTTTTACTGTATATTATTCAAATATATTTTTCTCTTCCCTGAAAGAATCTAAAAGGTATAAGATTAAATCAAGTATAATATCATGCTATGAAGTTAATCACATATGTATACTTGTGACACATATCACAGGAATGCCAACAAGCTATCAGGAGGCAATGGAAGTGAGTTAAAACAAAGATTTTTCCATCTCACTAGAATTAAGTCAGTATTGGTCGGACGTAAACGAATTAGGCTATATTCCATAATCCCCACAATAGTGCTGCTCAAGTGGTCCACTGGAAAATAACCTAGTTTATATAAAATAAGGAAGTAAGGAGGAGAGGGATTAAAATCATACGACAGAAGATGGAGAGATGGCTCGATGGTTAAGGCACTTGCATGTAAAGCCTAATGACCCAAGTTCAATTCCCCAGGACCCACATAATTCATATGCACCGCCTCTCCCTCCCTCTCTCTCTCTCTTTCTCTCTCTGCTTGCAAATATATAAATTTAAAAAATTAATATTTTATTTTTTATTTATTTGAGAGAGAAAGAGGCAGGGAGAGAGAGAGAGAGCAAGGATGCACCAGGGCCACTAGCTGCTGCAAATGAACTCCAGACCTATGCATCATCTTGTGCATGTGGCTTACATGGGTCCTGGGGAACCAGACCTGGGTCCTTTGGTTTTGCAGGCAAGCACCTTCACTACTAAGCAATCTCTCCAGCCCAATAAAAATATTTTTAAAAATCATATGACATATAGCAAAATTGGAATATAAATATCAATGGATAATAGTTACTTTAGTTAAACTTGTGAAAAGGCCACGTGTCCCAGCCTGGACTTAAAAAAATGACAAGTATATACCATCTATAAGAAATACAGCTTGGACTGGAGAGATGGCTTAGTGGTGAAGGCACGTGCCAGCAAAGCCAAAGGACCCAGGTTCGGTTCCTCGGTACCCACATAAACCAGATGCACAAGGTGGTGCATGCATCTGGAGTTCGTTTGCAGTGGCTAAAGACTCTGGCATGCCCATTCTCTCTCTCTCTACACCTCTCTTTCTCTCCTCATAAGTAAATAAATAAATAAATAAATATTAAAAAGAGAGACACTGGTTGTATTCAATGATAGGTTGAAAGGACAAAACAAGATATTGTTTAAACAGCAAACATAAGAGAGCTGGACTGGGTACTAATATCAGACAAAGTGATTTTAAAAATCACTATAGCCATAAGGGAATTTTATAGGGATAAATCAGAAATATATAGCAATTAAAATGAGTATACACTTAATCAGAGAGTCCCAAATCACATGAAGCAAAATTTGATAAGAATAAAGAATAAACAGACACTAGCAGCTAGAGTCATTAACACCTCACCACAATAAGTAATAGAACAATTAGATATAAGGGCTAGGAAGATGGTTCCGTGGTTCAAGGAACTTGCTTGCACGGCCTGCCGGCCCAGTGTTCAATTCCCCAGTATCCATGTAAAGCCGGATGCACAAACTGGCACATGCATATGGAGTTCATTTGCAGTAGTAAGAGGCCCTAGCATGTCCATTCTCTCTCTTTCTCTCTCTCTCTCTCAAATAAACTAATAAAATATTTTCAATAAAACAAATCGATATAAAAATAAAATTGGGACTGGAGAGATGGCTGAGCAGTTAAGGCACTTGCTGTGATACGTAAGGACCCAGATTTGATTCCCCAGTACCCGTGTATGCCAGATGCACAAGGTGGCGCGTGTGTCTGGAGTTCATTTGCAGTGGCTGGAGGCCCTGGCAATGCCCATTCTGTCTCTTTCTCTCTTAAATAAATAAAAGAAAAAAGATATTATGCGAGGACATGTTTTGGAGCCAGGACTTTCTGACCCAAAACCGCATGCTTTAAGTAATAAACATTCTATTACATACTGACTAAATCATTGTCTAAGGTGCAAAGTGTCACGTAACCCTACAGGCTTGGGACTGTAAATCGAACAAAGCAGAAACTATCAACACACACACACACACACACACGACTGGGTCAGTTAACGTAGATCAGGAAATCTATAAATGATTAGAACTGACCCACACAAGAAGGGCCTGGCAAGATGCCGAATGAATTCTGGAGGTGCTGGACAGGTCCACTCCGGCCCTGGCCTCCTCCCAGCAGAAGGACTGTGATGAACTCGCAGGAAGCCTGGAGCTCCCACCAGTGCCTGCCTTCGACACGATGGGCTGGAAGCTTTAATGAGACTCTTCAGATCAAGTCCCCTGGGAAGAGGCTGTGTTGGCGGGAATCAATCTGCCCTGAAGACGTTGAGAGGAAGATGAACCTGGGGTTTCCTCTCATTGCCCGGAGACTTGCTAACTCCTTCTTTGACAGAATCGGGGATGTAGCGAAGGGCGGCCAAAGAATGCTTCCTCTCCAGGCTGCCTGAGACCCCACTATGACAGTCACTCTCAGGGGCTGGGGCACAATCTATGGGGTAACGTGGGGAGAGCAGTAGAGCCAAAATGACTAGGTGGGTAAAGTGGGCCATTCTGGAAGCCTGGGTGTATTCCTAAGTGACAGAACGGGAGGGGGTGTCCAGGGAATGGACCTTTAAAAAAAATATCTGTTTGGGGGGGCTGGAGAGATGGCCTAGCACCTATGAAGTCTAAGGACCCAGGTTCGAGGCTGGATTCCCCAGGACCCATGTAAACCAGATGCACAGGATGGCACATGCATCTGAAGTTAGTTTGCAGTGGCTGGAGGCCCTAGCACACCTATTCTCTCTCTCTCTCTCTCTCTCTCTGCCTCTTTCTCTCTCTGCCTCTTTCTCTTTCTGTCACTCTCAAATAAATATATAAATAATAAAAAAAAAAATAAAGAAAAATATCTATTTTCAGGCTGATGAGATTTCTCAGTGGTTAAGGCTCTTGCCTGCAAAGCTTGAGGACCCAGGTTTGAGCCCCAGGACCCACGTAAAGCCAGACGCACAAAGTGGCACCTGTGTCTGGAATTCATTCGCAGTGGCTAGAGGCCCTAATGTGACGATTTACTCTCTCTCTCTCTCTCTCTCTCTCCTGACTCCCTCTCTCCTCTCTCATAAATAAATAAAATATTTTAAAAATACGTCTATTATTTACTTATTTGCAAGCAGAGAGAGACCATGACCAGGTCTACTAGCCCACACCCTTGCTGAGAATTCTTCAAAGGACAGTCACTCATCACCCACTAGATTAAGGAGGTGTGGCTTGCTCCTCACCTCCTCCTCAGCCACCCATGCAGGCTCATAACTCCAGACCCTCATGCACATGCACGTGCGGGTCCCACAGTGGCAATATGTCCTCCCTTAACTACTTTCTCTGATTGTCCCCCAGGGCTCAGCTCAAACACCCCTTGCTCTGAGGTATATTCTTTGCGAGTTCATTCCACCCTTGCTTCGACTGGAAACAGCAAAACCCTTAGAGAGGGTCCCCAGGGAACCTTAGAGCCCTCACTCTGTGTGGGAATTGCATGTTTTGGCATGTGTCCTCTGAGTACTGTGTTCTGTTCATCCCAGTATCTCTTGAGTCTAGCACACGGCCCTGTAGAAGCAGGCACTTGGTCAAGGTTGGGTGAGGTCAATAATAACTATTTCAACCTCATGCTGTTACAGAATGAAACTTAAAAAAATCCTGTGTGTCCTCAAAAGGCTTCCGTCCAAAATCACAAAAGGGCATCCAGCATCGCTAGTCATTAGAGCGTGCAAATCAATCTACAATGGATCTGGTCTCTAGAATAGAAGGAAGGAAGAATGGAGAGAAAGCGGATGAGGAGAAGAGACTGGGGGAAGAAGGAGGAACAAGAGGATGAAAGAGGAGGAGGAGAAAGAAGAATAGTGAACAAGTGGTACAGAGGGCATGGAAAAAGTGAAGCCATTTTATAGGACTGGTGGGAATGGAAAATGCCACAGCCAATATGGAAAGCAGAATGAGCATTCCTCAAAAAAAAAAAAAAAAATCAAAACTAGCCAGGCATGGTGGCTCATGCATTTAATCCCAGCACTTGGGAAGCAGAGGTAGGAGGATTGCTGTGAGTTTGAGGCCAGCCTAGGACTACAGAGTGAGTTCCAGGTCAGCCTCAAAAAAAAAAAAATAGATCAGGGACGAGTTGGAAAGAAGGGATTCAGTGGGTGGGGGAAGGTTAAGGGGACAAGGGCGATAATGAGAAGGGATTATGACCATGGCATATTGTGTATATGTAGAGGTTGTCAATAAAAAGGTTTTTTTTTAAGCCAAATATGGTGGCACAAATCTTTAATCCAAGCACGAAAAAGGTTGAGGTAGAAGGGTAGTTGTGAGTTCGGGGACAGCCTGGGGCTACAGAGTGAGTTCTAGGTCAGCCTGGGCTAGAGCGAGAACCTCCCTCAGAAGAAAGCCAAACTAGAATTATCATATGACCCAGCAATTTTACTTGTGGACAAACACTCAAAAGAATTGAAGTCAGGGTCTCAAACAGGCCCCAGGCAAGCGTGTTCACCCCAGTACAGCCCGCAATAGTTAAAACACAGATGCCAAGGGTCCATTGACCAACAAACGAATAACAAAATTAGGTGTGTAGACACACACGCACACACACTCTCACACACACACACACACATGCGCACACGCACACGACATATGCATACAGGCACAAACACACACATGCGTGCGCGCACACACACACACACACACACACACACACACACGGGAATGACATTCAGTTTTCCAAAGGACGTTAGCTCTGACCCATGCTATAGCATGGAATGAACCCAGAGGACATAATGAAATAAACCAGTCACCAAAGAATGCTTAGATAAGATGCTTAGAGTCACATCAACTCCATAGAGGCAGAAGGAGATGGTGGTGGCAGGGGATGGGGGAAGGGGAAGGAAGGAGATGTCAGTATGCATTGAGTTTTGTAAGAGGACAAACGTCCTGGAGATGGAAGGTAGTGACCCCGGCACCGCACAGCATGGCAATGGTGGGGGGGGGGGTCCTGTTGTTTATTTCCATGGACCTCTATGCTTAAAAATGGTTAAGTTGGGTTGGAGAGATGGCTTAGTGGCTAAGGCGCTTGCCTGCAAAGCCTAAGGATCCAGATTCAATTCCCCAGTATCCTGGTAAGCCAGATGCACAAGGTGGAGTATAAATCTGGAGTTCATTTGCAAGGACTGGAGGCCCTGGCGTGCCCATTCTCTCTCTTTCTCTCTCTCTCTCTCAAATAAATAAATTAATAAAATATATTTTTAAAAAACTATTAAGGGGCTGGAGAGATGGCTTAGCGGTTAAGGCACTTGTCTGTGAAGCCCAAGGACCCATGGTCAACTTTCCAGGTCCCACGTAAGCCAGAAGCACAAGGTGATGCAAGCGAATAACAAACTCATGTGCACATGGTGGCCCTCGCATCTAGAGTTCGCTTGCAGTGGCTAGAGACCCTGGCACACCAATTCTCTCTCTCTCTCCCTCTCTCTCTCTCTCTCTTTCTCTCTCTTTCTTTTATTTTTTTTCTTTCTCTCTTGCATAAAAAAGACCAGTCTGTTAGGGTTTCCTCAAAAGAAAAAAAAGCCTGGTGAGGCGGACATTCACTATGCATCTTTTGCTACTGCGATGGCTAATCCCCATTGCCAACCTGATTGGACTGAAAGCTGCCAGGGTGTTAGCAAAGCATTCCTCTGGGTGCGCTTGTGCAGGTGTGTCCAAAGAGGATTATCTGAGGAGGGAAGAGCCCCTTAGAATGTAGGGGGCACCGTCCCACAGCTGGACCCCCAGACTAATAAAGAGGGGAAAGTGAGGAAACCGGCTGAGCCCAGCTTTCCCCCTTTCTCTAATCCTGATCTATCCAGATGGGGCAAGCAGCCTCAGACTCCTGCTGCCTCAGCTGTAAGTCACTCACAGCCATGATGAAATGCACTCTCAAACCTCGAGATATAAGGTCTCCCTTATTTTTTTATTTATTTAGGGGAGAGAGAGAGAAAAGAGAGAGACAAAGAGAGAGAGAGAATGGGTGCACCAGGGCCACCAGTCACTGCAAACAAACTCCAGACACATGCGCCACCTTCTGCATCTGGCCTATGTGGGCTCTGGGGACTCAAACTTGGGTCCTTAGGCTCCACAGGCAAGTGCCTTAACCACTAAGCCATCTTTTTTATTTATCTGTCTTTATTTATTAGCAAGACAGAGAGAGAAAGAGGCAGAGAGAGAGAACGGGTGCACCAGGGCTTCCAGCCACTGCAAACAAACTCCAGATGCATGCGCCACCTTGTGCATCTGGCTTACATGGGACCTGGGGAATAGAGTCTCAAACCAGTGTCATTAGGCTTCACAGGCAAGCACTTAATCACTAAGCCATCTCTCCAGCTCTAAGCCATCTTTATTTTTTTTTATCTCCCAATAATACTTTTTTAATGCTCTGCATAGGACTCTGAGAGCTCAAGTTCAAATGCCAACTTGACTCCTCCCTGGCAGGGTTGGTCCTGGCTTCAGCCGCCTCTGTCATAAAGTAGCGGCTTTTACATGGAGAACTGTCTCTGGCCACAGTCCTACAGCACTGTGCCATTTTGTCGTTGAGATTCTCAGGTAGCCCAGGCTGACCTTGAACTTGCTATGTAACTGAAGATGACCTTGAACTCCAGATCCCCCTGCCTTCATCTCCCAAGTGCTGGTAGATGGCATAGTCTGTGCCTATGTGGTAGATGGCATATTCCAACACCGACTATTCAGCTGGTACCCCTGGAATGAGAGCCGTCAGCTGGGAAGCAGTTATGACATGGAAAGATGCCACATGTTGAGCAAACGGGGGGATGTCACCCGGGCCCATTTTACACCCTGGCAATGACTCCCCTCTGCCGCCGACTAGCGTCTAATGACAATATTGACCTTTTTCTCGCTGTCGAACTTGTCTTATTAAATCCTGAGGTCTTAACTGCTTTACGCGGCTGCCCACCGGAGCACGTGTTCATGTTTAATTCATGGCATATCGCGCTGCCTGACAAATGAATATTTATCAGCTCTTTCATAAGAGGCAGGGTGGTGTTTTCTTTCTTTGCTACCAAAATTCTATGCTGTGGCAAATGAAATTTGTGAGCAAATAAAAAGAAGAAGAAGAAGAAGAAAAGAAGAAAAGAAGAAGAAGAAGGAAGAAGCAAAATTCTCCCCACCAAGTCCGCTGCGCTTGTAATTTTCCATTCTCCGAGGCCTTGAGCGCGTACGGGGGAGGTTTCGGCTCGGCAGCGACAGCAGACTCTTGCTGAGTCGTCCAGAATAGAAATGCGTCCATATGCTGCACCCAGTGCCCACGCAGGAACCTCCCCCACACCCCCACGCCTGCCCCACTTCCAAGTGCACAGGAGCCCAAGACCCTCCCAGAGCCCCACCCCGTGCCCTGAGCGTGGAGACCAAGGAAAAAGCAATGGGAGGAGGGTGGAGGCGTCAAGCTCAACCTCACGGCTTCCACAATGAGTTGCCATCCAGCCCGAGAGGGGACAGCCTGCTCTCGCGCTGGGCTGGGAATACCACACAGAGGTCCTGCCTGTCTGCTGGAGGCGGCCTGTGTCCTGGCCCCCACTGCAGAGACAACAGCCAAGGAGCCTAAGAATTATGACTCTGTTTACCCCTCCAGCATCACGGCTCTTGGGGACTGCAGTGCTCAGAACCTCGGGGCACATGTGGGCACACCTCGTATGAGGTTGTGACTACCCACTTGGCATGGCTCACCCGCCATCATTCTAACCTTGAAAAGTGTCCACGCAGCTGCTGCTACTGCTACTGCTGTTGTTGATGGTCATGAGTGTATATGCAGCCCTACTGGGTTCAAGGACTTACATGGTGCACATCTGTTATTCTGTAATATGCCATCCACGGAACACCCAGTGGAGGCAAGTTCGTTTTCCCTACTTTTTTTTTTTTAATCTTTTATTTATTTATTGAGACAGAGAGAGGGAGAGTGAGAATGGGCGTGCCAGGGCCTCTAGCCACTGCAAACGAACTCCAGATGCATGTGTCCCCTTGTGCATCTGGCTTACGTGGGACCTGGAGAATCGAACTGGGGTCCTCAGGCTTCGCAGGTATGTGCCTTAACCGCTAAGCCATTTCTCTAGCCCCCTGTTTTCCCTACTTTAAAAAGGAAGAAACTGAGGCAGAAAGATGAAGTAGCCTGCGTAAGTGCACACTGCCCACACACAGCCTGAATCACGTGTCTCTGAGCCTGGGACTCATGGTTTTCCGCCTCCCTCCCACTGGAGTTTAGAAACCGGAGTTCAAGGGACAAAACTGCTGATGCTGGCTGGCCTTTGGGAGGGTCACCTCACCTCTGAGGACCTCCATTTCCTCATTTGTGAAAGGGGCCCAGCCACTCTTGCTCTCTGGGGATGTGACGAAGATGCTCTTGGCCTATTGGGCTTTGCAGTTCTAGCGAGTCTCAGATCACTGATGAACCTCAGCCAGTCTCCACAGAAGCACCCGTTGTGGAGAGCCGACAAGAAGGGTAGGGGTGTGGTTTCGTGAATTTATAACAGAGTTGGAGAAAGGAGACACGCGGGAGTAAACATATCAAGTTAAGTCTGTAGGCATTCATGCTTCGGTTCAAATCATTGCTAGGAGCGCTGGAGAGGTGGCCCAGCAGTTGAGGCGCTTGCCTGCAAAGCCTAACAACCTGGGTTTGAGTCCCCAGTACCCACATAAAGCCAGATGCACAAGGTGGCGCATGCATCTGGAGTTCATTTGCAGTGGCTTGAGGTCCTAGTGTGCCCATTCTCTGTCTCTCTCTGTCTCTCTCTCTCTGTCTCGTAAATAAGTAAAATATTTTAGAAAAATTATTGCTAGGAAACACACGGGGAGTATGGTGGTTTGAATGTGACATGTCCCCATAATGTCACGTGTTTGAATACTTAATCGCCAGTTGGTGGTGCTGCTTGGGAAGGTTGTGGAGCCTGTGGGAGGCAAAGCCCTGCTGGAGGAAGTGTCACTGGGGGTGAGCCTTGATATAGCCCAGCCCCACTGGGCTTGCTCTCGCTACCTTCTCCCCACTGATGTGACAATGTGATGCCCGACCGTGTGCTCCTGCCATGCCACAATGACACTTCTCCTCGAAGCTCCTTCTGGGCAGGTGTTTTGTCCCAGAAAGAAACTGGTACAGGGAGGGCTCCATCATTTTAGTTAAAGGATAAGGAATTTGCAAACACGAAAACAAGGGCAAGATGCCGAGTGATATCTGAGCCGGGGTTGGAGAGCAGAAGAGGAGAAAAGAACGTTCCGGATGACACAGCCAGTGAGTGCAAAGGCCCTGAAGTAGCATGCTCACAATTCCCTAAGGTGGGGAGCCTACGTGAAATACTTCCTGACCCTCTCGGATCCCGAAACCTTCTTTGCGTAGATCATGTCAGGGTCCCAGTGCTGAGTGGCTCGACCTTTGGAAATGGCTTTGTATGTGGCCACAGTCCCTTTGAGCTGGGTCCCACTGTTCTCTTGACTTATATTGTTCTCCTGCCTTCCTTCGGCAGGGTTTCAGAAGAACCCTTCGGGGATGGGAATGACCTGGATCTGAGATCTGAACCAGATCTCATGGCACCCTCCTCATTTGTAAAAGGACCTCCGTTTCCTCATTTGTAAAAGGGGCCCAGCCACTCTTGCTCTCTGGGGATGTGACGAAGATGCTCTTGGCCTATTGGGCTTTGCAGTTCTAACGAGTCTCAGATCACTGATGAACCGCAGCCAGTCTCCACAGAAGCACCCGTTGTGGGTGCCCATATGGTTTCATTCTTGGATCCCACCACCCAGTGGAGCTCTGGTCTGGTTGTCCCTTGGGATGACGCCCTGTGGAACAGCAGCTCCCCAGTGGAAGCATGCAGAGCCTCCGCCCACTCTAGCCCAGGCTGACCTGGCTTCACATACCTTCCTCTCATCTACTCCCTCCGAGGTAGTCGTGAGCTCCTTTAGCAGCACAGGGTCCAGCACCTGGAATCGTCGGCGGAACTGAGCAAGCCCCATGTGGTCGGCATAGCCTGGGGAGGGGGTGGGGAGAGATGGTCCGAGTCAGAACAGAAACAACCAGTCCAGTTGCCTGGCCCCTGGGTCCTGCTCTCAGCCTCACCACTAGCTCACTGTGTGGACTCACATGTCGAGCCTTAATTTAAGAGACTAGAGGGCCGGAGAGATGGCTCAGTGGTTAAAGTCACTTGCTTGCAAAGTCTGATAGTCCAGGTTCTGTTCTCCAATACCCACGTAATACCCATGTAATACCCACGTAATACCCACGTAATACCCACATAATACCCACGTAATACCCACGTAAGGCCAGATGCACAAAGTGGTGCATATGTTGAGTTCGTTTGCAATGGCAAGAGACCATGACACACCCAATTCTCTCCTCTCTCTCTCTCTCTTTCTCTCTCTCTCTTTGCAAATAAATATTTATTTAAAAAAGGAACTGGAGGGCTGGAGAGATGGCTTAATGGTTAAGGCACTTGCTGGCAAAGCCAAACAACCTAGGTTTGATTCCCCAGTACCCCCATAAGCCAGATGCAAAAGGTGGCACATGTGTCTAGAGTTCATTTGCAGTGACTAGAGGCCCTGGTGTACCTATTCTCTCCCTCTCTCTCTCTCTATCTCTCTATCTCTTTCTTTCTCTCTCTCTCTCAAATAAATTAATTAATTAAAAGAAACTGGAATGTTTTTGGACTCATTACTACTGTTTTGAGGCATGGTCTTGCTCTGTAGCCCAGGCTGGCCTCCAACTCATGATCCTCTGCCTCAGCCTCCCAAGCACTGGGATTACAAGGTATGAGCCACCACACCCGGCTAAGAGACCTACACTTCCCGAATGGTCTCCCAGAACACAAGCCTGTTAAATGCCCTGCTGCAAGTTTGTAAAAGCCACTTCTCATGTGTGTTTGCTGAGTCTACGTGCATGCCAGCATCCAAGTGCGAGGTCTGAGAACCCCTGCGGGGAACTGCTGGATTCATTCAAATTCCCAAACCTCATCTCATCGTCCATGCAAAACCTTTTACCCAGGACTCTTTTCCATTCTATAAAATAGATAAGGAGGGCTGGAGAGATGGCTTAGCAGTTAAGGCATTTGCCTATGAACCCTAAGGACCCAGGTTCGATTCCCCAGGACCTATGAAAGTCAGATGCACAAGGGACATGTGCCTGAAATTCATTTGCAGTGGCTGGAGGCCCTGGCGCACCCATTCTCTCTTTCTCTCCCCCTCCCTCTCTCTCCCTCCTCTCTCTCTCTCTTTCTCTCTCTCTCTCTCTCTCTCTCAAGTAAGTAAATAAGTAAAAATATTTGAAAATTATATAAGGAGGGGTTCATTGGGTTTCTTAAAATCTGCCACAAAAGGTAGGTATACAGGCATCCCCTCCATGACAGCAACAAGGCAGGAAGGGCTATTTGGAAAGCTATGGAGAGAAAGTTCCATGAGAGGGCCTGGAGAAATGGCTTAGTGGTTAAGCACTTGCCTGTGAAGCCTAAGGACCCTGGTTCAAGGCTCCATTCCCCAGGACCCATGTAAGCCAGATGCACAAGTTGGCACATGCATCTGGAGTTCATTTGCAGTGGCTGGAGGCCCTGGCACGCTCATTCTCTATCTATCTATCTGCCTCTTTCTCTCTCTGTTGCTCTCAAATAAATAAACAAAAAAAAAAATTCAAAACAAGAAAGTTCCATGAGAGCCAGCCTCCAAAGCAGCTTGAAAGTTTTGCACAAGGACTTGGTAAGGCTGAAGAAAGTCTACGGAAAGTGAAGCGTACAGATGAGGCCCAGCGCGGGGAAAGACACACTTTGTTCTGTAGCCATAGCAACGGCCAGTACTTCCTGAGCACTAACGTGTGCAAGATACGACAATATGACTTCTTTATGTCACAGACACCAAGCACCATTGTCACCTCTGATTCATCAGTGTGGAGACTGAGGCCCAGAACACACAGGACAGTAACTGTCCCAGCTGGGATTTGAACCCAGGCAGTGATAAATAACCTAGCACACAACAGCCAAAAGATGAGCCGGAGCTAGAGTCCAGAGTGAATGCAAACTCTTGGCCTCAAGGTCTGGGCTGCCCTCGGGATGTGACCCAGACCAGCCACTCTGAGATCTCGTAAGCAGCAGAAGCCGGGAGGAAGACAGAGCCTGAGTGTGTGTCTGACCCAGGAGGCCTGCCTGGGGAAGGAGGAGGCTCTAGTGCCCTGCATCTCTGAAGGGACAGGGAACCCTGGCTGCCTGCATCTCTCTCTCAGGTCACACTTAGCTGAGTTCACACGTCATTCCTTCCCTTCTTTACCCCTAGGCCTGGGTGGAAAAGGCCCCACTGCTGGGCCATTCCGACTCTTTACTTGATGAACAGTGATCACAGGAGTGATCGTCACGTGGGTAAGTGAGGATGAAGCTGGAGCTGGTTGTAGCGGAAGAGGCTGGGCCGCAGGGCATGGCACTCTCCACATCCAGCACCACTTCCTTGTTAACTCACCTAATTCTTGGGACATCTCCCAAACAGGAGCTGCTCCCAGAGAGGGGGAGGGATGGTACGCTCCAAGGACTTGCCTAGGGTCACACAGCAGCTAGGAGTCAACCTAGGAGCCAAGCCCAGGCCACCTTCCTCCAGAGTCTAAGCTGTGCCCAGAAGGTGAAGTTTAATGAGCATTTATCATGCAGCCAGCCACCCCTTGGTGTCCCCTGAGGATGGCTTCCCAGGTCCTTGTGAAGCATCAAAACCTGGATGCTCAGGTCTTTTTTTTTTTTTTTTTTTTGAGAGAGTCAGAGAGAGAGACTGGCACATAGGCACACCAGCAGCCTCTCAGCCACTGTGAACGAACTCCAAATGCGTGCGCCCCCTTGTGGGCAAGTGCAGCATTGCACCCTTGCATCACTTTGCATCTGGCTAAACGTGGGACCTGGAGAATTGAATGGGCGTTCTTGGCCTTAGGAGGCAGGCGCTTTAACCGCTAAGCCATCTCTCCAGCCCTCGGGTCTTTTATATAAAAAGAATCAA
Organism: Orientallactaga sibirica; assembly: GCA_036365145.1. Taxonomy (NCBI): domain Eukaryota; kingdom Metazoa; phylum Chordata; class Mammalia; order Rodentia; family Dipodidae; genus Orientallactaga; species Orientallactaga sibirica. The sequence continues at coordinate 2,579,045 of JAEOAD010000026.1, read as the reverse complement.
AGGCTGTGCACATCCCCCCGCAATACTTTAAATCATCGCTAAGTGACTTACACTCTGCAATGTCTGAATATAGCTGTCGTAGTGAATCGCTCAGAAAATAATGACACGAAATAAGTGCGTTCATGTTCAGAACAGATGCAATTTTTCCCAGGCATTTCAGACCCAAGGTGGACTGAAACCATGAATGAGGAGCCCACAGATGTGTGTGTGTGTGTGTGTGTGTGTGTGTGTGTGTGTGTGTGCCAGGCACAAGGCTAAGGGCTTCGTGAGAATTTCATTGGGCATGTATAACAGCACAGTCCTTGGCACACAGTAGACACGCTATAAATAGCATGTGCGGGAATGCCCGATGCATGCAGGTGTAAATGTGTCAATATGATATAGTCATTGGATTCACAATATAGATAGTTAACGTATGTATCTATGTGTGCATGTGAACGCATCTTGTGGGGTGTGGAAGAGATGGAAGTGACTTAGAAGGGGGGGGAAGGAGAGAAGAAAACAAAGCTGGTGTGGGAGGCAGACACTGCAAAGAACTACCAGGAGCCATCATCCCTTGACGCGCTTGGGAAGCCTGCCCCTGGCTGAGCAAAACCAGGCCAGCAAGGAAAGTCACCCTCTACAGAGGTTGTGAGCAAAACTCTGGAGGAAGGGCATGCCCTGACTGCTCCTTCCAGCACACACACACACACACACACACACACACACACACATACACACAGATACACTGATATACACAGTCATACACAAGCTCTCCAACCCAACAGCAGCCAAAGACGCCGGCCAGCCAGCCAGGCAGAATCGATCAGCTGTGGGACCCAGCTGCTGGCTGTGACCCACGTCCTCCTGCCCTGTGACATCATCCATCTCCCTCCGCCTGTGGCTGCAGAGTGGGAGGGAAAATCGATGATGTTCTCCGGGGAGTGAGTGTCTCACCTTTGCTTCTGGCAGCTCCCAGCTTCTCTGTCAAGTTGCTCCCTGCCCAGGGGGCCAATATTAACACAGCAGGGAGGGGGTGTGCGCAGTGACCACAAGCTGGGGCATCGGTGACCACAAAGACATTTAAACAAACAGGGGCACCTGAGACCTTGATCAGTTCCAGCCACTCGGTCCTCTGCAGAGACAGGAGCTGACCTCAAACCATGACTAGCTGTTAGGGAAGGGAATCAGTGGGGCAGCTATCAAGGAGGGGGGGTAGGTGAGAGGCAGAAAAGAGTGGGGGGTTTAAGATCAACACATAAGGGCTGGAGAGATTGTTCAGTGGTTAAGGAGCTTGCCTGCAAAGCCCAATGACCTGGCTTAGAATCCCCAGTACCCATGTAAAGTCAGATGCACAAAGTGGTGCATGCGTCTGGAATTGGTTTCTCTCTTGTCCTCACTCTCAATCTCACTCTCATTCTTGTTCACTCTATCTCTCTTCTTGCAAATAAATGAATAAAATATTAAAATAAAGAGGCAGAGGCAGAGGCAGGAGGATCACCGTGAGTTCGAGGCCACCCTGAGACTACATAGTAAATTCCAGGTCAGCCTGAGCTAGAGTGAAACCCTACCTCCAAAAAACCAAAACACACACACACTAAATAAAAGTAACCAACAGTGGGAGCCACAGGCAGTGTTGGGCTTACTAAACTATACTGGACTCTCCTCCTTTGATGATGGCTGTAGCATCCCCTGAGAGCCCCCCCATCTGCCCTGCTGGACCTGTGGAAACCAAGTGTCCAGGAAGAGCACCCATAGCCTTCTTTGGCGGGCAGGCTGTCCACTCTCCACCCAAGTTGAGCCCCACCCCTGAAAGCCCAGACTCTTTGACACCCCCCTGCTCTGTTCCTTGCCAATCCTTCTATTAATGTCCCCTCTCTCCTACAATTTGAGAGCCCGTTAGAGTTTACCTCCTCCGGGAGGCATCCCCACCTCCTGAGACTAGAAACTTCCTCTTATGTTCCTGTGTAGTGTACCTCTACAGCCTCCTGCTGTCCTTTCCTGGGGCTGCACTGACTTCTCAAACTCACCTGGGCAGCTTAACAGCAAACTGTCACTCTTTGCGGAAAGGACACTTTTCCCAAGCTAGACGTGTAAGGAGGAGCCCTTGGGGCTGGAGGGGTGGCTCGGCCATTAAAGGCGCTTGCTTGCAAAGACTGATGGCCTGAGTTTGAATCCCCAGTACCCATGTAAAGCCCCAGATACACAATATGGCTCATATATCTGGAGTTTGTTTGCAGTGGCTGGAGGCCCTGGCATGCCCATGCGCATTCATATTCTCTGTCTCTCTCTCTCTCCTTGCAAATGAATAGATTTTTTTTTTTGAGAGAGAGAGAGAGAGATAGAGACTGGGTGCACCAGCAGCCTCTCAGCCACTGTGAACAAACTTCAGATGCATGCTCCCCCTTCTGGGCAAGTGCAGCATTGCACCCTTGCATCACTTTTTTTTTTTTTTTTTTTTTTTGCATCTGGCTAAACGCGGGGCCTGAGAATCGAAGGGCGTTCCTAGGCTTCGCAGGCAGGCGCCTTAAACACTAAGCCATCTCTCCAGCCCATGAACAGACTTTTTTTAAAGGAGCCCTAGCTCTCCAGAAGCTAGAAGCAGTTCCAGAAGCCATGTGGGCTTGGAAATTCAGGCTGAGTCCCAGCATGACCTTGAGCCAGATCTTCACCTCTCTAAACTTCCATTGCTTTTTTTTCTAGCTTTTTTAAATTATTTTTTTGGAGAGAGACACAGAGAGAGAGAGAGAGAGAGAGAGAGAGAGAGAAGACAGAGATGGGCACGCCAGCAGTGTCTCAGCTGCTGTGAATGAAATCCAGATGTGTGCACCCCCTTGTGGTCAAGTGTGGCATTGTGCCCTTGTGTCACTTTGCATCTGGCTAAACGTGGGACCTGGAGATTGGAACCGCTGGAGATTGGAACCAGTGTTCTTAGGCTTAGCAGGCAGGTGCCTTAACCCCTAAGTCATCTCTCCAGCCCAAACTTCCATTGCTTTTTAAGGCAAATGAAGCCCCCACCCACCCCTCTCTCATGGGGCTGCTGGAAAGGGCTGCTGTGGTCTGCACACAAAGCTCATGACACACAGTAGGTGTCACACAGTCCACAGCTTCCAGGTCCACAGGGTTCAGAGACAAGGCATTCTGTCCCCTGCTGCCTCACCTGCCCTGTGCAGTCGCAATGCCTCCAGGATGTGAGAGCCCGCAAGCTGGACCCTCAGTGCCGGGATGTCCAGAGCAGGGGTCTCGTCAGCTCCTCGTTGGTCTCTACCAGGATGTGGTGGCGATGGGGTCCCCTGCCCACTCTTGTTCTCCGCCGCTCGAATGGGCATCAGACAGTGGACAAAGTGTAGCTGAGACCGTCGCACCAGGTTGACCAGTGCATCCTGGGACCAAGCAGAGAGGAAGTCAGGATCGGCTGCCTCCCGGGAGGTGGACAGGGGTCTGGACACTGCCAGAACATATGCATAGCCTGGCCTGGTCTCTCACTTCTATTCTTACTTGTACTCAGGAGAAATAAGAGGTCTTTATTAGAGTCCTCCTTGAGGAAGATGGGGAAACTGAGGCACGGGAAAGGCCAGTGAGTGGCCCCAGGTCCCAAAGACCATACTGGCAAATAGAACCCAGGGCTTCATCTTCAAGGATTTCATACTGTAATTTGCTATATGAGGTAGATTTCCTTAAACACATCCTATGTGCCTATGATCCAGCCCAGTCTTTCTCACTGGGCTCAGCCTGGCTATTGACCAATTAGGAGTTCTCGTTGGCTAACAGGTTCAGGTTGCCAGGCTGAGTACCATGTTTCCATCCAATGCGTGGGAGCGTCGAGGTGGCAAAGGCAGAGGGGGCTGGTCTAGTAGGGGTCAGCTCAGACAAGATGGAATCCACATACCCTCAACTCAACCCCAAGCGGCCGAGGCTCTGGCCTCAGACTTGGCAGAGTCACTTCCAGGTCATGGCCAAGCTTCTGTGAGGTTTGAAGCCCCCTCATGGTTTGCTCTGCAGCGCATGGGGTAGAGCCCACCCTCCAGCTTACTGGGCAGGTTAGAGGCGACGAGGGGAGGTGAACAGCGTGGGGAGGGGACGCTGGGGGTGTCATGGAGGGCCACGGCAGAAGGGTCCACCGTCACTCACCATTTGCAGCTTGATCTGGACACACGGGGCTTTCCTCTTGACTGCGGCGAAGCTGCTGGCAAATGTCCTCCTGACCACGCGGCTTCTGTGCAGGGCCTGCTGCGAGGTACCCTCCAGGCCTGCCACAGCCCTGCACACGGGAGGCAGCTTGGCCCGGGGCTGGAAGAGGCTCCGCAGCTCCTCCCTGGTGGGCAGGAGGGAAGAGAGAGAAGTTTCATGAGAACCCTGGACCAGCCACCTCGTGTGGAAAGAGAAGGCATGACCCCTGCTTCCAGCTGCCGTCCTCTGTTCACAGCCCCATCTGCCCAGGGAGCCTTCACTCGTGACAAATGCCGGCCTCTTCCTCAACACATTTCTCCCTCTCCCCTCCCCACAGCCACTCTCTCCTCCCCTGACAGTGAGCATTTATTTCCCCCTATGGGACTCCTACAGCGAGCCTATGGTGCCACCGCGGCCTTAGATATACAGCTGTGTCTGGGACTCCTAGAGCAAGGTTAGCGCACAGTAGGTGCTAGCTCTCTGGTTCATGCACACAGTAGGTGCTAGCTCTCTGTTTCATGCACACAGTAGGTGCTAGCTCTCTGTTTCATGCACACAGTAGGTGCTAGCTCATTGGTTCATGCACACAGTAGGTGCTAGCTCTCTGGTTCATGCAAGAATGAATAACTCACTGGCTGAACTTGAATTTTTTTTGTTCTGGTGCTGTACGATAATAATGAAACGCTCTGGCTGACACCAAGAAGGAGCATTGAAAAGGTTCTGAGACACCATAAGAGTGGCAGGTCCCATGGGCTGGAGGGATGGCTGAGTGGTTAAGGTGCTTGCCCATGAAGCCTTAGGACATGGGCTCGATTCCCCAGTATCCATGCAAGCCAGATGCACAAGGGGGCACATGCGTCTGGAGTTGGTTTGCAGTGGCTGGAGGCCCTGGCGTGCCCGTTTTCTCTATCTGCCTCTTCCCCCTCCTTCTCTCCCTCCCATTTCTCCTTCCATCTCTTTCTAATAAATAAAATATTTTTAAAATTGAGAAAGAGTGGGAAGGTCCCTTTTAACATGTTCCCTAATAAAGCCAGCTTGGCTTGCCCTCTGTTTAGGGCAATAAAGAGAGAGAGAGGAAGAGGAGGAGGGAAGGAAGGAAGGAAGGAAGGAAGGAAGGAAGGAAGGAAGGAAGGAAGGAAGAAGGAAGAAGGCGGCGGTGGCTGACAGAACCTGCTATCCCCAAGGAGAGAGGACTGGGAGACAGGAGCCTGATGCCTTCCAGGTTTTGCAAGCCCTGTCTCCTCCTAAGAAGCAAGCATTCAAGCATCTCTAATCATTCCCAGAAAATCCAAAGTCCCACGCCAGCCTCGTCCCTGAAGACACAGGATGCCCTCTATTGGTGGCTGACTTGACAATATGAACCCTCAGGAAATGAGCAGTCCTTGCAGGGGCCAGAGGTGTTTGCTGAGGGCTGAGTTCACAAGCAGATGAACAGGCCGTACAAACGCTTGCACATCCACATGCTGAGATCAAACTCTGGCAGGGAACTGAGGGCAGCAGGGAGATGGGGTGAACAATGTGGAGCCCCGAGGAGTGAAGACTGCCTGCCTGCAGGCTCAGGGAGAGGAAGCCCTGGCCTCCCTAATGGCTCTATCTTTGGGGTTAAATGGAAGCCTTTGATTCTTTTTAATTTAGCATGTGACCTGGGGCAAGTTCCCTGGTATCTCTGGAGAGCCCCAGGTCCCCAAATATCAAAGTCTTTGCTCAAAATTGTGCTTCTGAAACTTGAGGGTTCCCATAAGAACCTTCTAGAAAGTCCTCAGGGCCTCCTGGGGCTGGGAATGGAGCCCAGAAGTCTTAGCACTGAACACAGGATGTTGGTGTGTCTAGGGTTCCTGGCTACCGAGCTACGTGGCTCTAAGACCAAGCATGGGCTTACTCTCCAGATGACCCATGCCGGACCCCACAGATGGCTTCCAGAACATCCTCAAACCATTCAAATGGGCTCTATCTCGATTGGATCTCTGGTCTTTTGCCCCTACCCTGGACGTGAGACTGAATGTGCTATTGCTCCTTCCCAGAAAGCCCCTGGTTCACCAGGGATTTTGCCTTACCCAATACACCTCACTCTTGAGCCACAGGGTCTCAAACAGAAAGGAATAAGATACGTATTAGGAGCCTACTGTGAGCCAGATTCCATCGTAAGCTGCCTGCCATTTCACATCACCAGAGCTTTATAGGCAACATCCAGGTTTGGACCATCCACCACTCCCATTCCCGACCTCCAACAGTGAGGCCCAGGCTTGGCTTGCAAGAGGCTGAAGCCGAATTCGAACTCTGGCCTGACTCCAGAGCTGAGCTCCAGCTGCCAGATGTAGTTACTATTCCGACCTTTGTTGCAAAGAAACCAGCCAGTCCTCTCTCTTCAGCGGAGAGAAAGTATCTGCCCACTGTCATTTGGGGGACAAGGGGAAGAACCAAGATTGAACCCTGGGACTTATCCTGGGTCCCCATGAGGTATTCTGTGGGCTCACTAAACCCTCCTTCTGCCTTAGCCCCTGCCTGGGTCTCTACAGGAGCTATAAGTTCACATCCCCTCCTGGTTTGGGGTTTCCAATGAACTCTGACCACCATACCCAAAAATTTCCCCAAGCATCAATGCTAGGTCTGCAATCAAAAGCAAACCACAGGCTGGAGAGATGGCTTAGCAGTTAAGGTGTTTGCCGGCAAGGCCAAAGGACCCAGGTTCAATTCCCCAGTACCCTCAAAGCCACATACACAAGATGGTGCATGCATCTGGAGTTCTTTTGCAATGGCTAGAGGCCCTGGCACACCCATTATCTATATCTACCTCTCTCTCTCTCTGTGTCTGTCATAAATAAAATAATGTTTTTTTAAATAAAAGCAAATCACTTCACCACTGGGAACTTTTATATTTGTATCTGCCAAGTGGGTCTAGGGATACAGAGTTGCTAATTTAACACTAATGTGGATTAGGGCACTGAGTGGGCAGCCACTGTGCCCCCTTCCTCATCCAGGGCCCACCAACGACACCCCCTCCTTCTCTTCTTATCTCTAGCCTCTGCCCCTGCCCCTGCCCCTGCCCCTGCCATTTCCAGCCCTGAATGTGGAAGGCCCATGCATATGCATCCACAGAAAACAAGTGTTGTCTATGAACTGTGAAAGTAGAAGCAGGGACTGTCACCGGCTTGGTGCCAGCCCTTCTGGGATGAAGACCAGGGAAGGTTCTCAGCTTTTTATTTATTTATTTTTTTATTTTAATGCTACAAAACATATCATTTTGGTTTTATGACCCCTCTCGGCCAAGTTCTAGGATGCCCATAAAAGTCATTCTCATCACATCACCTCTCAGATACTTAACAAAAGGCAAAATGCAACATAAGAAAGTACAGCTTAGTGGCTCTCCTGCTGCCTCCCTGGAAGGCCATCTTTTCCCTGTGGCTGGATGTGCTCTGGCCAGGGGGGACACTGTACCAAAGCAACAGTCTTTTGTCCCACTACAGAAGACATCTGCAGAGCAGATCTCCCTCGTTGAGGTGTGGCTTTGTGTTCCCTGTGGAGGAGAAACTGCAGCACCTCAAATGCATGTCTCCAGCCCTGGCCCATCTCACCTTTGCGACTGCTGCAGGATGTGTGGGGCATCGAGGGCCTGAGAGGTTGGGCTTGGCTCTCTGAAGCCAGCCCGTGAGGTCATAGCGCACAGGGTCCTGCCCCAGCTGGTGAGAGATCTCGCACTGAAGGGGCTGCTCACAGGCACGTAGGACAGGGGTCCCTGGAAGCAGATACAGGGGTATGAATATTGGGGGGCGGGTCTGTCTGGGAGACTCTGCATAGTGTTAAATTAGAACAATTTAAAAAAACGTAATGTGTTTCCAGATAACTGAAAGCTAATAATTTGGGGTACCCACCTTTCTTGTATTAGTGAAATGAGGCATTAAACAGTATTAAACCCTGGTTTCCTGTTTGACCTCTTTGCATCAGGCACACACAGCCTTCACAAGCTCCCCACATGTACCCATGGTTCACCTGACAGGTAATTCACTCAACATTTTGTTTAAAGCGCCTCACATTTTACAAGCGCATTCACTTAGAAAGAAGTGTTCTCTTGCAAGGCTGATATATAAGCTCTATTTATTTTCTAGCATGTATAAAAATAAGTCATTGTTCAATACTTTAAAGTATTTACTCTTGTGCAGTCTAAAACTCAGTTGAATGTCATGAATCAAAGAAATGCACAACCCGCTCTTGGGGAATGCTGGCTCCGAGCGTCTTGGGTGCAAGAGACAGGTCAAGGCTAGAGAGATGGCTCAGCCATTAAAGCACTGGCCAGTGGAGCCTAAGGACCCAAGTTCGATTCCCCAGTGTACCCACATAAAGCCAGATGCACAAGGTGGCACATGTGTCAGGAGTTTATTTGCAGTGGCTACAAGTACTGGCACACCCAATCTCTATCTGTCTCTTTCTCTCTCTCTAATAAGTAAATAAATATTTTTTTAAAACTTTAAAAAGAAGAGACAAACTTAGAGCAACCAATGGGTTTGGCTTCAGAGTTAAAGAGAAATGACTCTACAAGATGCCTCTCTTCCCCTCTCTTGCTCTAAAGTCAGGATCCAGGAAATGATTCACGGGACAATGTTATTTCAGTGGGTCCTGAATCACTAGGTTTCCCATATGCGTCAATTCTGTATCCAACATCACGTGTTCCTAATCATGACAGGGCGCATTAGAGCTGCCTCGGAGAGGTGACCAGCCCAGCTCCCAGCACCAAGGAGCTGGCATTCCCCTGATACGGTAAGGCTGAAGAAAAAGTACATGATGTCAGATGGAGTGGAGAGTAAAAAGGGAGTGGGAAAGCTGGGCGTGGTGGTGCACGCCTTTAATCCCAGCACTTGGGAGGCAGAGGTAGGAGGATCACCGTGAGTTCGAGGCCAGCCTGAGACTACATAGTTAATTCCAGGTCAGCCTGGACCACAGTGAGACCCTACCTCGAAAAACAAAAAAAAAAAAAAAAAAAGAGTGGGAACTGGACGTGGTGGCACACGCCTTTAATCCCAGCGCTTGAGAGGCAGAGGTCGGAGGATCGATGTGAGTTTGAGGCCACCCTGAGACTATATAGTGAATTCCAGGTCAGCCTGGGCTAGAGTGAGACCCTACTTCAAAAAAAAACAAAAAGAAGGAGGAGGAGGAGAAAGAGAAGAAGAAGAAAAAGAAGGAAGGAAGGGAGGGAAGGAGGGAGGGAGGGAGGGAGGGAGGAGGAAGGAAGGAAGGAAGGAAGGAAGGAAGGAAGGAAGGAAGGAAGGAAGGAAGGAAGGAAAGGGAAGATTGCAGATAATGGGGAATTATTTTACACCAGATGGTTAGGGAGGCCCCAAGATCCAAAGGAAGTGAGAAAGCCCCCTGTGCTAGAAAGGAATGGGAAAGCATCCCAGGTGGAAGAACCGTCTGTGCATGGTCCCTGGGGCAGGGTTGTGTGCTCCGCATGTTTGAGGACGAGCTGAGAGATTAATATATGTGTGCACCATTCCATTTTTGTTACTGTAACAAAATGCCTAAGGTAAACTCCTTTATAAAGAAAAGAGGGATTTAGCCTCATCATTTTGGAGGACAGAGGGTCAAGCAGCCAGTTATAGGTCCGATGCAGGCTGCATCACAACATGGCAGGAGTGTGGGAGCGTGTGTGTGTGTGTGTGTGTGTGTGTGTGTGTGTGTGTGTGTGTGTGCGTGCGCTCATGTGTGCATGTGTGCCTATGTTGGCCCTTGCTCTCCAACAGGATTCCATCCTGGAGACTCTCCCCTGATGAGCAAACTAAATCTTATTGTCTTCCAAAAGATACATCTCTAACCACCATAGAGTACAATTCTACCCTTTTAAATGCCATGGTATAAGAGTTTGGAGAGTCAACTCCCACGTGCACTCAAAGGGAACAAACCACAGCACATTAGAATAAAATGTGGGAAAAGTGGGGGAAGAAAGAGGGCAGGTAGCCCGGAGCACTTGCTACGCTCGGGGTACCTGAGTCACAGGCACGAATGGTCAAGGCGGAAGGGTGTCCTGCCCCCGGGCCTCTCACAGGGTGATGGGCAGACTGGTGGCAGACAACCCAGAAGTAAGTCAACAAAGCGTTCAGAGCTTGGAAAGGCTTTGGAGGAGCTTCATGGGGAGTCGTGGTGGGTGGGCCAGGGATCCTGCCCAGCTACCAGCTTCAGATAAGGGTACTGGCCGGTGCAGAGGGGTGGTGGGTCTGAATAAGAGGGGGAGTCTACCTCTTTGCATACATCAGAGTATCTTTCCTCATGCAACTCCTTTGCTACTTTTTAAAAATATGTATTTTTAATTAATTATTTATTTGAGAGCCAGAGGAGAGAAAGGGAGAGAATGAGATTGTGTGAGCCAGGGCCACCAGCCACTATGGGTACTGAGGAATCAAACCCAGGTTGTTAGGCTTTGCAGGCAACCGGCTTAACTGCTGAGCCATCTTTCCAGCCCTCCTTTGCTACTTTTTCAAATACGTTAATTATTTATTTATTTGAGAGAGAAGGGAAAAAAACAGAGAGAGAGAGGGTGCAGCAGGGCCTCCAGCCACTGCAAACTCACTCCAGACACATGTGCCACCTTGTGCATCTGGCTTTATATGGGCACTGAGGGATTGAACCGGGGTCCTTTGGCTTTGCAAGCAAGTGCCTTAACCACTGAACCGTCTCTCCAGCCCTCCTTTGCTACTTTTGATCATTACCGTCATCTCACAGAGGGACAGCGGCTTACAGGATTTACTCATGGTGCCGTTCCCACGTGAGGCAGACTCACAGAGAGTGCTGTGGGACAAAGCCTATGTATTTCTGGGCTCTGCTTCCGAGATATTTTTGGATGAGTGAGTGAGGTTCCTCCTCCGTTTTCCAGAACCCCCATTTCTTCCAGTACACACAAGCTTGTCCCTTGATTTTTCCCCTCTAGGACACAAGCCTTGTCTCAGAGCACTCACTATGTACAGGACAGGACCCAGGACCACACACTCTAAGTCCCTTAACTGCCCACATGAGAAGCAAACTCCTGAATGGAACACACACAGACATGTACACATCTGAGCTTGCAGCTTCTGTGCACGCCTTCTCAGGACTTTTCCTAGCAGATGCAACAAATTCCAACTCCCAGTCTCAATTAGCCCCTGCACCCACCCCTGGACCCCTTTACCTTCGGCCCCAGCTCCCTTCTTCTCAAAGGCTGCACGCAGACGCTCGAGCACCGTGCTGTCACTGGAGCCCTCCATTCGGACTTCTTCATCCAAAACCCAGAAAAGGCCCCTGGCGTCCCCAGTATCTCCTCCAGCTGGTAAGTGGACCTGGAGCGAGACCCCGCGTGTGCTGAGATGTCCTGATCCCAGCAGAAGCCAGTGCTGAGTTTCTCTTCCCACAAACAAGGAATGTGTGTGTGTTGGGGGTGGGGGTGTCCGGATCTAAACCACTGGGACTCAGACACACCTGCTCCTATTCCCTCCAAGACCCTCGGTGTTAAAGCCACAAGTCAGCAACAACATCTGCCTTGCGAGGAGTCGGAATGCTGCCTCTCTTAACTCCTCGTGTGACCTTGGGACTCTTACTGTACCTCTCTGAGCCTCCTTCTCCACCCGTATAAAGTGGAGACTGCAAATCCCTTCCCCAGAGCACTACCGTGAGGATGGAACAAGAAGAAGCCCGTTTCCAGTTCCATCTTTCCAGATACACACAGGGAGGTGGTTCACTACTAGGGCTGGAGAGATGGCTCAGAGGGTAAGGTGCTTGCCTGCGAATCCTAAGGACCCAGGTTCGACTCCCCAGAACCCATGTAAGAAAGATGCACAAGGTGACACATGCACACAAGAACGCACATGTCCACAAGGTGTCACACATGTCTGGAGTTCGATTGCAGTGGCTGGAGGCACTAGCACACCAATTCTTTCTCTTTTGTTCTGTTTCATAAATAAATAAATGATAAAAAAAAAGGGGGTGGCTAGAAATAGCTTAGCGGTTAAAACATTTGCCTCGAAGCCAAAGAATCCTGGTTCAATTCTCCAGGACCCACATAAGTCAGATGCACAAGGGGCACATGCATCTGGAGTTTGTTTGCAGTGGCTGGAGGCCCTGGCATGCCCATTTCTCTCTCTGTCTGCCTCTCTTCTATCTCTCTCTTTCTCTCTGCTTGCAAATAAATAAATAAAAATTTAAAAAAAGAAAGAAAGAAACTAGCACTCCAAGAACATTCTAGAGGAGAATATGAACTTGATTTCATCACAGACATGGAATTTTAACTCTGGCCACCAGTCACAGTAACTACCTCAGAAGATAGAATTTTGCTTACAGAGAAACCCAGGGCTGAGTATATATGGAGGTCGTGGGCCCAGCTCTTCTCAACATGTGGAGTTGTTGGTGTTAAAGAAAGCAGCCCTGGCCTCCTGCCTGGGAAACACTGGTCTACGCCCCTCTAAGGCCTGGTGGGCAGGAGACATCTCCAGGGTCCCAGAGCAGGACTGAGCTCAGATTCCCATACCCTGGAACTTCTCCGTGCACTTCCTCACTGGGATTAAGCTGAAAAGCTGTCCATCCTGCTGGTGGTCCTGGGAGCCACAGCAGTGTGGCCTCATGACTATACCCTCTTCCCCAACTGACAACTTTGCGTTGTCTCCCTGGCAGGTAAAGGAAAGGCAGGGAAGGTGGGCGAGGTGGGAACCTATGCATGGTGGCCCCTCACCACAGCTTCCAGAGAAGTGGGCTTTGCAGTAGCAGGTGTGGCTCATAGTGACCAGGAGGAGGGCTGGAGGTGACCACCTGTCCACAGGGGACAAGGAGTGAGGGAACTGCAGACTGGTGTGTCCAGTGGCAGGAGAAAATCCACTTACAGGACACCTCTGGCCAAGCTAGCCAGCAGGCCTTTGCTATGAATATCTCATTGGTGTCCACACCCTTCCCTCACCCACCCCTGGGGAAAAACACCCTTCTGTGTCACAAAAGAGGAAACTGAGGAAAGTGTAGGCATGGAGGGTAAGGCCACCAAGATTGGCCCTGAGCCTAGGAAGCTTCATAGCCCAAGAACTTTCCAAAGAGCAAAAATAAATAAAAGCGTTAAAAAAAAAAACCAAGTTCAAGGGTCTGGGATAAGCGTGAGCTGACATACAAACCAGTAACTGGGCTGTGGGCATAACAAAAGTGAGGGGAGGGGCCTGGAGAGATGGCTTAGCGGTTAAGGTATTTGCCTGCAAAGCCAAAGGATCCTGGTTCGGCTCCCCAGGACCCACGTAAGCCAGATGCACAAGGGGGTGCATGCATCTGGAGTTCATTTGTACTAGCTGGAGGCCCTGGTGTGCCCATTCTCTCTCTCTCTCTGTCTCTCTCTCTCTCTCTCCCTGTCTCTCTCTCACTGTCTCTGTTGCTCTCAAAAAAAAATAAAATAAATTTTAAAAATATATTTTAAAAAAAGCGAGGTGAGGACTTTGGTATCCCCTACGTTAAGCCAGTCTGTCCCCAAAGACATCGCTTCCCCATTCTTCACACGCTAAGAGCCCTGGTCTCAACTCAACACCAGCTCATTCCGGTTAAGGAAGGGCTGGAGGCCCTGAAGACCAGCTCTGCCCACAGGCCCTGGGGCTCAAATCTGCTCTAAGACGTCATGACGTCATGGAGCCGGTCCCCAAACACAGGACACATGTCCAGACCAGTCAGCAGTCAGCAGAGTCTGGGGCTGGGTCCCCGGGCGTCGTCGGTGTCTGTAACAATTCTTAGGGGACTGTGCATGAAAAACATGGAAAACGAGTAGCTTCGAGCCTGGAATTGTCTAGTGTTTCACTAAAAAAAAAGTCTGCTTGTCTGAGGTGCCCAGGGTCTCCTGTTACCTGAGAAGGATTCTGATCCACAACGGCCACCGTAGTTCCTGGGGAGGACTCTGGGAGGTCAAAGTGCACCGGAACACCTTCCTGAAAATCACAGGATGTACAAGTTGGTTCCCTGGGCGAGCTGAGTGAGGCTGGAAACGATGTGAGGACTTCCATCCCTAGTCAGCCATTCTTTCAAACATCAGGTTTTGACATTGTAGTAAGACGGACATTATATAGAGAATATATTATATGTGTGTGTGTTTTATATATATATGTATATATGACACAATCTCTGGCCCTTGGACCACTTTTAAATATATACACCAATGTGCTGGTTGCATCCACACTGTTGTATGACCATCACCACCATCCTTCCCCATGACTGTTAAAATTGCCTTCTGTTAATGGTACCTCCAGTGTGAATGCTCAGTGCTGGGCTGAGTGTCAAATACTATGTTGAAGATTTAGGGCTAGAAGAAGCAAACAGACGCCATGTATGGTAATAGTCGACATTAAAAGAAACCAGAATGGGGGCTGGAGAAATGGCTCAGTGGTTAAGGTGCATGCCTGCACCCATGTTCGATTCACAATATCCACGTAAAGCCAGAGGCACAAAACGGTGTGTGTGTCTGGAGTTTCTTTACGGTAGCAGGAACTCTGGTGTGTTTATTCTTTCTGTTTCTTTCCTTCTCTCTCAAATAGATAAATAATTTTTTTTTTAAGCTTTTGAAAGTTCTCCCACCCTGCCCCATAAGGAGGAGGTAACTGACTGGAGCCTGCCTGCCCTGGCTATCCCTGGCCTGGCCTGGCCTCACAGACCAGCACCAGAGACCTCCCAGAGCGTGAGGCCCAGTCCTCTCCTCTTGGGTCAGCACTCAACCCCAGAAGTACCGTGAGCACTCATACATAGCACTCAATCTTAGAAATACCGTGAGCACTCACGCACAGCACTCAGTCTTAGAAATACTGTGAGCAATCACACACAGCACTCAGTCTTAGAAATACTGTGAGCACTCACACACAGCACTCAATCTTAGAAATACTGTGAGCAATCACACACAGCACTCAATCTTAGAAATACTGTGAGCAATCACACACAGCACTCAATCTTAGAAATACCGTGAGCAATCACACACAGCACTCAATCTTAGAAATACCGTGAGCACTCACACACAGCACTCAGTCTTAGAAATACTGTGAGCACTCACACACAGCACTCAATCTTAGAAATACTGTGAGCTCTCACACACAGCACTCAGTCTTAGAAATACTGTGAGCACTCACACACAGCACTCAGTCTTAGAAGTACCGTGAGCACTCACACACAGCACTCAATCTTAGAAATACTGTGAGCAATCACACACAGCACTCAGTCTTAGAAGTACCGTGAGCACTCACACACAGCACTCAATCTTAGAAATACCGTGAGCAATCACACACAGCACTCAATCTTAGAAGTACCGTGAGCACTCACACACAGCACTCAGTCTTAGAAATACTGTGAGCAATCACACACAGCACTCAATCTTAGAAATACCGTGAGCAATCACACACAGCACTCAATCTTAGAAATACTGTGAGCAATCACACACAGCACTCAGTCTTAGAAGTACCGTGAGCACTCACACACAGCACTCAATCTTAGAAATACTGTGAGCAATCACACACAGCACTCAATCTTAGAAATACTGTGAGCAATCACACACAGCACTCAGTCTTAGAAGTACCGTGAGCACTCACACACAGCACTCAGTCTTAGAAATACTGTGAGCAATCACACACAGCACTCAATCTTAGAAATACTGTGAGCACTCACACACAGCACTCAATCTTAGAAATACCGTGAGCAATCACACACAGCACTCAGTCTTAGAAATACTGTGAGCAATCACACACAGCACTCAATCTTAGAAATACTGTGAGCAATCACACACAGCACTCAGTCTTAGAAATACTGTGAGCTCTCACACACAGCACTCAATCTTAGAAATACTGTGAGCACTCACACACAGCACTCAGTCTTAGAAATACTGTGAGCACTCACACACAGCACTCAATCTTAGAAATACCGTGAGCAATCACACACAGCACTCAGTCTTAGAAGTACTGTCAGCACTCACACACAGCACAGGTGAGCATCACTCAGCTCCAAGTCAAAGACCAAAGGTGTCCTGTGCACCTCCTCTCATAGCTGGAGCTCTGTGCAGCACCCTGAGGCTCGCCTGGACACACCTGTCTGAGGAGGTATTCAGGGAGCAGAGGCGGGGTCTTCCCAGCTAAGGCTCACCTAGCTCAGCTATGCCCAGAGACCTCCAGCATATGAGAGGACCCAGCAAAGATGAGTAGGGCCAGCTATCCGACCTCCATCTCACCACAGGCCCCAGGGCCCCACCAAGATTGCAAGAACTTATGCCCCAGAGACACACGAGCAGAAACAAAAGGGCTTTTGAAGGCTGCACTTCTCAAGCGGTCATTACGCCACTGTAATGTACCAAATGATAACTGGTGTTGGAGTATTGCTCCCCCTGACTTTCCATGTGGAAAAATTAAGGATCAGAGACAGTGAGCAGATTTCCTAAAGCTACACAGCCAATGAGAGATGGGTTTAGGGGGCTGGAGAGATGGCTTAGCGGTCAAGGCACTTGCCTGTGAAGCCAAAGGACCCTGGTTCAATTCCCCAGGACCCACGTAAGCCAGATGCACAAGGGGGCACACGGGTCTAGAGTTCGTTTGCAGTGGCTAGAGGCCCTGGTATGCCCATTCTCTCTCTGTCTGTCTCTCTTCTCTCTATCTCTGTCTCTCTCTGCTTGCAAATAAATAAATAATTTTTTAAAAAAAAAAAAAAAAGAGATGGGTTGCCAGGCGTGGTGGTACATGCCTTTAATCTCAGCACTCGGGAGGCAGAGGTAGGAGGATTGCTGTGAGTTCAAGGCCACCCACATAGTAATTCCAGGACAGCCTGGGCCAGAGTGAAACCCTACCTCAAAAACAAAAAAAAAAAAAGAGATGGGTTTAGCATCAGACTTCGAAAGCTCAAATTATTCATTAGCAACTTAACCAAGTCGGTGCTTTCATTTTACGGCTGCCTGGACCATTGACTTTCCTATGGAGGAAGGTGATGGCTGCTCCCAGCACCGCTGAAGCCAACACGCTCCCTTTCCAAGAAGGAAGCAGGAGCTATGGGGTCCTGGTGCCTCGCGTATCATCACCCGGGTGTGGACACGTGCTACCTTCCTCTGGATAGCTGCACTGAGCTGCCCACTGGTGACATGCACTCTTCTGGCCTGCAATGGTTTGAGTGTGTCCCCACCACCACCACCAAAAATACACGTATGGAAAAGTGACCAGACCATGAGGGCTTACGTCACTTGTGAACTAGCCTTGAACAGGGCTCTGCTCTCCTGCACATCCACCTTCCAGATGGAGACGTTTGAAGCCACAGAGCAGCTCTCCCCCCAACCTTCTAGAACCTTCATCTTGGACTTTGTTCTGTGCATGCATGTGTGTGTGTGTGTGTGTGTCTGTCTGTGTGTGATGACAGAACACCCAGAAGCCAAAGCAAGAGTAAGGCTTGCTCCATGGACTCAGCATGGAACTGAGGACTCAGTCCAGCTCCAAATACTCAATTCAGCACCCAACACTCAGCCCAGTACTTATTAGATGCTCAATAAGTTGGGTGCTCAGGAAGGAGTCCCACCCCTCCTCATGTGACCTTCCCCCTGGGAGCCCCGCCCCAGCCTGCTCCTACCTCCCTGTACCGCTCCAGCCTAGAGACAAAGGTGTGCCTGTAGAACAGCAGATGCAAACGCTCCTGGGCATAATTGTGACACAGCTCCTCGAAGTTGGCAGCCCGGTCCTTGCCCTGATGCCGGGGGTTCTGGAAGCCCGCACAGTCAACCACCATGATGGAAGCCATGGAGAGATGGTGGGAAGAGAAGGATCTGGGGAGAAAAGAGAGAGGCCCTGAGCCGATATGGAATCCCAGAGCCCACCAGTGCAAGGCTCTCCCATGGTAGCCGTGGGGAGACGGGGGCAGCGTGCTACATGGGTTTGGAGGTCCAACAGATCTGGTTTCGAGTCCAGCCTCACCAGCTACAGGCTGTGTGACCTTGGGCAAGTCACCTAACCTCTCTGAGCGTTGTTTGTCCCAGCAGTTAAATAATGACGGGAATAAGCTGACAACAGAGGAACAAGGGGTTTAAGAGTAAAAATTGCCGTCGGGCATGGTGGAGCACACCTTTAATCCCAACACTCGGGAGGCAGAGGTAGGAGGATTGCCGAGAGTTCGAGGCCACCCTGAGACTACAGAGTGAATTCCAGGTCAGCCTGAGCTAGAGTGAGACCCTACTTCCAAAAACCAAAAAGAAAAAGAGAGAGAGAGGGAGAGAGAGAGAGAGAATGCTTCCTGTGATCCTGTAAGACTGCAGGAAATGTAATTTCTTCACTAGGCAGAGTGTCCAAAGGCTCATAAATCAGGCCAGACTCCCATTTTATTTGCCTATCAAAGGTCACCCGGCAAACTGGCTACAGGATAGGTTCTAGCATTTTCCCTTCTTTCCCAGTAGCACCCTAAAATAAGAAATCTTTTTGTTTGTTTGTTTTTTGAGGTAAAGTCTCACTTTAGCCCAGGCTGACCTGAAATTCACTATGTAGTTCTCAGGGTGGCCTCGAATTCTCAATGATCCTCCTACTTTTGCCGCCCACCCAGTACTGGGATTAAAGGTATGTGTGCCACCATGCCCAGATTTTTGTTTGTTTGTTTGTTTGTTTTGTTTTGTTTGTTTGCTTGCTTGCTTTTTTGAGGTGAAAGAAATCCTTTAGCGTTTGCAAAGTTCTCTCAAGCTGATGAAGCCTTTCGTGCTTTCCATGGTCTGTGGGGGTGGACGGGCAGGGATCGTTCACATCAAAATGCAGGAGTGAACAGACTTTGCAAGTAGTTCTGCGTGGGTTGCCATTCCTCGCAGGGTGAGAGAGAGCCTGTGTGTCTCTTGGGAGAGCCCCTCAACCTCTCTTGAGCCTCCACCGTGAAAGGTGACTGATGGGGGCTCCAAGGACTGCTGGGAGGGTTAGATGTGATAACACGCACGCATCCATGCTAGGACCTTGCATGTCTGTGACGACTGCTCAGTAAATGTCATGAGCTATTGTCACGGTTAGCAGGATTGGCTGAGCCTTCATTCTCCATTCTCCACCTGTCACACAGGGGTCGAAAGGCGCAGCCCCCATGCACACCAGCATGAGGATGGAGATGCAGTTGGCGATGCTGGTGGCGGGCGCCTGCCAGGTGCTCAGAAAGGTCCCATGGGGGCTGGACAGATGGCTTAGCGGTTAAGGCGTTTGCCACCAAAGCCAAAGGACCCCGGTTCGATTCTCCAGGACCCGTGTAAGCCAGATGCACAAGGGGATGCGTGCATCTGGAGTTCGTTTGCAGTGGCTGGATGCCCTGGCGTGCCCATTCTCTCCCACTCCACCCACCACCTCCAGCCTCTTTCTTTCTCTCTCAAATAAATAAATAAATAAATTTTTTTAAAAAAGAAAGGGTCCAGTGGTTTTGTCATCTTCTGCTGTGGAGATGTAGGCTCGGGGGAATCCAGTGGCGTGGATACTTGGCTAGGAGAGATGGCCTGGTGTGTCCACAGTTTTTCCCCCCCCCATCCTGATCTGTCCTCCCTCCTCTTAAGTACAGATGATCCCTCAGTTTCTAGATGGTAATTACTCTGACCAGAGATCCCAGCTGCCCCACTGCTCACAGCAGCCTCGTTCCTTAATGGGATTTAGATGGCTAAGGATGCTGGGGCCTTGGGCAGAGGAGGGAAGCCCTTGCCTGTGCTCCCCGTGGACCCACTGGAGCCCCTCAAGGGGGATTCGGGCTCAGAAGATGGAGAACAGAGACTTCCTGCTGCCCCCGCCCCCCCAGCCCAGTACACCCACTACACAGAGCCTCACCCTGGCCACCCTGCCACCCTGTCCTGGTCCTATCCTAAGCCCAGCAGGAAAAATCAGAAACACAAAATGCTAAGGGTAAGTGCAGGATTATTCAGGGAAACTGGAAACTCAAGGACAAAGCACAGCATCGGGCTGGCTGGCACCCTTCCGCCTCAGGATCCCGGCCTGTGCCATGGATTGGTGTGAGCAGGAAAATGGATATGAGACAGGTTTAGTGATTAAGATGGTCCTCAGCTCTTAGCATGCATCCGAATTCATTAGCTTTTATTGTTGTCATTTTTACAAATACTGTTAAAAGGTTATTTCGGTAACAATGCTCATTTCTTTTCATTTCTCACTGACCTGGGGACGTGTAAGCTACTTTACAAATACAGAAGGAGATCAGAGGTGAATGGATTTTCCAAAGTCCCACAGCTAGTGGGCAGCCAAAACCCAGCTCCATCACCCTAGACAAGCACTCTCACCAGCTTAGAGGATCACACTTTGAAAACTGCCCTGAGTTTGAGCCCAGCAAGCGCCTGATAAAAAGTCACTGTGGGGCTGGGGAGATGGTTCAGCAGTTAAAGGCACTTGTCTGTAAAGCCAGATATCCCCAACTTGATTCCCTGGCACCCACATAAAGCCAGATGCATAAAGTGGCGCACGCATCTGGAGTCCTTTTACACTGGCAAGAGGCCCTGACATGCCCATTCCCCCCCGCTCTGCAAATAAATAAAAATATTTTCTAAAGAAAGGCCATAGTGGTTACCTGTTGATGAGTGAGACCACGGCTGCAAAGAGTTCTTGGTACAGGCCTGAGGCCATGCCTTCCACACACTCCGCACCGGTCATCTTGAGCCCTGGAATGGGAAGAGAGCAGAAGATGAGTATGGCAATGTCCTGACCATGCCCAGGGCCAAGGACATCACATCCCTGCTGAAGAGGAGTGGGGCGGGGGGGGGGGTGCTCACAGGAGTTAAAAGCTCCCTCCTTAACCACTCCCTCTGTTGCTGAAAAGGTGCCCTTACAGGGCATGCTAGATCATGGAGGCATGTCCTTGAACCCTGAGCCTCTGGTCTCTTGATGGCTCCTTTTCTCACTGTCCCAATGCTGTGAGGTGAACAGCTTCCTCCACCTTGATGTGTTTCCTCATGGTGGCCCCAAAGCAACACAGGCCCAACCAGCCACAGACTAAGACCTCCCAGACTCTGAGCCCAAATAAACCACCTCTTTTTGAGAGAGAGAGAGAATTGGTGCACCAGGGCCTCAGCCACAATTGCACTCCAGACGCTTGCGCCACCTAGTGGGCATGTGTGACCCTGTGCTTGCCTCACCTTTGTGCGTCTAGCTTATGTGGGATCTGGAGAGTTGAACATGGGTCCTTAGGCTCCGCAGGCAAGCACCTTAACTGCTAAGCCATCTCTCCAGGCCAACTCCCCCCCCCCTTTTTTTTTTATCTTATCACCTCCAGGATTTTGTTACAGTAGCACAGTCTCCTCCCCAGGGAAGCCTTCCCTGACTTCTACCTCACCCTGCAGCTGACTCCCAGCTCTAGCCTACAGGTAGGATGGTAGCCAAAGCCTACTCACATGTGTGCATGCATGAATTGTGTGTGTGTGTGTGTGTGTGTGTGTGTGCACGTGTGCGTGTGTGTATGGAGACCATAGATGATGTCCAAGAACTGTCATCAGTTGCTCTCCACCT
Organism: Orientallactaga sibirica; assembly: GCA_036365145.1. NCBI lineage: Eukaryota > Metazoa > Chordata > Mammalia > Rodentia > Dipodidae > Orientallactaga > Orientallactaga sibirica. The sequence goes on along the minus strand of JAEOAD010000026.1, from coordinate 2,557,464 downwards.
TATTTGAGACATCGAACTTGGAGCTTGCCAACTCAGCTAGACAAGCCAGCTACCTCGTCCTGGGGAAATCTTCCTGTCTCCACCTCCCTGGTACTGGAAGTATAGGGGTGCCCCACCATGCCAACATTTACATGGTTACTGGGGATTGAATTCAAGTCCTCAGGCTTGTATGGTAGACATTTCACCTACTGAGCCATCTCCCCAGCCCTGGCCTACTGTGTGTGTGTGTGTGTGTGTGTGTGTGTGTGTGTTTAACTCATGTCTGTACTGTGAGGCTGGGAGTGTCCTAAAGTTAGGGACCATCTCTGAGGTTTGAGCTTTAAGTCCCTGGTGTCTGGCATACAGCAGAAATGCAGTCGATGTCTGGAGGGATATGTGATTTTCTATTAGAAGCTATCACTGGTTCATATCCTGAGACATAGTTACCTCACTCCTAGGCTTTTTAAAAAAATTATTATTATTATTATTGGAGAGAGTTAGAGAGAGAGAGAGACAGACAGACAGATAGAGAATGGACACGCCAGCAGCCTTGCAGCTGCTGTGAACAAACTCCCAACACATGCACCCCCTCTTGTGTGCAAGTGAGGCATTGCACCCTTGCGTCACTTTGAGTCTGGCTGAATGTGGGACCTGGAGAATCAAACAGGCATTCTTAAGCTTAGAAGGCAGGCGCCTTAACCGCTAAGCCATCTCTCCAGCCTGAAAAATTATTTTTATTAAAGGGGGGAGAGAGGTGGTGCTTCAGGGCCTCTAGCCACTGCAAATGAACTCCAGACGTATGTGCCACCTTGTGTATCTGGCTTGCATGGGTACTGGGAAAATTGCACCTGGGTCTTTAGGCTTCACAGGCAAGCACCTTAATCACTAAGCCATCTTTCCAGCCCACTCTCAGGCTTTTATTTGGAGGATATATCCTAGGAAGAAAAGCTAGCTGGCTTTGTAGATTCCTTGCTGATTAAATTGGCAATAATCACTCTTTTGAGACGACTTGAATGTCCAACCCCAGCACAGGGACAAGGTGACTGCAGTCTGACCTCACAGAGGTGTGCTCTGAGCCCAATGCAGAGCAGTGAGGGAGGCTAGAGAAGTACCTGTCTGCAATGGTGGGAGGAACAGGGAGCTTAGCAAACTGTAACGCTCACCAAGCTCTCAGATCTGTTTGCACACACATATGCATGAGTGTGCCCCATTAAAACAGCCAGCTTTGATGAGGCTGTGTGGAATAAGACTGCGTGCCAAGTGAGGCAACGTCGCAGACCCTGACCCTTCAGCGTGGGTTCCATTCACAGAATTAGAAACAATATCCTGGTGTGTGCACACTGGAGAAATGCTCCCCTTTGTGCCTTCCAAATGGCCCCCAAAAGCATTTCCCATGCCCCCTTTAGTTCCACCTCATCCTGGGCTGTTGCTAGGCAACCCACACCTTCCCAGCATCTCCTAAGCTTGCAGGTTCCCTGTCTCCTTAATGTCTACCCTTGAGATCTCTGCCTCAGAGATTGACTTAGATTCATGAAATCATATGTGTGTGTGTGTTTTCTGTGCATGCATCTGTTCACGTGTGTGACACGTGTTTGTGTGTGTGTGAGGTGCTGTGCATGAGTGCATGTGTGTGCATGCATGTGCTATGGGCATGTATTGTGTGTGTGTGCACGAACATGCTGTTCAGTGTGAGGTATGCAGGCATGTATGAGAGTGTATGTTAGAGAGGAGGAACAGACAGAGTACAGCTCACCCCAGAGCACAGAACTTAAAGGACATATAAAAGTCCATTGGAGAGCTGGAGAGATGGCTTAGCAGTTAAGATGTTTGCCTGCAAAGCCAAAGGAGCCAGGTTCTATTCCCCAGGACCCACGTAAGCCAGATGCACAAGGTGGCACATGCATCTGGAGTTCATCTGCAGTGGCTGGAGGCCCTGACATGCCCATTCACTCTCTCTCTCTCTCTCTCTCTCTCTCTCTCTCTCTGCCTCTCTTTCTCAAATAAATAAATAAATGATTTTTAAAAGTCCATTGGCATCCAGGTGCCCTGGGCCACTCAGCTCATATCCCTGGAAGGTGGCAGCAGTTCTGAGAATCCATGTGGGCTCCAAGAGCCATGCTCTCCAATCCTAGCTCAAAGCAGCACCTCACTCTCCCTCCGCTCAAAGCAGCGCCTCACTCTCCCTCCGCTGGAGCCCTGCTGGCTTTCAGAGCGCTGTCTGCAGAGTTCTCAGATGCTCCCAGGACTCAAGTTTCATTCACCCCATCTCTGGATCTGGGCATCTGGCCAGCAGAGCCACACCTTTGGATTCCACAGACCTTAACCTTGCAGAGGGGGAACCAAGTCCTCCCAGTGAGACAGGAACCCTTGTTCCTGCTGCTGTCCAGGCCCACCTCCCAGACTGCACCCCTGACCCCTCTCTTTCATGAGGACTCATCACGTGAACCCCTCGGTTCTAAACTAGACCCACAACAACCTCATCCCACCTGCACCTCCATGTGCCTGGTCCAACACCATCCCCTCTCACCTGATGGTTTCTTGCTTTAAAATATTTTTATTTCTTTGAGAGAGAGAAAACAATATGGACACACAGGTCCTCTTACTGATCTCCAGACCCATGTGCACTTTGTGCATCTGACTTTACATGGGTACTGGGGGGGAAATGAACCCTGGGCCATCAGGCTTTGCAAGAAAATGCCTTTAACTGCTGAGCCCTCTCTCCAGACCTCTCACCTGGAGATTTCTACAGGTCCTTAGCAGAGCCTCCTTCCTCCCACTCCCCCCAACCTTCAAGCTGAGCCTTAGAGAACAAGTCAAACTACACCTTCCCTGTTAAAGTCATCTCACAGCTCCTTCTTTTGACAGAGCAAGACCCACATTTGAAAACCATTGGCGCCTGACACTCCATCCTCACTCTCTCTCTCTCTCTCTCTCTCTCTCTCATCCTCCCTTGGAGCAGCACACTGCTTCTGTTCCTTACACAGGAAAGCCATCTTTACCCTTCCCATCAAATATGAAATCCAATGAAAATGTATTGGGTAGTGTACCCCCAGCATCTCTCATCCCGGCAGCACAGGGACCCTCCTGGGACTCTGCAGGCTCCATTGTCACTGGGCAGGGTGAGCTATGTGACCATCAACACTGTGCAGGTAGGAACCATGTCCCTTTTCTAAGACATATGTCCATTTCCCCTGCACACGGCTCAGGTGTGCAATGAATTCTTGAAGACACCCAGAGCACAGCTACGCGGTACCTGAGGTGGTGTCCTCATCCCCAGGGCTGCGCCGTGGCCCTGCTGTCATCTGCTGGATGATCTGCCGCAGGTGGTGTTTGAATGTAGCCGTGTTCAGCTCCTCATAGTCACAGCCCAGGGCCTCGGCGGCATGGTTTGCCCACTCGAACCGCATGAACTGCTTCCGGCCCACTGCGCAGAGTTCAGAGAAGAGGTGTGGGTGAGAGTCCAGACTTGGGGTGCTCAGGTACCCATGAGGACTTCAGAGAGTCTCCCCACCCTCCCAACCAAAGTTCACTTTTTTTTTTGAGGTAGTTTCTCACTCTATCCTCTAGCTCAGGCTGACCTGGAATTGACTATTTCACTATGTGTAATCTCAGGGTGGCCTTGAACTCTCAGCGATCCTCCTCCCTCGGCCTCCCGGTGCTGGGATTAAAGGCATGCACCACCACGCCCGGCCAAAGTTCACTTTTTCAAAGCTGTTAAGGTATCCTGGGAAATGCTCTAAATGGAGGAATGGGGTGGTGGTTGAAATAAGCATGATATGTTCATCCAAGTATCCATCTAACCTTCTACCCACCCATCTGCCCATCCGCCCCCTCTACCCACTATGCCGCCACCCAGCCACTTGCTCAGTGATCCAGCCATCTAAACAGCCACATGTGTGTTCATGTGTGTTTGCTGAGCTACTATTACACACACACGTATGTGTGTGGACTCTGAGTTAAGCACCAGAAAACCAATGAGGACAGGTCATCCCGGGAGTCCATCTCCACCCAGTGAGACAAGTAAGAAGATGGAGAGATGGCTTGGCGGTTAAGGCGCTTGCCTGAGAAGTGTAAGGACCCATGTTCAACTCTCCAGATCCCACATAAGCAGACACACAAGGTCATGCAAGCGCAAGGTCACACATGCCCACTAGGGGGTACAAGCATCTGGTGTTCAATTGCAGTGGTTGGAGGCCCTGGCGAGCCAATTCTCTCTCTCTCTCTTTCTCTCTCTTTCCCATTAAAAAAAAAAAAAAAAAAAAAAGTTGCCAGGCATGGTGACACACACCTTTAATCCCTGCATTTGGGAGGTAGAGGTAGGAGGATTACCGTGAGTTCGAGGCCATTTTGAGACTACATAGTGAATTCCAGGTCAGTCTGGGCTAGAGTGAAACCCTACCTCGGAAAAAAAAAAAAAAAAAAAAAAAAAAAGTAAGAGAATACGTAAGATGACTTCAGGGGTTAGAATCATAGACACTCCCCTCCACTCACACTGAAAAAAAAAGACTAAAATGGAACAAAGGAGATGAAGACGGACTGAGGTTCCATTACCTGTCTGTGGTGTCACGGGGGCGCTATGAAGACGTGAGTGGACGTGGACTGGGATAAATGAGGCTCTAGCCACAAAGAGAACGTTACAGGGAGGGGAGGCAGTGCAAAGGCCCTGGGGTAGAAATGAGCAGCGGAATATCAGAGCAGCACCAAGGAGACCAGTGTGGCTGGTACAACAGGGGAGGAGGGTAACAAGGTGAAGTCAAAGACACTCCCAGGAGGATTAGAAGAACACTTAGAATTACCATCAGGGCTGGAGAGATGGCTTAGAGGTTAAGGCGTTTGCCTGTAAAGCCAAAGGATCCAGGTTTTATTCTCCAGGACCCACATTAGCCAGATGCACAAGGGGCGCACGCGTCTGGAGTTCGTTTGCAGTGGCTGAAGGCCCTGGAGTGCCCATTCTCTCTCTCTCTCTTTCTCTTTCTGCCTGTTTCTCTCTCTCAAATAAATAAATAAAATATATTTTAAATTAATTAATTAATTAAATAAAAACAGAATTACCATCAGATGTTGCACAGCATGGATAGTGGTTACAGCCTGGTGGTTAGGTGAAAAGCAGTTGAGAAAATAATCCCAAAGATGACAGCAGTGATGTTTCTAAATCAATAGTGTGAACCATTCTAAACCACTGTTAAGAAGATGAAAGAGGGCTGGAGAGATGGCTTAGCGGTTAAGGCATTTGCCTGCGCAGCCTAAGAAAGGATCCAGATTCAATTCCCCCAGGACCCAGGTAAACCAGATGCACAAGGGGGCGTATGTGTCTGGAGTTTGTTTGCAGTGGCTAGAGAGAGAGAATGGGTGTGCCGGGGCCTCCAGCCACTGCAAACGAACTCCAGATGCATGTGCCCCTTTGTGCATCTGGCTTACGTGGGTCCTGGAGAGTCAAACAGGGATCCTTTGGCTTTGCAGGCAAGTGCGTTAACCACTAAGCCATCTCTCCAGCCCCACAAAAGTGAAATTTTTAACAATAATAACAAACCATTCGGCACTTTTTGTTGTTTCTGAGTCAAGGTCTCAGGCTGGCCTGTCACTCACTATGTAGCCAACGCTGGCCTTGAACTCACAATCCTCCTGCCACCAGCTCCCAAGTGCTGGGATTAAATGTGTGCACCACCACGCCCCGCTATTTTTCACTGATAGATGAGAACAGCAATCCAGAGAGTTCACTCAACAGGCAGCTGCTGAGTGCAAGAAGCCCTTTCCCCCAGAATCCATCCTTCGAGTGTCATCTTTGAGCAACTTAGCATATCTGTGTGACCCTAGATACGCTTTCTCTGACATGGGCTCACTTATGTCCTCCAGGGCAATGAAGACTTTGTAGAAAGAAACGTTAGTTCACTGTCACAAATGGAAATCCATTATCACCTGTCACGTGAGAAAAAGAACCGAGCACAATATGGTGCCGGCTGGCCGCAGATTCTAATTAGATGCGTCACCTGTAGACCACTGCCACTCTCTCCTCCTCTCCTCGTTAAAGCGGGAGATTAGCAGGTAACAGAGGGAAGCTGTACGGGCCATTACCCCTAAATGAGCCTTCCTTTTCCTGTGTGGGGACTGTAAGAGAGTGACTTTCTTGGGTGCCTACTGTCCACCCCCTGGCCCGCCATCCCCGCAGCTGCTCTGGAGTCTGCATACTCCATCCCAAGTTTCAGGGGTCTGGTTGAAGTTGGGGAAGACTGGCCATTAGATTTTTGAAAGGACGATTGGGAAGTGGTCACTTGGGTTCCTTGAGTCCTGCCTGGCTTCCAGGGCCATTTCAAGCTTGTACTGTGAGGCCTCCAGCGAGGGAACTGGAAGTGGCTTCAGGGAGCTCTCAGGCAGCGACATGCATCTTCAGCTCGCAGCTCCCCACAGGCTGCCCCTAGGCACCAGGCCCAACCCAGCGGCTCCTCCGTCTGCTCAGATAGCGGCAGTGACCTCAGCCTTTCTGAGGGAGCCAAGAACCCCGAGGTACTGCCCGAGGCAGAGAGAAATGGAAAAGAACAAAGGCAAAATCTGGGTTCACTTCTGGTTCCTGCCAACCCTGGCTGTCCACGCTCCATCTACTTGCCATGTGTGTGTGTGTGTGTGTGTGTGTGTGTGTGTGTGTGTGTGTGTGCGCGTGTGCGCGTGTGCATGTGTGTGTGTGTGTGTGGTGTATGCCATCCATGTACCAATGTGGCACCCCGTGTAGTCATCACAGTGGGATGCACTCACCTGTCATGGGAGGAGGGAAAACATTGGGTGTCCCCTCCACTCTTTTTTGTTTTGTTTGTTTTTAGAGGTAGGGTCTCGTTCTAGCCCAAGCTGACCTAGAATTCACTATGAAGTGTCAGGGTGGCCTCAGACTCCTGGTGACCGGCTTTCCTCTGCCTCCCGGTGCTGGGATGAAAGACCTACACCGCTTTTTATTTGAGTTGACATCTCTTACTGATCTCAGAGCTTGCTGTTTTATCCATCAGCCTCAGCTCCTCACAGGACTGGGGTTAGATATGGGTGTGGGCCACACCCAGCAGTTTATGTGGATCTTGGGGTTCAAACTCAAACAATCTCTTCAGGCTTGCTCTTAACCGCTGAGCCATCTCTCCAGCCTGCACAGACTTTTTGAGACTGAGTTTCCTTATTCATGAGATGGAATCATGAAACCGTCACGATCTGGGGAGAAGGCTCAGATAATAAAGTGCTTATCTTGCAAGTGTGAGGACCTGTCAGGGTTTGGTTAAATCAGTCTCTTTTTTATTTTAGTTTTTATTGTAGAAAGAGAGAGAGAGAGAGGGAGGGAGGAGAGGTAGAGAGTTGGCATGCCAGGGCCTCAACCACTGCAATTGTGCTCCAGACCCTTGAGCCACCTAGTGGGCATGTGTGACATTGCACTTGCCCCACCTTTGTGTGTCTGGCTAACGTGGGATCTGGAGAGAGATGGAACATGGATCCTTAGGCTTTTCAGGCAAGCACCTTAACCACTAAGCCCTCTCTCCAGCCCAAAATCAGGCTCTTGATCACAGGACTTCTCAGAGCCTTGGAAGGGTATTTTCCAAGACAGGCTTCTGCTCAAGCTTATTTGGTCGCAGAATGCATTGGCAGAGCTTTCTGTGACTCTACCGTTCCAGCAGACATCAGGTTAGGAAATTCTGGTGCCACTGAAAGAGCCCTCTGCTGTCTGGGGAGTCACTGACCCATGGTGACTCTATCTCCTAAGCCAGCAGGCAGGTTGGTATCTTAGAAGACAGGCCGCAAGAGAAATAGAGAGGAAAGAGGGAGGGGTGAGGGAGCTGTGGAACTCCAGCTTCTAGGAGGCTCAGATCCGCCTGCAAAAGCAAGGTTTTACTATGGATGGGGAGAGGGAGGAAGGGGGGGAGGGAGGGAAGGAGACAGAGAGAGCGAGATAGAGAAGCTATTTTCCCTGTGCACCAAGTTCAATTGCTATCAATTACTGTGACCTCCTGCATTTATTAATAACCAAGTTATTTCTCCTTCCAACAATAGCTGCGCTTTTGCTGAATTACTCAACATTACGGGACTGATTTATAAAGCTGGCACATCTGGTGCCCACTGCCTCACACAGAGATTTACAATTCCGGGCCTGGGAAGAGAGGCCACCTGCAGGGAAGAGATAAGCCAAAAAGGATAAAACTTCTGCAAGAAAAGAGAGAGAGAGAGAGAGAGAGAGAGACTCTTGAGCATCTGGTTCAAATCCCTCCTTCTCCACTTCATGCCACAGGATACAGGGGAAGTCAAAGTGGCTACCTCCATCTCCTCCGTCTGCTCAGATAGCGGCAGTGACCTCAGCCTTTCTGTGAAAGAACCCTGGTAATGTTGAGGCAACAAAAGAACCTGGGTTCACTTCTGACACAGAGCGAAGGGGATGGCGCAGTAAGGTTGCTAGTGCATGGGATCTAAATGGCAACCCTGTTATGACCAAATGCCAAGCCCTGTGCCCTTGGAGGCGACAGGTGGATTAGAGAGAGAAATGTTGGCAGCAAAGGCTTCTGTCTAATGGTGTTCAACAGAGTCCTGCCATTGGGATGGGAGAAAAATGTGACCTCAGGTCTAGAGAGATGGCTCAGTGGGTAAAGTGTCTGCTATGCAAGCATGAGGATGAACTCAGATTCCCAGAAACCACATAAAAATGTGGGGTGTGAGCCGGGTGTGGTGCGCACACCTTTAATCCCAGCACTTGGGAGGCAGAGGTAGGAGGATCGCCACAAGTTCAAGGCCATCCTGAGACTACATAGTGAATTCCAGGTCAGCCTGGGCTAGAGTGAAACTCTACCTCGAGAAACCAAAAAGAAAAATTTAAAAAAAGTGGAGTGTGGTGATGTGGACTGGGGGAAGCAGAGATCTAGGCTTCCTGGGACTCACTGGATGGCTAGTCTAATGCAATCAATGGATTCCAGGCTCTGAAAGAGATCCTGCCCCATAGAATCAGATAGAAAGTGTCGGAGGAAGACACCCAGTGCCAACCTCTGGCCTCTACATGCATGTGCACACAAATGTACATGCATCTGCACACACACATGTGTGCCCACACACTTAAGAACATGCATCTGTATGTGCACACACCACATACTGGCATACATAAGCAAAAAAAAAAAAATTACATGACCCTGTTATACTTGGAGGCGAGAGTTTCAGGAACCTTCTTCCTGCTTCTCATGGCTCCTACTGACCCCATTGCCCTCAGGTGCCACAAAGCCCCACCAACCTGGGTGGCTTATTCCACCTGCCAGGCTTGGGAGCAAGCTATGCAACAGCTCAGGGGCTCTGCTGTCTGTGCATCTGGACAATGAGCCACCTATCCAACAAGAACCACGGTCTCCCTCAGGACTGTCAGGGCAGCACTTCTGCCACTCTCAGTGTTCTGGGGACCTTGAACGGGTCCCCAGAGATGACACTTCTATGGGAAAATCAGGAAGGGCAACTTCCAGCAGACCCAGCATGTTTGCTTGGATGTGGGACGTCTCAGAACCTTGCCAATGTGCACAAGCACTGGGGATTCACAGGAGGAAAGCCATAGGGGACACAAGGGCTCCCACACCCATACGGTCAAGAATCCAGAGGGCCGTGGAGGACAGGCACAGTCTCTGATGCTGTAGGATTGTGGGAAGAGCCAGAAGCCAGAGGTCTAAAGACACCTTCAGCATGGCTGTGAAATCTAAAACAGGAGACAGCATCACCTCTCTGAGCCTAAGTTTCTTTTTAAAAAAATATTTATTTATGGGCTGGAGAGATAGCTTAGTGTTTAAGGTGCCTGCCTCCTAAGCCTTAAGAACGCTGGTTCCAATCTCCAGGTCCCACATTTAGCCAGATGCAAAGTGACGCAAGGGCGCAATGCTGCACTTGCCCACAAGGGGGCGCACGCATCTGGATCTCATTCACAGCAGCTGAGAGGCTGCTGGCGCGCCCATCTCTATCTGTCTTCCTCTCCCTCTTTCTCCCTGTCTCTCTTTGTGTC